>JAHZTW010000001.1:255337191-255664977 GCA_020283515.1 Alliaria petiolata
CATATTTTCTTAGATTCAATTCGGTTTTAGGGTTTTCAAAGATCAAACAATTTTAAACAATCAATCAAGTTTAAACAATCAAACCGAATTTTAGGTTTTATCTTTAGCTTAGATTCAATTCAATTCAAGTTCTCAAAATCAAACAAGTTTATATGAGAGAATCGGTTTTTTAGGGTTTTATAAACTTTAGGTCAGATTTCGATTTTATGTTCTAGGGTTTTAGAAATCTGTTTATACCTTTGATCCTTCTTTTGGGTTGAATGGAATGGACCGGGAGCTAATAGACCTCGGTAAAACTTTGCTTGGAACTCGCGGCTCGGCTACTCGTCGGATCAGCTACACGGAACTCGCGGCTATCTTTGCGTCGGGTAGGATCGCACGCGGCTAGGGTTTGCGCGGCTAGGAGAAGATCGGATCGCGGTTGCTCGCGGTGGCTAACGGCGGTTTAGGGTTTTTAGTAGCTAGGGTTTATCAGAGCAAGCTCGTGCTGATAACGTGTTGTAAAAGATAATGAATCGTGGTGTATTATTATGGTGGCCAATGGCCTCTTTATATAGTAGTTACATAAGGGTAGAAAAGGAAACATAACATCCTTTTCCTACATGAATAAGGAAAACATCCATTAGCCGCCTATAGCCTAAACCGTCTTAAAGTATTAGGCCTTCACGCCTATGTCTTGATGGGCCGGTTATGGAGATCGAACCTCTATGATTTATAACAGAAACAATGGACTAAGTACAAGTGACTCAGAATATCTTCATTTTTTTTTTTGTTCGAATATCTTCATTATTAATTAACCTATATACACAATGACAAGTGGATTCTAGAAAGAAAAAAAAAAGTATACCTCTGAAGAGGTAAATGTAGATCTCGCGGCCATTATATTCCGAAATTTTCTTCACTTTTGTTTTGATTTCACCGACTAACATATACAGATAAAAGTAAAAGCCGATTCTGGAAAAAAAAAAAAAGTCAACCTTTGAAATCTCGCGGCTGTTCTTCTCTGAAATAATCTGCAAGCATGACAAACCATCGAAATATATAAAAAAAAAATCTGCAAATTACTTAGCAACCAAAATACTCAATGGGAAAAAAAAAAAAAAATCTACCATGATGTTGACAAGAAAACAAAAAAAAACAAAATTTACCATGATTTTGCGCAGAGATTGCCAGAGACCCTAATTTTTTGCGCAACCGCAAAAATATCACGAGTTTTTGGGAAAAAGTCTGATTTTAGGCCCCCAAATGTTTCCAGGTCATATGAATGGCCACGTCATCTGTTTCCGGCATCTATCGTCCTTCTTCCCCTGAGCGAAACCAAGCTTCCGATGTTTCTCACGAAATCGGGAGAGATTGAAGCAGAAGAAGAGCCAACTCCAACAATCTGTATGTTTTTCGCCGTTTGGGTTCTCTTCTTCTTCCGAGTCACAGATTTCTTCATATGTGCGGTCACCGCCTTCCAAGGGTTCGGACTCATTGCTCTTTTGTAAGCATGCTTGGCTCAAAATCTGGGCACCACATTCAACGATGTCCAAGTCGTGGTATTTGCTGCTGAATTCGAACACTACCTCACTGCTCACTTGACCATGGTGTAAATATTGCAAGCGAGAGTTAAATATAAATAGATGCTCCATTCGACGACATTTGGACATAAGATTTCCACATAACACATCGTCAACGGGGTCTAAGTGACCGTTGACTATGCGACGACACGATACTGGTTGTGATGTGACTGTTAGGTGAAATCACGAGGCAGACCTTAAATGTAATGAACATAGGCCTGTTACCATCGAGCCGAATGGTCAGTGAATTTCCCCTGGCTCGGTGATCGAACTCTGCAGGCACTTCTCTTCCGGGTAACCGTATATCTCCGTGACGAAACGGTTGTTGGATAATTGCTCTTTGTGATTGTTGGTCCAGTTTGAAGCAGTTGGTGAAACAGAGCTGCGCACTTGGACTGCTCAAAGGGAAAAACACCTTCTCTAGTGATTCACAATCATTTGCATATAGACCCTCGAGCGAACCAGGAAGCTCTGGCAATGATGCGAGTCTTTTGCAGCCAGATACGTGTAGCAATCCTAGCCGATGAAGAGCTTTGATGCAATCTGGAATCCTTTTGATATCAGTGTAGCTTAGGTGTAGTCTGAGTAAACTCGTGGGGAGATGTGTTAATCCCTTGAGCTTTCCATTTCCGCTTAGATTGAGAGAGTCAAGACGAGGGAAAAGCCTAAATAATGCAGGCAGATCTTCTACCTCTTGTATAGACAGGTTGCTGACGTGCGTTGATATAACGGGAAGATTTCTCAATCGTGAGCATCCTCGCATGTCGACGGATTCTAGGGATGCTAAGTTCATATTAGCTGGAATGACTTGTAGGTTTATGCATTTATACATCTCCAGCTTCTGTAGCTTGTGAAGGTGTGAAAAAGAGGATGGAATCTCTACCAAACTCGTGCAAAAATCCAGCTTCAATTCCTCCAGATTTGTAGCATTTGAAAGATCCGGAAGTTCCTTCAAATTCGAGCAACCATACAAATCCATCTTCTTGAGATTCCTAAGCGGCTGAATGTGATAACCACACACACAATAACAGAGAGAAAGAACCATCATATATCATGAAGAGAAAGTACACCATATCCATATGTTTTTAAAGTACGAGACCAACCTGGTTCCTTGCCAGAGGTACTCGAGCTGGCTTCTCTCCATGTCAAGTTTGACAAGACATTTCGTTTGAAATGTAGGAGGAAGACACTTGCTGGGGTATGCCTCCCATTGTAGTAACCTTAGACGACTCGGAAACTCCATCTCCTCAGGTATATGCATTCTATCATTTCCATCATATCTGCTTTTGTAAACTTTGAGGAATCGAAGATTAAGCATTCTTTTAAAAGCTTTCTTGCCGATAGATACTTCATCGATTCTTGATATATCGAATGATATGCCTGACACAGTTCTAGTACCCTAAACCAATATTCCAAATACGCAGATATTGTTAGCACGATAGATAGTTTTTTCTGTGTATGTTTAATGTATAAATCAATGCAAAGAGTATATCAAATAAAAGAGGAAAAACTTACTTTATCATCTTCAAGGACATCACAAATCTCTTGAGCTTCATTTAAGATCTTACGTGCCCAAGGCTCTTGTCTATTAATGGCTTGTCTACCCACTTGTTGTAGTAACTTGTGCATCACTATTTATCCATCATTAGATATATGTACGAGAGATCTGTTGACTAGGATTTTCATCCCATGTTGGATATCCAATTTATTGTCAGCGAACATGGCTTTCACAAGATCACTATCTTCACGGTTGAAGAAGACTGCTATATGGAGAAACAGAGATTGCTCATTCTCATGTAAACTCTCATAACCGACTCTTAGTACTTCCTCGATATCTTGATGATCAAGAATCGTTTCTAGCCTGCGTATTACTTCTTCCCACTCCTCCTCATTCTTCCCACGTAAAGACGAACCCACCACGCGGAGACCCAATGGAAGGTAACCACAAAGGTATGTTACTCTTGTAGCAAGCCTTTTAAAGCCATGATACATATAGTTTTTTCTAAAAGCATAGCTACATAAGATCTTAACAGCATCTTCATAAGATGGAAATGCCACATGGTATGTATTGTTGATACCATGTTGCTGCAAAAGCTCTTTGTTTTCTGTAGTAACTACAATCCTGCTTCCAGGACCAAACCATGTAGTTTCATTTGCCAGCGCCTCTAATTGATTTATATTGTTCACATCATCAAGAATGATAAGCACTCTTTGGTCGCATAAATTTTGTTTTACTACACCTAAATGGCATATCCACATACCATTTTGGTTCAAAATCTTTGAAATAAATCGTTCTTGTAAATGCAGTTGGAGACCATAGTCGTCAAAACCACTATGATAGCTTTCCCTAAGGTTGTCCACAAAACATGTAAGTTGAAACTTTTCAGAGAGTAAGCTTTGTAAAGCTCTAGCAATGGTAGTTTTACCAATCCCCGCAGGACCGGTGATTGCAACCATCTTAACACCATCATAATCTAAATCTAGCAAAGACTCCATTTCTCTCAAATGAGCTTCAAGTCCCACCATTCCATCAAAATCTCTAGATGGCGTAGCATTTAGTTTATCTAAAACATCTCTTGCAATCTTCTCAATCATGTTCGCTTCATTATTCCTAACAGAAAAGAGAAAAAACGGAAAGCACTATCTCCATCAAATAGTCACAGAGATCACATTTCTCTGTTCCCAATCATTCACGATGACATGTATTTCTAATATTGATCTAACAAAAACATTCCCTTAATCATTTAAATTCCAATAATCACCGTTGATCCTCCTATTCATCATAAAACACCCTATTATTTTTCTCTGGTGATTACCACTTAGAATAAAACATAAGAAATATATAAAAACTCAGATTAATTAAAGACCAACCATCTTAAGAAGTCTTCTCCAGCAATGTTTCCCACATCGTTCAAAGCCTTGCTCCATTTCTGCCTTTTCTTGTCTGTCTTACGTGCACAGGTTTCATTGAAAGCGATCCCAAATTCCCCGGTCTGTTTCCGTACATCGGAAGGCTTCACTCCATAGAAGATGGTCATCACTGTCTGTCCCATAGCTTTTTGGCACTCCAATATATCCACCAGTTCATCCAAACACCAGCTTGAAGAAGCATATCTCTTGGAGAGAATCACGATCGAGATCCTTGATTCTTTAATAGCTTCTTTGAGTGAAGGGGCGATCGTTGCACTTCTCTCAATCTTTTTATCATCGAACATAGTAATCCCGTTGCGTTTAAACTGTTCGTGCATGTGACTTAGAAGTGTTTTACGGACGCCAGGCCCGTGGAAGCTCGAGAAGACATTGAATTTGTAGTTAGAGAGGGAAAAGAGGAAGGAGAAGCTATGAGAGACATGCTCAGTGAGATGGAAAGGGGGTATAATGAGAACTGAGAAGTAGAAGATAAGTAAAATACTGTGAAGTCTGTGTGTATCTGGAAAGCTATATAAAAGCAAAAATAAAAAAATGGGTCCTTCTGTAACTGTTCAAACGCGTTATGAAGTCAAAGAATTAATAATTAATGCATGAAAAGACAAAAGGGAGACATTTATTGAGTTTTGTTATTTCAGATTTTGTTCTCCTTCTTATAGAGTGTATTGAGCGTATATTCTCTTAAATACTAAGCATTTTGTACATAAAAACAAAAAAGAGAAACCTTTCTATTAAGGACTTCGAAAAACTTCTCTGAAGTTTTCTATTGCCATTTCACATTTGAAAGATTTGAATGCAAAAACGCCTAAACCATAAAGTCGAAGAGTCTTTTAACTTTTAAATGTTCAAAACGCAATCTCACAGCATACTAGTATCATCCATGGGTAAAGAAAATTTTCAACACGAGATGAAGGCTTTTAGGGCCCATTATAAGCCCATAATGTTTCAGCTCATAAATTGGGAAGCTGCCACGTCATCATCTTCGCGCATGCTTCTATCGTCTTCTTCCCCAAACCAAGCTTGCAATGCTTCTCACAAAATCGGAGAGATCCAAGCAGAGGAGGAGCCAACTCCAACAACCTGTATGTTTTTCGGCTTCGACATTTGCGTCTTCTTTCAACTCGCAGACTAGTCCATCTGTACGGTCACTGTCGTCAAGGTCGTTTTCAACGGCTTCGCAGGATTCAAACTCATAGCTCCTCCTTTCGATTTCGTCGGTCCAGATCTGAACACCACATTCGATAATCTCGAAATCGTGGAGTTTGCTGCTGAATTCGAAAACTATCTCGCTGATGCTTTTGTCTTCTTCCACACAATCAAAGTGAAAGACGAACAGATGCTCCGTTCGAAATCTGGGGATACGATACACTTTGATAGCGTCGTCAATGGAGAGGCCTAAGTCGGATTTGCCTATGCGACGACACAGTAGCTGTGAAACTCTGTATTCTCTGATATGTTGATTAGGCGAAATCACGAGGCAAACCTTGAAACTGGTGAAACCTGAATGAGGAGTTGTCAAGGAATGTCCTCTGGCTCGGTGATCGAACTCTGAAGGTACTTCTCTTCCAGGTAACAGAGCCCACCCGTGAAGAAACGATTGTTGGATAATCGCTCGTCGTGCTTGTTGACCCAATCCGAAGCAGTGTGTGAAATTGAGATGCGCATTTGGAGTGTGGAAAGTGCCAAGAACGTGCTTGAGTGATTCACAGTCGTTCGCAGATAGGAACTTGAGCTGAGCAGGAAGCTCTGGCAACGACGCGAGTTTTCTGCAGCCAGAGAGATTAAGATGTTGAAGACCATGAACTCCTTTGATGCAATCTGAGATCTTCTCGATGCCGCTATAGCTTAGGTCTAGCTGAGTCACGCTTGCGGGAACATTCGTTAGTGTCTTGAGCTTTCCATTGCTGCTTAGCTGGAGAGACCGAAGACGAGGCCAATGCTGAACAGATGCAGGCACTTCTTCCACAGAGGTGTTTGATAGTTTGAGTGCAACGATGTCAGTAGAAAAATCTGGAAAGTTTCTCAGCCGTGAGCATCCAGCCATATCAACAAATTCAAGAGATGCCAAGTTCATGCGAGTTGGTATGACTTGTAGCTTTGTGCAAGCAAACATGGCCAACACTTTTAGTCTATGAAGATTCGAGAGAGAAGAAGGTATCTCTACCAAACTCTGGCACCAAGTCAGATCCAATCTCTCAAGTTTTGTTGCGTTTGAAAGATCCGGGAGTTCCTTCAAATGGCACGATTCCATCAGCTCCATCTTCTTCAGGTTTGTAAATCGCTGAATGCAAAAACATAACAGGTAAGAAACGTATTGATTGATACAAATGTTCACAAAAGTAAATAGATTACAAAACTAACCTGAGTTCCTTCCCAGAGTTTCTCGAGCTGGCTTTCCTGCATATTGAGTTCCACAAGATATTCTGGATAGAATTTGAGAGGAAGGCTCTTGCTTGGGTATGCATCCCAGTGTAGTAACCTTAAACGAGGTGGAAATTCCATGTCCTCAGGTATATGTACTCTGCGGTTTTTATCATACCATCTTGTGTGTACACTAAGGAATCGAAGATTCTGCATTCTTTTGAAAGCACTTGCACTTACAAACACTAACTCGCTGATTTCGGATGTATCAAATGATATTCCAGACACGGCTCTAGTTCCCTAAACCAAAATTTCCAAATTGAAGAATATTGTTATCATAGTAAGTCAATAGATAAGGTAAAATAATAAGGAAAAAGAACTTACTTTATCATATTCAAGGATATCGCATATCTCGCGAGCATCTATTAAGATTTGGCGCTTCCAAGGCTCTTGTCCATGAATCGCTTTCCTACCCACTTGTTGTAGTAACTTGTGCATCATTATATCACCTTTGGAAGATATATATATGAGAGATTTATCGACTAGGGTTTTCAGCCCATGTCTTTCATCCAAGTTACTGTCGGAAAGCATGGTTTTCACATGATCGTCGTCTTTGTAGTTGAAAAAGATTGCAATGTAGAGGAATAAAATTTGATCTTTCTCATGTAAACTGTCGTAGCCGACTCTTAGTACTCTCTCAATATCTCGATCAAGACTGGTCTCTAGCCTATGCACAACAACTTCCCACTCATCCTTACTTTTCCCACGTAAAGATGAACCCACAACATGGAGACCCAATGGAAGATTACCGCATAGCTCGATCGCTCTTTCTACAAGCTCTTTAAAACCATTGGTTGGAACGTTTTGTCTAAAAGCATATCTACAAAAGATTTCGAGAGCTTCTTCATTAGATGGAAGATTCACATGGTATGTATTGTTGATACCATGTTTCTTCAAAAGCTCTCGATCTTCCGTAGTCACGATAATCCTACTACCATGACCAAACCAAGAAATATCTCTAGCCAAAGCATCTAATTGCTCTAGATGATCCACATCATCAAGAATGATAAACACCTTTTGGTTTTGTAACCTTTCGTATATCACATCCAAGTGACATATCTTTACTCCATTTTGGTTGAAAACCTTTGAAAGAAGTTGTTCTTGTAAACGCAGTTTTAAACCATGTTCATCACAATCAATCCTCCTATAACTCCCCCTCACATTTTCCATAAAATACCTAAGCGGAAAATTGCTAGAGAGTTGGTTGTATATAGCCCTCGCAATGGTAGTTTTACCAATTCCTGCAGGACCAGAGATTCCAAGTATCATAGCTCCATCATTTTCTAAATGTAACAAAGACTTTATTTTTCCCAAATGAGCTTCAAGTCCCACTATGCCACCAAAATCTCTTGACGGTGTTGCATTTAGTTTGTTCGAAACGTCTATGGCAACTTTCTCGATCATATCAGCTTCATTGACCCTAACAAAAGAGACAAAAAAAAAAGATCAGTATATATATCCCTTATATATTATAGCAAGGTAAACTTTAAGGTGGATTTTTGTTTCTTGTTAACTAATTGTTTATCATTAAGAGTTTCAAGCGGAATTGAAAAAACTTTAAGGGAGAGTTTTATCTCATAAATTCTTATTATTTTCGGCATTTCATTTGATAATAGATTAAAGATCGATGTAACATATCGAAGACTGAGTTACTATATATTGACATGCTTTCTTCATTGAGGATATAGTTTCTCATACGGATAGAAAAAGTTAACCTTTTCCATTGTAAAATTGTAATTAATCACTAATGTCATTGGGTCGTAAAAGTCGATCAAAGTTAAAGAATTGGAAAAAATCAAAATATACACAAATGTGAAACATAGCATCTAACCAGTTCAAAGAGTGTTCTCCTTCTATGTTGGCGACATGAGTCAAAGCTTGGGACCAGCTCTGAATCTCCATCTCCACTTTCCCTATGCAAGTTTCCTTGAAAGCCTTCCCGAATTCTCCCATCTGTTTCCTCACATCTGATGGATCCACTTTGTAGAAAACCGTCATCACAATATGTCCCGCAGTTTCCTTGCACTTCAATATCTCTACCAGCTCGTTCAAGCACCAACTTGAAGAAGCGTAGTTCTGTGAAAGCACCACGATCAAGATTCTTGATTCTTGTATTGCCTGACAGAGTTCAGGTTTGATCGTTCGACTTCTCTCGATCTCTTGATCATTGAACATTATGATTCCATTGCGTTCAAACTGCTTGCGTAAGTGACTTAGAAATGTTACACGGACGTCTGGCCCGTGGAAGCTAGGGAAGACATTGAATCTCCAGCTGCAAGATGACGAAGAGGAAGAAGAAGGAAGAGCCATGAGAGACAAATAGAGATAGGAAATATAGTTAAAGAGAAGTTGAAGACAGCAAAAATCAGATATTAACCTTAATGTGGTCTGGAAAGCTATAAATACATTCGAAGAACAGGTGTATTAACGCAACCGCGTGATGAGGGTAGAAACTTCAAAAGAGATTTAAGGTTTCTGTGTTTCCATTTTCAAGGCCTTAAATTTTTTTTGGCAGTTTACAAAAGACTACGACCTCATTAGTCTTTAACTTCCTAAATGGGCTATCTAGTTTGAAAAGTTATATATCCAGTCACAAAAGACTTTGAAACAGGTTTGATCTGATTCCCTTAGAGTCCCAAGACTTGTAGGAAACAACAAACTTGTATCTTATGGCTTTTTCCCTTCTGAAAGTGAAACGAATTTTAATGCAAGACTTTGAAAAAGAAAAAAAAATTTAGCGTTGATCCCATTTATTTCCTTGTGATGTGAAAGTGGCTGAAATGTAAAAACACAAGACCACTTTTTTCTGAAAAATATTGAGTTTGGCCGTGTTCATTTTTTGATCTGGATGCTTCATCTAGATTCAGTATATAAATGCAATTTTAAAATACATACATTGTTCGTTTTAAAAAAATAGTTTTTGCATTTTGATGTTACGTCTAGATACAACATTGTTCGTTTATAAAATTATAATAAATTCTGGATGCAAAATATCTTAAATAACTAAAATAATATATTTTTAAACTAAATTTTATCTGTACTCAAATTAGTACAAAACAATAACTTAAAAACTATTTTTGTGTATTTTTATAGAGGCGAAAGAACAGCAAAAAAATCCTAAGATATTAATCAAATTAAACACTTAAAGTTCTTTTCTAGACGATGCTAAGAACAGAACAAGTATCTATGGACGAAGTTAATATTTACTAAGGAAAATGTCACTACCATCACATTACAAGCTTCTACAGCTAATAGCATTAGTCATGAATATTAAACCTAATTGCATATAATGAAATGGGGGGGGGGGGGGTTATTAAGAGATGTATTTATATAGTGTTGATTGATTTTAAAAGTTGAAGGATTTATTAAATTTTTAAAGAGTTTTGTTAGATTTGTAGAAAGTTTGTATATTTAGAAAATCTATAAAATTATTTTATTGTAATTGATTTTGAGAATCTTAGGTATATAGTATTTGAAAAAATTTAAGCGCTAGATTTTGGGAGAATTTCATGTGTTAATTTGTTTAAAATCCATGTGTCAATAACAAAGATTTTAATAGAATCATAGATGTATTTATATAGTGTTGATTGATTTTAAAAGTTGAAGGATTTATTAAATTTTTAAAGAATTTTGTTAGATTTGTAAAAAGTTTGTATATTTAGAAAATCTATAAAATTATTTTATTGTAATTGATTTTGAGAGTCTTAGGTATATAGTATTTGAAAAGTTTTAAGCGCTAGATTTTGGGAGAATTTCATGTGTTAATTTGTTTAAAATTCATGTGTCAATAACAAAGATTTTAATAGAATCATAGAATCTTTAAAACTTAAATTTTTTAAATAACAATGGATTTTGTATAGATTTTAAAAATCATCAAACCAATAACACTAGATTTTAATATAAATGTCAGAATCTATTAACGAATAACAAGAGATTTTAAATTTTTTAAGAAATCTTTAAAATCGCTCTCTCAATAACCCCTAAAAGATTAAACGACTCGTAACGTTATCACGTGATTAACAAAGACTTATGCGTCAAGTTGGGCTTAACAACATTTAGGCCCATTGAATCTTGGGAAGTGGCCACGTCATCCGTCTTTATCGTCTTCTTCCCCAAACCTTTGAGCTCCAGAATATGCGAGCGATCGAAGCAAAGGATCATCCAATTCCAACAATCTGAGTCTTTCATATTCCCTTCGAAATTCTTGTAGTCTTCCTTCGATTCACAGATTACTCCTCAGCGTAGATTATCACGATCATTTGCTCACATCGCTATTTCGTTTAATCGTCCGTCTCAGATCCGAACACTACATTCAATAGCCTTGAATTCGCTGCTGAATTCGAAAACTATCTCTACTTCGAGGCGCTGTTCTTCTTCAAACAAGTAAGAGTGACTTCAATCTCTCTCGAAGCAGAAGAAGAAGAAGAAGAAGAAGATGATTCCTTGGGGTGGAGTTACCTGCTGCCTCAGCGCTGCCGCTCTTTATCTCCTCGGCCGGAGTAGTGGCAGGTTTGTGGTTTTCTTACTTCCGATCAATCTCCTTTGATTTCAATCTCCCCCAAAGCGTAGAATATCAATCGAGTCCCTTGTTATTCCCCTGAGCGCAGGGATGCTGAAGTACTCAAAACCGTCACTAGGGTTAACCAGCTTAAGGAATTAGGTAATCTTCTCGCCAAATTGCTTCTTCTACTCTCAAGTTTTTTTTTCTTTCTGATCAGCGATTCTTGATGCCGTATTCGGATTGCTCTGTATCTGCAGCGCAATTGCTAGAATTAGATAGCAGCAAGCTCCTGCCTTTCATTGTTGCTGTATCGGGAAGAGTTGGCTCTGAGACACCTATCAAGTGCGAGCATAGTGGCATACGCGGTGTTATCGTCGAGGAAACGGTATGTATGGGAGTGAAAATTGAAGGCATGGAACCTAGTTTGTTTTCGCGTGTTCATCAATTAGGTGTAATGTGAAACTCTAGCAATTGCATGATCCTTTCAGGCGGAACAACATTTTCTGAAACACAATGAGACGGGTTCTTGGGTACAGGACAGTGCATTGATGCTGTCAATGAGCAAGGAGGTTCCTTGGTTTCTGGTAAGTCAAATATAGAGTAGCATACTGTTTTGCAGCTGTTGATTGGATGTTTCTTAAAAACCATTTTCCCAAATTTTCAAAAACTGTTTGCAAATAGGACGATGGGACAAGTCGTGTCCATGTGGTGGGAGCTCGTGGTGCAACAGGTTTTGCCTTGACTGTTGGGAGTGAAGTATTTGAAGAGTCAGGGCGCTCGCTTGTTCGAGGAACACTTGATTATCTTCAAGGCCTCAAAGTTTTCGCTGTTCTTTCCGGTTCTTTATCTGTTGGCCTCTCTCTATTTGCTTAAGCGGCCACCGTTTATGTTTCAGATGCTTGGAGTAAAGCGCATCGAGCGTGTTCTTCCAACTGGAATGCCGCTAACAATTGTTGGTGAGGTATGTTGTATTCTGAGTGTTTTCCTTTCATGTCTTTTGCTTAAGTTGTATCAGTTGATAGAGATACATGGCACACTAACTTGGATTTGCCAATTGCAATTTTCTCAAAGTTCCTGTAAAAGCAGTATCTGTAGGAAGCTGGATCGATCTTTGTACAGAGGAATACCGATGAGTTTGAATCTAATTCATGTTGCTGCCATGTATGACAGGCTGTCAAGGACGATATTGGAGATTTCAGGATTCAAAAACCTGAAAGGGGGCCTTTCTACGTCTCTCCTAAATCACTCGATCAGCTCATTTCTAATTTGGGAAAATGGTCAAGGTCGTCTCACTATCCTCTCTTGGTTCTTGTCCTATACTCTTTGCAGAAATGTGACGATAAGCAAAACTGATTGATAAGAGTCTAATTTACAGGTGGTACAAGTACGCCTCCATGGGTTTAACTGTTTTCGGTGTATTTCTAATAACAAAGCATGTCATTGATTCTGTTCTACAGAGAAGACGACGGCGAGAGTTACAAAAAAGGTATGTCACAGATTTGTCAGTCTAGAAAGTGAATAGTCGTCCTCAAGTACATATGAGTATTGTTTCCCTAAAAATAAAATTATGTGCCCACAAAATTAAGCATTGTCAGCTATTTTTGCAGAGTGCTTGATGCAGCAGCTAAGAGAGCTGAGCTAGAGAGTGAAGGTATATCCATTGGCGGATAGTTTTCGAAATATTGGTTGCACTGGCTCTGACTAACAGAACACTTGTCACCAGGTTCGAAAGGGACAGGTGAGAGCGTCTCAGATTCGAACAAGAAAGAAGACGCTGTTCCTGATCTATGTGTGATCTGCCTAGAGCAGGAGTACAATGCTGTGTTTGTCCCGTAAGCATTCTTCCGCCACTTTGGCTGATTCTGCATTTTGCAACTTGCTAAAAAAACCTTGTGTGGTTGGTACTGTCGCAGGTGTGGTCATATGTGCTGCTGCACCGCATGCTCCTCCCACTTGACCAGCTGTCCACTTTGCCGGAGACGAATAGATCAGGTGGTTAAGACATATCGTCACTGAAACAAACAACTCAGGGCTCAGAAGCATTCCCCACTCGAGTTTTGTCTGAACATACCGCAAGATCAAAACTTGATGATCAGGGTAAGAACAAGCCAGCTATATTGACAGTACAGAGAAAAGATCCACCCGTTATGATCTGATACAGTTTGAAAATCTTACGTTCCTTCTAGATCAAAACAAGTTGTTTCATAAGATATTGTCCTTTCTTGATTCTGTCATCTGGTTGTATTCCTTTTAGTGTGCCTTTAGAAGGCTATACAAAAGAACATCTGAAATCAAACTCAAAACGGAAAATAGAAAACTAAAGAAACAGAGTATAACTCTTATTACTCCTCAGTCTCAGAGAGACAGGCGGCCATCTTCAGAATCTCTTCTACACTAAATTCATAGACCCCTTCCATCAAGATCTGGACACCACATTCGATAATGCTGATGTCCTGGGATGTGGTGCTGAATTCGAACAATATTTCTTTGTCCAGTTCACGCCATCTGTCTTCGTCAAGCAATTCAAAGTAAAACATGAATAGATGTTCTGCTTCGACATTAGGGAGACCCTGAAATGTCATCTCCATCGTCAGGCAAATGTTGACTATGCGTATACGACACAATAAGTCGACATTTCCTTCCATCTGCTGTTCAAGTGAAAGCACGAGGCAAATCCTAAACTCGTTGAAACGTGAAAGGATGGTCAATGAGTTTCCTATAGCTCTGTGATCGAACTCCGCAGGTATCTTTCTTCCAGGTAAACATGCCTCCACGTGAAATGATTGCTGTGTAATTACTCTTCGTGCTTCTCGATCCAATTTGAAACAGTTTGGGAACGAGAGACGCTTGATTTGAGAGTCAAGAGTGAAAAATGTTATTGCCTCCAGTGATTCACAAGTGTCTGCTGTTAGTTTTCTGAGCGAGGGAGGGAGCTCTGGCAGTGATTCAAGTTTTGGACAGCCATATATGAGAAGCTCTTTTAACCCATGAAGATCTTTGATGAAATCTGGAATTCTCTCAACATTGGCGCCTCGGTTTCGAAATTTATTGATGGAAGGAGATGTATTGACACTTCCCCATATAACGAGAGTGTGAAGGCGAGACCAAAGCCTTATTGATTCCGGCACTTCTTCTAACATGGTGTCTGAGATATTGAGTTCTGTGATGTTGGTGGAGATGTTTGGAAGTTTTCTGAATTGCCAGCATCCAACCATGTTGACTCTTTCAAGAGATCCCAAGTTGAAGAGAGTCGTAACAACTTGTAGCTTTACACATAACATTATCTCCAATTCCTCTAGTTTATGAAGATTTCTTACAAAGGAAGGAATCTCTACCAAACTCTGGCAACCGCTCAGATCCAATCTCTTCAGATTTGTTGCTTTTGAAAGATCAGGAATTTCCTTCAAATTCGAGGATCCATACAGATTCATCTTCTTAAGATTTGGAAGTTGCTGAATGTGAAACGACACAACAGAGGAATAACATCAAAAGATGATGAGAGAAAGTACATACTTTCAGATATCCAAAGCAAGCAAATATTAAAAAAAAAACCAACCTGTGTTCCTTCCCAAAGCTTCTCAAGCAGGTTCCAGCGCAAATCGAGTTCCACAAGATGTTGGGGACAAAATGTAGGAGGAAGACACTTGAGTGGGTATGCTTCCCAATGTAGTAACCTTAGTCGATGTGGAAACTCCATCTCCACTGGTATGTGCACTATATCATCATCTCCATCATCTTTACTTTTGTAAACTTTGAGGAATCTAAGATTAGGCATTCTTTTAAAAGCTCTCTTGCTGATAGATACTTCATTGATATCAGATATATCAAATGATATGCCAGACACAGCTCTAGTACCCTAAACCAATATTCAAAAGATATAAATATATTGATAGCGGCATAGCGCGCAATAGGTAGGATTTGCTTACTTTCACAAAATGCCTAGTTTAAATCACAAATTAAACAAAGAATATAGACAATCACAAGAGAGAGAACTTACTTTGGCACGTTCAAGAACATCACATATAGCCGGAGCATCTATTAAGATCCTGCGCTCCCAAGGCTCTTGTCTACTATTAATGGCTTGTATACCCACTTGTTGCAATAACTTGTGCATCACTATTTCTCCATCCGTGGATACATATATGAGAGATCTGTTCACTAGGATTTTCAACATGTGTTTGATATCCAAGTTGTTGTTATTGTCAGCGAACATGGCTTTCACAAGATCACCATCTTCACGGTTGAAGAAGACTACAATATGGAAAAACAGAGATTGCTCATTCTCATGTAAACTCTCATAACCGACTCTTAATACTTCCTCGATATCTCTATGATCAAGAATAGTTTCTAGTCTGCGTGTCGCTTCTTCCCATTCGTCCTCCTTCTTCCCACGTAAAGATGAACCCACCACACTTAGACCCAATGGAAGGTTACCACAAAGCTCTGTTACTCTTTTAGCAAGCTCAATAAAACCATTTTGTGGATAGCTTTGTCTAAAAGCATATCTACATAAGATCTTGAGAGCTTTTTCATCAGATGGAAACCCCACATGGTACGTGTTACTGATACCATGTTGCTGCAAAATCTCCTTGTCTTCTGTGGTTACTACAATCCTACTTCCAGGACCAAACCATGTAGTTTCATTAGCCAGCGCCTCTAATTGCTTTATATTGTTCACGTCATCAAGAATGATGAGCACTCTCAGGTCGTGTAGCCTTTCTTTTATCACACCTCGATGGCATATCCTAATACCATCTTGGTTCAAAATATTTGAAAGAAACTGCTCTTGTAAACGCAACTCATCAAAACCACTATGATAGTTTCGCTTAAGGTTGTCCACAAAACAAGTAAGCTGAAACCTATTAGAGAGTAGATTTTGTAAAGCTCTGGCAATGGTAGTCTTACCAATGCCTGCAGGACCAGTGATTGCAACCATCATAACTTCATCATTATCTAAATCCAGCAAAAACTCCATTTCTCTCAAATGAGCCTCAAGTCCCACCATGCCATCAAAATTCCTAGACGGTGTAGCATTCAGTTTATCTGAGACATCTCTGGCAATTTTCTTGATCATTTTCGCTTCATTGTCCCTAACAAAAGATAAAGAAAAACAGTATTGTTTCCATCAAATAGTCAGGAGGAAAAAAACCATAGAGATAACATTCTTCTTTTCCCAATAATTTTATGACATGTGTTTCTTATATTCATTCAATAACAGAACAGGGATTAAAATACTCATTCAACGAAAACATTTCCTTAGTTTCCATTTAATTCACCGTAATTCCTCCTCCTATTTATCATAAAAGTATAAAACATCCTGACATAAGAAATTTAAACTTAATTTAATTAAACACGAACCAGTTTAGGAAGTGTTCTCCGGCTATGTTGCCAACGTCGGTCAAAGCTTGGCTCCAGCTTCGCCTCTCCTCCTCTGTTTTACGAGCACAAGTTTCATTGAAAGCGATGCCAAAATCTCCGGTCTGTTTCCGCACATCAGATGGATCTACTCCGTAGAAGACCGTCATCACTATTTGTCCCATAGCAGCTTCCTTGCACTTCAAAATCTCCAACAGCTCATCCAAACACCAACTTGAAGAAGCATAGTTCTTTGTGAGCACCAGGATCGAGATCCTCGATTCCCTAATCGCTTGTCTGAGAGCAGGTGTAATGGTTTGACCTCTCTCAATCCCTTGATCATCGAACATCGTAATCCCATTTTCCTTAAACTGCCTGCGCAAATGACTCAGAAAGCTTTTACGGGCGTCTGGTCCATGGAAGCTCGCAAAGACATTGTATCTCCAGTTGCAAAGCAAAGAAGAAGAAGGCGCCATGAGATAAGAGTAGCAAGAAAAGTTCAAGATCAGATATACAAAAATTTGTCTGGGTGAGCCATATATGTAGGAGAAAATGGAAAAAGGCTTATTCGCCACTGACTCTTGATTTATGATAAAGACTAAAGAGAGATGAAGCTTCTTGGCTTTTGCCATCCAAAGGAAAATTCTACTAAACAAGCTTCTTCTATTAGTGTCGAACGTACATATAAAAAAACCCAAAAAAAAAAATCAGTTGCAAATTTTTTTATCTCCGTTTAAGAAAATAATTTATAAATGTATCTGTTTATATATATATATAGACTATAGTCTATAGAGCGATTAGACAGAAAAAAATATCTATCTGAAAATTAGCCATACAGTAATTCAAAGTGATGATCTAGTGATCTAAAATAGTTTAATCTTATTTCACGACTTTGGTTTTGGTCGGATTAAATATCTAAGTCATTCTCCTTTCAACAAAAATGATGTTGTCTTTTATGAGTTTTCCATGATTTAATATTATATAATCTATATGAAAATTACGTAGGCAACAACTACGGCACCAACTATCTAAATATAATATATCAAGTTTAATATTTATTGGGATATATATTAGGAAATTAGGAGATAAGATAACTGTGGCGTTTAAGAAGAGGTGGTGTTAATTAGTCTTATGACTTGTTTAAAGCATGTTGAACGAAAGAAATGGAACAAATACAAGGGAAAAAAAAGAACTTACTTTGGCACATTACAAATTAAATCGAGAGCTAAACATAGCAGAGCATTCCGCTAACAAGGGCAACGTCATCATCTTGGCTGCTGCTGTATTTGTGAAAAACAAATCCAGCTCCTTTCTCCCTCAAAACAAAGGCAAGGGCCTCTGTGAAGCAAAAATAACAAAAGCCAAAAAAAAATCCTTAATCACAAGTTAACCATATAACTTTTGCAGATGCAATTGAACACATGATAGTTTCTCTATAAGCATTACTCTTCAGCACAGACAGCTCAAGTAAGAAGACACAGAACAAGATGTGTGACCATATGCGCATAATAAAGTAAAACATGGCAGCTAATGATGACATACTTACTTCTATCGTCTTCTTCCCTAAACCAAGCTTCTGATGTTTCTCACAAAATTGGAGAGACCAAACTAGAGGAAGAGCCAACTCCAACAATCTGTGTTCGTCGCTGTCACAGATTACTCCATTTGTATGGCCACCGTATTTGGTGTCGTCTTCAAAGGCTTAGCTGGTATCAAACTCATAACTCCCTTCTCAGCTTCCTTCGGTCCAGATATGGGCTCCGCATTCAATAATGTCGAAGAAGTTGTGATCAATGCAGCTGAATTCGAACACTATCTCTCTGCTCACTTCGGAGAGGTTGATAAATGGCAAATGAGAGTTGAATATAAATATATGTTCAGCTCGACATTTGAAGTCAATGCCTAGATGGAACACCTTCTCAACGGGGTCTAAGTCGCCATTGCCTATTCGACAGCACAATAATTGTTGTTCATATCCGTTGTATTCGCTGATTGGATGGTTAGGTGACACCACGACGCAAAGCTTTAGTCTTGATAAAGCAGAGAGAGGATTGTTACCATCTGGACTAATNGCACAATAACTGTTGTTCACATCCGTTGTATTCGCTGATTGGATGGTTAGGTGACACCACGACGCAAAGCTTTAGTCTTGATAAAGCAGAGAGAGGATTGTTACCATCTGGACTAATAATGGTCAATGAATTTCCTCTGGCTCGGTGATCAAACTTTGCAGGGACTTCTCTTCCGGGTAAGATAGCCCATCTGCAAGAAAACGAACGTTTGATAATTTCTCTCCGTGCTTGTTGGCCCAATTTGAAGCAGTTGGTGAAAACGAGCGTTGCTTCTGAACTGTGGTTCAAAGGGCAAAATACGGTCTTCAGTGATTCACAATCTACTGCAATTAAGGATCTGAGCGAACCAGGGAGCTCTGGCAATGATGCGAGTCTTGTGCAGCCAGATATCCTTAGCTCGTGTAGCCGATGAAGAGCATTGATGCAATCAGGAATCCTTTCAGTGTCAGAATAGCGTATGTCTAGATACCATAAACTCGCCGGGAGATGTGTTAGTCTCTTGAGCTTTCCACTTTTCTTTATACTGAGAGACCCAAGACGAGGCCAGAGCCTGATTAATGCAGGCACATCTTCTATCTCTGTGTATGACATATCCACTTGTAGGAAGTTGGTTGAAATAATTGAAAGATTTCTCAACTTTGAGCACCCTTTCATGTCGATGATTTCTAAGGATGCCAATTTCAGGTGAGGTGGGGCGACTTGTAGGTTTATGCAGCCTCTCATGTACAAGAATATTAGTTTCTGAAGATGACAAAAAGAGGATGGAATCTCTACCAAACTCGCGCAATCACTCAGCTTCAGAATCTCTAGATTTGTAGCAGTTGAAAGATCCGGGAGTTCTTTCAAATGAATAGACCTTCTCAAATCCATCTTCTTGAGATTTGTAAGCGGCTGGATCTAAAAACCACACAAAAACAGAGAGAAGAAAATCACATAACATGAAGAGAAAGTATACAGATCCATAAATGTTTAAAGTATACAGATTCACAATATATATACTTAAAGTACGACACCAACCTGGGTTCCTCCCCAAAGCTTTTCGAGCTCGCTATGCTGCAGATCGAGTTCCACAAGATATTCAGGGTGAAATGTAGGAGGGAGACACTTTCTTGGGTATGCCTCCCAATGTAGTAACCTTAGTCCATGTGGAAACTCCATCTCCTCTGGTATATGCAATCTATCATCCTCATCCTTTTTATTTCTATAAACTCTGAGGAATCGAAGATTAGTCATTCTTTTAAAAGCTCTTCCGCTTATAAATACTTCACTGACTCCTGATATATCAAAAGATATACCAACCACATTCTTGGTACCCTAAACCAATATTCCAAATTAAAGAAATTGTTAGCACAACAGGTAGGATTTGTTTATCTCCACCAAACGACTTGTTTAAAGTACCTATGATTTAACAAGGAATATAAAACAAATATAAAAGAAAGGAAAAGAATTTACTGTTTCGTTTTCGAGGACACCACAAATCTCATAAGCATCCATTAAGATTTGGCGTTTCCAAGGCTTTTGTTCATGAATGGCTTGTCTAGCCATTTGCTGTAGTAATTTGTGCATCACTATTCTTCCCCCATATGTACATATCTCTATGAGGGATCTATTGACTAGGATCTTCAATCCGCATTTGACATCCAACTTACCGTCAGTGAACATGGCTTTCACAAGATCATGATCTTTTCGGTTGAAGAAGACTGCAATGTGGAGAAATAGCTTTTGCTCATTCTCATATAAACTCTCATAGCCGACTCTTAGTACGTCCTCGATATCTCGATCAAGAATAGTTTCCAGCCTCTTCATCACATCTTCCCATTCGTCCTTCTTCTTCCCACGTAAAGATGAACCCACCACACGTAGACCCAATGGAAGATTACCACAAAGATCTGTTACTCTTTTAACAAGCTCTTTAAAGCCATTAATAGGTGGATAGCTTTGTCTAAAAGCATATCTACATAAGATTTCACGAGCTTCTTCTCTAGGTGGAAACCCCAAACGGTATACATTATCGATACCATGTTGCTGCAAAAGCTCCCGATTTTCTGTGGTCACTACAATCCTACTTCCAGGACCAAACCATGTAGTTTCATTAGCCAACGCCTCTAATTGCTTTATACTGTTCACATCATCAAGAATGATGAGCACTTTCTGGTCCGATAAATTTTCTTTTACTGCACCTAAATGGCATATCCTCATACCATTGTGGTTCAAAACCTTTGAAAGAAACTGTTCTTGTAAACGCAGCTTCAAACCATATTCGTCAAAACCACTATGATAGCTTTCCCTAAGGTTGTCCACAAAACAAGTAAGCTGAAACCTATAAGAGAGTAGACTATGTAAAGCTCTGGCAATCGTAGTCTTACCAATCCCTGCGGGACCAGTGATTGCAACCACCTTAACTCCGTCATAATCTAAATCTAGCAAAGACTGCATTTCCTTTAAATGAGCCTCAAGTCCAACCATGCCATCAAAATCCTTAGACGGTGTGGCATTTAGTTTATCTAAAACATCTTTTGCAATCTTCTCAATCATATTGGCTTCATTGTCCCTAACAAAAGAGAAAGAAAAAAAAACATTGTTTCCCATTAAAAAAAACATAGAGATAAAGATTCCTCTATTCCCAAATAAATCCATTCAACAAGAAATTATCATACTCATTCAACAAAAACATTGCCTTAACTATTGTTTGTTTTGTTACTCTTGGGTTACCACTTAGAACATAATAAGAAACACGGAACTAAAATCAGTTAAACACGAACCAGTTTAGGAAGTGCTCTCCGGCTATGTTCCCAACATTGGTCAAAGCTTGGCTCCATCTTCTCCTCTCTTCCTCCGTTTTACGACGACAAGTTTCCTTGAAAACTCTCCCAAATTCTCCGGTTTGTTTCCGAACATCAGATGGATCTACTCCGTAGAAGACCGTCATCACTATTTGCCCAATATCTTCCTTGCATTTCAAAATCTCCAACAATTCATCCAAACACCAGCTCGACGAAGCATAGTTCTTCGAGAGCACGACGATCGAGATCCTCGATTCTCTAATAGCTCGCGTGAGTGCGGGAGCAATTAGTTGGCTCCTCTCGATCCCTTGATCGTCGAACATAGAAATCCCATTGCAGCTAAACTGTTTGCGTAAATGACTGAGAAAGGTTTTACGGACATCAGGTCCATGGAAGCTCGTGAAGACGCGGTATCTCCAGGTGCGAGGCGAGGTTGAAGAAGCCATGAGAGAGGATCGTGAGTGGTCCAAAAATCACAGATTCACAAATTTATGGAGGGAAAAAAATGGGGAAACGCGTAGCCACTGTTGAGTAAATACACTGTGGAGAGACAAGTTTCTTCGTCTTTTCTTTCATCTTTCTTTCAACAATGTAAACGGAGATTTTCAGAAAAAGTGAATGATTTGAGGAAAAATCCGGTCGGTTGGAATTTGTCGTCTTATACAAACACAATACAGTAAGAAATGAGCTTGATTATTCTTTTTATGTAAGGGCCCATATGAAACTTTAAGAGCCGGCCCAACACAATCAGTCGATGGCCACGTCATCACCATCATCTGTCGGAACTGCTTCGAGGAAGACTCCGAGGCAAAGAGAGGGTTCAGCTTAACCAAAGAGACAGACACGGAGTGAATTCGATGGTTCGGAATGAACCGAAGTACATAGTCGATTGGAAGGCTAAACCGGTGGTATATATGGTTTAAGTGGAGACTCTTTATGTAAGACAGGGAACAGAGTTGGTGACTAATAGATCCATTGGTTTATTGCGTTGACTTTTTGGCCTTCTACTCATACAAGAGCAGTCTGCTCAACTGTATTACCGATGAACAAATCCAGCAAAATCTGTATACTTCTTCTTTCCTTGGACATTCTTTTTCGTCATATGTCTTGTCTGATTTCGAATCACAGCATTGGTGCTATTTAAGAAGGATCTGCAGAAAAGTGAAATGGATCTTAATATTAATTAATACATATGACATCATCATTCCGCACAGAAGCTTATGTCTTTGACCACCCAAACATGGCGAGGCGTGCTTTGAAGAACACAGCTCTAGGTTTGCATTCCAGATATATAGAAGGAGATGCTCTTTTGCTTCGAGTCACTAACTTCGTTATGATTTGTTTTGTTGAAACACTCCAGCTTACCTTGCGTCTCTCGAGGATCCAGAGTTTGTGGAACTTGCATTGAGTGAATACAAGACGGCCACCAATTTGACCGACCAGTTTGCTGCTTCAACAGCTCTTGCCCAAAACCCCGGTAAAACCCGTGACGACGTTCTTGCTGACTTCTATAACAAGTGGCAGGGCGATTACTTGGTAATTAAGTTTCACAATTCACTTGCCTCTTCCTCCATGATTTATATATGCAATTACTAACATTTTATCTTGGCTTCTAATCTCAGGTTGTTAATAAATGGTTCCTCCTTCAGTCAACATCTGACATTCCTGACGATGTGTATTGGGAGATCGAGAAGATCGACCGTATCTGGAAATCATGAAAATCTAGAAGATTATGATATTTACCAATATTTAGAATAGGAAATTTACATTTATCTTAAATGTATTATTTACATATTAGTTTAGGAAATTAGGTTGATTTTATCTCTATATAAACCTATGCATCTTGTAACATTATTCTTATGAGAGTCTAATAATAATTCTTCCTAAACATTTTTGTGTTCTTACTCTCGTCAATTTATCATGGTATCAGAGCCTTCGATCTTAATCCTAGTGGATTATTATTTCTATTGATTTTATCTTCTTTTTTTGATCTTATTTCTTTGATTCTTTCTATTAAAAAAAAAAAAAAAAAAAAAAAAAAAAAAAAAAAAAAAAAAAGAAGAAGATCGAGAGATGACATGGTGGTTTGTTGATTTTGCCAAAGGTTGGCCAAATTGATTTCTATTGGCTAGCATAATTGCTAGTTCTTGGATCACAAGATTTCCAATGAAAATTGTGATGATTTATGAATATGAACCTATGATGGGTTCGTTCAATTTTGGTTGATGTTTTTCTCACTTTCGTGAGTAATATCCTTTTTTATTTGACTTCTCGCCTTCGTGAGTTGTTTTTCTACTTCGCAATCGCGAATTATTTATGGACATCGCAATCGCGAGTTTTGTCCCTTACTACTTGATGAACCCTACGACCGGGTATAAACGTCGTTGGTAGCCCAGCGGCTGGGTGTTTTAGCCGATTTGAAGAACCCTACGATCGGGTATAAACATCGATTACTCGACGGCCGAGTATAAAGCCGATATTCTGAAGACTTGTCCAATCTCATCCGTGTTACCACGAATGAGCTTGCGGGAGGGTATTGGGAGATCGAGAAGATCGACCGTATCAAGATTATGGAAATCATGAAGATCTAGAAGATTATGGATATTTACCAATATTTAGAATAGGAAATTTACCTTTATCTTAAATGTATTATTTACATATTAGTTTAGAAAATTAAGTTGATTTCATCTCTATATAAACCTATGCATCTTGTAACATTATTATTATGAGAGTCTAATAATAATTCTTCCTAAACATTTTTGTGTTCTTACTCTCGTCAATTTATCAATGTGGAGAATGTCAAGAAGCTTTTGGATCACCCAGCTTTTGATCTGCGCAATCCAAACAAGGCAAGTGAATTCTCAAAACTCTCTCATTCATTCCGCAGCTTTTTTTTTCTCAGTTATAGGCTTACGATGAAACGAAACAATATGACATTTATTGGATTAAAATTTGGATTAATAGAAAGATGCCAATAATAATTTTGAAAAAAGCAACTTATTTATCTGCAATTGGCATTTATTCAGATTGCTATTATAGATATATTAATGTGTTAAAGACATGAAGATCTTCATTATTAATTATGTATATTTTTATTAAATAAACGGTTAAAACAAAAAGATATATAATAAATAATAAAAATATGAAACAATAGAAGACTGTTATCTTTTCTATTTTGAAATGCACAAATTATTGGAAATGGTTTAATAAAAAAACTGTAAATATATATTTTGTAAATTTTAAACCACATAATAATAAAAATGGTTCTTTAATAAATAAGTTAATCGTACTTTAATAATTAAACTGTATAATGACTCAATAAACAAGAATGAAATATGTCCCATTTAAGTTGGTAATTCACTTCTACATAATGGACAATAATGGCTAGTTTCTAGCCACTTCACAATACATTCACGATCAAACCTATGACCACAACATAGTTTTACGACTTCAGATCCTACAACATAATCTTCCAAACAAATTATGCATTGAGTGTTTTTACAGTTGATATCTCCACATCTGCATCATGTATAGATATCAACAGCCAAAAAAATTATTGTAGAATTACTTGCTAGTATGAAATTTATATATTCTACTTCCAATGATCGTTGAATTACTTCATTTAATTGATTATTTTCTTCAAAGACGAGAGAGAGTTGATGCAGAATTTCGGCTAAAACTTGATTATTTTGCTGATTAACTTCTACAACAATAGGTGAACCTCGAAGGAAAAAAAAAAAGAATTGAATCAAATTCCTTGGACTATATTCTGGAGATAAAGTTACATCTCTAGCAATAATAACGGCATTGTTTATCATTCTTACCGATGAATCAAAATCGATTCCCGATAAAATAAATGAATATAACAATTCATTTTATAAAGAACCAAATGATCTTTTTTATGTGCTTTTCAAAAGACATAAGTGAAAAGAAGCAATTTTTGATAATTGAAAAGAAGCAATTTTTGATAATTGAAAAGAAGCAATTTTTGATAATTGAAAAGAAGCAATTTTTTGATAATTGAAAAGACGCAACCACAAATGACATTTCTTGAATTGAAATTGAAATTTATAATAAAAAATATGAATAAAATTTTTGAAAAGACACAACTTATTGAAAGGCAATTGGTATTTATTTAGATTGTTATTATAGATAGAGGGAGCGATACAAATACTCAAAACTAAGAGACTTAGATAAAACGATATTATCCTCAAAATTAAAACACACAAACGTTTCATCAATGGGTTGCGCAATAATGTAAACTAAAGAATATTTCTAAGAAAAAACTAAATGTTGACTACGAACCAAGCATATTAGGCATAATCTTCGAGGTTATGAAAACAAAAAAAAACAAAATAATGAATATCGAGAACGAGTTTGGATAAGGAAAGGAATAAAGTCGAGTAAAGCAATATGATCGTTTGACGATCAAAACCAATATCGTAAATGAAGTTAAGTAATACAAAAATTTATAATCAAAGAGAACGAAGCAGAATATACCAAAAAAAATTGATCAATCATCAGCGACTACAGTCGAAACAATAAAAAAATACAAAATGAGAGGGAGAGAAGTCATTTTTGAGAACTGATATAGATAAAAATTCACATTTTCTTTGTGAATTTTCTTTCTATCAGTGAAATAGAACAAGCGCAAGTAAAAAGTACAAAGAAAATAGACGATGCTTAAGAAGGGTATCAATTGAGAAAGGATAAAATGTTTGGTTTTTGTTTTACAACAACTGATCACCATTTATTAAATCGCTGGTTCAAATAAGTTAGCTTCATGGGCTAACCAATCCGGAACCATCAGATCTACATGGAAGAAAATAAAACAACGGGCTCGAGCCCCTTTTGCAAGGGAATCGGCCCGGAAATTCAAAGTACGAGGTATGAAAGATAAAGAAAATTTAACAAACTTAGAGCACCAGTGCTCATATTCTTCTAATTCCGATGCAAAGATCGGCCAATCTTCATCTTGGTCGATGAGATTAACTAGTTGAAGGCAATCGGTCTCGAAGTGAATTTCCAAGATTCCTTGTTGATGTGTTGATTTCATTGCCCATAGCAACGAGTCGAACTCGGCTCGTAAAATAAAACGTTTGGTTTAGTGGGAATAGTTAATGAGAATAAATGACACATGTTAGATTAATGGAAGGATTAACTACAATCGTTGGATTATAATTATTTTTTCTTAAACAAAAAATCTATCAATAACATTTTCAACAAACCGATGGATGCAAACCAAAAACCATGTGTAATCTTGTAGACTAACTTTCCACATATTTGAAAGATTTCTGGAGTAAGACCGATTATTCATACTTATAGAAAGTTAAAAATTCAAGTTTACTCAATAAAAAAAAATACCAAAATAAGAACATTTATGTGAAAAATCTCTTTCAAAGACTAAAGACAAACCTTGTAAAAGTTATTTGTGACGTGTTCTAACTTATCTTGTAGATATAACTTTACAAAAACAAATAATTCAACACATATAAGTTTTTTCGAAGAAGAAATCAGATAGATGGATTAAGAAATCTTTTTTTTTTGATATTCACCATTATAGCATGAATCATTATCAAATGCTCTTTTTTAAGTGGTTTTGCAATATAAATAATCTTCAAAAGACATAAATGAAAAGAAGTAATTTTTGATAATTGAAAAGACGCAACCACAAATAATATTTATTTTGTTGAGTCGAAGCAGAATTTCGGCTAAAATTTAATTATTTTGCTGATTAACTTCTGCAACAATAGGTGAACCTCGAAGGAAAAAAAAATTGAAGCAAATTGCTTGAACTATATTTTGGAGATAAAATTACATCTCTAACAATAATAACGGCATTGTTTATCATTTACCGATTTCCGATAAAAATGAATATAACAATTCGTTTTATAAAGAATCAAATGATCTTTTTTATGTGGTTTTCAAAAGACATAAGTGAAAAGAAGCAATTTTTAATAATTGAAAATAATCAATTTTTGATAATTGAAAAGACGCAACTACAAATGACATTTCTTGAATTACAATTTGAATTTATAAAAAAATACGAATAATAATTTTAAAAAGACACAACTTATTGTAAGGCAATTGACATTTATTCAGATTGTTATTGTAGATAGATATATTACGGATAATATACCTTTTGGCTGCTGTATGCATTGATGAACAACTCCTTTGATGATGATAAAAAAAGAAAAAAAAACTCTTTCAACTTAAAAAAGTGAACATAATTTCGAACCGAGTGAATTATGAAAATGAGTGAGCACTGTCAAAGTTCAATACACCAACAAAATCACAGACTATTGTATAAGAAGAAAACCAAGGAAAATAATAATATAACACAACCTCAAAGATCTTGACTGTATAGCTCCCATAAGAGACTTACCATCATTCTAGTCTTCAGACTCATGGCTCCCCAGCAGAGAGACGTTCATCATCATCGTCGTCGTCGGTCAAGATGACACCACATTCAACAATTTCGAATTGATAGAGTGAGGTGCTGAATTGGAAAAATACCTCGCTGTCTTGTTCAAGCCCTCCGTAATCCATAAGCGATTCCAACTGAAATATACAGAGATGTTTCCCTCGGATATAGAGGAAATCCGTCACCTCTTGTTCGTCAATAGGGAAACCGTTTAAGCTTATGTGACACAATACATCAAAAAGTTCTCCAAAATGTCCTGCTTTGGTATGCCGTTTAGTGGTAACCACGAGGCAAACTCTAAATCGGTAGAAAGATGAAGAGATGGTCAAGGAGTGTCCTAGAGCTCGGTGATGGAACTCGGCAGGTATTTCCCATCCGGGTAAGCATGCTTTCTTGAGAGATGGTTTCTGGGTAATTACTCTCCTTGCTTCTCGGCTCAATTTGTAGCAGTTGGTGAAACAGTGTCTCAATTTGAGAGTTAATAGGGAAAGATAGTATTGTCTCCAATGACTCGCAAGTGTCTACTGTTAGTTTTCTTAGCGAGCGAGGGAGCTCTGGCAGTGATGCAAGTTTTGGACATCCAAATATTATAAGATCTTCTAACCCATGAAGATCTTTGATACGATCTGGAATTCTCTCAATATCTGCGCCACTTCGCTCTGGAAGATTTTCCTCCGAAAATGAATATGGATTGATACTGCCGAATATAATAAGAGTCTGAAGGTGAGACCAAAGGCTGATTGTTTGAAGCAATTCTTCTAACATCGTGTCTGTAATTGCGAGTTCTGTGAGGTTCCCATAAATATCTGGAATTAGCCTCAATTGCCAGCATCCCATCACGCAGACTGTTGGCAGGTTGAGGAGAGTCGGAACAACCTGTAGCTTTATACAGAAAGCCATTATCAACTCGTCTAGCTTCGGAAGATTTCCAATAGATGAAGGAATCTCTACCAAACTCCGACAGTCGGTCAGATCCAATCTCTCGATATTTGTAGCGCTTGAAAGATCCGGGAGTTCTTTTAAACACCGGGAAAATGACAAATCCATCTTCTTGAGATTTGCAAGGGGCTGAATGTAAAACAAGACAAACAAAAGGAAGAACATCAAACAATTGATGACACAAAATACATAGAGTATATTGGTTAATGCTTTTCAATTCATTTGAAAATAAAAACAATATTTCTAAAAACTAGTTCAAGTTTGGTTATTTTTAATGATTTCTAGTTGGAGTTCAATCAGAAATTGATTTCATTTATAAATGTTTCCAAGTTACAAAACTACAAAAGGCTCAAATAAATTCCGTGAATAATTTTTAGTTATTTTGAAATCTACATGTTTGATTTTAAAATCTGTAAAGATTTCAAATTTCTAGATAGATTTCTAAATCAATTGAAATCCATAAACTAACCTGGGTACCTTCCCAAAGCTTCTCTAGTCTGTTGTGTTGCAAATCGAGTCCCACAAGATATTGCGGTATAAATGTACGAGGAAGACACTTCCAAGAGTAAAAATCCCAGCGTAAAAACCTTAGACGTGGTGGGAAATCCATCTCCTCGTGTACATACACTCTAACATTCGTATCACATCTTGTTTTGTAGATGCTGAGAAATCGAACATTACACATATTTCTAAAAGCATTTTTGCTTATATTCAAGACGTTTGGGATTGTGGATATATCCAAAGATATACCCGTAACACTTTGACTACCCTAAGCCAAATTAAAAAAAAACAAAAAACAAATGTTAGCACACGATAGGTAAGAAAGTCTTTTTGCCATTCACCTGATTTAACAAGTATATTTAAGGGAAAAAAACAGAGAGAAAGAACTTACATAATCAGTTTGGAGGATATCACAAATCTCATGAGCATTAGTTAAGATTTGGCGCTTCCAAGGCTCTTGTCTTTGAACAGCTTCTCTAGCCACTTGTTGTAGCAACTTGTGCATCACTACTTCACCTTCGGTTGATATTTGTATCAGAGATTTATAGGCGAGTTTATTTAACCCGAGTCTAACATCCAAGCTAATGCCAGCGAGCATGGCCATCACATCATCATCGTTTTTGTAGTTGAAGAAGAAAGCAATGTGGAGAAATAGCGATTGATCATTCTCATGTAAACTGTCGTATCCAACTCTAAGTACTGCATCAATCTTTCTATCAAGGCTATTTTCTAGCCTATGCAATATACCTTCCCAATCAACTTCCTTCTTTCCACGTAAAGTTGAACCCATGACACGGAGACCCAAAGGAAGGTTTCCACAAAACTCCGTTACTCGTCCGACAAGCTTTTCAAAACCATATGGTGCAGAGCTCCGCCTAAAAGCATATCTACAAAAGATCTTACTAGCTTCTCCTTCAATTGGAAAATCCACATAGTATGTGTTATCGATACCATGTTGCTCCAAAAGCTCTTGATCTTCCGTGGTTATGATAATTCTGCTTCCAGGACCAAACCATTTAGCCTCATTAGCCAAAGCCTCAAGCTGCTGCAGATCGTCCACATCATCAAGAATGATAAGCACCTTTCGGTCGCATAGGCTTTCCGGTATTGCATCTAAATTGTGTATCCTCTTACCATTTTGGTTCAAAATATTGGAAAGAAGTTGCTCTTGCAAGTGCAACTTCAAACCATACTCGCCAAGACCACTATTATAGCGTCCCCTAATATTCTCCATAAAACAAGTAAGTTGAAAACTGCTAGAGAATACCTTACATTACATTACCAGAGTAAATCCGATTTTGTAGATTCTCCACCTCCAAGGTGAAATCCTCCTCCGATCTCTCTCGTTCCATTCATATCCATCGATTATTTGGTCGAAGAACCCTCTCGTTCTAATTGATTTTTTTTTTTGAAAAAAAAAAGCGTGATCATCGTTAAGGTTAATTATGACTCTCCTTTGTTGCTGTGATCGACATGGTTTCTCGAGTTTTCGCATTTTAGTTAGGGTTTTTGTGAATTGATTTGACGGAACCGAATTAGATTCAGTGACGATTTGGTCAATATAACAACTGTTAGAGCAAATTTCTTCGCAGGCTCAGCTCTTGTGAATTCGGGAAAGATGAGTTTCGTTTTCCGGGGAAGTAGAGGAGATTTAGAAAGCGGATTCTCGGGATTTATACCCGAGAGACGAGCTATGGTATGCTTCCTCTTCATACATTTTTCTCAAAATGTGAATTTTTTTGTTAGAATTGTACTTATGCAAAAGTCTCTTTTGGCAGCGTGTTCATGGAGCTCGACCAGTGAATTCTAATTCCCTCGCTTTTCTGGTTACCGGTAATTTCAACATCCCCTTCTACTTCTTTCTGCAATCCTTTTATTTATTTTTTTATTTGTCTGATGCATTAATTGTTTGGTTTTGTGTATTGCAGTTCTTTTGCTGTTTATGATTCTCAATTCGCATCAGATGCCTCCTAATTTCCTGGTATGACATATACATGAGAAGCCGATTTCTTTTTCATTTAGACATCTTTTGGGTATGAGTTTTGACATTCGACAAATTTGTAGCTCTGGCTTGTGCTTGGGGTGTTTTTGATGGCAACGACCCTTAGGATGTATGCGACTTGCCAACAACTTCAAACTCAGGCTCAGGCGCATGTTGCAGCAGCAAGTGGCCTCTTCAGCCACACTGAGCTCAGGTTGCATGTGCCTCCTTCCATTTCTCTTGCAACCAGAGGGCGTCTTCAGGGACTTAGGCTCCAGCTGGCTCTTCTTGACCGGGAGTTTGATGACCTAGGTCAGTTAAAATTCAATTTCTTAGTAAAAGCTTAGGATTTTGATATGACATTATCATCCGTATCTCGTTTTCTTCTTCTTACAGTTTAATACAGTAGTCTGCTCTTTATTGTTGAAGTCTGAGGCAAAAGTTAAAGCTGAGCTTCTGAAGATAGTATGTCTTCTTCTCTCTACAGAGTGAAACCTTTCGCGAAGGCGTTCTTCTGTATTTTCTTTGTTCGTTGCTTTTTCACTGAAACTTTTCAATTGTTTTTTTTTTCTGCAGGTCGAGAACAATAGGAGCACAGAAGCTTATGTCTTTGACCACCCAAACATGGCGAGGCGTGCTTTGAAGAACACAGCTCTAGGTTTGCATTCCAGATTTATAAAAGGAGATGCTCTTTTGCTTCGAGTCACTAACTTCGTTATGTTTTGTTTTGTTGAAACACTCCAGCTTATCTTGCGTCTCTCGAGGTTCCAGAGTTTGTGGAACTTGCATTGAGTGAATACAAGACGGCCACCAATTTGACCGACCAGTTTGCTGCTTTGGCAGCTCTTGCCCAAAACCCGGGTAAAACCCGTGACGACGTTCTTGCCGACTTCTATAACAAGTGGCAGGGCGATTACTTGGTAATGGAGTTTCACAATTCACTTGCCTCTTCCTCCATGATTTATATATATATGCCATTACTAACATTTTATCTCGGCTTCTGATCTCAGGTGGTTAATAAATGGTTCCTCCTTCAGTCAACATCTGACATTCCTGGCAATGTGGAGAATGTCAAGAAGCTTTTGGATCACCCAGCTTTTGATCTGCGCAATCCGAACAAGGCAAGTGAATTCTCAAAACTCTCTCATTCATTCCCCAGGTTTTGTTTTCTCAGTTATTGGCTTACGATGAAACGAAACAATGATCATTCAGGTTTACTCGCTTATCGGAGGGTTCTGCGGTTCCCCTGTGAATTTCCACGCCAAAGATGGATCAGGTTACAAGTTCTTGGGTGACATTGTTGTCCAGTTAGACAAATTGAACCCTCAGGTTATTAAACTCCCAGATTAACTTTGTGTCTTTGCAGTTTATTATTACCGTAGAAAAACAACCTTAACGACTTTTTTCTTCGTCTTTGGTGTCTGAGTGTAGGTTGCCTCTCGTATGGTGTCTGCCTTTTCGAGGTGGAAGCGCTACGATGAAACCCGGCAAGCTCTAGCCAAGGTAAATGCAAAAAACCATTCTTGAATTTTATCTAAGACACAACAAACCGTTAGCATTTTTACTGATTCTTTGTCAGTCAAGATTGAAATATGTAGCCATGATTCGGTTTATATAATCGGAGAAGATGTTTAGTAGATTAAGCTGTTGTTTTTGCAGGCGCAATTGGAGATGATAATGTCAGCAAATGGATTGTCTGAGAATGTGTTTGAGATTGCCTCCAAGAGTTTGGCTGCTTGAGAGAGAATCCTTTTAAAGGCGTTACTGTTTTAGTTGCTGAAATAAGCAGTGGGGTGGTTATATTAAAATTACCACAGATTGTTTTACCTCCACTGGTTGAACTCTTGCATTATTATATATTACGGATAATATACCTCTTGGCTGTTGTATGCACTGATGAACCAACTCCTTTGATGATCACAAAAAAAAAAAACCACTCTTTCAACTTAAAAAAGCGGAACATAATTTCAATACAACAACAAATCAAAGACTATTGTATAAGAAGAAAACCAAGGAAAATAATGATATAACACAACCTCCAAGATCTCGACTGTATAGCTCCCATGAGAGACTTTCCATCATTCTAGTCTTGAGACTCATGGCTCCCAGCAGAGAGACGTTCATCATCATTGTCGTCTGTCAAGATCTGGACACCACATTCAACAATTTCATCATGGGATGAGATGCTGAATTGGAATAATACCTCGCTGTCTTGTTCAAGCCCTCCGTAATCCATAAGCGATTCCAACTGAAATATACAGAGATGTTTCCCTCGGATATAGGGGAATTGCGTAACCCCGTGTTCGGCAACATGGCAACCGTTTAAGCTTATGCGCCACAATACATCAAAAGGTTCTCCAAATGCTCCTGCTTTGGTATGCAGTTTAGGGGTAACCACGAGGCAAATGCTCGATGCCGAATTCACCGGTTTGTTTCCGAACATCAGAGGGATCTACTCCGTAGAAGACCGTCATCACGATTTGCCCAATATCTTCCTTGCACTTGAAAATCTCCACCAATTCATCCAAACACCATCCTGAAGAAGCATAGTTCCTCGAGAGCACCACGATCGAGATCCTCGATTCCTTAATCGCTTGTGTGAGAGCAGGAGCGATGGTTTGGCTTCTCTCGATCCCTTGATCATCGAACATCGAGATCCCATTGCAGCTAAACTGTTTGCGTAAATGACTGAGAAAGGTTTTACGGACGTCGGGGCCGTGGAAGCTCGTGAAGACGCGGTATCTCCAGGTAAGAGGCCGAAAAGAAGAAGAAGAAGAAGAAGAGGAAGAAGCCATGAGAGAGGATTGTGAGTGGTCCAAAAATCACAGATTCACAAATTTATGAAGGGAAAAAAACGGGGAAACGCGTAGCCCCTGTTGAGTAAATACAGTGTGGAGATGCAAGTTTCTTCGCCTTTTCTTTCATCTTTCAACAGTATAGTAAACGGAGATGAGATTTTCAGAAAAAAGTGAATGATTTGAGGAAAAATCTGGTCGGTTGGAATTTGTCGTTTTAGAGCATCCACATCGCATATAGTGTCTCTAATATATTATATAATAAATATTTGGTAAGAGAGAGGAGAGAGGAGAGAAGAGAGAAAAAAACCAATTAGAAAGTGAATGGGAAATACATTAAGAAATGAGCTTGATTATTCTTTTTATGTAAGGGCCCATATGAAACCCTATGGGCCGGCCCAACACAATCAGTCGATGGCCACGTCATCACCATCATCTGCCGGATCTGCTTCGAGGAAGACTCCAAGGCAAAGAGAGGGTTCAGCTTGACAAAAAAGACAGACACGGAGTGAATTCGATGGTTCGGAATGAACCGAAGTACATAGTCGATTGGAAGGCTGAACCGGTGGTATATATGGTTTAAGTGGAGACTCTTTATGTAAGACAGGGAACAGAGTTGGTGACTAATAGATCCATTGGTTTATTGCGTTGACTTTTTGGTCTGCTCAACACTTAGAGCCAATTCTACTCATACAAAAGCAGTACTCTGCTCAACTGTATTACTGATGAACAATTCCAGCAAAATCTGTATATTTCTTCTTTCCTTGGACATTCTTTTTCGTCAGATGCCTTGTCTGATTTCGAATCACAGCAGCATTGGTGATATTTAAGAAGGATTTGCAGAAAAGTGAAATGGATCTTAATGTTAATTAATACATATTGTAGGTTTAGGAAACTGATCATTCTCATTAACATTGGACAATTACATTTATACAGAGTTTATGAAACAGAGTAGGGAAAGAATATATTGAGTAGTTAATGAGAAATATATGTGGCGATGATTATGCTCCTCATATCCTTTGAGAATATACGATTGGATACTAACACATATAACATCATCATTCAATTTCATGGAATGTGCAAGGCTAGTTAAACTTTTTTGCAAGGCTAGTTAAACTTTTTTTTAAAGTAGTATATATGATGATCTGACATTTACGAGGAATTAATCTAATCGCATGCAACATTTGGAAATAGAGTGAACGGTTTTACCAATTATTTTTTATGCGCACCATAAAGATTCACAATGATCATATGAATGTAAAACTATTGGAAAAACAGTCCGATGCTTTGTGGTCGGTCTAGTGGTAAAGAGACGGGATTGTGACATCAACATGTTTCAAGTTCGATCCACCTGCTGCGAGAAACTAAAACACATTGCTTTAGACACCTACACGGATATGGGCCCTTGCTTTCATCCTTGCATAGGACTGAGATTTACCCTGAGTTGTCAAAAAAAAAAAAAAAAACTATGGGAAAAACAAAAAATAAATGAGAAGTAAAAAGGTATTCTCATTTGAAATACCCATGAGAACTTTTTGTTTCTATTTGTTTGATTCTTTTTTTCAAAATTAAAATTTAATCATATAACTGAATTATATTAAAATAATAATATTAAATTATTGAAAAACTCAAAATTTGAGTTTCTAAACCAATAAAGATGCTCTTATTGTAAACTTTTCTCTCACAATAGTCACAATACCTTGTAAATTATTAATCTATAAAAGTAATAATTATATATATATATATATATATATATATATATATTAATAACAAAAATTTGAGGTAAGATATATTATCCTACTCTTGATTAAAAAGAGTTAAATAAGTACAAGCTAGCTTGTTACTACATAGAAGGTTTGCGACAGTAACAATGGTCCAAGGCACAAACATACATTCCAACTTCTTGGCCTTTTGACTTGCACAAGTCAGTGCAAGAAGCAGGATCACACCTCGTTTGAAGGGGTAAAGCCCCATTTGCGTCTTTAAAGCATTGACATGTGTTCTTCACACACTTGATCTTTGTTATAGCTAAACACCTGATCTTTGTCTTTGTACAATCAGAATCGTTGTTGCAAGAGTACTGCGAAAGAACTTGAGTACCTGTGGTTTTGTAATGTATGTGTGTTGATCATGATTATGAAGATGAGGATGATGATAAACATAAGTAAATATAAGATACAAGTGAAAGTAATCTTACACGTTGAGAAAAGTAGAAGACCAATGAATATCAATGCTACTTTCTCCATTGTTATTGAATATATAAGTTCGTATTCTCTTTTATGACTTTGAGTTGTTTGTGTATCTAAAGTGGAGAATTTTTGGACTATTTATAATTGTAAGACAACAATTTGTTTTAAGAAAACTGTCTTACTGGTTAATATTTTTTACATTTATTTTCGTAAATACTTTTTACCAAGATTTTATACCTATATCTTTAAAATGGTGTACATTTTATACCTAAACATATAAGACAGTATATATTTTATACCAAATTAAGAAAATATTATATATTTTTAAAAATTATATAGGCAATACATCTATGTTACGTTATATAGTTTGTCAAAATTAGACAACAAATACAATTTTATAGCGAAATGAATAAATTTTGTATGGAGTTTCTAAAAAAAAATCATCTTGGATATTAGAGCGGGTAGTGAATATTTTTTACCTAAACATATAAGATCGTACATATTTTATACCAAATAGTATGTAATTTATACCTAAACTTATAAGATAGTACATATTTTTATACCAAATTAAGAAAATATTCTAAATTTTTAATTTTAACATAATAGTATAAATTTAAATCATGAATGATAATTTTTAACTTTAAACCATAAAACTTAAACCTTAAATTCTAAAAAATAACTATCTAAACTCAGACATCTTAAACTTTATTGCCAAAACACTAACTAATTAAAACGGTTGATATCCAAACTCGTGGTGAATTCCTACAAATAGGCATGCGAGTTCAGTTTATTTGGATATTTTGCTTCTAGAAACTTTTACCGAAAATAACTGAAATAAATTACGCTTTGCATAGTTCGGTATTAAAATTTACCAAAATTAACCGAAATTTTTGGTTTTTTGGTTTTCGATTTTTATTTTTTAATTTTGGTGTAGATTTTGGTTTTTCTAAAAACTTGAATGGTAATTTATGTAGTTTTTGGTTTTTGTCTACATTTTTGTTTTTCATATTTGACTTGGAAAATATATTTTATGTTTTTCTAATTTATGTTTTAGGTTTTTTTACAATATTTTTTTAAGGTTTAGTTTTTTAAATTTTTAGTTTTGTTTTGTGTTTAAAATTTCATAAAATATATAAAACCTTATTAATAAAATATAATAGCTCACAAAGTTTCATAAATTTTTAAAATAACAAACACATCATTTTAGAGAAGTTTACACAAATATAAATAAGATTTGTTTTTTAAATAAATATACAAAACTTATTTTTATAAAAAAAAATCACAAAAACTTATGAGTTTTTATTGTGTGTATATATGGGACTTGTGATTTATTTACAGGATATTGGCTAAAAATAGTAAGATATTTAAAAAAAGAAAAAAAATAAAGAGATATATGAATAACAAAAAAATATCTAGGGAGAAAAACTCCAAAAAAGTAGTTTTTGGTTTTTGCTTACAAATTGATAGTTATTTAAAAAAATAGTTTCCCTAAATTTTTGGAAATCTATTTATCAAAAAACTTGATTGACAAATAAAGTGGTTTTTGAAAAACAAAAACCTAAAACTCTTTCAAAAACTACAAACATTCATCCTTCGATTTTAATTAAATTTGATATAATTTGGTATATATTAGTTTAATTTTTTTTTTAAATGGTTAACCGATCAGTTTGGTCAAAGCCAACCGATAATCAAATCAATTTTAAAATATTGCCGAACGGTTTAACCTAAGCCGGCAAACCAAAACCGTAAACCACAAATCTCGATTCAGTTTGGTTCATAAACTCCAATTTGGTTAAATGTCGCCGGCCTGCCTACAAAGGTCAAACTATTATTATGAAACCTTGCACTACAGGCTAACAATCAATTTTTTAATTTAAATTGCAACTATTGTCAAAGTTGGAGAAGAAGACAAAACATATTTTCTATAATTTTGTCAAATAGTTTCTTTCAATTTCAAATAGATTTTAGTTTCGCATTAAATTTTTAAGATGATATAGTTTTAAAAATGTTATAGTTATCAGACCTTTACTGCTGAAAAAGGTAAAAACAAAAAAAAAACTGTATTATATTTTCTACAATCAAATGAATCCATATCGTGGGTGACCAAATCTCTACTTTGTGTAACGAAATTAAACGACAACGTTAACGAACTTGGTGAATGCAATACGACACCCTGTTGCATTGCAATATGGAAGTATATATAGTTCTTTTTGTCCTTTATTACATGATTTACATCAAATTAATTAAGGACAAAAGCAAGCCATAAGTTAACAAATAACACATACATACATGCATAGTACTGGCATACATACTGACATACATACATACATTCACACCATCTCCTCAACAACAATTTATAACTCATTACAAGATCATATTAAAGTGAAATATCCGAAAACAAACTCTTCAGCCAGAAAAAAATAATAGAAAATAACGAAACAGACTTATAAACAAATTAGCTGAGTGTCTCTACTGGATTTAAACATATATTAAAATGAAGAAGGAAAAGAAGAAGATAAGGCAGATGATCCCAAAGTCATTGATGGATCTTGGTTTCCAACAAGAGATGAACCTTCCACGTTTATGTTAAGGCTATCCCAGAAGAAAAAATTAGAGCATTGTTGTGAATCTATCCATTGGTCATAGCTTAGTTCTTGCTTCTTCAAACATTCGAATGTCGACGCCATATCTTGAACATTGCTATTGTCAATTGGGACGATGTCGTCAACATGTCCCTCTACTAACGCCGGTAGATTGTAACTTATAACCGTCTCAATATTTGAGTTGGTAGAGTTGTTGAAAAAATGTGGCACCATTGTAGGAACTTGAAACGGTTCTTGTTGATGAGGAAGATTTATATCCCATTCTTCCGTGTTAGTTGTTAGAAATGCTTGTTCGCAAACGTTTCCTCTTCCTCCTCTTTGTGCGTCATGATCATGGCTCTTGTTGTTATTGTTTGTGATGATGTTTTGAGAGAACATTCCTTCTAGGACAGGAAGTGTTGTGTCTACCATGAAGAGAGGAGGTTTATGGGAGAAATGGGTTTCTTGAATCTTAATATTAGTTTCTTGATCATTGGTGAAATTTAGTTGGTTAGGAGAATCCATAAAACCGTCAAAGTGTAGGTTATCGATAGTCGATGTTGTGGTGGTAGAAGCGGCAGCAGTAACAGTTGATGTAGCGTCTGCGTTCAATGTCACAGTAGTTACTGATGGTTGATGACGATTGTAGTGGTGATGCGGTTTTCGTATCTTTTTCTTGATCCATGAATTCCAGTAATTTTTTATCTCGTTATCTGTTCTTCCAGGTAAATGGCTCGCAATATGAGCCCATCTGAAAAAAGTATACAAAATAATAAGAAAAATACAAAGAATTAAGAACATATATGTGTGTGTGTACGTATGTATTACATTTTGAGAATGTTCGTTAAGTAACTTGAAGTACACTACTTAATAGCTCGAGCAAGTAGACAAAAGTACGAGATTAATGAAACTACACGTTAAAGATTCTTTAGTCATCGACCGCAGGCTAGTCGTTGCTTAGAACCGTGGCCAAACTAAACATTTAATAATTTAATGTACTTATATATTAAAAATAATAAATTGAATATAACTATAAAAATAGTATAGTACGTATAATGTATCCCAACCCCAACAAACTATTACTAAAAATGGTAATACATAATATAAAGAATCTCATAAGAACTACACTCTGTACATATTAATACAATATATCGAATAGATATATATATAATTTTAGGTTAAACAAAAGTAAATGAATACAAGTACAGCTTATACTTTATAGTACCAATCAATATACTTTTAGGTTAAATTAATAAGAATGGGAACCTGTTTCCTACAACTCCATGAAGGCTTATGATCAATTTCTCTTCTTCGGGAGAGAACCTTCCTCTTCTGATATCAGGTCGAAGATAGTTTATCCATCGTAATCGACAACTTTTTCCGCATCTTTGAAGCCCTAATATATCATACATGCATTGTAAATATTAGACTGAATATATAAGTTAATTAGCTAAATTAAGATCATTGTAATTGATTAGAGAACAAATAGAAAAAAATGAACTAAAACTAATAATTAAGTACCTGCTTTTTCAGGGACTTCACTCCAACATCCATAGCCATGAGTTGTGATATATCTAATAAGCTTCTCATCTTCTTCAGGTGACCAAAGCCCTCTCTTCACCTTTTGCTGGTTGCAACATGAGTGATGACCCATGACTAGTAGCTCCTCAAATTAACTTAATTATAATTAACCACTCAATCACAATAAATTAATTTATATATATGTATACCACCCTTTCTTTCTTTCTTCGGTTGTGGTTTTGAGGGTTTATAGCTGTAGAAGAGATCGGAGAAGAAGGAGAAATAATGGAGAGTTTTAAAAGGGGAGGAGACAAAGGTCGGGTCGGGTCGGGTCCCACGGGTGGGGCCTGAGATATTTCTCCATCGATCTAACCTTAAAACGACGTCTCATCGACTTTCTATTTTCATGTGTTGTTACTCGTTGTACGTAGAGAGTTTTTGTTGTAGTATTATTACGTTAAGCCCTTATCACTTTTATATGTTTTTTCCTTCACGTACCCTTTTGTCTCCCGCTAAAGTTTTGCCTGTTTTTTTTCAAGGATTGATTTTACGACGAATATCAGATGAATCCGTAGAACAAATCACCATATATATTTAACGGTGGCCATATATATTCGTTGTAAACTTTGCCTCATGAATCATTTTCTTTTTGACCAAGTCAAATATATATTCAAATTTCACTTTACCAAATGAATCATTACATAGTATAGATGCAACACTTTCACCTTTGATCTATATACTACTATTTTTAATTAACATAAATTATTTAGTTCATTCCAAATTATATAATCTGTGAACTAATAACGGGTTGCTTAGAAAATTGTTTATTTTCTATAATATTTTCAAGATTAATTACGTTGAAGATTCGATCGTTTGCCAAACAAATGCAGCTTAGTGAACTGATAGTAGATTTGCAGGCTTCAGGTGAGTTTCGAAACCATAAAGACTCCCTCATCACCGAAGGTTCAAGAGCTCGGCGATTCGTTGGCTCGGCATCAGCGGAAAGATTAGCTATTGTTGAAACCATAAAACATGCAAAAGATAAAAGTTTTGAGAAAATCTCCCTTTACGCAGATATGAACTTAGACAAGCAATCAATTCATATCTAGAAATCAAGGAGATCTATGGGATCATCCAAGATATTCTCTTTCTAGCTAATTTTGTTTTACAAATCTCTTTAGTATTAATTCTGATGGCAAATATTTATGCCGATTCTCTTGCAATACATTATTTTCACTTATTTTCGGTTGAGTTGGACCTATTTAAAGTAAAGGATTTTTTGGTAAAGAACCATTAAAAAAAAATATAACCTACAAACTAACCATTTTATATCTCTAACTCTTCTTATCTCTCTTTACTTTTTTTGGTTACTTTGTAAATTTTTCTTTTATTATAGTTATTCACCAAAACATCCTTAAAGTAATGATAATCTACTTTTTTGACCCCAAACAAAAAAATGTGGACTACAAAAATTGTTCATCTGACTATTAAAAATGTATTCGTTGTCTAACATTTATAATTAGCTATATAGCACACATATACATTATATAATATATAGTTATAAATCGATGGAGTTAATGAAATTCCTAGTTATATATATTAACAGCAACACAAATCATAATTTCTAGAAAAGATAGAACTTATGAATGCTAATTAAATATATCAACACATATTGGCATATGAACGAAGTGTATTAGAATTGGTAAAATATTTTATTCGACATGAAGTAATTGGTTAAAGTACCATGTAGCGGAACCTGTAGTGATTTTTTCACGTTTATTAAATGTATGTAATAAATATATAAAAATATCGAAAGAGTACAGTGAAAATTGATGTACGTCCAATAGTGTAGCTTTTTTCAAGGATATGTGGAATTATAATCATTACAAGTTACAATTACAAGGCTTCGATTAGTTAGGAGGAGACATATCGGGAGACCTTGCCGAAAATGAAATCTCTTCGTTGAGAAATTTCTCTGCCCGTTGTTTTTATTTTCGATAACTTGTAAAGATAGTCATGCAATACTATATAAATATATGTCACATCAGGTTTGTTCTTTTTGACGGCAGGACTTATTTTTTCTAACAAAGTAATACTACTAATTTACTAAATGACTTTGTATACTTTCCTAGTTTATATGACATACCAATGTATCTAAAAAATAGTTTTTGCATGATATTTAGCTATGATTAAGATTTGTTTTGTGTTTGTTATTCAAAATTATAAATAAATATCTTATCATCGGACTTTTAACATGCTCAAATCTCTTATTATAATAATGTTGATGAATATTCTTTAACAAAAATAAATAAATAATAATAATAATATTGATGAATGAAATCATCAATTCGTCATTGATCCTAACTAAAGAAGTATAGACGAAGGGGCACATGTAAATTACGATACATATGATTTCATCACACGACATTCTAAGCTATATATATATATATATATATATATTTTTTTTTTATTACCATATATTTTTATAGTGTTGATTAATGGACCTTCGCTATACTATTTTAGTACGAAAGATCCAAAAACGCTCGCCATATACAACACATCTGTAAATTACTGTTCATTTATTTTAGTTATGTTAATTTTGTTCCGTTTATTCCGTCTGTTCCACTTATTGCATACAATTTACCCAGCTTTTTATGTTAAAGTTTTTTTTTTAACATTATTTTTGTGTTAAATTTTTCCAGTAAATTTATAATGTTGATAGAATTAACCTTCATTTATATATTAACTCACTACAAAAGGTCTAATAAAACACTCTACATACATCATTAAACTGTTGTTCAACTCCTTATTTTTGTCATGTTTTTTTTTTTACTTTTCCATTTCATATATTCCTTCCGTTCCACTCATTTCATACAATTTATTCCACCATTTTAATGTTAAATCGTCGTGATTTAATGAAGATGATTCGGTGTTCCAAATGATATAAAATGTAGCCCTACACTACACACCTGTATGGCGAGGCCCCCTATATGTATATGTACGTAGATGGAGAAGTGGGGCCGTTGGATTGGAGCAAATCAATTACCAAACATCGATGCGAATATGATCACATAGAAGATGACTTTTGCTTCTATATATCGCAATCTTTTCCTCAGCTTTTTTCTTCTACTCAAATTATATGAAAATGGAAAACATTGCCAAATTTTTTTTTTTTTTATCAACAGTCTCTGATTCTAAAACAATTCAGAGATCCAAACCGATAAAATTGAGTTTCCATAATCTAAATGATAAAAGTAGTTCCGAATACTTTGTGTCAACATTGCCAACATTCAAAAATGAAAAACTCTTAAAATTGTAAGCATTCTATTTTATACATAAATGCATTCAAGGAATCATAATTTCTCGAAACTTAATAACTAAAAACCATATATTTGTTAAGTAAGAGAGTTAGCATCTATTGGGACTTTCTGAACCCTATCTAATGATAATCCAACTTAAGCATAAGTTTAGTTTTCTATCAATGAAATCATTAAGGGTTTATCTTTAAGGAGGAGCAATGAAATGACCCTTTTAGTTTGGGTCCACAATGTTTTTAATCATATATATTTTGTAAAATAAGGTAATATTTTGTCAAAATAAATAATAGCTCTGGTGATTAATTAGTGTTGCTAACGAAGCAAATGTGTTAATTAATTAATTAAAAGACAAGCCTTTCAAGGGATGGCTGGTCGAGTTAATGATAATCATTAGATTGAGATGTCTCTACCATACATAATTAAGTTTTCTCTCCTTTATGATCACACCCTTTTTTTAATTAAAGAACTGAAAAACTAGTTTTGACTTTTGAAGTTTTTTTTTTGGTAATCTGCAGGAGAGGAAAGTCTCTTACTTTTGTTGAAAATTAAACAAACTACAAAATGACTAGTCGAGGTCGAGCCAAACCACCCGAATGAAAATTTGAAGTTGATGTAGCGTAAGATATTAAGATCGGATTAATTATCTATAATTTTTTGAGTTAATTGGTTATCTAGTTTAATAAGTTTTATTTTAAAAAATTCAATAAATGAATTTATATATTAAAACCAGCTTAAAATTGAAATTTTTAGTTTGAAGTTGATTGATAAAAATGGAACATTTTTCTTCTATTTTCTTTGTCGTTAGCCGTTAAACAATTTTTTCAGATTATTTGAAAAACTAATGGAAAAATTAAAACTATTGACGCCTCTGCAGTATAAATTCGGTAACAGTCACACAAATTTTACAAAGAGAACATCTTATTCAATTAAACTCTTTAACAAAACAAAACCTCGATTAAACTACTAACTCTAAATATTTCGTGGTGTTGGGCGAATTAAGATGTTTGTTCACAGACTTATATATATGCTATGAAACTTGTATTGCAATTTGAGATTGTGTAAGTTGGTTTTACTTATAAATATGGCCGCCTAATTTAAAATAAATAGAAAATTAAATGAAAATTAACGTGACCGTCGTGATTTTGGAGTTAATGATAGTATTTTGAAACTTGACGAGATATACTTTCTGATCACCACACCACTATGCATGCGGCATGCCCCTCGCAGAATCTTCTTCATATGGACCCTTGTTTCTATTTGATTTGATTTGATTTGATAAATGCCCTGTTTTTCTATTTGCAATGAATATTCTCCAATATAAAAATATATATATTGGTAAAAATATCTATCACATATTTGGCATAACCTTGCTTGATTAGTTAAAATCCTATGAACTTTAAAGTTAAGGAAAAGAGACATTGACAAATATATCAATATTGTCTCCGTGACCAGGTTCAGCCACTTATCTCATCTATCACCTTTGGCTTGCTTACAGCATCGAGAAATCGATTCGCGACGAAGTCTTCGATCTATTCGTCTTTTAGGTAATACTCCACTATAAATATATTTTTGTGTGTTAATCCCTTAAATGAATATTTTTCATCTTGTTCTTTTTCCTTCCTTTTTGGATCTATATTATTAAAACTACAGTATAAACATTATAAATTAATGATGTTGCAGTTTAATATTTTATTAATTTATAACGTTATTAATTTATTGATTTTAAATAAAATAAATTATTTATTAATAATTAATTCAAAATAATATTTTCTTTAAAGTTTATAATATTTTATAAAATTTCTTTCTAAAATTAGAGATGAGTTCAAAAAATATTTTAATTTTAATTAAAAAGGTATACTCATATTTTACTAGATTATTTATAGTTATACCTTTTCATAAAAAAATTTATAGTAATTATTAATCTATCATATTAATAGGACCGTATATTTACATAGATTTTTTTTTAAATATATTATCTTATTATCTTATCGGTTTGTATTATATTTTAATCCGACACGACTCGGAACCGCAAAATTTTATTAGTTTATTAATTTATCGAATATTAATTTATAGAATTTTTACTGTATTTTTGGTTTTCAATTACTGTAACTCTGCTTTAAAAAGAAGTCCAGTAATTTCTGATATATTGACAAATAAACAAATTTTGAGTATGCATAATAAAGAAAAACGTTATTTCATGAGTTTGTTAATTCAAAATTAATTAACAATAAGTGAATTGGTTCAGCCTTTTATATTTTTTTCAGCTTCATTTTAATTTTGGATGTGGAACTCCTAACACGTTTTATTTCTAAATGATGACTTTTTCATCTCATCTAAAATTAAATCCCATTTTAGAATCAATAATAAATCTTTTTTTTACAAACTTCCTTACTTTATTATTATTGTGACCACACATAATAATAAATCTTATTCGGACCACTCATAGAGTAGGATCAAATTCAGACTCTGACAACTTTTGAAATGATTTAAGTGTGAAGCACAGAGAATTATTCATCCTAATAATCGGGCATACGCGCAGATTTTTTTTTTATATATTCTTTTAAAGATGTCTTATTTATATATCTCAATTTTTTTATGCTTATAACAATCAAAATTAATTATAATTTGATACATTCAACCATTATATATTTATATTAAAAGAATATACAATTTTTGTTTGCAAATAATTTTGTTGGGCCATGAAAAAGCAGAAATAGTTATGCATTAAGTGTGGTTTGATTCTATAAGAAAATTTAGTCCAAATTTAATATGTATTAAAAGTAAATTAATTATAATTTGATACATTCAACTATTATATATTTATATTAAAAGAGTATATAATTTTTGTTTGCAAAGGATTTTGTTGGGCCATGGAGAAGCAAAAATGGTGATGCATTTAGTGTGGTTTGATTCTATAAGAAAGTCTAGTCCAAATTTAATAGGTATTAAAAGTCTAAATTACTTTTAAAATAAACTAAAACTCACATGGACGGAATATGAAAAGAATGAAGACGGTAAGAGTCCTTCCGTCTTCCTCCAGAACTTGTTCTATTCCCACAAACTGCATAAAGTTAAACAGTCGTATTTATAACTTATATTTTTTTTTAATTTAAAATTTTTTGAATTTTAATAAATGAGTTTTATTTCTATTCTTCTATTAGTTTTGATTGATTTCAATTTATAGAAATTTTTTGGATCAATTTTCACATATGATTGCAATTCGAATCCGTTATGTATAAGATTAGAAACAAATATTAGACCATACACCTAAAGAAAATTGACGGGGATATGTACATCCTCTCTGAAGCGCATATTAAACGATATTCATAAAACTTGTTAGAAGATGCAAAATTTTGATTTGACTCTTCAGTAAGATTACATTCTTGTGATTAAAAATTGATGAATGAAAAATGCTACCCCTTGTATCTATTTCATCCATGCGAGGTTTTCACCTATCAAATTCACAAGCACGAACACGGCTAACTTCACGAGCACGGCTTGATAAATTGAAGAGGTTGTTTTTTTGAAGAAATTAAAGAAATTAATGCGTAAAATATTTTTCTCATATAATTAATTATGAACGAATCCAAACTAACATGAACATAATAAATAAAAATTTGTTATTTCACTAATCAGAAATCTAAAATTTTGACTATATTCAGAAATCTCAATTTACATATAAAACAATCAAATTTAAAGTCCAATTGTGATCATACAATATATTTCCCATATAAATGGTTCCAATTGTTAAAAACAAATGATTTGAATTTAATGTGTAGAACATAGAGATAATATCACAATTATTTTACAGAGGATTGTCAAGTAATACTCATAGCCTAATAGATAAAACAGTTATCTTATATTCGTGTCAAGCTGAGGGAAAGAGTTGGCCCTCTTTCATATAATAGATATGCATAAAAAAAACCAATAACACTATATTTTAAAAACTATTTCTGATAATCGGGATAGATCGTGTGCCAATATCCATACTAATTTTTCGTAGTTTTATTGAAAGCTGGTGATTTTTTGCTTTCTAATGCGTTTGCATTTGTAATAAAAATCCACATTGTAGATAGAAGAAATTGATATTTGTCTTTAGCTCGCAGGACCAGTCATTTATCCACTACAACAAACAATGATCCATCCACACGTCCTTGGTTTCTCATTAAACCAAAACAAATCTTTGGTCGGATACACTTTTTGTTAACATGTATTTTTTCATTCGATTTTTAAAGTCCAGTTTTGATTTTATTTAAGTTGTGTACAGTAGTATTCAGAAAATAAGTAAAACTTTGTCTTCCCCCTCTTGCCCTGTAGGTCAAACGCCTAAAAGGTTTGCAGATTTAAAAGTCGCTGAGTTTCTAAACCCTCAGACAATGGAATGGAATAGAGATGCTTTGGACCTAATACTCCCAGAATATAAAGAACAGATCCTTACCTTGAAGCCAAGCATTCTTGGTGCGCCCGATAAGCTTCGATGGCTATGCAACCCGTCGGGGGAATACTCAGCAAAATCAGGCTACATTGCAGCTTCATTGGATAGCAATATGGATCAACATTGCAGAACTACACCCACTGTCGAATGGTATCCGCAGGTATGGTCGATCAAGACGGCTCCAAAGATCAAATTATTCCTTTGGAAAGCTTTCCAGAATGCACTCCCAGTTGGTGAAAATTTGAATCGTAGGGGAATACCTGTGGATCCAAAATGTTGCCATTGTGATGAACCGGAATCACTCCTCCACTTGATATTCAAGTGCAGATTTGCTAGAGAAGTATGGAGTAAAGCCCCCTTTATACAACAACTGGAAACCAACAACATTACCTCGGTACAAGCGGGCCTCAAAAGCCTGAAGTTGTTTTTCTCCCTCCCTCTGATTGGACTCGAAGGTGGAACCCTATCACCGTGGATCTGTTGGAATCTCTGGACCACCCGAAATCAGAAGATCTTCAGTAATCGCTCCTTTACAACTGAGGAAACTATCCAGAAATCGATCCGAGATTTGAGAGAATGGCTTCTAGCCCAAAACTCGATCCCAAAAAGCAAACCCCTCCCAATTTCAGCGATCCGATCCACCGCCTCTCTGCCATCCTCTGCAGAAGTAATAAATTGCTTCACTGATGCAGCTTGGGATGTTAACTCCAAGATGGCAGGACTAGGATGGTGTCTCGTCAACGGATCTATGGAGTCTCGCTTCGCGACCTCTCAGCTATCTGTTCCCTCTGCGCTAGTGGCTGAAGCTTTGTCTATCAGATCAGCGCTCGTCAAAGCTTCCGAGCTTGGTATCAGAAGACTGACTGTTCACTCAGACTTTCTTCAAATTGTCCGATCAATAATGGCCGACGCTCCGATCATGGAAGCGCACGCAATTATTTCAGACATTTCTAACTGTTCTGCTTCCTTTTCATCTATTGTCTTTAAGTTTATTTCTAGGGCTTTTAATGGATCAGCGGACTTAATTGCTAAGAAGGTCTTGAAAGAGGCTCTTGTAAGAAACCAGTAATGAATGGAAGAAAGAGTTTGCACAAAAAAAAAAAAAGTAAAACTTGGTTCAATTCCTGAACAAAATTTCAGTTCAATTCGATTCAAATTGAACCGCTTTGGTTTAATTTTAATTCAAATTCATGATTAACATTCCTATATTTTGAAAACAAAACAACATGCAGTTTAATTGCCAAACAAAATAAACGACATGCAGTTTGAATATTTATTTGTAGGGTGGTAATTTGGGATTTTTGGACTATTGTAGCCCAATTTCTCTTCATGGAATATGAAGTTAGGATATTTTTAGTCCACCAAGCCCAATTTGTCTTTTTTTACCAAACCACCACCACGTATCAAGATAACTCACATGTTCACACCAAAATATAGGATCCCAAAAAACTTGAAAATAATATTCATTTTTCATATTATTTTGGATTTTGAATCTGAAATATTTTCAGTAGGAGTGTAGGATCGATATCACGGAAACAAAAATCAATTCAATGAAGATCGTTACAGTTTTTCATTTACCCAAAAAAAAAAGAGTAAACGCAATTATGAATTATTACAAGTCAGAATTAAATAAATCTAATGTCATAAATCTAATAATAACGAAACCACGACAAGGGTAAAATCGGAAACAAAAAGGAGATAACTGCGCACGAAGAACGGGTCTCAAGCTCTCCGACAAGACATGCGCACCACAAATTCCTTCGTCTCCGCATATAAATCCACCATTTCCAAAACCTTCCCAATCTTCTTCTTCTTTCTCTTTCAAAATTGACTCAAAATCATGAGACCTGAGCAGGATAATCAGGGATCGTTCCTTGGCCGGATTAGTATCCGTCGCAACCAATTCGTCGACGTCAACAACGAACAAGAGCAAGAGGATCTCGAGCTTTTCCAAAAACACATCGCCGATCGTTTCAACGAGCTTCTCTCTCCTCCTCCACAACAACAACCGTCCGATGAAGCGAACACGGTTGCTCCCGTAGCCGCGACGGAGCAGATTATGTCCGTGACTTGGCTTCGTAAGCTAATGGATGTTTTCCTCTGTTGCGAAGCCGAATTCAAAGCGATTCTGTTAATGGGTCGTGACCCGACCCAGATTTGTAAATCGCCGTTCGACCGGTTAGTTCCGGAAATGCTAGACCGGTCGATTAAAGCGCTTGACATCTGTACCGCCGTCGTTAACGGAATCGATTCCGTTAGACATTACCAGCGCTTAGCTGAGATCGCCGTGGCGGCGTTCGAGCAGCGTCCGTTAGGTGACGGTAACGTGAGGCGAGCGAGACGCGCGTTGGCGAATCTCGTCGTGGCGTTGAGCCTCGAGGACAAAGAGAACGTAAGCGGTGGAGGAGGCGGCGGTGGCGGAGGGAACAAGACGACGGAGAGATCGTGGTCGTTTGGCCGTCGTAGCGGCGGATCTTCGGCGGCGAGTAAGGGAGGAGCGACGATTGGTCAGCTAAAATCGTCGTCGTGGGCCGTCGGGCGGAATTGGTCGGCTGCGAAGCAGATCCACGCGATGACGGCGAATCTGACGCCGCCGCGTGGCAACGAAGCGGCGGGATTGCCTCAGCCGATGTTTATAATGAGCACGGTGATGGTGTTCGTGATGTGGGTGTTAACGGCGGCGGTTCCGTGTCAGGAGAGATCCGGATTAGCGAATCACTTGCCTGTGCCGCCGAAACATTTGAATTGGGCTCAGAGTTTGATCGGGATTCATGAGAAGATCGGAGATGAGTGGAAGAAGAAAGAGAAGAAAGGATCTGCGGGACTGATGGAGGAGATGACGAGGATGGAGAAGCTTGGTCACTCGTTGATTGAATTCGCCGATGCATTTCATTATCCGGCGGAGAAAGATGCTGCAGAATCTGCGGCGGCGCAGGTGGCGGAGATGGCGGAGATATGCCGGAGAATGGAAGAGGAGCTTGTGCCGATGCAGCAACAGATCAGAGAGGTTTTTCATAGGATCGTGAGGAGTCGTGCGGAGATTCTGGAGGTGTTGGAGCAAGCCGGGAAACTTTCGGCGCCAGTTGTGTAAAGTTTTTGAATTATTGGGGGTGAAATGTCAAAATTTTGTAATTCTTTGGGGCTTTATTAGGGCCCGATTGATTTCCAGACTGCTAAGTGTATTTTACAGTTTTTACGATTCAATCACACTTTAAAATTTTTAATTATGTTTACAGCCCTTACAGTTTTTTTTTTTGTTGTTTCATGTTTTTCCAAAAGTTAAGTATACGGCCCGATTGGTGTTAGGACGGTGGAAACTTTAAGCCATTTAGCAGTCTTTACAGTTTTTATTTATCCAACAAACTTTTTAGTTGTATTTTTTAAAAAAGTCTCCAATTTTTAGTAACTGTTTTTTTTTTCGATAAAAGAGATTGTTTAAGATCCTTAAACTAAACACATAAGCTTTTCAAACTACTATAAAACGATGTCACATCATCAAAATATGTATTGTCTTAGCATTCGAGAATCGAGTACAACCACGAGAAATTTAGAAAATTACGTTTATGCCGAAATCTCTTTTTCTCGTACGAGATAAAATTTTGTTTTAATTGAATGGGAAGAAACATTCAAAAATTGTTTGTTGTTTTTGGAAATCCATAGCTTTTTGTTTTTTTTTAATTAAAGGTAATTTTGTTGAATAACTATAAAAAAAAATAAAAACTAACTAAATTATTAGAAAAAGATAGAGAGAGAGAAAATTGTTAGTTTGTAGATTATAATTTTTTTTGGTTATTCACCAAATTTTTTCATTAATTAATCAAATACATATTTATTTTCACTATTTTTATATGGTTTCATATTTTATAAATTAATCAAACTCAAAACTGTGAAAAAAGAAAAATCAAATTCAAAACTTGATTAATTTGTTGATTCGATAAATTCAAATTGACCACCGAGGTATATAAAAAACTTGGTAAAGAGTGTATATGCACATCTCTCTGTCAGAAAAAAATCCATCTTGTAATTTTTTTGGTTACAAAGGACAAATGAATCAAAAGCAATAAGACAAGTCAGCTCCATCTTCTCAATCATCATATCTCTTCCCAATTTCAAACTCATTAATCTTTTATGCCCTTTAGCTGAGTTCTAGAGCCAACACTAGACGTCTTATAAACAAATGTCTCCAGGTCCTTCTCTCTCACTCTCACACCTCCTTCTTCCTCGATTTCAAACCCTAGATCGAATCTCTCTCTATCTCTCTAATCCCTCTGTTGTTTGCAGTTCGAAGAGCCATGGCGTTAGCATCATCCACGTTGCCAACGAAGACCGGATTGTCTCTTTGGTGTCCGACTTCTCCATCACTCGCTCGCCGTTTCCCCGCTCGCTTTTCTCCGATCGGTTCCAGAATCGCTTCCAGAGGCCTCGTCACTGCTTCCTTCGCTAACGAGAATCGCGAGTTAGTATTCTAATTTTTTCAAAGACGAATTTGTACGCGAATTGAGTTTTGGGATCGCTTAATTTCGTTTTTTTCTTTGGGTAGGTTTGTGATAATTGGTGGAGGAAATGCTGCGGGTTATGCTGCTAGGACTTTCGTAGAAAATGGAATGGCAGATGGTCGCCTCTGCATTGTGACCAAAGAGGTGAAATCAAATCGATTTTTGAGTGTTTTCTTCATCAGTGTCGCTCTTGGTTTTATCTCTGTTTGATTGTTTATTTGATTGAGACTGTTGGATTATTGGTTGTATTTGTTGCTGTCATTAGGCTTACGCACCTTATGAGAGACCGGCTTTGACGAAAGCTTACTTGTTCCCTCCAGAGAAGAAGCCTGCTCGTTTACCAGTAAGCTTAGCCTACCAGTTATTTGTCTCTGCTACAGTACTGTTTGATTGTATTAGTGCTATTGAATTGGATGCATGAACCTCATGAGAGATTTTGTACTGCGTTAGGCTTGTTTCTAATTTGAAGATGTGTATGGGATTAGCTTTTGTATTAGTGTGTTCTTTTTTTTTTATATTGAGGGCGAATGAATATGCAGGGCTTTCATACTTGTGTTGGAGGTGGTGGAGAAAGGCAAACACCAGATTGGTATAAGGAGAAAGGAATTGAGGTAATTCTTCTTCTGTTACATAGTTTTGTATGCAAGTGAAGAGCTTTCGTTTTGTTTAATCGTCCAATTCTGAATCTACATGGGTGAATATTTGGTCTTCTCTTTTGTTAAACTAATGCATTTGGTTTCAACAGATGATATATGAAGATCCTGTGACTGGAGCTGATTTTGAAAAGCAAACCCTCACAACAAACACAGGGAAGCAGTTAAAATATGGATCTCTAATTATCGCTACAGGGTGTACAGCCTCAAGGTGAGTGAAGTGACATTATATTTGCAATGAATCTGATAAACAACATCAGAGAAACTAGGACTTCTCAACCTTCTCCATTAATGTTACGAATATTAACTTTCTATTTTTATTTCAGGTTCCCTGATAAAATTGATGGGAACTTGCCTGGGGTACACTATATTCGGGAGGTTGCAGATGCTGATTCACTGATAGCATCTCTGGTAAGCTAAGAGCATTCTTACCAGTTATGCCATCTTTATGAAATGTTACACTATGCGTCATCAGGAAAATCTAAATTCATTTGGCGACAAACTTTTCTTCCTATATATGATTCAGGGAAAGGCAAAGAAAGTTGTCATTGTTGGTGGTGGCTACATCGGCATGGAGGTTGCTGCTGCAGCTGTTGCATGGAATCTAGATACAACGGTTAGTATTCCGTTGACTTTAATCTTTAAATTGTGCTAGTAATGAAGTATATTTTTAGTCATTCGATGCGTAAAACAAAATTTCTGGAAACGGTCAGATACTCATGCAATCTGCATGGTGCAAAAGTTGTATTTTCGCATGAATATAATAACTTACAGCTACTTTTGGGCTTTTCCCTTATGCAATGATAGATTGTATTCCCCGAAGACCATCTTTTGCAAAGATTGTTCACTCCATCACTTGCCCAGAAATACGAAGAACTTTACCGTCAAAATGGTGTTAAGTTTGTCAAGGTAAGATATTCAACCCACGATNCTTCTCCATGAATAAATCCATGTGCCATCGCCAATTTCTGCAAATCAGTGAAATCATCCCGAGCAAAATACTGCTCCATCCATGAAATCCATGGCCTCAATTCAACACCGGTGAACACAGGAACCTCCACAAGTTCCATCGCGATGCTTCGATCTGGATCACAACGCACCATTTGATAAGTTTGAAGATCGAATCTCTCTCTCGCTTATCCTCTCTTTCACCGAACAATCGATTCGTATCAATGGAAGATATCGGATCACTCCAACAATGAGTTCTCCGATCAACTTCCCTCACGATCCTAGATCGCCTCAAGACCTCTGTCTCAGATACAACTCAATTCCTAGATAATCCCCAAATGAAAAGAACAACAAAGATTATAAAGAGTTCACCGCAGCTAACGCCACGTTCTGAATCAGTCTTTCTTCTGCCAGCTCAGCTTCTGAATCAGCTTCAAGTGATTTCTTCTTCGAAATGTAGACTTGCTCAAGCTTATCACTTGGCCCTTTTTCTTTCTTAAATGATGCAACTTCAACAACTCTGATCAAATGGAAACTGTGAAGGTCAATGAATTGCTGACTTCTGTTCAACCTATGTATTACTTTACAGGTTGTGATTGGAATTGGGGCTAAGCCTGCTATTGGCCCCTTTGAAACTTTGGCCATGAACAAATCTATTGGGGGTATTCAGGTATTGTTATCGCAAAACATCCTGATTTAGTTTCCAGTATTAATCGGCTTTCAAAGTTATTACGTCAGTATTTTCTTACACTCAAAATTCTGACAAGAGCTCATCTTCAACCCACAGGTCGATGGCTTGTTCAGGACAAGCACCCCTGGAATTTTTGCTATTGGAGATGTAGCAGCCTTCCCTTTAAAGGTACTTTGCTGCTAGATAAAACATGTTAAGCCACCAATCTTGTGTTCTGTAAAACCCATCATGTTATTGTCTGATGAACAGATATATGATCGGATGACCCGAGTTGAACACGTTGATCACGCCCGCCGTTCTGCACAACACTGTGTGAAGTCGCTGCTCACGGCACACACTGACACGTAAGCTTCTTCCACCCTGGAAAGATCTGTAGACTTCTGTGTATCTCAACAGATCTTCACCTATTTAGTTCCTCAAAACACTGCAGGTACGATTATCTCCCGTATTTCTACTCGAGAGTATTCGAGTATGAAGGCAGCTCAAGAAAAGTTTGGTGGCAGTTTTTTGGGGATAATGGTAAATCTCGTTAGAACCCTAAATAGTACTCAAACAACATTTCCACTGTATCTAAACCAATGACGATGATTCATATTGGCCCAGTGGGAGAAGCAGTCGAGGTTGGGAACTTCGACCCGAAAATGGCTACCTTCTGGATTGATTCTGGTAAATCACACCTTCCACTTTTTCCTCACTTCACTTCCTACTCTTGACCATTTGCAAAATCACACAGCTTAGCTAAATTGAAACTAATTTTGATGAGTGATTATCGTGTCACAGGCAGGTTGAAAGGTGTTCTTGTAGAAAGCGGTTCTCCCGAGGTAAGTGTCTTTCTAACCATTGCAGTTACACAAGGGTTTTGTCCATGTCTATGCTTGGGGGTTTAATAATTCTTTGGCATTGTTGTGTATATCTCTCACACAGGAGTTTCAGCTTCTCCCAAAGCTAGCAAGAAGCCAACCAATTGTGGATAAGGCTAAACTCGCCAGCGCGTCTTCGGTCGAAGAAGCACTCGAGATTGCTCAAGCCGCTCTACAGAGTTAGAGAGAGCCTCATGGATTTTAGCTTTTGGGTTGAGAGAAAGAAAGCAACATCTTTATTATCGGTGAGAGTATTCATCTTTCCATGGAAAAATGATTTTATAGAGAGCACTGTTGTCAATAATCTGCACGAATAAGTTATTGCCTTTTTGAGAAACCATGTTTATGAGAAACCATGTTCCTCATAAATTCATATGGTCTTTGGCATATAAAGGTTTTCTTCTTCTAGCTAGATAAAAATAATTTGTACTGATTATGGTTGGCAATGTTGTAAAATCGTTAAAAAATCAAAATAAATATGTAAATAGATGGCGAAATTACTTAACGAACAAACAAAAGTTAACTAAAAAGTTGAATAAAATATAGCACTGAAAATTAATTACCTACGAATTTTCGAGATCATTATCGCATCCCACCATCATCCATCGATTATTAACCAGTGTCCAAAATGTTTTCTCAAATGCTTTTCAATTTATGCCGTTTTAGTTTTTACGGCCCATTTACCAATTACCAAACCACCAAACTTACGAGATGATCTAATATAGCGTTTTTTTTTTTCTTTTCCTTTCTCGAAGGACCTATGCAACCGAACTAACAAACCATATAATTACTTTCTTTTCTTTATTTTATTTGTCAGAATTTATTTTCGTTATTTCTTTAATAGTTTGTGTGATACACAAACGTACGGTTTAACACACTGAATAAAAAGAAATCTATCATATCATATAACTCCCACAGACCATAACCCTATATATAAACTCTTCTCGTTTAAAATTTCTATATGACCTTTTTTTTTTCCTTTTCTATATGACCTATTTCTCTTGATTAGTACAAGAAACTGACAATTGACTTGGGTTTTGGCGATATATAAAAAAGGTGAAATTTGTTATAAAATGCAAGATTATTTTCAAAAATGTTTTTCGGAGTTTCTCTTGTTCTTTTGTTTTCGCTGTTTTGCAAAATGCAAACAAATGTGTTTACAAAATAAAATTAAGTAAAATGCAAACAAATGTGGGATGTTGTTAGGTGGTACTAAAAGCAATTGATGAACATATAAATAAAACAATTGATGAGAAACATTGGAAGAATCTTTGACAAAATAAAAAGTTCGAGATGGGTAATTACTAAATATAGGAACGATTAATAAGCGAGCAACACACATCATTTGCCATTAAAGAGTAGAAATTGCCAAAAAAACACAGAATACAAAAAGTGAAGCTGTAAAATCCTACACGCACTTCTCGCAAGTGAAGCTCCACGCTCTTGTTTTCTTCTGAAGAAAAAACCATTTGTGGGTATTCGACAAGGCGCGTATGAAAATTCATAATCTCTCTATTTTCGTCTTCTCCTGTTTTCTCTAAACCCATTTTCATGTGGCGGTTTGATGTTTGGTATTATAAAAAGATCGGCTTGTTTACATTTTGGAATAAAAGCATCGACTGTATAATCTCTCTCATATTCAGCTCTATTCTACTTAAAAAAATGAAGGTATTTTCTTTTGTTTCTAGAAAATTAGTCTCTTGATTTATATAAACCTTGGAGTTTGTTTAATTAGTGGTGATTCTTTTCTCACACTTTCTGCAGAAAATGGTTGTGATGATGCATGTTTATGACGAGAGATCAAAGGAGAAAATCATTAGAACAGTAGCTAACTGTCCAGGTATCACGTCAATCATGAAACAATTTTATTTGAATCTTATCTTGTTCATGAGTTCTTTTTTTATTGAAAAGACAAAACTTTCGATTACACACACACACACACACTGTTTTTGGGGTTCTTAATGGGTTATGAATTGAAACCTTCAAAAACTGAAACATTATTTTTTTTGTTCATGAGTTTTTTTTATTGAGAAAAAACAAAGCTTTTTACTACATACACTCTGTTTTTGGGATTCAAATATGGGTTATGAACTGAAACCTCCCAAAAAATTTGATATTTGTCCTGTTTATGAGTTTTCATTGAAAAAACAAAGCTTTTGATTACATACATGATACATTCACTCTGTTTTTGGGGTTCTTTATGGGTTATGAATTGAACACCCAAAAAGTTGAATTTGATTGCGTTTTGCGGCCATGAGTCTTCACTGAAAAAACAAAGCTTTTAATTACACAACTCTCTCTCTCTCTCTCTCTTTTGATTACACACACACACCCTCTGTTTTTTTGGGAATCTGAATTCTTCTCTGTCATTTAGGGATTACAACGATTACTATGGACTCAAAAGATGGGAAACTAACGGTGATTGGAGAGTTCGACGTCACGAAGATCCTTGGCAAACTTGAAAGGAGATGGGGAAGTGCTGAAATGGCGACATTTGGACCTTACGATCCGAAAAAAGAAGCCGAAATCGCTGCCGCTGCGGAAAGGAAGAAGAATGAAGAAATCGCGCGCGAGAGGTTCGAGGCTTACCGTGGAAACCAGAGTCTTTATCCTCCTATCCATCATCACACTATTGTATGCGATCATGATTACTACCATGGCTGTGTAATCACTTAGGTAATAATGTTTGGATTTGTTAGAATTGGAGTTTGACCTTGACTTCTGTTTCAATTGACGAGTAAAGGATGTTTTAGATTTGATAATGGATGTTTTATTTCACTATTAATTTAGTTGTGTTCGTTTGATTAACCATAGTTTTTTCTTCTTTTTCGTGTCTCACATCACTCTCTTATCACATAAATAAGTAGGTGTAATTAGCATTGTTAGCTAGAGAGAAAACTTCGCATGATACTAAAAAAAAAACAATTATGTTTATTTGTAGATTCATATTTGCCTTCTAATGTATACTTCACTAAAAAAACAAAATATTCGATACACATATATATAAAATCAACAAAAATGATCACAGTTTTCATGTGATGAAATGTCTGAAGATGAAAATGACAGACGCAGAAAATTGCGTCACAAGAAACTTCCAGCTAAAAAAGTAATAAATTCCCAGTTTTTTATTCAACTCTGACTTAAGAAACCAGAAGCACTTTCCATTTCAATGTATCATCAGCACATGTATTCGATTTTCACTTTTTCTAAAAAAGGATTAATAAGGCTCTAAAGTCTAAAGGGTGATTACATTAAAAAAAATGTACATTAAAAAGATTTTCTTTATTTTTAAGGAGATTGATACAATAAGGAATATGATAAAACTGACTCACTTCTTCATGAGGAGAACAACGGTGTGAGCTGCAATGCTTCTGTTTTCTCCGAGGCTATCAACTTTTTCATGGGTTTTGGCTTTAAGGTTCACTACAGAAGGGTCTGCTCCAAGAAGCTGGGACAGGTTGGTTCGAATTGTCTCTTTGTGTGGACTTATCTTTGGTCTCTGTAGAATCAATGTCGCATCTAGGTTTCCTATCTCGTACCCTGCCTCGTCCATGAGTCTCACCTGAAACATTAAGTCAAACAAAAAAACCTTGTGTCAAGTTCACTGAATCACTCTTCATACTGACAAGAACCTGAGATTTTTTTTTCTGTTATAGCTATATAACCTCCATCATTTCAAGTTTATAGCTTTGAATCACATTAGCTTCCATGCAATCAACATTCAAAGTCAATCATGGTTTTGAACTTAGCAAAGATATTGCAAGAGAGACTATAGTTTAAACCTCGAGTACCCATACGTCAATCATATATGTTGCCGCCTCTGAGGAAATGTAGCAATACGAGACTTGTTCTATTATTTATCAATCCATGATGCAGCTAGTTTTTGTTTATTCCAGAGAACCCCATGGATTTCAAACGTTGAGCTTGTATAAGATCTTCCTGTATGTATAATATGGAAGTATAACCTAATTTAACTGATAAAATTGAATTATACCAAGACTTTGTAAGACAAAACTCATGTATGCAAGACGGATAAGATTATACATAGCATCCTTGAGGGATCACAATACTTGAGTCATAATCACATGTTCCCTTCCTAAGAAAAACAGAACCTTTGATACTAACCAACAACTTGCAAACTGAGTAAAATTCCATAAACCTACGGATCTAGCTTGGAAATCTGAGCCATTCTACAAAATACCGCAGACGAAATCAGGCTTCACGAAAGAGCTCTACTGTAAGCTGGTAGATAAGCTACGATTTCACACAAGATTGAACATAAAGGTAAGCTACGAAAGCTTACAGCTTCTTTGATGAAGACAGACGAAGCAGCTCCTTTCCATTTAGGATCAGAATCAGGGAAAATCTGACCGATATCAGGAAGCCCTAAAGCTCCAAGAATTGCATCCACTACACAATGAAGCAACACATCGCCTGCACCAGTCATCCCACATCACCAACAAGTTTCAAATCTCAAATCAAAAACCTAAAACCCAATCTAAAATCAAAAGGACGAGTCCGCTAAATCGAATTCCGAGAAATGTTTACCATCGGAGTGAGCTTCGCAGCCTCTATCGTGAGGGATATCAATCCCGCCGATGATCAGAGGGTACCCTGGCTCTAACCGATGCAGATCGAAACCGTGACCGACTCGAAACGGAAGAGTTCTGATTGCTTTTTCAGAAGTCACCGGTTCATCGACGCCGACGGCGGAAGAAGACGCAGCCAAAGGTGAGACTGAAGGACGACGGGATAACGAGACAGAGTTAGGAGGCCTCCGTATAGAGAAACCATGACGGCCATCGATCTTCGCCGCCGAGAGAAGGAATGGCTTTTTGGAAATTTGAGAGTGAAACAAAGACGAAGAAGATAGCTGAGTAGTAGCCATAGCCATTTCTTCTGTGATTTCTCTCCAAGTCAATCCGCAACTGTACATTTTACTTTATTTTCTTAAATAATTAATTTAGTGGTGGAAAATTCTTTTTTTTTTCCAATAAATTCTCTCTATTTTTTTTTTTTTTTGTAACATAAACTCAAAAATTAGCAGGTGTCAATTTTATTTGCTATACATTTTGATATTTTTGAAAACTATTAATTATATGAGGACAATTTAAGCTGGGCTTTTTATAGGTTTCTAAAGTGCACAGATTTATAAATACTTTTTGGGCCTATACTATACTACAGACAGTCGTGATTAGATCTCTACCGTAGATCAGGTTGCATATCCACTAAACTTTACAAAAGACCGCGTCGTAGAGTATAACCGCTCATCACTTGTTTCGCTTTAGGTTTTCTCCTCCCAACCTTGCGCTAAACTCCCTCGCCCATTCTTCTCTTCCACAACGCTTTTGAGCTTCAACGAAACGGCGGCGGATTGTCTGTAATCGATCGCCGGAAATTAAGAAGAGAAGATGGCAGCGCCGGAAGCTCCTGTTAAGTATGTCGGAATCTTAAAGGAATCCGCCGCCTTCCGGCTTATGAAATCGATGGTGAGTAGTTTTTTTCCTAAATGATCGAAGCGTAGGTATTTTATAAAGACCTAAATTTTAGGGAATGGTGATTTTAGGGCTGGGAAGAAGGAGAAGGACTTGGTAAAGATAAGCAAGGGATCAAAGGCTATGTGAGAGTGAAGAACAAACAAGATACATCTGGTTCGTTTCTTCTTCTACTTAATTCTCTCTAGCGTATATATATGTATAGGTGAATGTAATGGCGATTACATATTTAAATTCCTCTAGTTTAGTGAAAGGTGAAGTTGTGGAATTTTATGATAGAGGAGACTAAAATGGAGCTACTTTGCATTTATACCGAAAATCATAAGTTTCTGTTTTTTGGGGGAATGTGTGAATTTTCTGTTTTATTTTTGGGGAATGTGTGTATAAATGCATCTATAGTTTATGTTATATGGTTAAAAACTTGAAATTGGGAGCAGGTGTTGGTGTTGATAAGCCGAATCCATGGGCATTTGATACAACTCAGTTCGATAACATTCTCAAGAAATTGAAAGTGGTAATGGCTTTGTCCATCTTTGTTTTCTAATCTAATCTCTTTGAAAAATTGCAAACGATTGAATTTTTAATCTTGGGTGCTATTTGCAGCAAGCAGCACCTATCAAGACTAGCAAGAATGATGATGGTAAAACTACTTCTTGTTTACTAAAGTTCTTTCTTGATTATGGAAGTGTAATTATCCTTATGATTCTTTTCTCTGTGGCATACGCCAGATTCAGAGAAGGAAGCTGAAAGTGAAGACGATGCTGCCAAATCTGAGCCTGCCAAGTCGAAGCCCGTTGCAAAAGTCACTCGTCCACAAGGAAGGTTGTTAGATTTTTTGTTTTCTTATTAGCACTCCCTGGTATGTATTGCATGTTTGTGAGTTTTTTTTCCATGGGTTTAGGTATAAACGTAGAGAGAAAGGGAAGCTTGTCAATTCATACTCGTCTAACGATCTTGAAGGAATATTGGTGAGCTTGCTTTTTAATCGGTTCTCTCCGCGTTTTATCTGCTCATGACCAGGATTCATGTCGATTAGCTTTACTTCATAACTTCTACATATTGTTATTTCGTGCATAAGTTAAGGATTTTCTCCTGTCTCTTATACACATCTCTTTACTTCATAACTTCTACATATTGTTATTTCGTGCATAAATTTCACGATTTTCTCTGCTATAACTATTATGCAAACAAACCGCATTATGAAAGTGATAGTCTTACTTAGGCTACGTTATTTTACTGTTTTGCAGGTTAAGCGAACTGAGAATCCTTCTCCCTGTCTCTTATACACATCTATGAAAGTGATAGTCTTACTTAGGCTACGTTATTTTACTGTTTTGCAGGTTAAGCGAACTGAGAATCCTTCTCCTGTGGTTTGTGACACAGCCGATACTATGGATATTGAAATTATATCTGAGGACCAACATGCTAGTGTTAAAGGTGATTATATGTCCTTTAATCTTGGAATGGTGTGACTTTCAGCTGTTTTTGTTCTTCGAGCTGAAAACATATTGGATCTGTTGGACTGAACAGAACAGAAAATCGAAGAACCTTCTTCGGACTGGTGGGGATTTAAATCTGGGTTTGTCTCGGGCGGTCTTCTTGGAGCCAAGTCTGGCAAAAAGAAATCATCTAAGAATAATGAAAGAAGAATGTTTTGTGAGGACGATCAAGAGAATCTTTACAACATGGTTCAGGTATGTGTGTTTATCTCCCCACACTCTTCTTTGCAAGTTGTTCTTGGAAAAGAGGGATCTGGTATCTTAACGCCGTGAAATGTCTGACAGGATAAAGCCACGGCTGGAAAACAAGGATTGGGTATCAAAGACCTACCGAAGAAAATAGCCGGTGTTCGTTACCAAGGGAAGAAGACATCTTTTGGTAACAGTGATGATGATGATGATGACGACGAAGAGGAAGAAGAAGAAGAAGAGGAGGAAGATAGTGAAGACAACTCTGTTATCCAAACTTCTCTCCCAGCAAAAAGGAAGCATGATGAAATCATGGAACCCAAAATCAAGTTAAAGAACCTGTGCAAGCAGATTCTTAAAAAGGTACGTTGTCAATTTGCTTTGAACAGTATTGTCCTCGTCCATAGCATCTCAATCATATAAATGTGCAAAAACATTTTCAGGATGCTGGTAGTGGTGGATTCATGAAGCTGAAACAGCTTAAATCTCTAATTGATGAACAAGCACCATCAGTTCTTTCAGAGTTCTCTTCAAGCAAAGATGCTATTGCTTACTTGAAACTTAAGGTAAAATGCAAACCTTAGCTTAGCTTATTCCAAATCTCTCCTATTACTTATCGTGCTTACACTGAGATATGAAATTCATCGGATGTGATAATAAATAACTGGATGGTAGAGTTAGTATACGAAATCATTTTTTATTAGAGGATCTCTCTTTTTTTTTTTTTAATTATAGAAAGGTAAAAGATGTCATTTTTACTGATGTTGTAACCTAACCTCTATGTTACAGCTGGAGCGAAATGGGAAGTTTGTTGTGGAGGGAAAGAAGATCAGTCTCGTATCAAAAAAGAAGTGAGGACAATTTTTTGTTGGAATTATCAATCATTATACCTGCATAGGACAGTGGAGATTAGGACAAGTTTTGTTACTGAATCATCACCATGCCGTATGTATAACAAAGATCATCCTATCATTTGGAAATTTTGATTTGTTTGTAATCTATTTGATACATTCTATGAGAGTTTTCATATAAAACTTCACCTTAATAAGTTATTAATCTCTTTCATATTAAAACCGATATAAAAAAAAACCAACACAATTTTGTTGGTTTGGTAGAAAATCTTACATATTGGTGTCTGAAGTGTTATATGTATTTGCCCTGCACGATCTTGGTGGCTATATATTTACCCAGATAATCATAACCATGGCAATACAGAGCTTCAATTTCAGCTCTCTTACCAGTTTCAATCATCAGCGACAACTCGTCTCTGTAGTTGTCCTGATCAGAAAATTAAGTCAAAATTCGTAAATTATGGAATCGAATCTCACTACTTCCAAATCAACATCACTACTGATCTCTGCTTGTAATGTATAGTTAGTTGTTACCTGCAAGATTTTGGAGGACAATAAGCTCTTAGCAATCTGTGAGTCCTTTGGCTTTAAGGGGACCAAAGACTCTTGTGGTATCAGATTCAGATCATCTCCTCGGAGCCCAATCCACTTCACATTGCAAGCTAAGACAAAGCAAAAACTATCATTACAGAGACTTGTTGGGTTATTTGATGCAAAAACAGTGAGTCTTGTTACCATATCTGTAAGCTTCAAGACCCATTCCCACGCTTCCAAACTTGAAGGTGCATAGTATAGCTAACCCAGCTGGATTCCTTACAATTTTTAATAGACTTCTCAGTTATGAACTTATGAGCACTAAACTTTTTATCTAAACAGAGAGCAGGATGTTTGTTTATGCTCACCAGTCTACTAGAGCAAGAATTGGCAGATCAGGAAATGTTGTGCTCATCCGATGAAGGAAAAACCTAAAAACATTTCAACTTCCAAGCTACTCAATATCAATGGCTACATTGCAAACATGGTATTGTAACCGAAGTTAAAAGAATCGAGACCTTGTGGCAATATCCGGATACCCTTTCGCAGTGATGAACACACAAGGAATGTGATTGAACACACGATCTTCCACAAGCCGATGAAATATCGCATGCTGAAAACAGATCTAGTAGTGACTTATATGAACGATTACATTATTGTGATATGTCCCCTTGATTGGATCAAAATTATACCTTCTCCACAACAATGATATACCGAGCATCGCTTCTCATGACAGTGTTGTCTAGCAAATTAATATCTCCTGATATAGCAAAACCTGAAGAGCCACATGCTGAACAATCTACAGCTTCCTTACCTGGCTCCTGTGTTCGAACGAAATAAATGGACAGAGATCACACTGTTAGCTAAAAACATAAGTGTTCATAGAAAAAACCGGCATAGAGCAAAGAGATTGATTAATTTACTCACTTGTAGAAATAACCTTCCAGCAACAAGGCCTCTGCTAGAAGCCATAATCCCAAGGCTGTATCTACTGCAACGTAAAAGTGCCACCACATCTGTATAAAAACAGTCAGAAAACAAAATCATATGCATCGTGTTCGGATCAAAACTCTTTGAATTAAGCATGAATCGTGACATTGGAATGACCTTGGACGCTTCTGTTGACTTCAATCTGAGATGAAAAGTATTCCGGTGAATCACAAAGCAATTTATAGAACAGCTCTCTTTGTGTCACTCGTTTCTCTTGAAGCAGAATCTGAAAGCACATTTCCATAACTTTCCACACTACAATTTTGAATACAACGCAAAATAATCGTGACGGATATGATTTCAATCAAAGATTTGGATGAACAATAGAAGAGAGCACTGAGCGATTACCGCGGACAAAAGCTTTCGCTGTTTTTGCATTCGTCAAGGAACTCTTAGTAAATGAAGTAGAGAGGAATATGTAAGAAACCTCCGTGAGTATCCCTTGGTTTATGCAGCTATTGCTTCTCTTCCTATTGATCTGTCAAACGAGATTTTTCAAATTTTCTTTCACAGTAATTCAAAACCCAGAAGAACATCTCGGAGTCGAGAAAAGCGTAACAACGATTTTCGCTCGACTAAATTGGGAATCGGTAAGATCTCGCGATGGGAATTAAGAAACGGATTCAGGAGATTAGTTTCTGGATATTACAGTACCAGGGAGAGATCGGAGATGGCTGGATCTGGGGAATTCAAAATTCTGAGGAGATTGAGAGCAGAGACTTCGATTCTAGCACGGGCCTGTAACAACAATCTTCAATTTCAAATCGGAACCACGAGATTCGACCAAAAGAAGAAGGAAAAAAAAACGGGGAAGAGAATCGCGAATTCGATAATCGGCAGCGAAACTTACTTCGTGAGGACGAAGAATATCAGCGTAAGAGAGGTGTTGATCGGAGAAGAACTTCATGGATGATAGTCCTGAATTTTCCGCCATTTCCAGAGATTTTCTCTCTTTATTTTTTTTTTGAAATCTGCAGTGAATTTGATTTGAGTTCTGTTGAGAGAGAGGGAGAGAGGCGCGCAAAGTTTTAAGATTGAAATTTAGAAAGCTAAGTTAGCTTGACGGGGATGTAGGACGGGACATATTACACATAATCACGAACAGCACTTGTAGACTGGGTGCCGTTGTAATCATAAGAAAACGGCATGCAGTTCATGAACCTTTCAACGGAACTCAGTCATACTATTTTTCTTGATAAAAAACAAAATTTACTCATACGGTCACACTTATGCAAATTTGATTTATTTACTCAAATATGCTTTACAGGATAACATATACACTTAAGGTTAATTTCAGGTAATATAGTGAAATGATATTTACATTAATGTAGCAATAAGTTAAATCCTTTAACCAAAAATAAAAGATAGCAATAAGTTGAACCGGAAAACTCACGGTTTTAAAAGAAGAAACATACTAAAAAGATAGATCTATTGATTAAGCGGAGGCTCATCTTGTATAGTTCTAATTATGATAATTTTCATTTGGATTTATTCGACCGGTCAAATGAGATTCTTAACAACTACAACCACAATACTTTGCTTAAGTTCGTTTATCCGTATTCAATGCCCAACACTTTTAGCGACTTCATGATGTCTAGAACTAGTTAGATATAAATCAAAAACTATATATTCATTTTATTTATTAACGTGTATATGAATCTATATGTATATGCTATACATTTCCAAAAGGACCAAAAAATTTTCAATTTTATTTATGTTATATACTATAATTAACCACACATATATGAAATGAAAGAAAGTAGTGTTATTTTACCTGTTACATGGAAATTTATAAGCTAATTAAGCCATTACCAAACATTCCCTTTGTCATGGGGATAACATTGACCACTAGTATAATTAGATGTGTTTGATTGGTTTATATGAGATATAGACATATGGATGTATAGTCTTTCAAATAATTTAAGTTAAATTTTTTAAATAACCATTATAATTTACACATAAAACATTAACTTCAAAAACAACATCTTAATTATTATTGCCGTAATATAAAATTTAATTAATCTAGTATAATCAATATATACCATCGTAGTCAAAATGACTTTTTGTCCTTTTTTCCTTAACACGGTTATTTATTATTTAGATTAAATTAAATTAATTTTGCAAATTACGTACATTTTAAGATATATATATATATATATATATATATATATATATATATATATATGATTCTAAATAATAATATTGATCCAAAAACTTTGTTAAGGAGAAGAAGAGATATATGGCTTAGAAAAGGAGGAGAGACTAAAGCAGTTGAACAGAAAGTTAGGTGAATATAGTTGGCCTCAATGTTATACCCTTTTACTCATTTTTCCCTACAAATATCCTTATAACCTTTCTTCTTCGCTTCTCCTTCTTCTTGATATGCACACATAAACACACATACATATATATATAGTGTACATGCGTGAGAGAGAGAGATCTAGATAGAGAAAACTAGCTTTATAAACAATGGAAGGGGTGGAGGACACAAACCCGATGTTAATACTAGAAGAAGGCGAAAACAACCCTTTTTCTTCCTTTGACGACAAAACTTTATTGATGATGGCTCCTTCGTTAATGTTCCCTGGCGATATGGACCCATCTTCTTCTTCTTGTTCTCCGGCGAGTTTTCATATGTCTACTCAGCCAGAGAACTTTAAAAATGGAGGAGGAGGAGGAGACGCCGTGGAGATGGGAGGATCAAGTGATCACAATAAGAACAACAAAGGGAAAGGAAAGAGATCATCGGCGATGCAGAGGATTGCGTTTCATACAAGGAGTGATGATGATGTTCTCGATGATGGTTATCGGTGGCGAAAATACGGTCAGAAATCTGTTAAGAACAATGCTCATCCCAGGTTCTTCTTTTACTTAATTACACTTAAATACATTTGTTAATGTGTGTTTGATGAAAATATATATATGACATCGTTAAAGTAGATTTCGAAATTGACCTAATTAAGAATATTATTTACACACGTACTCTTGGTCACGTACGTATATCTTGGTTGGAAACATTAGTTTAACAACCTAAACGATTGAAGTCAAATTGTGTTAGTCCGGTTGCTTTACGTCATTGCTCGTGTCTTGAACTAAAGGGGTGCTTATTTCGGATTGGTTTCGATCCCTACATTAAATAATCCAAAATAAAATTGGTATAGATAACCAAAACTATTTTTTCAGGTAAATATGTCATACCCCATAATAGGATCATTATGTCATACTGTAGTTCTATTATCTGAAATTATGGCAAAATAAAACCTCGTGATTAACTTAACAGCGATAACATATTCACCTGCCACAAAATAGCTTCTTAGATAGAATATCATATATGGATTTAATTTATAATTCATTTATTTTTGGCAAAAAAAAAAAAAAAACGCAGGAGCTATTACAGATGTACGTACCTACATGTAACGTGAAGAAACAAGTGCAAAGATTGGCAAAAGATCCAAACGTCGTCGTAACAACCTACGAAGGTGTCCATAATCATCCTTGTGAGAAGCTCATGGAGACTCTCAGTCCTCTCCTCCGACAACTTCAATTCCTCACCAGAGTTTCTGATTTGTGATTAAAAATGTTAACTACTAGTCGTGTAATTAAAGCATATTAATCATGGTTTTAGTCCCTCCATTAACCCCAATCTCCCAAGAGATAAATGTATAGAACAAATCTGAGGTGATTGATTTGTGTTCGATTTTAATTTGCTCTTTTCTTGTTGTGTTGTTTTGTTTGAGGGAGATCACATTTAGACATGATTCCGTACGTACTTAATAAAAAACGATGTACGTACACATTTTAAGCAGATGTTAACTAGTCGTGTAATTAAAGCATATTAATCATGGTTTAATCACTCCATTAACCCCAATCTCCCAAGAGAGATAAATGTATAGATTAAGTAAAAAACGATCGTCTTTTTTGTCCGTCTTAAATTAAAAATAATGGGATGAAACACCCCCTAGAATTCACTCATAATAATTCGCAATCTTTTGATACAAGAAAGGGGAAACATCAACACATTTTGACATCGTTCTCTTAAAAGGATGAGAATGAGAAAGGATAAAAAAATTAACAAAACAAAACAAAAATAAGAATGCCAATTGTTGCCAACGTCTACAATGATGATGATGCAGTAATACCTGAGGGAATACAATATACTCTTATCCACAACTCTCTGGCTCCAACCTTGTCACCATTTTTTGCATTTTAACGAATGGCACCATGCTTCATCTTTTTGAGTACACACGAAATCAACAACACAATCTCAAAACGTAATCCCAGGTGGTTTTTTTTTCAAAAGAGTTCTTCTGAGTTGAACTTGTTCCATGATTCCTGTTTATTGTCATGACAAAAAGAGATTAAGCCAGCAATATGTGGATATGTACAATTTGTGCGGTTCTAGTTATCCATTGAGAGATGCAATCCAATTGAACAATAAGTTTAACTTCAAGCTGTTTTTGTTGGTGAGTGATGGTGAAAATTTGGTGAATCACTTTACCTTGAGCATGTCAAACACTTTCTCGGCAATGTATTTCTGCTGGAGATTGGCGCCTTTTTGCTGAACTTTGTCGGGATGTATACAGAGAGTAGCCTTCCGGTAAACTTTCTTAACCGACGCAGCGGTAATTAAATCAGTCAACGACACAGGCTGCCAACCGCATTCAGGCCACAGAACCTGCTCATTTTGCATAAGAAACCATCACGAGATTGTAAGATTCATAACGTCAAAGATACAAATGAACATCAAAGCAAATAATATGACATACATATTGTAACGTCGAAAGCAGAGCACGCAAGTTTCCCTCTTTCCCCGCACCCCATCGTTTTATCTCAACATCCAAGGTCTCACCGATCCTCTGAAATCCAGGATTGAGTATGATTGTAAACAAAAGAAACGAAACAACAGTGATGGTAGCAGTTGAGATTTTTTGACGCTAATGTATGCAAGAGGCACCTAGACTTAAGTGTCTCAACAGAGTAACATGAAATTATATTTCAAACTGAGCACAACAAAGGAGGTAAAGGGAAGAAACCACATGTAATGATTTCATACTGAATCACACGGTACTGGAACTTACATTTCTCTCAGCTTGTTCTCTTAGTACTTGAAGATCACGTTCATTTTTCTCAGCAAGTGCTTTCGCCTGTTTGAGAAAACAAATCATGTTACTAAACATATTGGCGACTCTCGTGTCATTTTCAGATACAAAACACATCAAAGAAAAAGATTTAAATTTTTTATTGATACATACAGCCCGCTCTTGTGTCCTCTGGTGGCGTTCCAGCCTGGCACGCCGTCTCTCTTCAGTTTCTCCTTCAACATCATGAAACCCACCAGATTGGCTAGCTGAAGCTTTACAACGCAGGAGGTTTCAGATGGTTATCAAGTCAAAAGGCATAAAAGTAAAGTGCGTAGCAACAGAATATGACAGGATAAACCTTAGAAATTGAAGTACCTCCAAATATTGAACTGAGATCATCAGCAATGTTTGTTGCGGAAGAGGCCTTCCTCAGGTTCTCTGATGCTCCAGAAGGCACTCGCGAAGATGCTCTGCAAGATTCGAAAGATCCTCCCTTGTTCCATGAATCTTGGAAAGGATCCTGCAACAAAACTAGAGTTATAGGAGGAGACGAATCTCTTGTGAAATACTTAAAGCAGAACTGAAGTCGATATCCCAACTCACCGGAGGGTTGGTTCTTTGTCGTGGAGCACTGCTGGGTCTGGAAACCGAGTTAAAGAAGGAGTCAAGATCATTGTTATCCTCTTGCTGCTTAGCTTTAGCTTGGGCAGCTGCCCTTCCACGTGCTTCTGCAGCTGCCCTTTCCACAGCAGCTCGTTCTGCCCTAACCCTCGCTTCCTTCTCCCGCGCTTCAGCATTAGCCCTTTCTCTAGCCTCTGCTGCAGCTTTCTCAGCCTTTTCTCTTGCCCCTGCAGCTGCCCTTTCACGTGCTTCAGCATGAGCTCTTTGAACCGCTGCTCTTTCTGCGCGTTCTCGGGCATCGGTAGCCTTCCCAACAGCAGCTCTTTGAACTTTCGCATGGGCTTCAGTGGCAGCTCTTTCACGTGCTTCCCTTGTAGCCCTCTCTACCGCCTGTCTAGCCAATAGTCTTTCTCTGTCTTTCTCAATTCTTTTCTGCTCTCTCTCTTTCTCCTCTCTCTCCCTCTCTCTCTCCCTTTCCTGAGCTTTTTCCATATCTGCCTCCCTCTCTACCCTTTCACGAGAATCATTATTCTCCATTTGATCACCATCTCTACTTCTACTTGCCTTCAAATTGTCTTTGTCTCTCCTTTCCTTAGCATGCCTAAACTTCGCTTCTGCTTTATCCATGGCATCCTTCATGGCAGCAGCTGACGCAACAGCAGCAGAGAAAATATCTGGATCTTCACCAGAGGGAGGCTCGGGATGTCCATTAGCAGTCTGATTTCTGCCCATAGAAAAATCTTCGAGTTCATCCATTTGAGAAGCTGTCGGGCTATTTGCAGAAACTCTAGCCGAGCTAGGAACGTGTAAGTGGATAGTAGAACTCGATAAAGAAGGCTCATTAACCTTCTTTTTTATAGGACGTGTAGGTCTTGGTGGTGGAGGTCTCGAAGGTGGCGGAGCACTTGTACGTTGCGTAAATAAGGGTATCTCAGAAACAGTAAGCCACACATCATCAGATGATTCAAAACTTCCATCTGAATTGAGTGATTTGTTTTCATACACCGGAGAAGCAGTCTGAGGAACAGTTGGCCTGTGCAAAAAGAGTAGGAGAACTTTCAATTGATAAACAAGTTATGCCAATACCAAAAATCAAAATGAAATCTAGGTCTATCACCGAGAATATAATAACAACTAACGAACCAGACTGATCTTTCACATACCAAAAGCAGCAACGCAATAATAATAATCTGAACCGGTTTATTCTTAAGTCTGGTTCGACCCAAAATCTTTCCAACTTTCAGTAGTTCTTACTTCTTAAATAATAAATAGAAAGCAAACCCAAAAACCCAAAAAGCAAACCCAAAAATCAACCTTTTGGAGACTTTCTAAGATATCTACAAGTTCTAGAACAACACACAAGAGAACCTCCAAATAGCTATCGATAAGCACAGCAAAGTTTATGCTACATTTCATTATGTAAGTATGATAGCTCTAAGCTCTATACCCTTGAGTCATTTAACGCAAGCAAGCTCTCAAGTCAGCTCTAGAATCTAATAGAAACAAATAAAAACAACAAAGTTTATGCTACATTTCATTATGTAAGTATGATAGCTCTAAGCTATATACCCTTGAGTCATTTAACGCAAGCAAGCTCTCAAGTCAGCTCTAGAGTCTAGTCGAAACAAATAGCTACAACAAAGTTTATGCTACATTTCATTATGTAAGTATGATAGCTCTAAGCTCTATACCCTTGAGTCATTTAACGCAAGCAAGCTCTCAAGTCAGCTCTAGAGTCTAGTCGAAACAAAATAGCTCTCCATAAGTTCATGCTACAATTCATTAGCAAAAAGTTTTCAACCTTTTGAAGACTTTCCTAAGATATGTACAAGTTCCATAAAGAACACATAAGTGAGCCTTGTATGCAATATTAACCTGCAAATAGCTCTCCATAAGCGCGATCAAGTTCAAGCTCTCAAGAAGGCTGAAAATAATTACCTTTTAGTTGGAGGAGGGGAGCTAGTCCGACCAAACCCAGGAATCAAGTCATCAAAAACGGAGCTACCCTTCTCCTCTCGCTCACTCTCTGTTTCCGTTTCTTCCTTCCCCAAATTCCCAATCAGATCGTCCAAAGGAGAAGTGTTCTGTTTCCTGTGCTTCGTAGGTGACGAGATGGAAGAGAAAACGTCATCAAAAATCCCAGGGATAGCCTCAGATACATCCTCATCGTACACCGGTTTGTCATAGTCCGTCGTGGACGCCGATTTGGGTGTTGCACGCTTAGGCTGAGAACGAGAATCGGAGGATCCGCCGCTAAATAGATCGTTGAAGAGGAGATCATCACCATCGCGACTCAGATCGTCAAATACAGGCGACGAATCGGACTTCTTCGGTGGAGCGTTCGTGAAGCTGTAGGAAGATGCGAAGCTGCTGAAATCAGCGGCAGAAGCGTTTGTTTGAGGAGCCATCGGAGCAGATTTTCCCTGCGGCTTCAATCCGAAGTCTCTCGCTAAGAGCCCTGTGAAATCATCCATTGATTCCTTCGATTTCTATCTCCGAGCTCCGTCTCCGTCTCCCTAATCCGAGATCTTTTGATTTTTCCACCAGAAACGAAGACAGAGATTTAATCCTCAGGCCTGAGCATCCATTGACGACGAATCGGAGCAAAGTATCTAATTTAGTTTTGAAAAATAGCTCTTTGTATTGTGTATTCTCCGTTTACCCTCTTCTCTCTCTCTCGTTTGGTTTTCTTCTCCGACCTTCCGACTCGTACATCCAAGTCTGCATAATTTCTTCTTTTTCAATAAACGGGTCTTACATTTTGACATATTTATACATTTGGCTCCCATAATCTCATAAACTCAATCGCAGTCCCCTAGATCTTGGAATCAACATTTTCATCCTCCTTGTAAGATTTTGAACAGAAATAGAAACGCATGGAGATGATATATATTTACGCTAACAATTTTTCTCATAATTTTTACGAAACAAATTGTTCACATTTTTTTTTAGGTAAAAAAAACTCACATTTATCATATCATAACAAAACCAATACAAGAGTTTTCGACTGAATTTAGTGTAACAAAAAAACTCTGAATTTAGAGTTTGGAAGTTTCAATTTTTTCTATAACGACACGAAGTTAAGGTTACCTACCTCTACACATGTTTAAAGTTTTCAAGGTAAAACCACATATGATAAAGTTAAATGCACAGAACTATGCTGATTTTTAAATGTTGGGAGCAGAATGCTCGTCGACACAAAACAAGTTAGGGCACCGATATCGCAGCTACGACGTTCTATTGATAGGATTATCCGCAATCGGATTGTCTCGTTACACTACCATTATCCGCATAAGCTTGAAGGTTTGCTTCGACGCTGGTTTGAAGTCCGAGACACACTTTGATTTAATTCGTTTGATTTGTTTTGTGGTTATTCTTTATTCGTTGAAAGTATCACTTTACGAATGCATCCTTTTGTAAATATCTACTTATGATGATCAATAAATTTCACATTTCATCCAAAAAAAAAAAAAAAACAAGACAAACGATAGGATGACTTCTCAACAATTTCTAATCCAGTTTAACTAAAAACTAATACTGATTCAGACCGATCATGCTAGCCATACTATTGAAATTTTTTTTAAAAGATTTGTTCTTATTCCAAATTTATGAAGCAATTGAAATAACATATAAAACTAAAGATGAGATCTCAAACGAGTTTTGTTAATTGAAGTTATTGAGAGAACAATGTCTAAAGCATATATGGAAATCATTAGAAAATCTGAAAAGGTTCGCCAACAACGAAGATAAATGATAAGAAAAATAGTTAAAATCTATTCATCAACAGAATATATACTATCTAACTATACTAACCAACAAATCTAAATGACCACAAAATTTTGACAAAATTCTAACAGTTGGAGATAAAAGTATCCATATTTCAAATCTAGAAGTCTACTAGATTCTTTAGAAGCAGTTGCCAACTACGAAAGCAACTATCAAATTTTATAGTAGGTTTCTAAGATTTTTACAAATATCCATGTAATACTATAAAAAATAAACAAACATTATTTATTTTACCGCAAGTTAATATTGAATTAATTATTTTCGCATAAAATTAAAAATATTATCTATTGCAATGCATTATAAAATCATTTCACTACTACACACATTAGTAAACATATCAACTTGAAAACCACATTAAATATACTATACTCTTTCTATTCTTATCTCAATAAATAAAATATTAGTAAAAGTTAGTTAAAATTTATCAAATGCATATTACTCTTTTTTATCTTTAAAAAAAACCAAATATTAGTTAAACTCATCAAATGTTTACTATAAAATATCAAATTCAGAAGCTATTAGATGGGCCATAAATTCAATTTTCAAGCTTTGGGCTTTCTAAGCCCATTAATCTTCAAAAGCATTTCTCAAAGTCCAAGCCACTTGATCAGAATTGCTAAATCTATCGGATTCGAAGCCGGGTTTTTGTCGGATTTTGCCGACATGGATTCTGAAGTACTGTCAGCTTACTGCCGTATCTTCGAATTTGCAGTAGATGTTTTGTAGTATTGCCAACTTACCGGTGTATCTTTGAACTTGCCCCTCTCTTCTATAGAGAACGTCTTCAAACGCTCAGTCTTGACGATATCTCGAGCTATTAGTGTCGTTCGCTCGCCTTTTATGATTGAAGAACTGGAGATCGCTTTCAAAACAATTATCTCAGAAGCCCTTTTGAAAAAACTTCCAGATTTTATTTATGATTTAAAGTGTATAATCTATCTTTTAAAATTATTATCTTTCATTTCTGCTATATGCAACAAGTAGCATCTACTTTTTGGCACTGAATCTTCTTCAGCTTATTGCTATTGTAATCCAAATTTTAAATTTAATATAATTAGAGTTCGACATAAAAAAAAAAAAGTCACCCTACTGAGGCAGTGATCTAAAAAAGCTTCGCAGAGTTTTCGCCAAGGTGTCAGATGCACTTCTTGTGATGTCTTCTGATAAAAAAAAGCCCCACCACACCACACACACACTACTGCACCCGAAATTACGAAGACTCTGATAGGTGTCCATGTTTCTACCATCAAAAGGGACCCAACGACAGATACAATTCAATAATGGATTGTTACATTATAACAAAAACCTTATCATAATCGAAAAAAAGCTTAAATCCTTAGCATATGATTGCTCTTTTTTCTATGTACAGGGTTACGACTTTTTTCATAAGAAAACAAAATCCTTGAAGCTGATGACGATGATGTCTGTCACCCACTTGCTAGTTCTTGTTTCTACGTATCTTCCGCTGAAACAGAATCTTGTTCAAGTTCTCATCTCATGAATGCAAAAGAATACCTTCTCTATATATGATCACATGTATAGTAGCTAATTCATTGAATAAATAAAATGAATCATGAATACACAATTTAACCAATCACATTAACTGTCACACTGAAATTGCTGTTACAATATTCAAATCGCAGCTGAAACGTATTTTGCCATTGAGAGAGCCTAGGAAGATTCCGAGGGATCGAAGATTTGACCAACGAACAAAACGGTTCCAGTTTTGTCTTCTCTGATCAAGAAAAGAAATGGACGATCAGCCACAAAATCTATCCTCTTCGGAGGCTCCATACCAAGATAGCAGCCACAAGCTTCATCAGCAGAGGCAGCCGCAGCTTCAACGCCTGATTCATCCATCTTAATGCAAGCTTTATGGTACAATGACGACGTTGAACGCAGTCCCAATCGATTGAGAACCTTGGAAACCAAAAACCCGAGCGAGATCTTGAACTTTGGGATCCTGAATGCCCCAACTTCAACTTCACGTCTTGGAATGTGACTATCCAAGAATCCAGGAGTGGATGCCGTCTTCTCCACAAGATCATCCAATCCATCTTTCTTGTCTGGCAAGTAAAGATACATTGCGAATTCTCGGTGGGTATCACCATAGCCTCGCTGGTAAGGGAGCCTGAGGACCTTGAAACCATCGTAAGCCGTTATGTATTGGTCCTCGTTGCTGCTCATGAACGGCACAGACACTGATGAGCCATTGAGAAGGTGAAAGTCTCTGTCTCTTGTATCGTCCTCATCAAACGGATTTTTCCAAGTTCCCTTGAAGTACAATGCGTTTGCGTAAACCCGTTCGGTTTCTTCTGTTACGGAACCTTGAGGAAGAAGATTCTTGATGAGATCATTGGTGCGATCTTGAACCCATGAATTCACCTCCATACGCACTTCTTCAACCTTCCAAAAGAAAAAAAGAATATTCGTTCATCATCAAGTTGATTTTGCCACAATTCATCATCATGTTCTACAATTCAAAGGAAATTTACCTTTGATCGGAAATCGACGCGATCGAAAGAAGCTTTGAAGAAATTCTCGAAGAGATCCTTGAACTTGGGATCAATCGAGAGCGATTTCTCGATCCATACGCCGTTGACCGACGAGATCTCTGGCCCGCCGCCGTTCGCGCTACAGTCAGCGTAGACGACGGAAAGGATCTCGGTGAAGACAGCGTTGAGCTCATCGGTGGACGAAGACTTGAGGAAGGAGAGGATCTCATCGGCGGCTGAGGGATCGTCGGGACCAGAAGCCACCAGAGTGAGCGCGGAGTATATTGAGGAAGGCGAGAAGACGATGTTAGAGTGTTTGGCCTCTGAAGCGAAGATGTGCCTCGCAAGGAACAACGCGACTTCGTTTTGCTTCTTCATAGATTCTCTCACATCCATTTTTTACCTGCAAAGAGAGAGAGAGAGAGAGAGAGAGAGAGAGAGAGAGAGAGAGAGAGAGAGAGAGAGATTTGATTTGAAAATAACCCAAAAGTCGTCGTCACGACCTACGAAAGTTTTAAATGTTTATTAGTGGTGTGAATAATTATGTATATATATGGTTTTTAATCACGCCATTGATCCCCATAGGATAAATGTATATATACAACACATCTGAGAACGTATGTTTTATTAAAAAAACAAAAGCGACTCTACTGTAACAAATGTTTCCGTGGATAGCAAGCAGCACATGCAAAGGTAATGTAATAACCTACACCGTATTTAGGAGAGATGGTATTATGTCGCTGAGACGGTATGATTTCAATTTATAATGATTTAATTTATATAATATTTTCATAATTTTCTCTACATTTTTATGTTATAATTAAAAAAGATTAGTGGTGTAAAATTAACTAATATAACTCACTCAATTCATATCAATACACCAAAACTTTAACTATTTTATTAGCTTACGCAAGTAAATGACTAGACTCGTAAATTTGATAAATCAACATAATTCATAATCTTTGGAAGGATTGAAGATTTGACCAGCGAACAAAACGGTTCCGGTTTGGTCTTCTCTAATCAAGAAAATAAATGGATGATCAGCCACAAAATCTAACTTTGGCACAATAAGGCAACCAAGGTAGTCGCCAACAAAGGCAGTTGCAGCGACAGCTTTAGTACCTTCTTCATCGATCTCGATCAATGGTACAATGAAACTTCGAGGTCCAAATCATCGAAAACCGTTGACGCTTCAAACCCGAATTCGATCTTAAAATGAGTTTTCGCACGAATGCGCGGATTCTATACGTAGTATATATAGAAGATATAAGATGATCAAGATAGAACAAGGGTTTGGTGTATGGCCCATTAAAAAAAAGGAAAAAATGTCAAACATATTTAATGGGACATAAGATGTAAATATTGGTAATTCCTTATATAATAAGGTAAAAACATTAATGAACCGTTTAGTCAACCATTAAATTATGGAAATTTTCATACGTATAATTTATTAAAAATTAAGATATATATAATAATTTTTTAAAAAAAAATAAGATTTGAATACTATATCAATACACCAAAACTTTGACTATTTTATTAGCTTACGCGAGTAAATGACTAGAGAGACTCGTTTAGAGCACCTCTTATTTTGGAGTTTTTAGAACCACCTCTAAACAAATCCTATGATATGATTGGTTCAATTTAAGATAGAAGAGAGATTTTTAAAACCACCTCTTATTTATGAATAAAATATTAGGTAGATAACTTAGTTTAGAGATTTACCATTGGAGGTAATCTTATAGTTTTGATCAATCAAGTCATATAATCTTTAAAAATTAAAATATCAATCCAAAATGATCCGATCTGAACCGAATCTGTAGTTGGGTTTCAATCAAATGAACATTTTCCTAAACTCAACTAATCAGAACCAAATTGAAACCCCAAACCCACCAGACACAACCCTTTAGCAAAAAAAAAAAAAAAAACCCACCAGACACAACCCAATCTCGGTTAACGCCGGTCCTAAGTAGGAGCAGATTTGGAAGGATTGAAGATCTGACCAGCGAACAAAACGGTTCCGGTTTTGTCTTCTCTAATCAAGAAGAGAAATGGATGATCAGCCACAAAATCCATCTTCTTTGGCACATAAATGCTGCGACCACAAACCAGGCCAACAAAGGCAGTTGCAGCGACAGCTTTACTACCTTCTTCATCGATCTCGATCAAAGCCTTTTGGTACAATGAAACTTCGAGGTCCAAATCATCGAAAACCTTTGAAGGTTCAAACCCAAAATCGATCTTAAACTTTGGAATTCTGAATTCACCAACTTCAACTGCATACCTCGGAATGTGACTGTCCAAGAATCCACGAGTAGATGCCATTCTCTCCAAAAGATTATCCAATCCATCTTCATGTCGGGTAGATAGAAGTACACTGAGAAATTGCGGCTGGTATCATCACGGCCTTGTCGATAAGGAAGCCTAAGGACCTTGAAACCATCGTATGCCTCTATGCATTGGTCCTCACCACTGCTCATGAATGGTACAGAGACCGAGGTTCCATTGAGAAGGTGAAAGTCTCTGTCTTCCGTCATTGACTTGTAGAATTTGTGCTTCCAGGCTCCTTTGAAGTACAATGCGTTTCCATAAATCCATTTGGTTAGGCTTGTAACGGATCCATGAGGAAGAAGATTGTTGATGAGACCATTGGTGTGATTTGAAGCCCATTCATTCACCTCCATACGCACTTGTTCAGCCTTTTTCAAAACACCAAAACCGAACCGAATTAAATACCGGAATGTAACAATATGAAACCGAACCCAAATTAAGTGGAACTGAAACTAACTAAATAAATCGGAATTCATTATTATTAATATTTTTTAGATAAATCGGAGTATAATAACTCATCAAAACCAAAAATAAACCGAGATCACAGAAAACTGAAGTAAAATCGTACTATTTCAATAACACCTTAGTAAATCTGTACCAAAATCGAAATTTCAACCACTATATATAATCGAACCGAGTTAATTTTAGTTTTAGTGCCAAAAACTACTAAAAACTATATATATCACTGTATTTAATTGCTAAAGCAAATTCAGAATAGGAACAATTCTATTTCAATTTGAGATGTAGTTTAGGGTTCTCTCTAGAACCTCTAAAAATTCAAACAGCTCTTGTATTTAATTATCGTGATGTAAAATAGCTAATTTCTTGGATATTTCCAAGATCAAAAACCCTAGAAAAGCCCTAAAACAAGGAGTGGAAAAATACCTTGGATCGGAAATCAACTTGAGCGAAATCAGCCTTGAAGGAATTCACTAAGAGATCCTTCAACGAGGGACTAAACGGGAGTGACTGCTCCATCCAGACTCCATTAACCGCTGCGATTTTGGGGCCACCGCTCATGCTGGCGTCGGCGAGAACCTCGGAAGCGATCTCGCCGAATACAGCGCTGAGCTCATTGATTGAGGAAGATCTGAGCAACGAGAGTGTACCTTTGACGACATCTTCGGAGCCGGAGCTGGCAGCCGCCATAGCGAGCACGGCGTTGATTGATGCCGGGGAAAAGACGAAGTTAGAGTTTCTGGCAACGGCAGAGATTACTTTCCCCGCAAGGAACATAGCGACGTCGTTTTGCTTCTTCATCGCTTCTCCCACATCAATCGCTCTTGGCACGGAGGAGGGACTTGCGATTACTAGTGATTTGCTGAGTTTTTTGCTTTTTCTTCTTTTTGCGATCCATCTTTGACTTTGAGAGAGAGGGATCTGCCGCCTCTGAAGATGTGTTAAGCTTTTGCTTTCTCTTTTTTGAATCCATCTTTTGACGTTTTGGTGTATCTCTTTGTGAGCACACACACACATATATATATATATATATATATATAACTAGGGTTTTGGGCTTTTGGTGTATAGTCGGTTTTGAAACAAAAAGATCCATCTAAGGTTTTGGGCCTTTTGGCGTATTGTCGGTTTTCTAACATAATTTCTATAAGATTTACCGCTTTTGTGACAGTTTTTCGCTCATTAAGAGTTTTACTATTTACTACTAATATTTGTTTTCTTATCATTTCTTATTCTAAAAAAAAATATAGAACAAAAGTATTTTTTTTTTTAATACCAAATTTAGGGAAAAACAAGAAATATTTTTTTTTCCTTATATACATTTTATTTCCATTCATTCTAATTATTTGTTTTTCATCATTAATTATTTTCCTTTTTCATTCCTATTATATATATATATATATATATATATATATATATAATTTTTTGTTTTCTCTGTTGAAAATAAAAATACGGAAAATTGCTTTTTACCAGATCTTATAAATCTTACTTATTAGTTATTTGATTTAATGCTTGCTGCACAAGTTTCTTTTATTTCTTTGGCTCTCATAGCATCAGGTGGGGTTTTTAAGTGAAAGAAAAAGAAAAAAAAATGATGTGGCATCAACCAACCCTTTTAAGAATCGGTCTTCTATAAGAACCTGTTCTTCAAATTTTATCTCTGATTTTTTAAATAAAATATATTTGAAAAATCCAATATGGGGTTTGACCATTACTGATGCTCTCAAGTTACTGTCGGAGTTGTCGAAGGTATCAACTAGTCCAAAGATCAGAATTGTTTGATTTTCACATTTAAAATCATTTAATTAAATGGATAAAAAGTATTTAGCGCAAACATTAAGTTTTTGGACATACTAAATACAATATAATTCCAACTTCCACGTTATTGAAAATTCTGAAAACTCAAAATAAACCTATTCCAAAAACAAACAATCTCGGCTCTAATTTAGCATGTTGTAATTTTACCTAAACAAAATCTTTAAAAAGTAGCAAATCCGGTCCTAGACAGAAGCAGATTTGGAAGGATCAAAGATTTGACCAACGAACAAAACTGTTGCAGTTTCGTCTTCTCTAATCATAAAAAGAAATGGATGATCAGCAACAAAATCTATCATCACCGTGCGGCAGAATCCATAACCCCCACCACTGAATGCAGTAACAGCCGCGGCTTCTGCACCATCTTCATCGATCTCGACAAAAGCTTTATGGTGCAGTGAAACCTCTTCCAGATTCCATTCATTGAAAGCCCTTGACGTCTCAAACCCGAATTCGATCTTAAACTTTGGGATTCTGAATTGACCAACGGGAACTTCTTGGCTTGGAATGTGGCTATCCAAGAACCCACGAGTAGATGCCATTCTCTTCACCAGATGATCCAATCCATCCTTGGCTTCTGGGAGATAGAAATACATTGAGAATTGGCGATTGATATCGCCCGATTGTCGAAATGGGAGCTTAAGGACCTTGAAATCTCCGTAATCCGTTACGTATTGCTTCCTACCGTTCGTCATGAAGGGCACAGAGACAGAGGTGCCATTTTGAAGGTGAAAGTCTCGGTCTCTTGTCAAAGGCTTGCGGAATTTGTGTTCCCAGGTTCCTTTGAAGTACAATGCGTTTCCATAAATCCATATGGTGTCACTCTTGACCGATCCAGGAGGAAGAATACTTTTGATGAGATCATTGGTGTGCTTTGAAGCCCACGAATTCACCTCCTTGCGCACTTCTTCACCCTGTGGTCACATATATAAAGCTAGTTTCATCAGAATTTTGATGGCTTAGTTTTTTTATTTGTCACATATTTTAGTGAGCACTCTGTTATACATTTTCACACAAACTCTTAACCTAATCAAAAGAGAATTCGAAATCGAAAAGATTATTCTCTAGAAAACCTAGTTATTAGCATGCTCGTTTCCTAGTGGCAGCGACTAAAATTATGTCTGTTCAACAACAGTTACATATATTTTAGTGAGCAATCACTAATTCAAAACTCAAAGCAGTCTGTTCTACAGCTTCACACAAAACTCTTAACCTAGTATAATCAAAGCAAATTCGAAATATAGGTGGAATTAGAAACGAACCTTGAATCGGAAGTCAACTCGAGAGAAAGTAGCCTTGAAGAAATTCTCAAGAAGGTCCTTCAACAAGGGATCAAAAGATAGCGATTGCTCCATCCACACTCCATTAACGGCCGAGATCTTAGGGCCACTTCTCTCACTTCCGTCTACGAGGACGATTGTAGCAATCTCGTGGAAAACGGCGTTGAGCTCATCGATGGAGGAAGAACCAAGGACGGAGAAGATGACAGATCTCAGTGTTTCTTTTTCGGAGGTAGCAGCGACCATGGTGAGTGCGGCGTTGATTGATGCCGGAGAGAAGACGAAGTTTGTGTTTGTGGCGACGGCAGAGATTACTTTCCCCGTAAGGAACATAGCGGCGTCGTTTTGCTTCCTCATCGCTTTGCCCACATCGACCTTTCGCTTTTTCTTCTTCTTCTCTACTAGTTCCATGTTTGAGAGAGAGGGACTGGCGATTTCTGATGTGCTAATCTTTTGTTTCTTCGCTTTTGGATCCATCTTTTACGTTTTCTGCTTTTTTTCTTTGTGAGCTTAAACATATGTAGCCGCATACATGTGTGTATATATATAGAAGATATAAGATGATCAAGATAGAACTAGGGTTTGGTGTATGGCCCATTTAGAAAAAGGAAAAATGTCATATATATTTAATGTGACATAAGATGTAAATCATAATTGGTAATCTCTTATCTAATACTAATAATTGTAAATTTGCAGTTATTCGTCAAAATAAATTTCCGTGAATTGCTTACCTTTTGCTTTTGAGAGAGAGAGAGTTCTGCTGTTTCAGAAGATGTACCAAGTTTTTGTATCTTCATCTTTTAAAGTACGGAACTTGCGATTGCGAATCGTCGAGCAATCATCTTTTAAGTTTTCTGTTTATTTCTTCTGACTTCTGAACATATATACTCATATTGATACATTTGTGTGTGTGTGTAGATATATATATAGAGAAGAAGATACCCAATTTCTAATCGAGATAAAACTAGGATTTTGTTCAAGTGAAACATCAGGGTTCTTCATTAAATGTTTTTAACAAAAAAAAAACAACACAAAGTGTATCTCACAGAAATTATCTCAGATTCTTTTTTTTTTGAAGAGAATGTAAAATTATATTCAACAAAAAAACCAGTTTTACATCTAGTGCATATTTAGTTTGAAATCTTTTGAAGAAAATTAAAATACAGAGATTGATACTTCACGTGCCCATGGCTGCAAACCAAGTCGTGAGGCCATCCTCATATCGCGAGTCTGTCCTTCTAATGGAGTTAATTCTGTTGCGAACGGTTTTGTCAATGCATTTGACTAATGTCCAGGGAACTGAATACGGATCTCCATATCTTCTTCCATTTCTCTCCTTCCATATGGCTGAGATAGTGGCTTGAAAGACATACCTGATGAGATAATCTTCTACAAATGTGAAGGTTTTCTTCGAGATGAGAGTCGTGATTGAGTCCCAGTCTGATGTAAAGTGTTGCCGAAGCAAACCCTGAGCGAGCGATTTCCAAACATAGTTCGAATATTGACAGGTGAAGAAGAGGTGGTTGCGAGTCTCCAAATGCTGTGTACACAGTATACACTCACCTGTCACATTTGATATATATAAATGACTAGACTCGTTTATAGTTTTGACTTTTGATCAATCATAAGTCATATAATCTTTAAAACAATAAAATATCAATCTAAGATTCTATAACAATTCAAACAGCCCTTGTGTTATAATTATCGTGACGTAATTTTGCTAATTTCAAGATCCCGTTTAGTCCCTCGTCGTTTTGTTTCCTCATCGCTTTGCCCACATCGACCTTTTGCTTTTTCGTTTTCTTCTTCTCGACTAGTTCCATCTTTGAGGGAGAGAGACTGGCGATCTCTGATGTGCTAAGCTTTTGTTTCTTCGCTTTTGGATCCATCTTTTACGTTTTCTGCTTTTTTTTTCTTTGTGTGCTTAAACATATATAGCCGCATACATGTGTGTATATGCAAAAGCTCAAGATAAGGTATGATAAACACAATAGTACCATTAGCCATCGAATCCTCGAGTGGATCTGTACATGGGTTGATCGCGGAATTCAACATTTAGATATTGAGTTCAAGACATATCCTAATATGCCTCACAACATTTACAAGAGCAAGACGTTGGTGTCTTTGAAGCTTGCAAATGTTGGGATCGAGGATCCATATTTTGTTGTTTCTCTAGCTTGTCTCAAGATTATGCATTTAGAAAACATATGGTACAATGATGATCCTTTTTTCATGGGGACACTCATTTCAGGCTGTCTTGTTCTTGAGGATCTCACCTTGATTGATCATTCTGGTGGTTATTATCTCGGATTTATGTTTTGTCAGCGTGTGAGGTCTCGGACTCTAAAATCCATTCGTTTCGAGTTTGATAATAAAGGCAGTAGTTCATATTTTGGAATTGAGATTGATGCTCCACAAGTCAAGTATATGAAACTTAGAGATTATCAATCTGATAGGATTGTGGTGAAGAATCTCAGTTCTTTGGTCATGATCGACATTGATACTGACTTCAAACCTGAGTATAGAGATCCTTTGGGTCCAACGAAAAGAGATAATATCACTGATTTTCTCACCGGTATTTCAAGTGTAAAACATATGATCATCTCTCAGAGTACTCTAGAGGTAAATGTAGACTTTGTTATGCATCTATACCAATAAACGTACGTACATTAGTTCTTTATGATGTATCTTTTTCTTTCTCTCTTGTAGATCATCTTTTTTATATTCCAAACCGGTTCCCAAATTCGATAGCTTATATCGTTTACAAGCTGTGTTCTCTAGCTCCATGATACAATTGTTGCCAATCTTTCTTGAGAGTTGCCCGAATCTGAAAGACTTCATCTTGGTAAGATTCTGTTTGACTCTGTGAATTTGGTTTAAGAACATTGTTGAAATATATTGTACACTCAGCTTGTACGTTCGCAGGGCGTTGCTGTTTCGGCGGAACCAGAGCAAACAGAACTTACCCATGTGCCTAAGTGCTTGTTATCGACTCTGGAGTGTGTTGAGATCAAAGAACTGATTATAAAAGAAGAAACCTGGAAGAGATTAGCGAAGTATTTTCTTGAGAATTCAGTTGTTCTCAAAAAACTCATCCTACGTTTCAAAGATTCTTCTATAGCAAACCAAGATTCAGATATCTTTGAGGAGCTTTGTACATTCACAAAGCGTTCTCAGGAATGTCAGATCATCATTCATTAACAATGTCATTGAAGATCAGTGTAGGAGGAATATTTTGTTATGACAAAATTGCAATTAGGCATAGCATTTTTCCATATGTTGATTTTCGGGTTGTTTTTCCTAATTTTTTGCTTGAATCACACACAAAAACTGCTTTGATTAATATAAATACGTGTCGATTTATTTCATAAGGTTACCATTTAATTTTTCTTCCTAATTTTGTTTAAACTTTTAAGTGATCATGGTCTAATATTTTTTCTTAAATGTGTTGAGATCAAAGATTTGATTATGGAGGAAGATACTTGTAAGGTACTTTCTTTAGAATTCTGTACTTCTCAAGAAACTGATTCTGCAGTTTAGAGATTATTATCCTACTAGAATAGGACCCGCATATATATGCGGGTTTTTAATAAAATATTTTAAAACCGTAAAAATAAATTAAATACAAAATTGAATAATTCGTAAAGAAAAATAAAATTTATTTTTATTAATATTTCCAGATATATATGTTTTAATACTTTTATATGAATTATGTTTATTTCTAATGCTATATATATATATATTTATTTATTCTTAAATTTTGGCAAATTAATTATCCTTCTTTTATCATAATTAGATTTATTATAATTAAAATCTAGATTAGGATCCGCGTATATGCAGATTATAATTATAATATTTAAAAGTCATTAAAATATTTTTTTTAATAAAATAGAAAACAAAATCTGATCACTACTTAAAAAAATATGAAAAACACAATTTCGAATCCTAATTGTTATTTATTTACTTGAATTCTCATTTATTTTCAATTAAAATATTCAAAACACATAATCTGTTGTGGGTCCTAAGCAACATTAAGCCTACGTCTCATATAGTTCACATACTTTATCAACTATCTTTTTCTATTTCGTTGCGTTAAAAACTTGGATATGCAATTCGAGTCCTTCGAGTATGTTAACAATCTCCTTATTAATTCTTTTCAAGCAAATAAAGTCTCTCTTTCTCTTTACATTCATCTCCCTTATATGATCTCTCTCCTCTCTAGAGAAGTTATGCTTCTTAAGACTCGCATCAAAAACTTCTCTACATGATTCTTGATATCTTCCTCCTTGTTGAGCTCACCAACGTTTAATGGCATATCATTAGCATCTAAAATTTCTTTTTTTTTAATTGAAATATATTCTAGTTAATCAAATTTATTTTTTTGTTTCTCGCGTATATGATCTCTCTACTCTCTAGAGAAGTTATGCTTCTCAAAACTCACATCAAAAGTTTCTCTACATAATTCTTGCTATCATCCTCCTCATTGAGCTTATCATCGTCTAATGTCATATCATTGGCATCTAGAATTTTTTTTTAAAATTAAAATATATCCTAGTTAATCTAATTTACTTTTTTTGTTTTTTTTTAAATAGTTTATTTTGTTTTTTTTTCTTTTTCTTAAATTGAAATATATTCTATTTAATTTTATTTTACTTTTGTAATCAAAATCAATAAATTTGACAATTTATTTTGGAAATTCCTTTTTTCTTTAAAAAATAATATTTTACCGAGTCACGTATCGAAATATAAATCGATAAACTTGACACATGTCAAAATCTTATTGATTAACTTAACACGTGTCACGATCATATATATTTATTCTAAAATTTTGCTGAATTAATTATCCTACTTGTATTATAATTAGATTTATCATAATTAAAATTTTGCCGAATTAATGATCCATGTATTATAATAATAAAATTTAAAATCCTTTAAATTATTTTTTAAGAAAATATAAAGCAAAATCTGATCACTACTAAAAACATATATGAAAAACACAAAATTGAAACCTAAAAGTTATTTATTTATTTCAATTCTCATTTATTTTCAATTAAAATATTTAAAACACAAAACTGTTGCTGATCATAAGCAACATTAACCCTACTTCTCATATAGTTCACATACTTTATTAACTATCTTTTTCTGTTTCCGCTACATTAAAAACTTGAGTACTTAATTTGAGTCATTCGAGTATGTTAACGATCTTTCCATTAACTCTCTTCAAGCAATTAAAGTCTCTCTTTCTCTTCACATTCATCTCCCTTATATGATCTCTCTCCTCTCTAGAAAAGTTGTGTTTCTTAAGACTCGCATCAAAAGTCTTTCTACATGATTTTTGATATCCTCCTCCTCATTGATCTCATCATCGTCTAGTATCATATCATTAGCATTTAGAATTTTTTTAATTAAAATATATTCTAGTTAATCTAATTTAATTTTTCTTTTGTTTTTATTTTTCTTTTGAAATATATCCTTTTTTAAAATTTAAATATATTTTAGTTAATTTTATTTTACTTTTGTAATCTAAATCAATAAATTTGACATTTATTTTTTGGAAAATAATATTTTACCGAGACACGTATCGAAATCTAAATCGATAAACTAATTTAGTTCACACAATATGATATAATGTATTAAGTTACATCGTCTAATGTCACATCATTAACATCTAAATTTTTTTTTTTAATTGAAATATATCCTAGTTAATAAAATTTACTTTTTGTTTTTAATGTATTTATTTGTTTCTCTCGTATATGATCTATGTGCTCTTTAGAGAAGTTATGCTTCTCAAGACTCGCATCAAAAGCTTTTCTACATGATTCTTGCTATCATCCTTCTCATTGAGTTCATCATTGTCTAATGTCATACTCATATCATTAGCATCTCGAATTTCTATTTTTTTAACTGATATATATCCTAGTTAATCTAATTTATTTTTTGTTTTCTTTTTCCTTTCTTAAATTTAAATAGATCCTTTTATTTTATTTTCTTTTTCTTGAATTGAAATATATCCTCCTTGATTTTATTTTACTTTTGTAATCTAAATCGAAAACAAAACTTATTTTCCTTTTCTAATTTTAAAAATAAAGTTTTGATTTTCCTTTTAATATTAGTAATTGATCATACAATTTTCTTAACTTAAATGAAAAACATAAAAAAACTTTTTTTTTTAATTTTCTTATTTACATTTTCGATTTTTTATTTTTCTTTTTATATTAGTAATTAAAAAGTATAATGTCACACTCATATCATTACCATCTCGAATTTTTATTTTTTTAACTGAAATATATCCTAGTTAATCTAATTTATTTGTTGTTTTCCTTTTCCTTTTCCTTTTCTTAAATTTAAATAGATCATTTTATTTTATTTTCTTTTTCTTAAATTGAAAAATATCCTAGTTGATTTTATTTTACTTTTGTAATCTAGATTGAAAACAAAACTTACTTTTCTTTTCTAATTTTAAAAATAAAGTTTTGATTTTGCTTTTAGTATTAGTAATTGATCATACAATTTCCTTAACTTAAATGGAAACCATAAAAATACTTATTTTCCTCTTTTTTTAATTTTTTTTTTTTTATTTTATTTTTCTTTTCTTAAATTCTAATAGATTCTTTTCATAGTTAATATAAATTCTAATATTTTATCGCAACACATGTCAGAATCTGAATTGAATGAAGCGACACGTGTCGCGATCAAGTTAGTTAGCAATCTTATTTACTTTATTTTTTATTTTATTTTTTTTAAATTGAAATAGATACTTTTTATTTTCTTTTTTTTAAATTGAAATAAATACCTTTTTTATTTTTTATTTTTTTTAGATATATACTTATGACACGTGTCAGAATCTTATCGATTAACTTGACACGTGTCGCGATCATGTTAATTAGTAACTTTGACGCATCCAACTTTATATAATAAGATAATCAAACAAGCTTCATATATCTTCAAGGATCTTCATACATTCACAAATCGTTCAGGCATATGTCAGATTATATCATTCATTGATATGTTAAGATCAGTGTAGGGATCTTTTGTGTTTGAGAATTGCAGGTAGGCATATTCAACTTTACTCTTCTTCAACATCTGTGTTAGAAATTTAACATTTTACCCCCAAAAAAAAAAAAAAAAAATCTGTTCTGAAACTTTGCTCCTCTGTTCTTAAAAAAAACTAATTCAACTGTTGTGTTAGAAATTTAACATTTTACCCAGAAATTTAACATTTTACCCAATAAAGTTACAAAACAAAGAAAAAATAGTGATATCCCCAAGTTGCCATTTTTTTTCTTCCTCCTAATTTTTCAGTCCTTCTAAAGCAAATACTTGCGGCGAGTCCTTAAATCGACGGTGAGCTCTTCACACTCAGATTTCTCTCTCTCGGTTGGATTTTGGGATCAATTCTGAAACTTTGCTCCTCCTTAAGCGATAACTTCACCAATAATTCCCCCGGCGAGTCAAATCGACGGTGAGTTCTTCATACCCAGATTTTTATCTCTCTCTCTCTCGTTGATGTATTTGATTTCAATCGACTTGCAACCTAGATTTTGGGGTCAATTCTGAAACTTTTTCAACATATGATTGTTTTTGACACTTTAGGATTACGTTTCTGGCGATGGGTTGCGATAGAATCAGCGAGTTGCCAGATGCTTTGTTAACTCAAATACTCTCATACCTTCCGACCAAAGATTCCGTTAAGACAAGTGTTCTATCGAAGAGATGGGAGTCTCTCTGGGTTAGTGTTCCTGTACTTGACTTAAAGGTCAGCGATTTCCCTGACGAAGACTATGATTGCTTCATCGACAATTTCTTGGAGCTTAATCAAAAATCACGATTGCAAAAGTTCAAATTGAAGTATGATGAAGACACCTACGACGATGATCGGTTCTCGGGCTGGGTTTGTACAGCGGTTGATCGCGGTACAAACTAGTTAGGTACTTTCTCGAGAATTCAGTTGTTCTCAAGAAACTCCTCCTGCGTTTCAGAGACCGAAATTCAGATATCTTTAAAGAGCTTCATACATACACGAAGGGGTCTCGCAGTTGTCAGATCATCATTCATTGACAGTGCCGTTGAAGATCATCCTAGGAATCTTTTGCTTGGTTTTTTTGGGGTTTGACTCACTCATCTATCTTTAGATGACAAGAGTCAGAGTGCAGTATTATAAGGAGATGATCGAGAAAGAAGAGACTTTAGTTTCTTATGAATTGTAGCTCTAGTAAAAACTTTGATGTGAAAAGAAAATCCTTTTTGAGAAGAAAAAAGTGGAACTTTATGTTGGATAAGTAATAAGAGATGAAAAACAAATGACAAAAGTTCATTGCAATAGTCACTGGTATTCTCTTTCAAATAAAATCAAATATCTATCAATTTACTTATTTTCTTTCAAATAAAATGATCTTCTACAATTTTCACACAAATTAAAAAGATTTAATATTCAGACTAAACAGTTTCTAATAACTATGAACCAATAATAATTCATTAATTCATCAAAAAAAATTCATTAATTTAAATATTCTCAATTAATATTTTTTTTTTAAAGTTTACAATTAGTTAACACTAGGTATAGAATCCGCTCATTCACGCAGAAACTCATTTTTAATATTTTTTTTTATTTCTAAGATTTATTTGTAATATATTTATTTCTAAAATATTTTATAGAATTACTATAATTATAAATATAAAATTACAAAATTAAAATTATATGGAAAGCACACGAATTCAAAAATATTATAGAATTATTAAAAATGGTTATAAGTGAAAGTGTATGAACAAAAAACGACGGTAAAGAAATGCGATCATCCGATACATTTTCTGAGATTGTTATGGTTAAAATTTATTACTGACAAGCACAAAAATAAAAATAAAACAATTTGATTTTCCAGAACATTTTTATATTATTCGAAACATACATAATGAATACTATAGTTAATAAGTAAAAAATTTCATACCTTAAAAATTCAAATAAAAAATATATATAAACAAATTTAACAATAAAAATCGGCTACTCAATTAAGAGAAAAAATTAACTTCGACTACGTTTTTTATTGACCAACCAAAATACTACAATACAATAAGATAAATGCAATGGTTCTGAAAATATAGGCAAATAATTGAACCTCCTATTTTCGCGAGGTTATATGTACATAAAAGAGGTAAGCCTACGTGCATAACTGAAAATTTTAATGAAAATTTACCTACGTGCCCAATGTAATATTTCTTTCATTGCCTTATGTCACTCTTTATTTTAGTCTAATAAACAGTTTTGCTAAATATGAATCTAAAAATAAATAATGAAGGTCTTCTTAAATTTTTTTATCTTTTTATAGAGTTGAACATACATAAATATTAAAAAATACATTTTTTCATAAAATAAACGGTTATAACGAAAATGAACCTAATGAATAATGAAATGACATAAACTCTAATAAAATTTGCTATTATTAATATATATTACCTTGATAAAGCTTTGATTTTTGTTTTTGTTTCTTTAGAACTTTAGAGATTATAGTTAATTGAATCTTACCGGGAACAAATTTGTCAAATTCATAAAATATAGAAAAATCAAAGATCATTTGCATCAGTCTTCTCAATTAGCAATCTGAATTTCAAAATTTCCTTGGATTTGTAATTTTACAGTGAATTAATAATATGACAAAATAAATTACACAATTAATTTGGTGTAACCCAATGTAATTTTCTTTCATTGCTTCATGTCAATCCTTATTTCAGTTAATAAACGATTTTGCTAAACATGCATCTAAAAAGACATATATATTAAAATATATAATTTTTCATTAAATAAGCGGTTAAAACGAAAATGTATATAATGAATAATGAAAAGACACAAACTTTAATAACATTTATGAAAAAAGTTATAACTAAAAACGCAACCACTAATGACATTTATTTCAGTTTGTTGAACCATAATATGCATTTATGAAATTTGTTAATTATTAATATATATTACCTTCATAAATTTTTGATTTTTGTTTCTGTTTTTTTAAACTTTGGAGAGTAGAGTTAATTGAATCTTACCGGAACATGTTTTTCAAATCTCTGAAGTGCATGAATATCAAAGATCGTTTGCATGATTAGTCTTTCCAATATCCAATATGAATTTCATAATTTTAATGGATTCGTAAAATAAAAATATGAAGGAAAACAAATTACGCAATGGATTTGGTGCAGTGCAAAGTAATATTTCTTTCATTGCTTCATGCAACTCTTCATTTTAGTTTAATAAACTTTTTTGCTAAACATGCATCTAAAAAAAATGAAGATCTTCAAAAATTTTGTGTCTATTTATAGAGTTGAAAAGACATAAATATCAAAATATATAATTTTTTATTAAATAAGCGGTTAAAACAAAAATGTGTATAATGAATAATGAAAATACACAAACTTTAATAATGGTTATGGAAAAAGATATAACGAAAAGACGCAACCACTAATAACATTTATTCAGTTTGCTTAAGCATACTAGACATTTATGAAATTTGCTAATTATATATTACCTTGATTGGCATGAGGCAATGAAAGAAAATTATTTTGAGTTGCACCAAATTAATTGTGTAATTTATTTTGTCATATTATTAATTCACTGCAAAGTTACAAATCCATGAAAATTATGAAATTCATATTATTTATTGAAAAGACTGATGCAAATGATCTTTGATTTTTCTACACTTTAGGAATTTGACAAACTTGTTCCGTGTAAGATTCAATTAACTATATTCTCCAAAGTTCTAAAGAAACAAAACGAAAATCAAAACTTTATAAAGGTAATATATATTAACAACAGTAAATTTTATTAGAGTTTGTGTCATTTCATTATTCATTGGTTTATTTTCGTTTATAACCGCAAAAATTGCATCTTTTAATATTTATGTTTATTCAACTCTATAAAAAGACAAAAAAAAATTATGAAGACCTTCATTATTTATTTTTAGATTCATATTTAGCAAAACTATTTATTAGACTAAAATGAAGAGCCACATCACGCAATGAAAGAAATATTACATTGGGCACATAGGTGAATTTCCATTAAAATTTTAACCATAACAATCTTAGAAAATGTATCAGATGATCGCATTTTTTATCGTCGTTTTTTGTTCAATATACTTTCACTTATAACCATTATAATAATTTTATAATATTTTTATAATAATCTTGTGCTTTTCTTATAAGTTTATTTTAGAGTTGATATATATATAAATTACAAATAAATTTTACAGATAAAAAATATTTATTAAAAATGAGTTTTCGCACGAATGCGCGGATTCTATACCTAGTATGTATGGCCCATTAAGAAAAAAGAAAAATGTCAAATATATTTAATGGGACATAAGATGTAAATATTGGTAATCCCTTAACTAATACTGTAAAAGCATTAATGAACCGTTTAGTTAACCACTAAATTATGGAGATTTTCACAAGTATAATTTATTTAAAATCAAGATATTGATAATAATTTTAAAAACAAAAAAAAGATTTGAATATTATATCAATACACCAAAACTTTGACTATTTTCTTAGCTTACGCGAGTAAATGACTAGAGAGACTCGTTTAGAGCACCTCTTATTTTAGAGTTTTTAGAAACACTTCTAAACAAATCCTATGATATGATTGGTTCAATTTAAGATGGAAGAGAGATTTTTAGAACCACCTCTTATTTATGAATAAAATATTAGTTAGATACCTTAGTTTAGAGATTTACCATGGGAGTTGATCTTATGATCAATCAAGTCATATAATCTTTAAAAATTAAAATATCAATCCAAAATGATCCGATCTGAACCGAATCTGTAGTTGGGTTTCAATCAAATGAACATTTTCCTAAACTCAACTAATCAGAACCAAATTGAAACCCCAAACCCACCAGACACAACCCTTTAGCAAAAAAAAAAAAAAAAAAAAACCCCCACCAGACACAACCCAATCTCGGTTAACGCCGGTCCTAAGTAGGAGCAGATTTGGAAGGATTGAAGATCTGACCAGCGAACAAAACGGTTCCGGTTTTGTCTTCTCTAATCAAGAAGAGAAATGGATGATCAGCCACAAAATCCATCTTCTTTGGCACATAAATGCTGCTACCACAAACCAGGCCAACAAAGGCAGTTGCAGCGGCAGCTTCAGTACCTTCTTCATCGATCTCGATCAAAGCCTTTTGGTACAATGAAACTTCGAGGTCCAAATCATCGAAAACCGTTGAAGCTTCAAACCCAAATTCGATCTTAAACTTTGGAATTCTGAATTTACCAACTTTAACTGCATACCTCGGAATGTGACTGTCCAAGAATCCACGAGTAGATGCCATTCTCTCCAAAAGATTATCCAATCCATCTTTCATGTCGGGTAGATAGAAGTACATTGAGAAATTGCGGTTGGTATCATCACGACCTTGTCGATAAGGAAGTCTAAGGACCTTGAAACCATCGTAAGCCTTTATGCATTGGTCCTCAAAACTGCTCATGAATGGTACAGAGATTGAGGTCCCATTGAGAAGGTGAAAGTCTCTGTCTTCCGTCATTGACTTGCGGAATTTGTCTTTCCAAGCTCCTTTGAAGTACAATGCGTTTCCATAAATCCATTTGGTTAGGCTTGTAACGGATCCTTGAGGAAGAAGATTGTTGATGAGACCATTGGTGTGATTTGAAGCCCATTCATTCACCTCCATACGCACTTGTTCAGCCTTTTTCAAAACACCAAAACCGAACCGAATTAAATACAGGAATGTAACAATATGAAACCGAACCCAAATTAAGTGGAACCGAAACTAACTAAGGCCCTGTTCGTTTGGTGAGATGGATGAGATTTCTAAACGCAGAGTCTGAACGCTATAATTGGATGCAGCAATCAGATGATGTTCGTTTGCGATTTTGGTTATGCGTCCAGAAATTGTATCTAGATGCAGTTATATTCGTTTTGTATGTTTGTATTTGTATCTGAATGCGTTTTATGTCAAATGACCAAAAACTCCTTGTTTTTATTTTTCTTTTGTTTATCCTCTATTTTTCTATTTTTTTATAAAATCCGGAAAAACATTTTCCTGCCAAAAACGCAAAACCGCGTTTTTCCGTCAAACCGCGAAATTATATTTTTCGTCAAAACTGCGAAATAACGTTTTTTGTCAAAATCACGTTTTTCCGCCAAAACCACAAAATCACGTTTTCCCACCAAAACCGTAAAATCATGTTTTCCCACCAAAATCGTAAAATTATGTTTTCCGCAATAACCAAAAAATCGAGTTTTTCCGCCAAATACGCAAAATCGCGTTTTTTCGTCAAAATCGTAAAATCACGTTTTCCGTCAAAACCGCAATACAAGTTTTCCCGACAAAATCCCGAAATGACGTTTTTCCTTCAAAACTGCAAAATCACGTTTTCCCGGCAAAATCCCGAAATGACGTTTTTCCGTCAAAACAGCAAAATCACGTTTTTCCGCCAAAACTACCGAATTGAGGGAAAACGTGATTTATAAATATTAAAAATAATAATTTGAATATTTAATTATAAATTTATTTTAAATCAAAGATTAGTATAGTTAAGATCAAAATAAAATTGTTAATATAAAAAAATGATTTTTTATAGAAAAATAAAGTTATATTCGACTTTATTATTTTTGGATGAGTTTAGTGCATCTAGACGCACCAAATTAACTCATCTAGAAATCCTGATTTTCTGGATGAGTTTTGGAAACTCATCTGGATACCGATTTCAGTTCATGCTCTTTATTACCACTAAACAAACATCAACCTGCATCTCCATCCAGATAACACGTCCAATTCACCAAACGAACAGGACCTAAATAAACCGGAATTCATTATTATTAATATTTTTTAGATAAATCGGAGTATATAACCCAACAGATAATAATTGCATAAATGAGAGCATAGCCCACCGAAATCACAGAAAACGAGTGTGTAAAATTGTACTATCTCAATAACACCCTAGTACATCTGAACCAAACCGAAAATTCAACCACTATATAAGCGTAAGTTTCACAAACTCTAAAGTACCGAATGCCAAAAACTTATCATAGCTTATAGCTGTAATTTAACTGCTAGCCTTAGATATTCCAGAATAGGTTTTTCTAAAGCAAGTTCAAAACAGGAACAATTCTATTTCAACTTGAGATTTGGCTTAGGCTCTCTCTAAACTTAGCTAATTTCTTGGATATTTCCAAGATCCAAAACCCTAGAAAACCCTTAAAACAAGGAGTGGAAAATAACCTTGGATTGGAAATCAACTTGAGCGAAATCAGCCTTGAAGGAATTCACTAAGAGATCCTTCGACGAGGGACTAAACGGGAGTGATTGCTCCACCCAGACTCCATTAACCGCTGCGATTTTGGGGCCACCGCTCATGCTGCCGTCGGCGAGAACAACGGAAGCGATCTCGCCGTATACAGCTTTGAGCTCATTGATTGAGGATGATCTGAGCAACGAGAGGGTACCTTTGACGACGTCTTCGGACCCAGAGCTGGCAGCCGCCATAGCTTTTGTATTTATAACTTCGTCTTTAGAATAACAAGACATAGTTTTTGGTGTACTCTAGTATTTAGTTTATTCATATATATAATTTCTTTCTTTTCTGTTGAAAATTAAAATATGGAAAATTGCTTTTTACCAAATCTCATAAATAAATAAAAAGAAAAAATCTTATAAATCTTACTTGTTATTTATTTGATTTACTGCTTGCTGCACAAGTTTGTTTATTTCCTTGGCTCTCAAGTTACTGTTGGGAGTTAAAGACCTGAGTGTATCATCAACTAGGGTGGGTATAATTCTCGTCCCGTCTATCTCAAATTCTCGTTCCCATATGGAATGTATTCCCATATGGTACAAGTTATTGATTTTCATTTCTTAACGGGACGGGACGGGACGGGAATTTCCGAAGTCTCATTTGGGACAAATAATATATGAATTACATATAAATTATATATAATTAGATATATATTACAATGAAATATGTTAGTTTTTTAAAAAAAATTGAAGTTTTTGAAATTTGTTTCTATTTGTTTTTCAAATGATTTAAATATGATGAGCTATTAAAAATGAATGGTTCACGCAATCCTGTCCCGTTTCCGTTCCCGCAAATTCCTGTTTGCCCACTATCAACGAGTCCAAAGATCAGAATATATGTTTATTTTTCACATTTAGAATCATTAAATTAAATGGATAAAAAGTATCTAGCACAAACCTTTAAGGTTTTGAACGTACAGTATACAAATACAATAAAATTCCAACTTTTATTGAAAATTCCGAAAACTCAAAATAAATCTATTCCAAAAAAACCACTCTCGGCTCTAATACTGTTAAAACTTTCAAAATAATAACTGTAAAAATTTGGACTGTAACTTTTTTTTTAATTTGTGACTGTAACTTTTTAGAAAAAAAGTTTTAAATTTTAGCTTTTAGAAAAAGCACTTAAACATGAAAAAAAAAAAAGTTGGGCTGTGAGTATTTTTAAAGACTATGAAAAATTTTAGGAAAACAAAAAGTGTGATTGGTAAAATTATTAACTTTTAAAACTGTAACTCATTTTAAAGCTCTACAGTTTTAAAAGTCTGATTCCCAAAGCATGTTGTGTAATTTTACCTAAACAAAATCTTTAAAAAGTAGCAAACCGTAATCCAGTCAAATCCGGTCCTAGACAGAAGCAGATTTGGAAGGATCAAAGATTTGACCAACGAATCATAAAAAGAAATGGATGATCAGCCACAAAATCTATTAACCTGGGGGGGACGGGATGGACCACGCCCACCCCTGAATCCTATAACAGTAACAGCCGCAGCTTCTGCACCATCTTCATCGATCTCGACAAAAGCTTTATGGTACAATGAAACCTCTTCTAGATTCCATTCATTGAAAGCGGTTGAAGCCTCAAACCCGAATTCGATCTTGAACTTTGGGATTCTGAATCTACCAACGGGAACTTCTTGGCTTGGAATGTGGCTATCCAAGAACCCTCGAGTAGATGCCATTCTCTTCACCAGACGATGCAATCCATCCTTGGCTTCCGGGAGATAGAAATACATTGAGAATTGGCGATTGATATCGCCCGATTGTCGAAATGGGAGCTTGAGGACCTTGAAATCTCCGTAATCCCTTGCGTATTGCTTCCTACCGTCCGTCATGAAGGGCACAGAGACAGAGGTGCCATTGAGAAGGTGAAACACTCTGTTTTTCGTCTCAGACTTGCGGAATTTGTGTTCCCATGATCCTTTGAAGTACAATGCGTTTCCATAAATCCGCATGGTTTCACTTGTGACCGATCCAGGAGGAAGAATAGTTTTGATGAGATCATTGGTGTGCCTTGAAGCCCACGAATTCACCTCCTCGCGCACTTGTTCACACTGTGTTCACATATAAAAGCTAGCTGTATCAGAATTTGTATGGCTTAGTTTATTAATTTGTCACATATATATTTTTGTGAGCACTCTGTTCTACAGTTTCACACAAACTCTGATTAGCCTAATATAATCAAAGAAAATTCGAAATCGAAAAAAAAAATATATATATATATCTGCAGAAAACCTAATTATTAGCATGTTCGTTTCCTAGTCGCAGCTAGGCTACAGTTTCACACAAAACTCTTAACCTAATATAATCAAAGCAAATTCGAAATCGGTGGAATTAGAAACGAACCTTGAATCGGAAGTCAACTTGACAGAAAGTAGCCTTGAAGAAATTCTCAAGGAGGTCCTTCGACAAGGGATCAAAAGGTAGCGATTGCTCCATCCACACTCCATTAACGGCCGAGATCTTAGGGCCACCGCTCTCGCTTCCGTCGACGAGGACGATTGTGGCAATCTCGTGGATAACGGCGTTGAGCTCATCGATGGAGGAAGAACCAAGGATGGAGAAGATGACGGATCTCAGTGTTTCTGAGTCGTAGGTAGCAGCGACCATGGTGAGTGCGGCGTTGATTGATGCCGGAGAGAAGACGAAGTTTGAGTTTCTGGCCACGGCAGAGATTACTTTCCCCGTAAGGAACATAGCGGCGTCGTTTTGCTTCCTCATCGCTTTGCCCACATCGACCTTTTGCTTTTTCTTCTTCTTCTTCTCTACTAGTTCCATGTTTGAGAGAGAGAGAGGGACTGGCGATTTCTGATGTGCTAAGCTTTTGTTTCTTCGCTTTTGGATCCATCTTTTACGTTTTCTGCTTTCTTCTTTGTGAGCAACAATATATAGCCGCATACATGTGTGATGTGTGTATATATAGATGATCAAGATAGAACTAGGGTTGGTTTCATAAAAAAAATAAAAAAAAAAATAGAACTGGGGTCTGGTGTATCGTCCCATTAAGAAAAACTAGCGTCTTGTTCAAGTGAAACATCAGGGTTTTTTCATTGAATGTTTTTAGCAAAAACACAACACAAAGTGTGTATCTCACAGATCTTATCTTAGATTCACATAGCTCAAAGATACAAGATTTATATATATAAAGTCAGATATTTCATATTCACTCCGTGAGAAAAAAAAGTGAAGGGAAACGACAGGAATACGCCTTTGCTAAAAGTGATCCAGAGCAGAAGAAGCAGAAGAAGAAGAAGAAGAACAGTTTGATGATAACTTCATCTCAAACAAGTGTCTTGAGCCAAGAAACATGATTTTGTCTTCAGCCTTTTCCACCCTAAAGAGAAAACAAAACAAAACAATGAGATGCAGTAAGAAGAGGCTTTTTTCTATCGTGTTTCGTGCTTTGAAAGTAGCCTCACCTTGCGAGGTGGGGTTCCTCGCCTTCCTACATTCTTGCCAAATCCGAAATTCCCTTTCTTCTCAGATGCTTTAAGGATTTGAAAAGAGCATGTCAAGGAGTCATCCACACTCATCATCGCACCTGCGTTGTCAAACTCTCCACAGTAATTCGGGGCCGAGAATATCGTAACTAGCTGTCTATTTGCAAAGAACTCATACCCGTCTTCCACAACCTAAAGGGGAAAGCAGAGAATTATTCTTCCAGAAGTTAGCAAATTCATCATCAGCTTTTAGTAGGTCAGTTCTACTTGTCTAAACAGAGTTTCCTCAAGTACCTGATGAGCTCTGCAGATTAGGTCAAGGTCATGTGTTTGGAGAAACTCCTCTACCTTATCAACCCCAAAAGTGTAAGAGACGCCCCTATCATTCTCTCCCCATCCTTCGATGTCTTTATCAGGATCAGACCACAACAGATCACACAGTAGTCCGTGATCAGGAATGTCCACAGGACGAGCGATGTTCCTGATCTCATCCAGGTGCTTCAGCTCAGGAGAAAGCCCACCGTGCATACAGAGGATCTTTTCGTCGATAAGAGCAGCAACAGGGAGACAATTAAAGCAGTCAGTAAATATCTTCCACACTCGGACGCTATATCTCTTCTTGCACTCGTCATAGAATCCGTATATGCGGTTTATAGAAGCACATTCATGGTTCCCTCGCAGAAGAAAGAAGTTCTCTTTGTATTTGATCTTGTAGGCAAGAAGAAGGCATATGGTCTCTACACTCTGCTTCCCACGGTCTACATAATCCCCAAGGAACAAGTAGTTTGCAGCCGGTGGGTAGCCACCGTACTCAAACAATCTCAAGAGATCTGAGAACTGACCATGAGTATCTCCTGTCAAAACATGAAAACAACACCGTTGTATAAGTGCTACTGTGTGGAATGAAGCAGAACAAAAACCCAAACCCAGCAAATCATCTATGAACAGAACAATCCAAAATAAAGATCAACAATGTGAAGACCAATGATAATTCCTAATTCAATTGATATCTCACAGATGAATACAGATCAAGTAAACCAATACCTACATCTAAAACAACAGATTCAATATGCATTTTTGTATATATCTCAACAGCTCTGCTTTGCTATTATTCTCCAGCTATTGACGAAACACCACCCTAACAAAATAAGCAGTTTGACCAGTTTCATATGCATCTCTCTAAATTTCAACATCTCTGATTAGCTATCAATCTCCATCTCCATCTCTTAATCAAGAGATAAGCAACAGATTCTACATCAAGGTCATCAAACGAAATCAAAATTTCAAGACGATAGAGAAAGGAAAAGAAAAAGAAAAGAGGAATCATCTTCTAAGAATTTCTGTATCATCATGAAACAATACCACAAATCTTGATAGGAGCCTCGAGTTCCAGAAGATTTGGCTGACTCAGAAAGATCTGCTTAGCCGTCGAACAGAGATGTTTAATCTCCGCCTCCGTCAACTGCACCTGCTTCGTCGTCTTCCCGTTCTTCGCCCCTAATAACCTCTTTATGACATCATCCACCACACCATCTTCCATCAAAATCAAACACTGAAAACCTCACACCAGCGATGGACAAAAACCCTCGAATTCGAAATCACCGGATGAGATAAGAGTTTCTGATTCCGACCTCCAGTCCCGGAACCCCGTCTCCGATCAAGGTGGTTCAAAATCGCCTCTGTACGGAGAGCCAGAGAGATAGAGAGATGGAAAGAGAGAGATAGTCAGAGAGAAAGGGGTTTGTGAAGCTAAGAAGACGGAGCCCTAGACAGAATCGGCTAGAGACGGGGAAGGAGAAAAGCGAAGCACACGTGCGGCTCGTGTGAACCGGAAGGGACGGCTTTGTCTTTTGACCAAACTTATAATATTTCTTTTATTTATATATATATAGAGAGAGAAAAAGAAATTTGCATTTAAACATTATTGTCTAAGTGCATAAATGAGTGCGATTGTCTTCGAGAAAAATCTGATCATGTTTCAACGCTAGAGAGTAATGCTTTGCTTGCCAATCAATGTGTTCTTCATGTGTTTCTTATACTCCATCCGTTTACAAATAGGGTCGTTTTAGAGTTTTATTTTTGTTTCATAAAAAATGTCGTTTTACATTTTCAATGCAAAATTTTAAATAAAATTTCAGTTATAACCCTATTGATTCAATGTGTTAATTACAGAGAGAAATTTGTTTAGTGTATTAATAAAGGGTAAAGTAGAACTTTTCATTGTTTTCTTAATTTGTGTGAAATATGTCAAAATAACAATTTTTGTGAAACGGAGGGAGTATCGTTTAGAGGTAACCGTTTTTTCTTTCAATTTTTTTTTTTAATCTCGAAACAACGACCTAGTCTTCGCTGTATTAGTGTAATAGCGTCGAGTAGTATAGTGGATTTCGACAACTAATTGTCGTTTTGCCTGAAGTTACTTATTTTAATAGCTTTTCTTTGAAAACAACCAGCATGAAAATCACCATGAAAACCGCCATGGAAAATACAATAGTTTGAAATCAAAAATGTATTCTATTTGTTGTATGTCGATATTCGTACAATCATTAAAAATTGACAATCCTAAACTTTATTTGTATTAGAATAATCAATATATTGGATTCTTAACCGAAGAAAAATTCTAGATCTAAATTGAGAATTGGCCAATGTTATATAACAAAGAAAAATGGTGTATAAATTGGTTATGTGTATAGGCGAAGATGAATATTGCATCAGATCGAATGCGGATATTAAAACGAGTAAAATTTTTCTCTGAAAAGTATCGTTAGGTTTATTTCTTTTGTTTTATTTTTTTCTTTTCAAAATCTTGTATTTTCTTTATTTATTGTATTTTGATTTTCTATGTAATCTTGATTTTTATATATAAATAAAAATAGATATTAAAAAAACACTATTGTCTTTAAGTACTCATGCTTGTTATATATTATTACTAGTTAATAAAAAAAGTATTCTCAAAATTTATCAATACACTATATAAGATGCGAAATCGTATTCATAAATCTTAATGGATGAACCTTTACATTCTCCGATTTTTTTTGAGTAAATGATATTTTTTTGAAGAAAACAAATTTACATATCTCAAAGATGCGAAATCCTAGTAAAAAAAATTGATTTAAATTTTAAATGTTAAATTTCATGAGCTTAACATATTATTTTAGATTCATATTTTAAAAAAATGTTAATTTTAAAAATTAATTGATATTAAGTGCATTAGTCCATTATTATTTTTTTGACAGCGATTAGTCCATTATATATAACTATTCAATAAAGATTTACTATCACAAATAATCAACTAGCTATTTAATTAAAATAATATATTAACCTAGTATACATAATTTATAAATTTGTTACCTAAATGTTTTTTTGTATTATGCATCTCAATATGTTTTTGAAACAGAAAAATATATACATGTTTATTAGACTTCAAAACTTCGTTTTAAGAAACTAAAATAAATAAATGCCAAATATACTTATTAATATAAATAAATAAAACACCAATAATTTATTAATAAAATTAAATAACGCAGCAAATTATTTATTACCAAAAATCAATAACGAGCTAAATTTTTTAAAATGTTTGACCTTGACCTTATAATTTTTCAATTTATTACCTAAAAACATATGATTAGTTTTTGTTTTATCTTCAAAGTTATACAATAATATTGAAAATTTTGAATATAAATACATAAAGTCTTATAACAAAAAAAAATCACTAAATCTAAAAATATGTATACATGAATGTTAAAACTTTCTCCCTTTTTCCACATGAGCCTCGTGCGTTTCTTTTAGTTTTAAAAAAACAAACAAAAGATAAAGATTTTTATCATGTATGATACAAAATTACAAATATACAAGTAATCCACCATGTATAGGATTAGTTGTATCATACCCGATTAAAACATATATTTTTGTTTTGTTTTGTAAAAACTAAAAGAAAGGCACGAGCCTTGTGTGGATGAGAAAGAGAAATTGTTATCTATTTATTGTTCATATTTTTGAATTTAATACTTATTTTCTCATAAAACACTAAATATTCATATCAAAACAAAAAAAAAGTTATTAACGATTTGAAGATGAAAACAAAAATTAATCTTATAAAATTAGGTAAATTTTTGATTTAGTTTGAGTTATCAAAAATGTTATCAATCATATATTGTTTTAAAAAAATTTCATTAGAGTTTGAATTACAATATATTATGATTGCGTTAAAATTTTGAGTTATTTCCTTTGTAAAATTGATACGACCGGATTTAACCACAGTCCCTCCCTCCCTATGCTCACATAGACGGCGAATTTTCAAAATCTTGACATGATGCGATTTGTTTCCTCTCATTTATTTTGTTTTATTTTTTAATACGACTTGTTCAAGACTTGAAATGAATTTAGTTAATAAAGAAAAATAAAAATTAACGGAATCTACACAACCTAACGGCGTTCGAACTCAGATAAGGGGTAATATCGTCAAATAAAATTTACGTGCCCAAGCCAACACCTGAATACTCCAGTGGCATTTCTGGAAACACACATAAAAATGACATGAACAGTGAAAAATTCACTTGACATACGTGACACTCTATTAGCCGCTAGATTAAGATGTGTATAAGAGACAGGACATGAACAGTGAAAAATTCACTTGACATACGTGACACTCTATTAGCCGCTAGATTATAAAATCCCCGTCACCAGTCTGTATCGAACGGCTCTCGATCACTACGTTCCGCAGTTTAAAGCAATAATGTAGCTGCCACGTCATGCTTACCGGTACGGACGAACTCACCGGAATATCTCACCGTCGACGGCTTATCTAAACATGCCAAAGTTAATTTCCCGAAAACTATAAATAGTCATCTTTTTCCCTTCATTTTCTTTGCCCTAGAAAAATCCCCCGATTTACGCAGCCGCACCATTGCGTTTCCTCTTCCTCCCCCCACACCAGAGAAATCCCCAAATTAATCTCACTCTTTTGCTCACTTTCCTTTTTGATTTATTCCCTCGAATTTTCTGCGATTTAGCCTCTCTCAAACTCGATCGAAGCTTCGAACTATCTGGCCTAGCTTGAAAGAGATGACTTCGTCTCGCAGCCTACACGGTTGCGACGTCGTCGATTTGGGTTTCTCACGGTGGTGATGGATGGTTTGGAGGTTACTTGTCCCGTGGACGTTTTTGTGCCGGCTAAGCTTATGGGATCTGAAGGGTGTGGCGGAGTTAGGGTTTCGTCGAACAAAGCAGATAGCAACTGTGAGAAGGCTCGTGTCTCGATTGGTGTCAATTCTTCGATTGAGCGTTGCAGTGCTTCAATTAGCAAGAAAGGTTGAGCTAATTCGATGCCTTTTATCACTTCTCGATTGATGTTCTTCGTAGTCTGTTTGGTGTTCTTGTTCTGCTTCATGTCTATTTTGACTTTTGAATTCATCTGGGTCTATTAAGTTTGAATCGATTTTAGTGTTGATGGATAGACTTATCAGATAAATGTTATTCAGGTTACCAAGTGGGTACTGTTTACATTTGTAGATCCAAAATGTGTTTTTGTACCTTTCATTGCATATATCAGAGTTTGGTAAACTTTTCAAGATTCGTTGGATACTTTTAGGTTTTTGCGTTTTGCGTTTGCTCAAGTTTGAGACTTTCTTAAACAGTACCGATGTTTATATATCCTCGATATACTCTTCTACTTGATCCAGGAGCAGGAAGCAGCAGTGGGGCTTCAGATTCATCGCTATGGCGCAAATTAATGCACTCTCACGACTTTGTACATGATAGGCTTACGAAACTTCGCGTTGAAAATTCATCCGAGCCTCAAAACGGTTATCTACCAATTGCCAGTCCAGAAAGCGCCGAGTCTCCTAGGAAAAGAGGAAAACTTTCGAGATGTAGTAGTAATGTGACTTCGAAAAGGACAAAATTGATTCTTCTAGATGAAACGGTGAGCGCAGTGAGAGAAAATGACACGAAGGAGACATGTGGACAAGGATCTACTCACTCGGGTAACTCTCAGGCAATTTTACTTTTTCTTTCATGAGCCTTGGGACAGTTAAAATTGGCTAATTTTAAGATGCTAGTTGTCCTGGCCACCTGAAACAACAAAGGTATTAACTTGGCTTGGCTAGGTTACTTATTTATATTATGTTGAATGCTACATAGATAAACCCTTGGCAGTGAAGCAACGAAGCAGCTGTAACGGCAGGCGAGGTGATAAGAGGAATTCAAAAGTTCCCACGAGAAGTTTTTCAACCGTCAGTTCAGCCACTGGCGAGAATGCATTTTTCGGTATGTGACCGCTTCTGAACTAGTCCTGCGCCATTGTATCCAACATTAGTATGCGGCCAGTTTAACCACGAGTCCTCAACTGGGTCCATTTACTTTGGCTAGTTAATTATTTTCTTGTATACTTCAGTTCTATAGATTGCATCGTCTCAACTTGGTCCTGTTCTAAGGTAGCTTTAGAGGTTCCCTTGGTTATTTGTGGTGATTTTGAGTTTCTTTTCTCTTAAATCTCTCTAACGTCAAATTGAAAAAGTTTCGTTGGCTGACATATTATTTGCATCGCTAAGGTACCAAAGGGACAATGTGAGAGTCATAGCACCTGTGCTTTTCACTACTATTTCATTTAAACGCGACCTTGTTGATATGGCAAAGTCTTGTCAGTATATCCTCTTCACATGATATGCTCTGATCTTTTTTTTTTCTAGTGTTGTGTCTACCTCTTAATTAGCCTTTACGTGCAGGTGCCTATGGCCTGAAGCCTGAAATAAATGATGTTACCAAACTCATTGAAGATTTGTCATTGAACAAGCTTCTTGAAGGCTCTTATGAGTGTCCTTCTTTGGGCAAAGACAAGATGAAGAAATTGGAGAATAGTAATGACACTTTGCTGAGTGTGGTCAGAAATGTTTGGTCTATTCTTCCAACTAGAAGGCCTGTTCAATCACAAAACTCTGCTGAATTAGACAGAACTCTGGGCTCACCAAGCTCTATCTCTGCCCCACTAAATGGCGAAAACAGCGATAAAGTAAATGCTATTGATGGAGATCTATCATCATCTTCCAAGGTGGATTCTCACTTAATTCAAAAAAAATTATATTTGAGATATATTCTGATTTGATCTGTATTCGAGTACAACATGGCTTAGATGCTTCTGTTGCTTTAACTGAAAAGTTATCTACTCTTTGTGCTTTTCAGGATCCTTGTGTCAACCCTGAAATTCCTTCCACACCACTTAATTTTCCATTGTGCGAGTCGAGTGATGTATTGAAACAATTAGGCCTTCCACCGCCGAAAGATTTAGACTCTCTGCTCCAAGATGCTTCGAAACCTTCTCAGAACTCTAAGAACATGATGGACCAGCAGCGCTCAGCTAAACAACTACCTCTTCGTGGTGGATTGCCACATTTCCCTTGGTCACAGGCTTATAATGGGAGCTCTAGAACCAACTCAGAAGCTGCAAAGCTTCTAACCGGCAAAACGCTTTGTCAAGGACGATGGCTAAGAATAGCCGACAGTACTATGAGTTCTCCAGAGAGTATCACCGATCATTTTGCTAACCTGGATTCACTCACTTTCAACCAAAGCTTAGTGGAACAAACTATTGCTGGAACTAAGACCTCTCAGACAATTTTCGCTAACACCAATGCGTGCCAGTGCACAGAAGCATCTGATTCTACCTTTCAAAAATCTTCCTTTGTTCCTCCTACAGGTCAAGAATCTGTCTTCGTATTTTTCCTTTTTGCCTCTTTTTATACTGTTATCTAAAACCATATAACATCAATTTATCTATCATCAAATGCAGAACCAGAGGTATCCCGAGATGTACAAGACGATGGTATGCTTTAACAAATGCTATTCCTCAATTTCTCATCACCTCGAATCTTCTTATAATGATGATATGTTGTGTGCAGCTCTATCCTGTCCTCAGCTATTAGCGGCTGCTCAAACGCTATGTGACATTGCAGTCCAATCCGGAAACCACAACAACCCAAACGGAATCCTCAGATGGCCAAAGAAGCTCTCTCAGAAGTCCATGAAAGCCCGCAAATCCAAACTGATCGAAAAGCCTCTTGAAAGGCACGGAACAACAGTCTCCTCCTTAGATCTTAACTTAATCAGCAAGAACAAAAACCACGTGAGCAAAGATTCAGCAGCAGAGCAGAATCGTCATCATCATCAACCTAAGCCTTCAAAGAGACTGAAACTATCAACAATGGAGAACAAGAAAGGATCATTCCCAAGCCCATCATCATCCGCAATAGAATCAGATAGAAAACACTCATCTTCAAGCAAGTTCAAGAATCATTCCCGTCTGATGCCGCCGCCTCCACCACCAACGAGAACACTCCAAAAATCATCCACTTATCCTCAGAAAGCTCGGAAATTTTCAGGAATAGGATGGAAATAAGCGTGGTGGATCCATAGAAACTGATCTTGATTACTGAAAAAACCGGTCTGGTTTTACGAGGAGGGGGCAAAACCACGTCGTAGGAGTCATCTGTAAATATGAATGGTGTCACGGTGTAAGGTAAGTTCTTCTCTATGTGCACAGTTTAGGTGCAGAAGACTATATATATATAGTTGATATATGTATCGCCTTCAAATGTTGTAACTTATTTTTCAGTCGTAGCTGTAGCCACACAGTTCATTTAAGGTCTGTTGTGTTTGAAGATTTTTAATTCTACAAGGTTAATGATATAAATCCCAACTTCAATATCTTTGTATGTACTAATACCATTCCGGACCAAGATCAGCTTTTGATATTATAATATTTGTAGCAAGTCTAGAAACAAAAAGTAAATCATTTCTCTCCATTTTTTGCAGCATTTAGGATTCTAATTCGAGTCTAGTAGCATTGAAATGAAACATGTCCCAGTAACGTGTTGTACCAATGCACTTTCGAATTTTTTTTTTTTTTTTTCAATAACTGTTTCATTTTGTCACTAGTCAAAACGTAGAATTGGTTGTTAGAGTTTGGTCTGCTTAGAGATATCATATCATATTTAGACTATTAGCTTTGAATATTTCGTCAACTCCTGAATTTAGAATTGTTTGTTTTATTCGTCTCCACCAAACACTATTGGTCACAAATCAGACGACGCGTACGCCTAAGATTCTCATGAATTTGAAGGTGCTTTTTATGTTACTATATATATCCAAACTTAAAATTATTTACAAAAAGAGTCCAAATTTTCAGGCTTAAAAAGTAAGCCGTGTAAGTTGGTACAGTAGTGATTATGGAGGAGACTTCTGTTCAACGGCCAAATTGTATAATCCTTCTTTGGAACCCCATACTCTCTAAGTGTATGCTTACATCTCCTTACAATTATGTAAAAACATTGTATGATTCTTCAGAAGTTATAGCCTTGTACTGTTTAAGTTTTTAATTTGAATACCTTTTAAATTTTAAACAATAAAAAGAAAATTATATGTTAAGAATGTAAATGCAACCAAATGAGTGAGGGTCTAGTGCTAGTACAAGATGTTGGTTTTTTTTTATTTTGGATTAAAAAAAAAATTATTTTATACATTTTTAAAAAAATTACTCATATATTTTATGTTCTTGTGTAGTTACAATTAACACTCTTGATTAATTTGAAATTTTTTTAATTAAAAAATGATTAACCAAAAATTAGTTTAATCCACTACATTAAGATAAAAAAAAATTAAATCTACGTCATTAACAACAGTTACAGAAAAAAAAAAATCTCTCTCTCGGCGAAACCTCGTCTCTTCCGGCCGTCGTATCTTCTCCTCTGGCTGCCGTCGTATCGTCTCTTCCGGCCGCTTCTCTTATCTCTGTCGCATTTCGTCTCATTTTTCATAAACTCGAGTGGGGACTCTTCGTTTTCTCGAGGGGACTCTTCGTTTTCTCGAGTGGACTATTCGTTTCCAATCCATAAGTCAGCCGTAAACAATCCATAAGTCAGCCGTAAATAATCCACAGTTATCATATATCAGAGAAGGATGAACGAAAATGAAGAAGAACAAGGAAGACGATGACGAATTGGATGTTCAAAATTTAAGTTATGGATATCTTTGTTGATGTGAAGAACAAGGCGAAGAACAACGACGACGAGAAAGACGATGACGATGACGACGACGAGGAAGACGAAGACGACGTTTCGTATTTCTCTGTTGATGTGAAGAACAACGACGGCGAGAAATACGATGACGACGACGTTTCGTATTTCTCTGTTGATGATGACATGGAAATATGCATCCGACGTCATTTTTTAATTGATGAAGTGGCAAGTAAGCCACCAAACAAATACATAAATCAACTGTCTTAAAACAACCATCAAACAAAACTTTAAGTGAGTCGTAACATAAATACTATTACAATAATTAAAAAACGAAAAAATGGCTTCCAAATTCAGCCGTTTAATATCGTAACTCAATTGAAAATCTTTAGCTCAGCCGTATCGTTTAATAAGTCAGCCGTCAAAGCATGATATTGTGGTAATTAATCTTTCGCTACTAAATCAGCTGTAATTAGGCCGAGTTTTTCGTTAACCCAGCTCATTACGGCTGATTTATGAAACTTACACGAAAATCAGCCGTAACAAAACAATAACTCAGCAAGCCGGAGAAATTTAATTCAGCCGTGTCGAAATAATAACTCAGCTAAATTTTGACTAATCAACCATCGTGTTATAACTCAGCCGTAACTTATAGCTGGGTTATGCTCGTAAGTCAGCCGTTTTCTCATAACTCATACATATTTCATTAAGTCAGCCGAAAGAACAGGTTGGGTTATACTAGTAAGTCAGCCGTTAGCTCATAACTCAGCCATTTTTCTTGAATCAGCCGCAACATACCGTAACTAAGCCGTCATTGCCGCTGTAACGCTTTATGCCTGAGTTCATTAATACACGTCAGCCAATTCTGACGTGGCGGCGCATTTTTCTGATGTGGAATTAAAAAGTAATGACATTCCTTGTAATTACGTTTTTTCTATAACATGTAATAAAAGCACGCTGGGTATGGAAAATATAGGCGAAATATGATAGTAATAAAAAAAAAGTTTTGTATGTAAGTGATTATATCACTTAATTTGTATGATATCTGAAAAAATTTCGAAGAGTATTGCAGAAAAATATGGATCGAAGATCTGAAATTTCCATAATTTTAATTAAAAAAAATTGTAAATGCATTACACTACTGATTACACATGTGCAATTAATGTGGTTGTTTATTAAATAATTATTCTAACCTAAGATAATATATTAAACTTCGAAAGCCATCATGAAGCCGTTTCTAATGCAAACTTCTTTTTTTTTTTCTTTTTTTTTCTAGTTCAAACTTCAATCGCTTATGTATGAATGTGGTGTCACACCAATCACGATCGGTTTAGTTTGTATTTTTACGTGTTCTGTTTTTAAATACTTTTGGAATTATTTGTTATATTTACTGGTTATTTAATTCTTTTGAGTTTTCACAAAGGAACCGAGGAATCAAATACAGTATAAGAGTTTGATAGCCACCAGAAAACTAATCAACAAAAATTTAACCAACTTTTTTCTAAAGACATCCTATCAAATAGTACAATAGAAAATTCCCTATCAAATAGTACAATAGAGAGTACAATAAGATATTCTTACTCTATTGTACTAATTTTTGTAGGTACAGTATAGAGAAATAATTCCCTGTTATAGTCTTGATTTAAAATAATTATCTGTTAAAATATTACACTTTCATAAATATTAGAAGATACCACTTCTTATAAATAACGATCTATCAACTATAATAGATTGATTTTAGCTCTCTCAAGTGAACAATCCGATATACAGATTATATTGGACGTTAATCTAACATACTGAAACTTCTAAACGAGTTGCATTCCCTTCTAAACTTCTAAAGATAATATGAAATTTTAAACTTCATATCTAGTGTAAAACGCTTTTAAACATTTGATAGATCATTAAACCAAAAGCGTTTCCACAAAACGGGAAAATGTTTTTCAGTATTTGATATTTGATACCTCTTTTTATTTGCTATTTGATACTTCAAATGTCAAATAAGCAACTACAACAAATAATGTCGTGAGAATAAATAATTAAGATGACATAGATTCCTTGCACACAAAAAAAAGGATGACATAGATTCTTCTCTCCTGTAAGTACAAGAAGTGGTTGGGTCATTGACTTGGGAGATTAGATATATGGTGGACCCATTTCTCTCACTGTATTGGGCCTCAATCACGTAATTTTCTTCTAGAAGCCCAATGTTTTCTAAAATAAACGAAATGTTTTGATTGGTTGAATTAAAATTAAATAAATTATAAAATTAAAACATGGATACACTACATTATAACATTAAAATTAATAATTTTAATTAACAGAAAATAATATTTACTATGACTTCAATTTAGTTATACATATATTCATAATAAATTGCATAAAATATAAATACAAAAATTTTATAACCAATATATAATATATTTTTATATAAAAAATAATAATATATTATCCAATAGGATAGTAAATACGCTATATCATTTTTATCTTTTATTCATTTTAAAATAAATAAAAATTTATATCATCCTCATATATAGTCTCATTGTAGATCGAGAATTTGAGATGAGAAATAAAATGAAATGTAACTCGATGAAAAAATAAATTATAAAAGATAAAACAAATATGAATAAGAAGTAGAAGTTAAAATAAAAAAAAATCTCTACAGTTTTGGTTTTATGTAACATTTTCGTACTTTGTTTTACAGAGTCGTTCAAAAATCTTAAGAAACAAATTTTATAATAAACGCATGTGCGGCTCAAATTTTATAATGAACACATGCATACATGCCAACCATAATAAATTTATTTTCTTCATCAAACCAATTCCTCAATATTATTCAAAGAGATGAGCGGAGAGCTACCGGAGAATTTTATAAAATATAATTTAACAAATTTTATAACAAATTTTTATTATAATTTTTATTGAAAAAGAAAATTACTAATAGATTATCCAATGTACTACATTTATTTTCATGATAAAGTCAAATATTCTATTTTAAATTATTAAATTTTTTTTTGTAATTTTTTTTAATATTTCATATAACTTTAATTTGAAACCATATATCATAAAATGCTGAAAATATAAAAATTTTATTAAATAAAAAACGACAGAACAGTTTTCGTTATTGTTCTTAAATACCAAAAACTACATCGTGTAAAAACATAATGTTTGCGGAAAATATCAGAAAAACTAACCAGCACCTAAATATTACAATTCACTTATTTTTAACTCATACTCCCTCCATTTTTACTTAAGTATCGTTCTAAACTTGTTTTTTTGTTTACAAATAATTGTCGTTTTCGGATTTCAATAAAGATTTATGATAAATTTTCCATTTTTAAACTTATTAATTGATCATATCAAATAAAATAGTGTATTAATTAAGGGGTAAAATAAAAAAAAATAGTTGTTTTCTTAATTTGTGTGAAATAACATAAAACTATAATTTTAAAAACAGAGGGTGTACTTACGTGCATAAATATACGTATTTATTTCTTTTTGAAATTCAACCATACATTATAAAAATATATATTACAAAACATATACTTTGTTATTTTTTTAACACATAAAAGTCATACTTCGATTTTTTCACAAATATGTGTGTGTATATAAATATTAGTTGTGCAAAAGTCAAATTCGCATGCGAACTTGTCGTGTGTGCATTTTGTTAACCTCGATTACAGTCTAATTTTAATTTTAATTATTAAACAATCCATATATATATTTCTAATCTCTATATGTCCTAAGAGCGGTGAGGTGGTTGGTATACACGAACGTGCGGACCAACCATCTATCCGCTCTTATGATAAGTAAAAATTATAAAACATATTTTGGTTTAATTAGCAATAGGTTAAAAAAAATATATATTTAAAATATATATATTGGCAAGATTATATTATGTAAAGAGAAAAGAAAGCATTGTATAGATAATATTCAAGGCATATTATAAGAATTTAATTATTATTTAATATAACGTTTACTTTTGTAATTATATGTTACTGTAAACCGTAGAAATTTTTTTTTTTAAAATAAATCAGTTTCAAAAAACACAAAACGATATGAAACGTTTGTGTGATTGTTGTTAAACACTAAAACTGTATATGTATAAAAATATAATGTTACATAATATATAAGAAAATTAATCAATACTTTAATATTACAACTATTTATGTTTATAAAAAAATTATACCCAACCATAAAAATTAAATTAATTATTATATGTTTTAATATTTTTGAGTTTATTTAGTTATCATATTTATACTTTTTATCTAAGGAAGTATTTTAAAATCTTGGTTAATAGCTTTTTATCTTCAATTTCTATTGAAATCTAGAACATTTTTCATTTGATTTATCATTATTATTTTTTTATTAAATATTCATATAATGTTATTATTAATACATAATTAATTATGTACAAATAGATCAACTTCAATATACAATATAATTATATATTGAACATATAAAATATTTTATAATTCGCACACGGTACGGGCCGTATATATGAAAATATCAAAGCTAATAGTCTAAAAAATATTGTTTGCGTGACTAATAAACTATGGACTTGGTGACAGAAGTCACAAAGGTAAACTATGAACTAGAACTATTTGTCATAAAAAATACTGTTTCTATCCGCTTGACTGAATATTTTCCATGTACGATAAAATAAATAAAAAGTTTTCCACAATCTTACCTCTTAAGTAATTAAAGTAAACAACCCATTAATATAATTATTAGCGTAATACTTGTCTGTAGAAAAAAAAAGAGAAATAAAAGAATAATTTAGCGTTATCATTCCAAAACGTTTGGTTATCAATAAGGTAAACTAATTATTGTAATTAACAGTCATCGAAAAGCAAAGGATATGTCAAATTTGAAAACCTTAAAAGTCAAGCAGGTGGGTTAACTTCCTTTAGTTTTTCTATTGTACACAGTTAAGAGAAAATGTTGTTTTTTTAGAAAATGTTATATATTGATGTAAATCTTTTCTTATAGTATAGTGGAGTGCTTTTTTCTGACAACATTGGAGTTCAAATGAATTTTTTGGTGCAAAGGAGTTCAAGTGTGTATATACACAACTTTAGAAATATGATTGATTTTCGAAATAATGGTTGGTACGTAAAATATTCGTACCACATTCTTATAAGTTCTTCAAGAATTACTTATGGGACAAGTTACTTTAGTTATACGTTGCAGAAGATAGTGAAAACGAAATTCTAAAGTTCTATTATATATATGTACGTTATAACCAGTGTGTTATTTTATATATGTGCATGTGTGTACATGATATACACACTGTTTTCCTTAAGTACGTGTTTGTTCAGAAACCTCTGACTTTTGTTTATCCATATAATTACAAGAACTTTTAGCACTTTTTAGTGAATACATTAACAGTACTATATATATTTCGTCAAATTGAAATTGATGTCGAAATTAGGTGTAGTGTATAGCGTGAAAAACATAGGTCTTATAAAAATGAGATTAGTTAAGTTTGAAAATATTTCTATAGCAACTAGAATCAATCTTGACTTTTACATCAGATATATTAATTTGACAATATCTTCTTAAAAAACATGTTGATTTAGAATATTGACTTTTACATTTTCTACTATTAACGTTTTCAAGTGTGTGTAGCATATCTAAATTTTATATAGATCCTGCATGCTTTTCATATGTAAAAACATGATTAATTAATATATAATTTAATAATTTATCATATATAGCATAGTAATATTGTTTCTTTTTCGTTCTTTTTTTTCTTAAACATATATGTACCATTAAGAAGAAAATTAATTGTAAAGATTAATTAGTACCATGGTACTCATGGGTTCTATAGTATGAGATATATGCATTAATGATGCAGCATCATAATAATACAAAAACATTTGCGATAAGATTAGTACTCACGGATTCTAGTCTGAGATATCAGAATAGTTTTATTTTTCTTAAGAAAATAAATTTGATATCAAATAGGGTCGAACACAAGTTACACAACATCGTAATTAGCTTTAAAAGTATCTTGTGTGGTTCAATTCAACAATCAACAAATAAAACATATAAGCAATTACTTGGTAGATACGCAAACATTTCCCAAAGGCGAGCAAAAAGAAAGGAGGCAAAATTCTTCAAGAAACATCTAAAAAGAAACTAATAAAGTATGAATTGGATTAATCGATATTTCGTTTTGAAGTTTAGAATGTTCAACATGTCTATTAGTTTGTTGCTAAGTCGCAGTCTCAACAAGTTCTCATGTGTACTAATAAGTGCATGAAGAAGTTGAAACATTAAAACACACATGCATTATATGTATATATCCATATCATCTATAGCTTATATTAATTCTAACAATTGATATCAATTTGTAACTTTGTAAAAAGTTATTCTGATTCATCTTTCTTTTAAAATCGGATAAACAGTACGACTAGACGAAATATATAAATCCCTCTTTTAGACTAAATAAACAAAAATAAGTTGTTTAGAAAATTAAATCTTCTTTCTAATTTAAGCGAAATAACTAACCCATAGATTTATTGCTTAGATGTTACACAAATTCTAACTAGCTACTAATATATATGTATGTAAAAACATTTAGCTACGTCAAGAAGAAGGCACACAACCGTTCATATGTATTAATTAACAACTAATTTAATAAAATTTGAATTGAAATCTCTATTAAAAAGAAGGCGCACACAACCATTGATAATATAAATGGTTTATAACCGGCATATTATATAGATCATGAACCAAAGTCAGATTAATCCGTGAGTTATGTAGAAAGCATGATCTCATTGACTTTCATTCGAGTTTAATTATTACTATTTAATACTAAGTAAAAAAAAATCTTACCCACTCGTATAAATATTTTCGGGTAAATATATCTACTATGTTATTAAACAAAATCCGCGTCTTTAAGTGAATATCTAACCCGCAATACAAGATTATATAATGGACGACGACTCATGAAGCATTTTGAGGCTGATGTAAAAAAATTTGAATCTATTAGTGAAGCACTGAAAAAAAAATGCTGTTATCAAATTTGTTTTGTTCTTCTTGAAAGTAAACTCGTTTCAAATATGAGAAAATATTCTTAGTCGTGGACTTAACAATAATACATCCAAACACTTGTACTCAAAAAGTTTCATCTAGACTTATATTCAAAGTCGTCCCTTTGTTTTTTTCTCCTCAGTTCACAAGCACACACATTTCAGGATAAAACGCGTCGGACGATAAAAAGAAATAAAGTAGACTTGCAGAGAAACAACAGTCACACAATCACTCAGATTTATAATATTCCTTTGGTATTACTTGAAATAACATATCCGAATTGTTGCTACTAATAGATTACTGGCCTTTAAATCTTCCAACAGAATGTAAACGAGTATATTCATTCGGCTTACTCGATGACTTTCTTTCCGTGGTCTTATGATATTGATCAATTTATTTACTATATCAACTAAGTTAGTACATGGTTTAGTTGTAATCGTTGATAAATGTATTCATTTACTCTACTACTATGTAAGTTATTATTGTTATCAACGTGTAAAATATACTATAAGTAGATGTATAAATGTACAAGTTTATTTATGATGCAATAATTATTACGTTACAAAAACATGTAACTTTGTTATTTTTGGTCCGTCTGCAGGACCATCGCTGGTAAAGTAAGAATCAAACCCATAGCTAAAATCGCAACAACGGTTGAAATCAAACTCAGAAGTCGAGATCTTTGTGGGAGTTTTGTTGGATTGTCGCTGGACCTTTGTTGGGTCTTTGCCGATCCCATAAGGTGATAAATCGGAACTATTACTATCCTTCTTTTCGATTTTGTTACATAAAAAGGGAAAAGAGAAGAGAAAAACATAAATATAGATAATATAATATAAACATATGTATTTGTCTTGGATATTTAAAAAGATCTCATAATGTTTTTTTTTTTGAACTTTAATCTCATAATGTTTTTTAGACTAAGAAACCAATGGAGTAAAGGATAAAAAAAAACCACCCAAGTTTTAGTAATCTAACTAGATGAATACCCACACAAATGTGTAGGGTTACTTTTTAATATTTTATCTAATATTTAAGTTTAAAAGTAGTTTGTGAGAAAATATTGTTTATTTCTTAGGGTGATCTTGTTTTCTTTATTTTTCTATTAACTTTTTGTCTTCAATGAAACTTTATCATACAATCACACTACTAAAAACAATTAAATTCTTCAATTAGAACTATAAACTGATAATCTAGAGCATCGTAAACACATCTAGATAAAATAATCTACAAATATTATATAGTATACTAATATTATAATTTAGACTTCAATACGCATATTCTTGAAATAAATATATAAATTTATTATAACCAATTTTTCTATTTTCATCGAAGATCTTCACAATTTCTCTTGAAGTTAAAAGGTTAAGTAATGAATATTTCAACCATATACCAACCAAATAAAAAAAACTAAAAATCAGTTCTACAATACCATAATACATAATAATTTGTATATAGCATGAAGATACACAATAATTTGTGAGATACAAGAACAAACCATTAGTGATTTTTTTTTTATATAAAACTTACTTAAGTATACTAAATTAATGTTTGTTAGATTTCTTTATCATACCAATCTATAATACCATAATACACAATAATTTGTATATAACATAAAGATACACAATAATTTGTGAGATAGAAGAACAAATCATTAGCGAATCTCATTTTAAAGAAAAACTTAATCAAGTATACTAAATTAATATATGTTAGTTTTTTTTAACCAACTTATCAACAAATGTTCAACTTTTTTTTTAAAAAAAATAGAAGGTATCAAAAGTAAAAGTCAAAAAGCCTTCATGATAAATAAATCAGAGCATGAGAGAAATGAACATGTAAAAAAAAGATTTATTTAGGTTTAATTTAAATTTGACCAAAAAATACCTTTAATTGAGTTTTGACCAAGAAAAAAACTTTAATTGAATTTTATATTTCTTGAAAATGATAAATAAATTAACTTGGAAAACAACATTAAAAATAATAGATTATATAGTTTATCTATGTTATTTGAGTGAATTAACTTGGAAAACAACATTAAAAATAAATAATATGGGCATTACTAATAGATGTATTTTTTTAATTGAAAAGGTATATTCCGTCAACTTTTTCCCGGTCCGGTTCGAGCCTCCATGGTCTTTGGCTCTTTGCTCTCTCTCTCTAACCGTCAACGTTCGGGTTTAGTGCTTTTATCTTAACGTTCTCTCTTTCTCTTTTTTCTTTTACCTCTGCATTACTCTCTCTCTCTCTCTCTCCCCTTCCCTATAAAGCATAGATTTGCACAGCGCGTGAAAAATGGCTTTCCCCACTGAGCCACGACGCGTTTGAAATCTCTCTCTCTCTCTCTCTCTCTCTCTCTCTCTCTCCGAAGATTCCACCTACCTTTATATATACAATCTATGCTACGTGTATATACGTCCAATATCCTTCGCCCAACAGTTTGATCGTTATATAGTTTCGTTCGCTGGCGAAGAGCCGATCCAATCGTCGGATTCCGGATCCATCCATCCGATTTTTTTTTTCTTTTGTTCGTCAATGAGGCCGTTCTCGAAGCACGATCGACGCCGGTGGTCGTTTGATTCCGTTTCCGCCGGAAGAACCGCCGTCGGGAGTGCATCTACTTCTCCGGGGACCGAATGTTCCAACGGCGGCTACGGCGAGGAGTTCGTCGAGGTTACGATCGATCTTCAGGACGACGACACCATCGTTCTCCGAAGCATCGAGCCAGCAACCGCCATTAATGTCGATATCTCCGACGAAATCGCTTCAACCCCCGGAGACGGGATGATGACTCCGGTTTCGATCTCGAGATCTCCGACGATGAAGCGTACCTCGTCGAATCGGCTCCGGCAATTCTCGCAGGAGCTCAAGGCGGAGGCAGTCGCGAAGGCGAGGCAGTTATCGCAGGAGCTGAGGCGGTTCTCATGGTCTCGGTCTTTCTCCGGTACTTTGTCCTCCGCGGCGAATCAAAACGGCGGCGGAGGAGGTCTAGTGAACTCGGCTCTAGAGGCTCGAGCCTTGCGTAAACAACGAGCTCAGCTAGATCGGACTCGGTCTAGTGCTCAGAGAGCGCTTCGTGGATTGAGATTCATCAGCAATAAGAATAAGAACGTCGATGGCTGGAACGATGTTCAGAGCAATTTCGAAAAGCTTGCCAAAAACGGTTTCATCTATCGCTCCGATTTCGCTCAATGCATAGGTTCGGAATCGAATTCGAATTTCTCCAGAACTCAAGATTCACAGATTTTGAAATTTGAATTCGTAAACTCGATTTGTTGTTGTTTTTTTCCCAGGAATGAAAGATTCGAAGGAGTTTGCACTCGAACTGTTCGACGCATTGAGCAGGAGAAGAAGATTGAAAGTTGAGAAAATCAGTCACGACGAGCTTTACGAGTATTGGTCACAAATCAACGACGAAAGCTTCGATTCTCGCCTCCAGATCTTCTTCGACATGTACGTTTAAGGGAGAAAAAAAAAAAAAAGAGAAAAAAAAAAAAAAAAAAAAAAAAAAAAAAAAAAAAAAAAAAAAAAAAAAAATAATTTAAAAAAAAAAAAAATAAACCAAAAAAAAAATCAAAAAAATTTAAAAAAAAAAAAACCAAAATTTTAAAAAATACAAAAAAAAAATAATAAAAATAAAAAAAAAAAAAAAAAAAAATAAAAGTAATAAAAATATGAAAAAGAAAAAAAATTAAAGAAAAAGAAAATGAATTAATTATAATTATAATATAAATATAAAAATAAAACTTTAAAATAAAATAAAAAAAAAAAAAATAAAAAAAAAAACAAAAAACAAAAATAAAAATAAAAAAAAAAAAAAAAAAAAAAAGAACAAAAAAGAAAAAAAAAAAAAAAAAGAAGAAAAAGAAAAAAAAAAAAAAAAAAAAAAAAAAAATAAAAATAAAAAAAAAAAAAAAAAAATAAAAAAAAAAATAATATTTAAAAAAAAAAAAAAATAATAAAATAATAAAAAAAATAAAAAAATAATAAATTGGGACTGGTGGTCAAATTATAGTTTTTATTTATAAACTCAAAGTTAGGCGGGGATTTGGTGACCTTAAATCGCATGAAATGCTGATATACTAACCACTCCATCTAAATTAAAAACAAAAATAAAAAGAGCCAAAATGCGAATTTTCTTGTCCTTTATATTTTAACCAATGTACATTAGATTCTTCTAATCTGTAACTAAGGTGGCATATATGTTGAAATATGTTTATTTTTAATTTGGTTTTGACTAATACTCACTCAAGTTGTTTTAATATATCTAATGACGGTGACACAATAAGTAATAGAGATGGCTTACTTAACATTATGAAAGATCCTTATCCTTTTGTTTTTCTTTGAAAAAAAAAAAAAAATGAAAATGGATTTACATAGATTATAATGCTGAGTGCATCTGCAAATAAGCTATCGAGATTGAAGGAACAAGCAGAGGAATATGCAGCTTTAATCATGGAAGAGTTAGATCCTGAAAGACTTGGCTACATAGAGGTTGGTCCCAAATACTCTGCATCTTTTAATATGTCACAAACTGAATTTAATTTCCATGCCATCACATGTTTTGTTTCCGTGCTTGCATGATGTGAATACTATATTGCTAAATATTTCAATATTTTTTGTTACACAAACGGAATAAAGTATGCTAAACCGCCGCCCATAAATAGAATTCAAGAATTTTTTTATATAAATGACCTCACAGGTTATAGAATAATTTTCTTGTTTGCTTTTTTTCTACTCTTATCTCATTTGCTGACACCTAGATTCGTCTATTCAGTAGCTCAAATATAGTATACACATTTTCTTTTCTTCTTTTCTAATCCATTAGCTTAAATTTGACATACAATGATTAACTCAAATGGTAGGTGAAGTAGTTACAATTAAACTATTTAAAATGTCCATTTAGGGTAGAATAGATTCAAGAGAAAAGAGTTGATACATGTCACTGCTTTAGCTTGTCTGGTTATATATATCAAACTCAGCATCAGCATTTTGTGATTATGTTAAGGCATGCTATTTTTTTTTTCTTGTGTAGCTATGGCAACTAGAGACTCTGCTTCTACAAAAAGACACGTACCTCAACTACAGTCAAGCATTGAGCTATACAAGCCAAGCATTGAGCCAAAACCTTCAAGGTTTAAGGAAAAAGAGCAGAATACATCGAATGAGCTCGGATTGCGTCTACTTCATGCAAGAGAATTGGAAAAGGATCTGGGTCTTGTCCTTATGGATAATGATCATGATCGGATTGTTCTTGTGGAAATTCTTCCAATACAAGCAAAAAGATGCGTTCCACGTGATGGGTTATTGCTTACTCACAGCCAAAGGAGCAGCTGAAACACTTAAATTCAACATGGCTCTTATACTCTTCCCGGTTTGCAGAAACACAATTACTTGGCTCAGATCCACAAGACTCTCTTACTTCGTTCCCTTTGATGATAACATCAACTTCCACAAGGTTAGTGGGAGCTATAAACCCTGAATCAAAATACAAACTTTTTTGTTTTCATTTGATTTATACTTTATATTTTTTTTTATCATTGTTGGGGTCACAATGGGAACTTTCTTTTCGTGACTCTATAAGTCAAAACCAATACTAATTAGATACAAAATCCTCTTCGAACGCAATGTGCTGTCGAAAAAAGCTGAGAAAGTGGGGCTCATTTTCTTTGTGCACGCACTGGAAGTTGACAGCTAAACAGCTATATTTCGCTTTCCCTTTTTTGAGTTTTTTTTTTCCCATGTCTCACTTATTTTTAGTCTTTTGACTCAAAAAGAAATTGAACTAGAGAAAATTTTGTTCTGTTTTATATTCGGTTTTCTAAAACAAATAACCTCATATACTACTGTTTTATGTTAGCATTAGAAAGTTCTATATTTAATCAGATTAGAATCGAGTTTTTGTTCAGTATAACAGCACTACTCTTTTTGTTATATGCAGACAATTGCAGGAGCCATTGTAGTAGCCGTGATCCTTCATGTTGGAGACCATCTTGCTTGTGATTTCCCACGAATCGTTAGAGCCACCGAGTACGATTACAATCGTTATCTGTTTCATTACTTTCAGCAGAAACAGCCAACGTACTTCGACCTCGTTAAGGGACCTGAAGGAATCACGGGGATCTTAATGATCATTTTGATGGCTATTTCATTCACATTAGCAACAAGATGCTTTAGGCGTAACCTCGTCAAGCTTCCTAAGCCATTTGATCGCCTTACTGGTTTTAACGCCTTTTGGTATTCACATCATTTGTTCATCATCGTCTATATCTTGCTTATCCTTCATGGTATCTTCCTCTATTTCGCCAAGCCTTGGTATGTTCGCACGGTAAGTCTTTATGATTGATTCTAAGCTCATTAATTGTTGAACTAAAATAATCTTGATTTTTGATTTTTAGATGCTTTTCTTTTGCAGACATGGATGTATCTTTCAGTACCAATTTTACTCTATGGTGGAGAAAGAACACTTAGGTATTTCCGTTCTGGTTCTTATTCGGTTCGACTTCTTAAGGTACGTACCCAAAACAAAACAGAGTACTCTGTTTTCTTTAGTTGTACTCATTTCTTGATATTAAAAGGCTAACTTCTTTTGATTTGTTTTCCTTTAGGTTGCTATATATCCCGGTAACGTTCTGACGCTGCAAATGTCGAAACCATCTCAATTTCGTTACAAAAGCGGACAATACATGTTCGTCCAGTGTCCTGCAGTTTCGCCATTCGAATGGTAAAAGATACTAATTACAGAAAGGAAACTTGTTTTTGTTACTAATGAAATAATCATCTTTCTTACTAAATTTGTATTTCCCTTTTAGGCACCCATTCTCAATTACTTCAGCACCTGAAGATGATTATATCAGTATTCACATCAGACAACTTGGAGATTGGACTCAAGAACTCAAAAGAGTATTCTCTGAAGTTTGTGAGCCACCGGTTGCCGGTAAAAGCGGACTTCTCAGAGCCGACGAAACAACAAAGAAAAGGTACAACAAACACACAAAAAAAAAAGAAACCAAAAACACTTGGTAACTATAATTATCCAAAATATTGATATGTTTAGTTACATTTTGTTTCAGTTTGCCAAAGCTATTGATAGATGGACCGTACGGTGCACCAGCACAAGACTATAGAAAATATGATGTTCTCTTATTAGTTGGTCTTGGCATTGGTGCAACTCCGTTTATCAGTATCTTGAAAGATTTGCTCAACAACATTATTAAAATGGAAGAGCAAGCGGTAATAAACAAAATCTTTAACCTTTTTACATTTTTTTCCCAAATGATTAATATAGATATGAATTTGATCAATGTTTTAACATCTCCAGGATTCGATCTCGGATTTCAGTAGATCGTCAGAGCACAGCATAGGGAGCAACAGTGACAACAATAACAATACACCGAGACGAAAGAAAATACTAAAAACCACAAATGCTTACTTCTATTGGGTCACAAGAGAACAAGGCTCCTTTGATTGGTTCAAAGGCGTCATGAACGAAGTCGCAGAGCTTGACCAACGGGTAAAATAAATTTAAAAACTTCCTCAAGAAAAATAAACAAGATTTCCTCAAAAAATCAGTTGAGAATATCAAAAGATGATCACTTATTTTGTGTATTTGTGGAACAGGGCGTGATAGAGATGCATAACTATTTGACAAGTGTATATGAAGAAGGCGATGCTCGTTCTGCTCTCATTACAATGGTACAAGCTCTTAATCACGCCAAAAATGGAGTCGACATTGTCTCTGGCACTAGGGTACGTAACTTTATTTCTTTTTAACCAAAGATTGTTGATTATATATATTGCAAATATACAAGTCGTGATTTGATTTCTTAAAACGGTCCCCAACTTCTCATTGTGGAAAAATGAACCCCCACAAAGGTAAATGATTCTAAGAAATATTCATTTTCAGGTCAGAACACACTTTGCAAGACCTAATTGGAAGAAGGTTCTTTCTAAGCTAAGTTCCAAGCATTGCAATGCAAGAATAGGTAACAATCACTACCTCTAGCTATCTTTTTCCAATATATCTTTACATAAACAAAAGGAGAATATCTCTATAGATTCAATAATTTTAGTCCCCACAACTCCGTGTTTTAATAGAAGCTTGTCATTTTCGTGGCTTTGATAGAAGCTTTCACTTTCAATCACAATCAAACAACAATAACAAACAAGAAATATTCGGGTTTCAATAAAAATGATTCTTAAAACTTTGATCTTTTTTCTTTTCGCAGGAGTGTTTTACTGCGGAGTACCGGTTCTAGGGAAAGAGCTTAGCAAACTTTGCAACACATTTAATCAAAAAGGTTCAACAAAGTTCGAGTTTCACAAGGAGCATTTCTAAAAGACAAGAAGGAAGAAACCTAGCCCCCCTAGATTCTTTGATATCTCACATTTTAGCCACTTATAGTATAGAATCAATCTCTTCACACCCCTTTCCCACATATATACATACTTTAATTTAAAGTAATTAAACGTTAACACGCTGTCAACAGTGGGTGTGTTAACGTTTAATTCCACACGTTCTCTAGGTCTACTATATTCACCGAGGCATACATGTAAATATACGAGAAGAAGAATATAAGAGGGGGGAAATTGATAGAAGCATTATAGTAACTTTTTATGTTATCATACATTAGGGCTTTTTCTATATTACTTGTATAGCAAGCAATGGGATGAGGAAAGATTCTGTGAGAGAAGGTGAGACCCGTTCGGTGAGAGAAAGAGACGGTAATGTGTAAAATCCGACGTCGTTTTCGGTTGTGGAGAAAGTGCAATACAGCTGCAGGGAAGAGAGAGGATGGACGCAAATAATGCGTTGATAAGGTCCATGTGATTAGGAAGAAAGAAGACATTTTTGGGGGATTATTTTTTTTCTATTTTCTAAAGATTTTTTATGCTGTTTAAATTTTTTTAGTGGAGTCGGTGAAAGAGAGCTAAGACTAGTGTGGTGCTTCTAGAATATGGGGAGGATATTTGGGAATAATGGAATTGTAATATTTTATCGTTATTATTAATGTAAGATGTACATAGAGTAGTTTCTTTTTCTTCTATTCCATTCCTCTCTTTTGAATTCTATTAAAAAAAAAAAAGTAGGATCATCCCTGCTAGTAATGTTATTCGTCGTTTGTCAAAGAAAAAAAAAAGAAGTAGTAAACCATTTCTGTTTAAAAAAAAAACTAGTTTAGCTTTAGGAATGCCAAGCTTGAAATGATTGTTAATGAACCCAAGAAAACAATTTGTAAACGGATCAAATTGTCATTAAGATACAATGCTCTCCTCGTCCAATATTAAAATAGTTAAGGCCCTTAGTTTATGACCCATTTAAGTAATGGATCCAATAGAAATGAGAAAATGGACCAGTCCTATTGTTGCAGCAAGTCTTTTTTTTTGCAGTCGTCTGAAACTGAAAGAATACGTCAACAAAAACAATTATTTGACCTCAACCAATTGAAACAATAACAACCATTATATTATATTACTTCCAATTGGTTGGCTTCAGATTTGTCTCAAAATTCGTTTTTCATCTTATTTTCACCCTTCTCATTTAGGACTGACATTTCAAAACTGATTGCATATACACTAAAATCTCTATAAATTAACAATCATCATAAATTAATAAATTTTGTCACTTCCTAGTCAGATCAATGTAATAAATTAACAAAATTTGATAAGATAGTATTTTTAAAAATTTCTTATAAAAATATATGTTCTCAATAATAAGATAAATTAATAATTATAAATATATACTTATATATAGTAAAATATGACTATATTGTTGTGTTATTTTTTAAAAATTGGATTCTCGCTCGAGTTCATCTCTGATCTTTCTTATTGCATCTTAAAATTATAAAAAAAAATTACAAGCTATAAGTGATTCCTAACAAGTAAATGCTACCAAATGTTCTATATTATGATCTTCAACTTCATCATCAACATCAAGGACGTTAGCCGCAATTTTTTTATAAACTATGAACTTTTGGACATGTATCACTTTCACCTAGATAGTTGAATATGCTGTTAACATCTATTCTTTTTCGATAATTGAGATTATTAACCATAATTTTATGTTCATGAATGTTGTTTAACTCATCTTTTAAATTCATTGATGCAACATCTCTGAAACAAAATTTGTACAGTTGAAAACAATTTGCTATTGTCTTTTGATGATCATTAAGAGTTCAAACCAAAAAACATCTATATATTTATTCATTTATTGATGAATTAATAACTCTATAAAATAATACAAATTTGAAATTCTAACATTATTAATTTATAGAGGTTTTACTGTGGAATGGATATCCTATGTAGTGGCTCTGAGTATTCCTTATTAATCGTAACAAATCCCGAAGGCTACCATAACAGTAGGTGACACGGTGCTTTGAACTATCGATGCAACTCAAGTGCTTTTGAACTATCGATGCAACTCAAGTGCTTTAGATCTGGTTTTTTATCATGATCTTTACATTACGTTTTCGATTCTTGTACCACAATGTTTCGGTTACATATGCCACCAAAACAAAATATTGGAATAAATTTTGTTTACCGATTCATAATATCAGTTCTAAAAAAATTTCAAAACAGATTACGTGACACACTTTTTAGCTTTTTATAGGAACGATTAAGACCCCTCTTATCTGGTTAATATGAAAAATGAAAGAGTGATCAAGTCCATTTTTCAAGCTCTAGTTAAGTATTTATCGACTACATTGAGAACATGTAATATATACTAATATATACACATTCGGTGGTAACGATACAACAATAGAATGAAAAGAAATGGTTAAAAACAAAAATTAAAAGAAAAAAAATTTGTGTTTATTTAAACTACCTCCGCCATGGTAACACTTTTGAATCCAATTTGGCATTAGGGGTTTGGGAATATAGGTCGAACCCGATGATAGCGTCATGCAACGTTGGTCCACGAATTTTTTTTTTTTTTTTGCAACGAAAGAAATAACATTAATCAGTTCAATGGTTCAAATAGATTTGCTTCGTTGGCTAACCAATCGGAAATCATTGTGCTTATATGAGAGAAAATAAAACTACGAGTTCGATCCTCTTTTGCAAGGGAGTCAGTTCGAATATTACATAAATTAAGTAAAAAAGATAATGAAAATTTTGAAAAATCAAAGCGCAAATAATTGAACTCTTCTAATGCTGATATGTGATTCGGCCACTATTTGTCTCTATCGACAAACTTAACAAGCTGTAGACAATCTGTTAATATGAAAGTTGGTTTACAAATTAATTTTCTTTAAAACAAAGTTGGAATTTTTTATGGAGTATATAAGAAGAGAAATAAATAATTTTTGTCCCCGATATTTAAAATATTCTACCATCGAATTTGAGTACAAATGACATTTTTCTAAAATTAATGCAAAAAAAAAAAACCAAGTCAATAGTTGGAATATTTAATCTTTGACGTCCTCCAAAACGAGTATAGTATTCTTCGGAGAAAATAAAAATAAATACGAGTTTAATTCAATTTAACCAAAAAAAAGTAAAGAATAAAATAATTAATGGAAAAATATCTGACCAAAAAAATAATCAAGGCCTCCGAAAAAGACTTATGAATCAATTAAAAAAAAAAGCTTATGGAAAAAGGAAAAATACCGCGTAAGACGACTCTAAGTCAACACGATCTCGCCACGTGTCCTCCACGAAATCTTCTTTTAACCGCCAAAAGAAACCACCCGCACTTGCCATTAACTCCTCTCTCTCTTCATCATCTTCTTCTTCTTCTCCATCCGATCAAATCGACAACCAAACAAAAAAAAAGCATACAAGAAATGGTGGACGACGATCGGATAACGTTAGCTCCGACGGAAATTTATGGCCGGAGCGACGAAGAACAAAACGGTCCGAGAATCTGGCGTCGGAAAACAGAGGAGCCTCCAGGAAACTGTATCGTATATTCCTTGACAATAATCGTCATCGTTTTCGCAGTTTGTCTCATCCTCTCACTGATTTTTCTCCGGATCTCGAAACCAGAGATCGAGATTGTATCTATATCTACGAGAGATCTCCGATCCGGCGGTAATTCAACGGCGCCTTACTTCAACGCGACGCTAGTGAGCGATATCTCGATCCGGAATTCGAATTTCGGGGCTTTCGAATTCGGGGACAGTTCGTTACGAGTTGTTTACGCCGATCATGGAGTTGTGGGAGAGACGACGATTGGTGGGAGAAGAGTCGATGCTCATAAGACGGTTAGACTAACCGGGATTGAGTCTGAGATCGGTTCGTTTCGGTTATTGGATACGAGGGATTTGGATTCGGATTTGAGATCAGGGTTTTTGGAATTGAGAAGTGTCGCTGAGATTAGAGGAAGGATTAAGGTGATGGGAAGGAGAAGATGGAAGGTTAGTGTGATGAGTTGTACCATGAGACTCAATTTAAACGAGAGTTTTATCCAAAATGTGTTGTGTGATTAGCAATTGATCGGTTTTGTGGCTCGGTTTGTTGGGTTGTTTTATGCTTTTGCGACATTGTAATTTCATGGTAGTATTTGTATTGTATATTTGTATATGAAGGAAATATCAATGTTGTAGAAAAGAATTATAGAAATAATTACAAAAAATGTTTTTGTATAAACATGTGGTACATTCGTAAGATAATATTTTTTGTTGACGAAATTTTTATTGGGTATGTTATTTTGATGTGAACTACTATAAAGTTTTGCGCGTTAAGAAAATGAGAAATTAGTAAGATTTTCCTTAGTAATTTAAAGATTAATGGTGAAATAAATGCACATTAAGAAGACTTTTCCCAATATTTAATACTAAAGCCCCACATTTTGACTTATACATGCACATACACATACACATCAGATTAACGTACGTATACGCCCACTAATTAACTCATAAGCATTTGTGCCGGTTTAATATTTTTTTTTTTGATGGAATAGATCTGATTTGGGATATGGTTAAATCGGGTTAAAATGCTTTGCACCTTTTACATGTAGGTAGGTCCATGCATTCAGAAAAGCTGGTTCGTTCACTGACACTGTAGATAAGCAATTTAAGGTCTGTCTCTTATACACTTTTTGATGTGTATAAGAGACAGGAGCTGGTTCGTTCACTGACACTGTAGATAAGCAATTTAAGGTCTTGAATGTTTGTAGTTTTTGAAAGAGTTTTTGGTTTTTATTTTTCAAAAACCATTTTATTTGCCAATCAAATTTTTTGATAAATAGATTCCCTAAATAACTTTCAATTTGTAAGCAAAAACCAAAATCTACATTTTTGGAGTTTTCTCCCAAGTATTACCTAGATTTTTTTTGTTATTCATATCTCTTTATTTTTTTTACTTTTTTATTCCGAAAATCTTATTATTTTTACCCTATATCTTGTAAATAAAATCATAAGTCTCATATATACACACATTAAAAACTCATAAGTATTTTTGATTTATTTTTTTATAAAAATAATATTTTATTAATAATTTTTGTATGTTTATTTTAATAAATCCAAGCATATGTAAAAAATAATCTTATTTTGATTTGTGTAAATTTCTCTACAATAATGTGTTTGATATTTTAAAATTTTATTAAATAAACGTATGTATATTTTTTAGATTTTTTTGGTCAAGTATGTGTATTTTTTTGGTCAACTATGTGTTTTAGATTTATAAAATTTTGTAAGCTAATATATTTTATTAATAAGGTTTTATATATTTTATGAAGTTTTAAATACAAAACAAAACTAAAATTTTAAAAATCTAAAACATGTTTTAAACAAAAAAATTGTAGAAAAAAGCAAAAATATAAAATAGAAAAAACATAAAATATATTTTATAAGACAAATATGAAAATAAAAAATGTAGATAAAAACCAAAAACTACATAAATCAGCATTAAGTTTCTAGAAAAACCAAAATCTACACCAAAATCAAAAAATCAAAATCCAAAAACTAAAATCTAAAAACCAAAACCAAAATCCAAAAACCAAAAACCAAAATCTAAAAATCACACAAACATTCATCACCTAAGTTTTTTGCCCGGACAGACTAAATTCAGATTCGGTTCGGTTTGTTTGGTATGAAAACAATATCAATCGATTTTAATGAATTTTGATTCAGGTGTGATTTGGTTTTTCAATCCAAAATTTCGGTTCGGTTAATCTATATTTTCGGTATTTACAAAATTCTGCAGAGAAACCTTACAGAAACTTGGACATAGCTGAAACTGGTGGGTGGGTCGACTAAAGTAGTTATATTTGGGCTTGGGCTCTTTTGCTCAATCTGGCCCATAAAGTTTTTAAAAATCTCATATATTCTAGTAATTAATTAATTGTTGTTTTATACTTATCTACAATTTATAACGTACATTTTTGTCTATAAGCTTAGAATAATTAATACAATTCGATATTTCAATGAAATAATAAACATGCATTTTGCAGCCCGTGTGCACACATGATAACTTTGTAACTGGTGAATTTGCAATCAGATCAATATTGTAGTGAGTTATTATTATTATTATTTTTTATATTTTTTTCTTCATAATGTCTATTATGGAAGCTAACTTTTGTTTTTATTTGATCTAGCTACTCTATACCTTTACTTACGTTACGGGAACTTGAAAGTTATGGATTTGTTTCTTCCTTCGTTGTTAACCACTTACGAACAAAAAGAAAAGAGAATATCAACATTGACAAAAAAGGGAAAAAGTAAATTTGATTTTTCACTGTTTTTGTCTCAACTTTCACCATCTCACTTACCAATAAAGGCCCGCATTTACTTCTCTTTCCGTCATTCCAAATTACCAATATACCATTCACACAGTAAAAAAATAAATGAAAAAAAATTCAAACTAAATGACATATTTAGCATCTTGTGCCCTCTCTTTAGCAAGCCGCTTTTTTGTCAAATATTTTGTTAGAGAACACCAATTTTCTATTTTCCATATGACGACAATAGGCAATAACGTTTAACATCATTTATGTAATCAATCTCGTCTCTAAACAAAACAAAAAAAAATGACAAAAAGAAGATGTATATTTTTCTTCTTCATAACCTTTTTATGTTCCAAAGTTCCAATAGTCATCATCACTACATGACCAAACATAACATCTAAATCCACGACTCTTACTGCTACACTCCTTACCAACAAAAAAAAAGCTAGAAAAGATATGTACAATAATCCATAATTATTTTTAAGTGTTAATTCGAGAAAATCAAAACCGTTGAGATTCTCTTGAAACGAACAAAGATACGATTTTTCATTTTTTTTTTTTTTCATTTATCGTAAGAGGAAGGTTCACTCACCGATCTTGGTAACACCGACGGATCTTTATCTGAAATAATTTTATATAAAAAAAATTAATTAAGGAATTTTGGAAGAAAAAATGCGAAAAAATTGTTAATGAAGAAGAAATTGTTAATTAAGATTTTAATTTATACCTCGAGAGGAATTGAAGGATCTTTTGCAGTGTAAAATGGCGCTTTGAATGCTATCTTGTTGTTGCAGAAGCGAGTCGTCGCGTCTCCTAGACTCAGACGGCGTCGTAACAGTCGCGGCCGTAGACGACGGAGGAGTCGTCGTCGACGATGAGGATCTGCTTTTCCCGAGATGTTTCCTGACTACTTTAAGACCTGCTGGAATGTTGATGTTGATGTTCCCCGGTTTATGCGTCTTCGTCGCCGGAGATTCAGTTTTCTCCGCCGTGGATCTCGCCGACGGTGCAGAAGAGCCGAAGGTTAACTGGCCGGAGTGCTTTAACTTCTCGCCGTACCGACGAGAAACTCGGATGTAAAGCGGCTTTACCTTCTTCAGATACTTTTGCATCATCACGAAACGGTTTTCCTCCGAAACGACGGATTCGTTGCCGTTTTGCTTCTTCGAGGAGGAAGACGAAGAAGAAGACGACGATGAGGAGTTTCTCGAGCTGTTGTCTCTTGTGAATAGAGAAATTATTGGCACTTCTTCGACTTTTAAATTCACCGTCACCGTGTTTTTCTGTTGAGATTCCGGCGAGTGAGACGGTGGCTGCGACGAAGGAGAAGGAGGTGGATTCTGCTGGTCGGAGTCTCCAGATCCTAAACTAGCTTCCGATTTCGCCTGGATTAGCTTCGATTTCTTCATGCCGAGCATGAGAACACGAAGCTTAGTAGCGGATTTCAAAATCGACGCCGATAACTGCGCCGCCGGAGCTTTAACGGAACATGTCTGCTCTGTCCCGACACACGGTGGTTCAGCCTCCTCCACAATCTGTCCCTTGAAGCAAACATCGTCGGAAGGAGAGAAATCAAGGTCTGGATCTACTCGAACTTCTCCGCCGGAACACGGCGAGAGCGTGAATTTGAACTCACAACCACCGTCCGTACAATCGGAATCTCCCTCTCCTCTTCTTCCTCCTCCGCCGTCGTCATCTTCGGAAACTTCTCCGTGTTTGTTGCTGTCTTCGCTTTCTTCCTCTTCCACTGGAACAGCGAACTCGAGATCGAAGAACGGTCCCTCGTCGTCGTCGGCGGCTTCATCCTCTGTTTCCGTCACAGAGACGGAGGTGACAATGGTGGTGGCTTCGCCGGAGTAACGGCAGGAAGAATCGGAGGATTGAGGGAGGAAGCTGAGGCCGGAGGAAACACCGCCACTGTTTTTCCAGTAGTTAAGGAGACTGAAAGCTTCCATGGTAGGGAAAGCCAGTATAGTCAGCCTTTCAAAAACGCTGCGTTTCAAAGCTTTCAAGGTTTTTCTCCTTTTACTTTCTGTTTCAAAAGTTTGAGAGGAAAAGAAGAAGGGTTTACGGTGGAGCTTGGAGGAGAGGAGTGAAAGCTATAAATATAAAAGTGGTAAATAAATATATTATTTATTTATCACTTTTTTATCTGGAAATCATTAATTAATTTATCTTCTTTTAAAGATATATATGTTCGATATTTTGCATTGCCCGCCATTTGCCAAATTTGTGAAACAATTGTAACCAAAAATAATGGTATGACAAAAGAACCTAAACACTATGCGCTAAATTGGCTAATTCACGTGTGTCTTGTCTTAATTAATAAAAATGGATCATATGTTGATAATATAGTACTTTTGTTTACATGTTTATGTGGGAACATTAATTACTAGACAATATTAGTTTCAATTTTGTGTTTACTATTCAAAGAAAATCAATCCCTGATAGTACTAATCGCTCTTTAAATTTTGGTGTGAGCTTTATTGGTTTTACTGTTAATAACAAAAAGTAACAAAAGAACATGAATAATTCTTTTTATAAATACTAATTCACATATATTTCTATTTTATTAATTGATATAACCATAATTAAAAAAAACATGTATTTTTTAATAGCCTGTTAATATTGTTGTTGTGTAAACGGTTGAGATGATGCCACATAAAACATGTTGCCGACCAAGAGTAATACGGTTATTGATATGGTACATTTGTTCACAAGTTTACGTGAGAACATTAATTTACGAAAAATATTTTAATTTCAATTGCGTGATTGCTATTCAACGAAACTCTCAATCCAAACTCAGTCCCTTATGTACTAATTTTTGTTTCAGCTGATACCCACCTCCAAGTTTTTTATTATTTGAATTTTGTTCCAATATGGGTAGTTTTTTTGGGTTCGAATATGGTTTATTGTGCAATAAAACACGTACGTAGTAATACATTAACAACAAAAAAAAAGCCGATTTATTGTCAATAATATTGGCCAAATGCCTTAAAACTATCTAAGTGGAGTATACATCAATTTCTACGCCACGGAAAAAAAAATGAAGGTTTTACATTCGATTTGGGTCGGTAAAAAACAAGCTTTGGATGCTGTTTTATATTTAAAGAATAATGTATATATTATTCACAATAGAACAAATTAAATCTGTCATATGTTTTAGTAGTATATTGTAAATTGACTATGTATTTTTCCTTATTTTACAAAGAGGCAGAGCCAAAAGAGATGAATAAGAGAAAAACGTGGCAAAGATAAATTGCATAACGAAGCGAGTTGCTAAGCGTAGGGAGCAGGTCAGTCACGTGACTTTCAGACTGGGACAGTCAGACCAAAAGGTCAGATATCATTAAAATATATATACGTACTCTTTTATTTTCTACTTCATCTACATAGTACACATCCATAATAAACAATAAAAAAATTTTCTTTCTTCCAGTTGTTTTTATGATAAAAAAATCTCGCATTTGAAAGTTGAAACACAAATTAATGCAATTTTACAACATAATACTGCCATGACTGAGCTTGATTACCATTGACATAACTGAAACACTGATAACAGTTACAGTACAACCGTTTATGTTTTTTATTCTTTTTGTAAAAATAAATAAATTTGTCTAACGCTAAAGACCCATATTTGATATTTGCATGTATTATTATTGTTTTTAGTTGGTTTAAAATTCCATTTTTATGAATCTAACAGTTTGACACACGAACACATTATTTTTGTCATTTAACATTTTTAGAAAGAGTTTAATTACAATTTTTTTTTAAAACTCTGTTATATTCATTTTTATTTGACTGCCTGTTATATTCATATTGAGCTGCATGTTCTGCAGGAAGTTTAGTTTAAAGTTTACGACATATTTTTACATATTATTATAACTATATTAATCAATGGAAATGGACAAAACTGATGGTGTCGCCTAAAAAATACTCCATCCGTTCCGTATTATTTGTTGTTTTAACATAATTCACGCATATTAAAAAATTCACTATAATTATTTTTTAAATAAAGAAAATAATCACTTTTTGGAAAGAGAATTCTTGAAAAAAAATTTTATCCAGATTTCAATACTACTTTATTAACTTTACAGAAAAAGTGTCAAAAATAACAAATAAATTGAAACAAAAATAAATCTTTAAAACAACAAATATAAAGGAACGGAAGAGTACTAATTTTACACTTAAACTGATTCTTAAAGAGTCTGGATAATGTTTAATATATTGATTTGTAAATTCTACTGTATATGTGTAAAGTTTGTAGTTCCGAGACGTATTTATTAACACCATCATCATTATTTAGCGAGAATTTTAGACCGTCAGATTCACTGGATGTGGACCTCAAAGTCCCGCGTTATCGTCCAAAAAAAAAGTGCCATGATCATCCTTCTTTAATGGGCCTCAAGTTCCCAAATTCAGTAAAGAATATGGGCCCTTACACTCTATATGTGTACGTAAATTCGTATGATTTATTATTGTTATTTTTCTACTCCATTTACTTTTCAAATTCATTTAATCCGGCTCATGGGATCAGTTCAATTTCATTAATAATGCATTAATATATTTATTCTTTCAATGATAAATAAATTCGTTTGTTGTTGAAGTTTTTTATTCAATGCTTCATTAAATAAGTTTATATGGAGCTTGAAATCTTAGATAACCTGAGACACATTCTTCGAAACAAAAAAAAAAGTTTTTTTTTTTCCTTATTCGCTTTATCAAATTCAAAAGGGACAAAGCACTTTCAAAAGCAAGTCAAAGAAGCTAGTCTCTTGTTGTTTGATAGGCTTCCCTGAAATTCAGCTTTAGTGGATTTCCTCCAAATATAAAGTAGTTGTTATAAGTTTTTGATCGAGATTGATACATGATTATATAAACTACTCTATATATATACATAGTAATTTTGTTTACAGAAATAGCATATGAGATTTAGAGAATTGTGTAGAATAATATAATTGGATCAACCGATTCAAGTACGATTAATTTTGAAAAGTTTCATGTGTGGTACTATATATAGGTCCCGATATAAACAAAAAATAATAATTTGCTGTGTTTATCTGTTTTGGAAAAAACAATGATAAAAAGATTCTTGATTTGTAAAAAAAATTGTTATGTGTTAATCATGATGTTTATTCTGTAATATTTGTATGGTTTTTATGTTGCTAATTTAGAACTTTTATACACAAAAATATAACAATTTGACAAAATGATAATTATGTTGCTATTATAAATGGATTTCTTTTATAAAAAAAACACAACTATTATAAAGAAATTTGTAGAGTTCAATGGACTATTTTCTTTAATTTCGATTATCTCTTATTTTTGTCTAAAGTTTGTCAATGTCTTCATCCGATTTTACAACAATATGTTAATATACGAGAGATATGAATAAAACTATAAATCTTTTATAAATGAAATCGTTAGAAGAAAAAAGAGATTTATAATTGAATTGACAGTGATCCAAATTTGTGACTCCAGGTTTCCAACTAAGTTGACAAAAAAGCTAATAATTGTTGGTCAAAGAAAAACGCTGCATTGCTAGCTATTTTCATCCAACTCAATGATTAAGTGAATAATCTATTTTAATTAAATGATGATTCCAGATAATTTCAGATACTTATACTATGAGGTATATAGCATATACAGTATATATTAGCTCTCTTTATCCGATCTTGTCGGGATATTGTTTGGCATGATACAGCAATAGTTAGCCCTAGAGATTTGATTTGGCTAGCAGCTAGTTAGCTACAAACCTTTTTTCTTAAATTCGCATGTGTATAATCACTACAAGAAAAACATAAAATTCCGACGGCAATTTTGGTCGAAAATCTGTCGGAAAGGCCTATTTCCGACGGATTTTCGACCAAAAGAGTCCGTCGGTTACAGTTCGTCGGAATTGGCTCATCGGTCGGAAATCCGTCGGAAATTTCCGACGGATTAGTGTCGTCGGTAATCCGTAATTAATTTCCGACGGATTACCGAGGAAGATAAACCGATTGATTTCCGACGATATACCGATGGATTTATTTGTGACGGATGCCCGACGGATCCAATTCCGACGGATGTCCGACGGAAATATTTCCGACGACATACCAACGGAACTCTGTCCGACGATATACCGACGGACCTATTTCGACGGATGTCCGACGGACGGAAAGTTTCCGACGGATTTCCGAGGGACGCTATTCCGACGGATTTCCGACGGAAAGTATCCGACGGATTTCCGACGGAAAGTATCCGACGGATTTCCGACGGAATATTATAAAAAAAAAAAAGAATTTATATCGAATTTAAATATAAATTAAAAACGAAAATTAAATATTAAAATTAAAATTAAAATTTTAGAAAATAAAAATAAATTATAAATTTGTTTTGACAATAAAAATAAAAAACGACATAAAAGAAATTGTTCAAAAACAACAAACTACTTTTTAAACAAATGTGGAAACGAAGCTTCCATTATTTCTTTCATCATGCGTAGCTCTTCCCGGGTCGATTCGTGTGCGGACTCCAACTGCTCATGCTTCTTTCCCATTTCTTCGACAATCGCATCACGGTCTTTGATTTCTTGGCTAAGCTTTTCGATCTCTTTTTGATAATGCGGAGAGTATCGAGAAAAACCCGAAGAAGAAGAGGAATCAGCTCCATCGAATTTCGGAAGTGGGCCTAACCCTACGGTTCGACCTTTTACTTTCCGAGTTTCCTAAACAAAATTATTAAGATGTTAGATATCAAAAATTAAAATTAAAATTAAAATTAAAATTAAAGTAAAAACTAAAATAAAATAAAAACGCACCGAGAGAACAATGTCGTTGATCTCATCTCGGGTTAGCTCGTTCGAGGAGATCGAGCCGTCTGGATTTTCCTGCGAGAGCTGGGTCAAGCGGTCGAGCTTCTTTTTCTTGCATTTCTCCACAACCTCCCGAACACCAACGTCTTGGACTTCTCCGGTCTTTTTGTTGGTGTGCCTCGTTTCCAAAACGTCGAGGTAATCGGGAACGACTCCACCCGCTTCTATCGTCTATGAAAAATAAAATTATATAAATTAAAATATATTAATAAATAAGAAAATTATGAAAAAAAAAATATTTACTTACCATTTCAGCCACTTGACGTAAGGTCGATTTTGCGCCCCCGTTATGAACATAAACGCCCTTTCCTCCTCGGTCACTCTTCCGGTTCTTCGAGTTTTTCTCGGATTGTATCTTTGTGGCAGGTCGATTCCAATACTCGCAAAAACCGTTCCAGACATTCTCCTCGAGATCCTTCGGCGGATCTTTTCCCTCGATGAACTTTTGCTTCCACTCGTACATGTGTCTCGTGTATTGGATGGCGGCGAACCTGTCGAACTCATCGAGAACGGTTCTGGTTCGCTGCCAGTTCCAAGTGAATTCTTGCTGTAAAAACAAATTATGTAAGTTATAATGAAATAAAAAATTTGTTTAAAAATTTGAAAAACTTAAAAAAAAACTTACGGCGAAAGATCGATGCCACGAATCTTTCACGTCAGGCGGCATCGATGAGTAGGTCTCATACGGGTGGTGCAACATGGTATGAAACATCCGCAGTATGGTCTTGTTGATTTCCGGATGCAATCCAAACCTGAAAAAATTATAGATTAAAAAACTTTAGAAACAAATTTAAATTTAAAAAAAATAAAGGGCAAGAAATATAAAAAAAATTAGACAAGAAATTACCATGTCCCATCTTCGCAATCCGGGTCGAGTTTGATGCAGTGCCTCCGGTTCGGCTGTTGGACAAGTTCTTCGATAGAAATCCGACTGCGGGCAGCGGATTCTTGGGACTCCGGGACGTCAGAAGAAGATCCGCTATGTGTGGAACGACGCGAACGAGAGCGGCCACCACGAGAACGAGAGCGGCCACCAAGTTGTTGCGGCGAAAATTCTCTATACATGAGAAAAATTTAAACATTAGCATTAAAAAAAAGTTAAAAAATTATGTTTTCAAATTTCAAAATATAAAATCAATTTTATTTGGTTTTAATTATAGAAATTCGTTTTCTTTTTTTTATTTATATTAAAGAAATTCATATTTATATTTTAAAAATTATAGAAATTTTTATTTATATTATAGAAATTCGTTTTTATATTTATAGAAAGTATAAAAATTCGTTTATTTTGAAATATAATTTTAAAATAAATTTTATTTGTTTTCAAAATATATAATTCGTTTAATATTTTTTTTCAATATTATAAAAATTATAAAAATTCGTTTTTTATGAAATATAATTTTAAAATCCACAAACCATAATTTCTAATACCCTAAAATCCGATTCACATCTAACACCCTAATTTCTAACATCCTAAAAATCTAACACCCGATTTTCTAACACCCTAACACATCTAACACCCGATTTTCTAACAACCTAACACGATTTACACACCAAAAAGTAAAAAAAAATTAAAAATCGGGTGACTTACGAGTTATCCATTGAGAGAAGAAGAAGATCCGGCGGCGGAGCGGCGGTGCGGCGGAGCGGCGGTGCGGCGAAGGAGAGAAGAGGAGATGCGGCGGAGAAGAGGAGATGCGGCGGAGAAGAGAAGAAGCGGCGGAGAAGAGAAGAAGAAGGAGATGCGGCGGAGAAGAGAAGAAGAAGAACTGGGGGAAAAAGAAAGGGTTTTTGTGTATATATAACGATTTCCGACGGACCTAATCCGTCGGAAATCCGTCGGAATTTAAAAAAATTCATTAAAAATAATCAATACGCGGCCAGAGGACGCGCCTTCTCGAAAAACCCGAAAGCCGTCGGAAATCCGTCGGAAAACCGAAATCCGTCGGAAATCCGTCGGAAATTTCCGACGGATTTCGGTTTTCCCGATATTTGTTGCATGCGTTTCCATTGGTTAGTCAACGCATCACACGGATCGTTGAATTTGATCCGTCGGAAATCCGTCGGAAATTTCCGACGGATTTCCGACGGATTTCGGTTTTCCGACGAATTTCCGACGGCTTTAGGGTATATTTAGGGTTTAGGGTTTTATAAATGCAAAATTTGTTATTCAAACAATACTAAACATGTTGCATTAACAAAATATGTTGATTCTTAAAACAATTTGTTTTTCCAATTGTTTTAAAAAATAAAATACAACAAACATATAATTTTCCAAAACATTTACATAACTATATACTAACACTTATACTAACTCCTTAACCATATTTCAAATTTTTGTCTAAACATCAATAAATATGTATTAGATTACATTTAGATCATATTGTACATTTGTTAACCATATAAAAAAGTTATTATAGGAGTTTTGAAAAAATTGGATTTAAAACTTCATACCCTAAACCACAATTTAAAGAGGCCGTCGGAAATCCGTCGGAAATTTCCGACGGATTTCCGACGGCCTCTTTAAATTGTGGTTTAGGGTATGAAGTTTTAAATCCAATTTGTCCGAGTACATGTAAAATTATGTTTATGTTCATATCCGTCGGAAATCCGTCGGAAATTTCCCACGGATTTCCGACGGCATCTTTAAAAGGTGGTTTTGTGTATGAAGTTTTCACTCTAATTTTTTACAAATCATACTAAAGTTTATAAACGTATGATTCATATTTTTTTTTGGTTTTTAATTCACTAATGTGTACTTTTAAATTTATAAAAATAAATGTTTACACAAGTTTATTTCAATACAAGGATAAAAAAAAAACTACTCTGAATCTCCTGACTCTGATGAATCATCTGAAGACGCCGTATCAGATTCTTCTCCAAATTCATCAATTTCTTCCTCTGAATCCTCAAATATTCGATCGTCCGCATCTACAGTGAAGTCAACTACGAGCTCGACTTCGAGGGAATGATCTATGGAAGCTAAAGCAACAGTATTTTGTTGCAAAGGATCATTTTCAGATATCCCATAAACTCTACCTCTCGGGTTAATCGGTGTCACTGTAATCCATGGGTCTTGCTTGTTTTTCACTCGAGGATAGGGAATATAGCATACCTATACACCATAAAAATTAAATATTAACAAAATCATGTAAATGAAAAATTAATTATATCTCTAAAAGATTCAGAAATTAATAAAACTAACCTGGTCTGCTTGTGAAGCAAGAATGAATGGATCATATGTCTGGAGTCGTCTTCTTCCATGTACTGATGTAACACCAAATTGGTCGTGTCGCACACCACTTCCATCTAATGGGTCGTACCAATCGCATAAGAATGCAACGCATCTCAAGTCCAACATTCCAGGATAATGAACTTCTAAAATCTCGCGAAGGACACCATAGTATACAAGATCACCGGATTGAGTGGATACCCCGTAATCAGAAGTCGGCCTGCTCCTATCATCTCGAAGAATCTTAAAAGCGTAACCCCGGGTGCAATACATCATATGTGACCGAGCGACCGTTAGTGGAAATTGCACTAACTCTTCTAACCACGTGGGAAATAAATGACCTTCAGAGGACTTTGTCGTAACCTGCATAAATGAGTTCGTAATAATTAAAACATTTATTTTACATATATATGTTAATTAAGATCAAATAATTAGTTCTACACTTACATAATATCGCAACCAACGTCCAAAATCTTCTTGTTTTAGCTTCATAAGCTCTTCCTCGGTTTTCTGTGGATGATTGTAACGCATTTGAGCCATATAGATCCTATGAAAGTAAACAACACATGTTATATATATTATATAAATGACATGATCAATTATTTCAGAATATATGTGAAGATCAAATATTCAATGGGCTCGGTTTAATACCTCTCATATTCTTCAACTTCGTCGCAGTTTGTGAGAATATACATATGCAAATGATTATGCTCAACGGCTGACAACTTTCGCTTCTTCCCCTTTCCACTAAGTCTTCCAATCTGGCAGAAAATATTAGGAACATAGACCGGATATATTGGTCTCTCGCCTCCGTCATCATGTCGAGCGGGTCTTCGACTCTTTGTTTTAACTTGTGTTGGAAAGTAGAACTCCGCAAAATTAGAGGTTTCTTCATTGATGCTCTGCGCGACAATAGAACCCTCAACTCTGCTTAAATTTTTCACCTTCTTCTTGAGATGAAACATATACCGCTCGAAAGGATACATCCAACGATACTGAACAGGGCCCCCAAGTTCTGCTTCTCGAGGTAGATGAATTGGTAGATGTTCCATAACATCAAAGAAGGAGGGTGGAAATATCTTCTCTAGATTGCAAAGTATTACGGGTATTCTGTCCGCCAGGTTTTGGATACCGTCTATTGTAAGAGATCGCGCGGATATATCTCGAAAAAATGAACCAATCCCTGCAAAGTTTACATTAAGGAGAAATATATTATGAAATGATCGATTTAAAACTAATATTAATGAAATTCTTGAAAAAAATATATAAGATATTTAATTCTTAATTGTACCTGCAATTGCTTCATGGACATTACGTGGTAAAAGACCGGCAAAAGCAAATGGAAGGAGACGCTGCATCACAACATGACAATCATGACTCTTCATTCCAGAAAACTTTCCTTCTCCACGATCAATGCAGTTACGAAGATTGGATGAGTATCCATCCGGAAATTTAACTCTATCGGCAATCCAGTCGAAAAACACATCCTTTGAAGGTGCATCCAATCGAAAAGCAGGGACCGGGGCCTTCCCATTCGCTGAAATATGTAGCGCCCTACGAGAACAAAATTCTGGCAAGTCCAATCTAGACTTTAGGTTGTCCTTTGTCTTCCCTTGGACATTGAGAACGGTGTTCATTATGTTCTCGAAAAAATTCTTCTCAATGTGCATCACATCTAGATTATGCCTCAATAAATGGTCCTTCCAATAAGGCAAGTCCCAAAAAATACTCTTCTTGTGCCAATTATGTAGGTCCCCACAAGCATTCACAGGATAATGCCCGTTACCACCACATTCAACGGTCCTCTCTGCACCAAAATCTCTGAACTGAGTCAACGCATAATTTCCATCTAACTGAGGAGGTGGACCCTCAAATACTCGACGGTTCTTCCTAAACAACGTTGTGCTCCGACGATAAATATGGTCGCTTGGAAGAAATCGCCTATGACAATCAAACCAACACGTTTTTCTTCCGTGCTTCAATTGGAATGCATCTGTGTTATCTTGACAAGAAGGGCATGCTAACCTTCCATGCGTTGTCCATCCAGATAACATCCCATATGCCGGAAAATCGCTAATAGTCCACATAAGTACTGACCGCATGAGAAAGTTCTGCTGACAAGAAACATCAAACGCCTCAACACCATCCTCCCATAACATTTGCAGCTCATAAATCAATGGTTGGAGAAACACATCAAGTGATCTCTTTGGATGCTCTGGTCCAGGCACGAGAATGCTAAGGAACAAGAACTCTCGTCTCATGCACAAAGTTGGCGGTAAATTGTAAGGTGTAACAATAACCGGCCACAATGAATATTGCCTCCCATGCTTTCCAAATGGATTGAAACCATCAGTACATAATCCAAGGTAGACGTTCCTTGCCTCATACGCAAAACTCGGATACACAGATTGAAAATGTTTCCATGCTCTCGCATCTGAGGGATGATCAATTTTTCCATCTGTTGTGTTATGCTCTGCATGCCATCTCATTGCCCCCGCTGTGCGCTCTGATTGATATAACCTCTTCAATCTCTCGGTTAATGGCAAATACCACATTCGTTTATGTGGGACTGGAACTCTTCCACTTGTTTCCTTATACCGAGGTTTCCGACAAAATCGACATGTCGAACGGTTTTCATCCTCTCTCCAGTAGAGCATACAGTTGTCGATGCACACATCTATCATTTGATAGGGCAATCCAAGGCCACCAACAAGTTTCTGTATCGCATAGTACGATTCAGGTGCAAGATTATCTTCAGGCAAAATATCTTTCACAAAATCTGCGATTGCATCCACACACTCTTCACTCAAATTGTAATCCGTCTTTATACCCATCATCCTAGTTGCAGCTGATAAAGGGGAATGTCCCTTTCTACAACCATCATATAACGGATGTTTAGCAGCGTCTAACATATCAAAGAACCTCCGAGCTTCTAAGTTAGGTTCTTCACCTCTATCTCCATACTCAGCAATCGATGGTATACTTTCACGAAACGCATCATTCACCATCTGAACATGACCTACAGTTTCTACCTGATCCGTTCTAGGTTCCTCTAAGCTATCTCCAACAAATTGTTCACTAGTACTAGCAATATCCACCATTCTATCATTTTCTCCATGATAATACCAAATCTTGTAACCCGCCACAAATCCATTACAATACAGGTGTGACCATACTTCCCTTATCACGATGAATCTACGATTCCGACACTTTATACAAGGGCAATAAATTTTACCGGATTTTATTGCTTTCGGCTGCATCGTCGCTAATCCCATGAATTCTTGCAAACCTTCTTTGTACTCTTCCGTGATAAGACCCGTTGCCGGAATTTGATGAGGCTTGTCCATCCATGATCGAAAATAATTATAAGAATCTGAAGAAGACATTTTTCAATATTTTAGATGAAATATTTTTTCTTTTGGTGTTTTTCTAGTGAATGAGAGAAGGGGGACTTGCATTTATAGGAAAATATCAGCACATTTCCGACGGAATTCCCACGGATTTCCGACGGATTTCTTACATAATCTAACGGCTAAATAACGGCTATAATATTCAAACGGCTTTAAAATCCGTCGGAAATCCGTCGGAAACTTTTTACGAATTTCCGACGGATATAATTCAGTCGGAAATTACCGACGGATTTCCGACGGTTTCTTACTTTGTCACAATATGGTCGCAATTCCGTCGGAATTAGCCAACGGATATTTTCCGTCGGAAAACCGTCGGAAATTCCCGACGAAATTCAGACGGAATCTTGTCCGTCGAAAATTACCGACGGATTTCTGACGGTTTATTAGTTTGTCACAATTTCGTCACAATTCCGTCGGAAATTTCCGACGGATAATATTCCGTCGGAAATTGCCTTGTTTTCTTGTTGTGAATATGGGAGTAGGAGCTAACATTAATATCGTTTTGAAAAATGTTAAATATGGTCCGAAAACGTATATTTAAATGCACAGTGGATTAGAAAGAAAAGAAATCAAGAAAATAGAAACAATGTGATTAGACCAATAACAACAATTATATTTTGTCTTCTAGGAATACCAATAAATAAACATGAGCATGAGATGCAGAAAGCATCGAATTATAGCAGCAACAGGGTAAAGAGCATGTTTCTGTAATTCTGTTCACTTATGTTTAGTGACCAAATAAATTCAGAAAAATATAGGTGTGTGCAGTGATCTAACTGTACGTATTTTTGGTCGCGCTCACAATTCTAGTAAAGATTATTCACGGTCTCTCAAATAAACTAGTTACTGTGTTAAAAAAAGAATACTACGACCTTGCAAAAACCGGTGTAGAAATGAGAATCTAACGTCAAGAAACTGTCACAAAGGAAAGAAGCAAACAGCAGAACAGTATCGGCCTAACTCGTCTTACTATTAAACACACAGCAAAGACTAATTTCATATTGATTCAGTTCGTTCAACTTGTACAGTCTTTTTCCGTCTAAAACTGTATTTAAGTCATCCAAAACCAAAGTACTGTATCTTCAACAGGTAATAACCAAACGTGAAAAGTATAAATTGTATAGTTTATAGTATGCTTTGGCTTATTTGAAGACTTGGTTTTACTTTTTTTCTTTTTCAAGATATGATTTTACTTTGCTTGTGTTCTTTTTTTTTGAAGAATAAACATTTTAGAACGTTTTATTTTAGTTTTATGGGAAAAATGGTTTCACAAATTCAAAACTTCTTCTTCTCATATCAAGATCAAATTGAGGATCTTAATATATTTTTGTAACTAGATCTTTTACTATTACGAAATAGAGTGAACAAAATACTATTTAGAGTCGTTAATCTATAAAATTTTTAAAATTGAGCTGTCCAAGCATTTCTTTTCTTCTGTGTAACGAACATTTCGTATTTTGTCTGTTCTTTTTTTGTTTTTTCCTGTAATTGTATTTATCTGGTTTCTTTAAGATCTCAACAATATTCAGACTATAAAAAAAATACAAACATTCTATATAGACGAACAAAAAAACTGTATTTTCTCTAGTTAGTAAAAAAAAAAAAAGCTGTATTTTCTATATCTTTGCTTTTCCTTTTTGGGCCTTCCCTTAAAAACTATTAAAAGCCCAAATCGAACGGGTTTATACCCATAAACGTTGTTCTTTGATCCCCTGTGGCCTGTATGATACTGGCTGTATCAAAGCCTTGTGACATTTAACGCTTCACTAACGGGGACGTTAGTAGGATTCGAAGCTTGATTAACAATTTAACGGTCGTTTGTCTTCCGTCTCAAAGATGTTACTTTTTTTTTTGTTTTTATAGATTTACAACGTCAAACTGTTGTTACCTGCCCGGATATACCAACGGTCACGATTGAGTAAGAAAAATCGACGGGTGAGATTGAATCTGTATCAAACGCTCTTATTTAGAGGTCAGGTGACTAAAGAAGATTCTCATTATTTTCTTCTCCGTTTCTCACTCGTCGCTTCTGAAGCAGAAAGAGTTTTTAGGGTTTTTAGCGGAGGTTTCAAGGGAGGAAGTTATAATGGCGGAAGAGCACAAACACGAGGAATCATTCATGGAGAAGATAGCTGAGAAGATCCATGGTCACGATGGCTCTTCTTCGTCTTCTTCCGATTCAGATGACGAGAAGAAATCTGCGTCTCCTTCGTCTATCAAGACGAAGATTTACCGCCTCTTTGGAAGGGAGCAGCCTGTTCACAAGGTCTTCGGCGGCGGAAAACGTATGGATCTCTCTTTTTCCCGTTTTTCTCCAGTTTTTGATTTGTTGTCTCTCCTTTTCATGTTTCTATTTCCGCTTTGGCCTTAACTCTGAGGTGTCGCCAATTGCTTTTTCAAGGTCAAGCTTCTCCGATTAGCGGTTTTAGATAATTTTTCTTGTCGGATCTGGATTCTAGCTTTTACCTTCTATCGAATGTGAAGTTTTGCTGTATGCTAGCTTGATTGAGCCTAGGATTTATCGTTACTAGGCTGTTGATGTCGTAGATTAGTTTTGTTGCTTGGATAGAGTATAGATCCTGAAAATAAGGATACGACAGGTGTTTAAACGAACGATTTGATTTGTTGTTTACTTTTGAATGATCTGTGGAATGATCTGTGGGCTGTTGATGATCTGTGGAATGATCTGTGGGCTGTTGATGATCTGTGGAAAGAATCATTCCGTAAGCTCAGGATCTTTAATTTTTTTGCCTTCACTTGTTCTGATATAGCTGCCGACATTTTCCTCTGGAGGAACAAGAAGGTATCAGGAGGTGTGTTGGGAGCTGCAACTGTCTCCTGGATCTTATTCGAGTTGCTTGAATACAACCTCCTCACTCTTTTCGGCCACGTTTCAATTCTTGCTCTCGCAGTGTTGTTCTTGTGGTCTAGTGCTACTACCTTCATTCACAAGTAAGTTTTAATTGCTGAGTGTTTTTATCTTTAGTGAGAGATTGACGTAAATCAATGGCCTATTAAAAGCTGATTTTTTTTGCGTTACAGGACACCTCCTCATATCCCGGAAATTCACATCCCCGAGGAAGTTGTTCTCCAGCTTGCTTCTGGACTAAGGATTGAAATCAATCGCGGTTTTACTGTTCTTAGGGACATCGCATCAGGAAGAGATCTCAAGAAGTTTCTATTGGTAAAGCCTTTTTGTTAATTGTGCTGTTGTTAGATGGTTTCTTGTTTTTTTTTAACATTGGCTCTTAAATGTGTGTTTAGGTGGTTGCTGGGTTGTGGGTTTTGTCAAAAGTTGGTAGCTCATGCAACTTCTTGACCTTAGTCTATATCGGTAACAATCCATACCCTTATTGCATCCAATCCATAAAGTCACTCTTTTTGTGTGTGTTTTCTGATATCTAATCCTCTTTTCTCTCTGCTTTCAGCAACTGTTCTTCTCTTCACCGTTCCCGTGCTTTACGAAAAGTATGAGGATAAAGTAGACGCCTTTGGTGAAAAGGCAATGAAGGAGATCAAGAAGCAATACGCGGTGCTTGATGAGAAGGTTTTGAGCAAGGTGATGAGCAAAATCCCCAGAGGAGCCTTCAACAAAAAGAAGGATTAGAGTGTGTAAGTGTCTCCCGTCATCATCATCGTCATCATCCGAGACTTCCAGATTGATATCTAAATCTGGAAGCATTGTTTTTTTCGACTTGTTATTGGAAGCTGTTGGTTAATAACCCTTTAGTCTCTCAAATCTCTGCTCTGTGGATTTTATTCGGGGTTTTTAACCAAATTTTATAGCATATGAAATTTGAATGAACCATAATTATTGATCCTTTTGTGGAATACCCATATTCTCCGTTATGATAAAATCTTTGAATATTTCAAACTCGGAGTTCCCCTGGTCAGTAGATTTGCTGTTTTGGTGTTTGCTTCTTCTATGGTTCTGTCTCTTTGCTTCTGTTCTTTCCGGAATCGTCAATGTTATATGCAACATGTAAGAGGAATTTGCAGAGGATTTTTCAGGGTATTGCTTTAAAAAACAATTAACGTGGTTAGTAGATCCAAATCTGATCATATCTGTGTTTCGAATAGCTTGGGGAAATGTTTTTGTTCTCAAAGTTTGTAACTTCACCCATGGGAGTAGGAATCAAATTTCGCAGTGGTGTGCATCTAATACAAGGGACGTGTTCTTATTTTTGGATGTTTCAGATACACTAATTACCTTTTTTTGCTTGACTAAGTTTTAGATTAAGCCAAAATTACTCAAAATCACATGAAATATACTATTACAAATCCGACCACTACCCGATCTACAGCGAGTTCATGCAGTGATCTTTAAGAGTACAATTCATATGATAGGTTTAGGTACCCAAAATTCATATGATAGGTTTAGGTAACCTGTTTCATAATGGACTTAATTACAATTCATATATGTTTTATGATTGTGGTTTGAGATTCTTATCTTAGTGTCTATTTATACTGTGTTATACTCCTTTTGTTCCTGTATTTTTGAGTTTTTCACACTTATTAAGAAAATTTTACAAAAGACTTTTCTAACTTTGTTTTATTAATTGTTACTTAAGATATTCTTTAAATAATAAATATTATAAGAGCAAATTAAGTAAAAATTGACAATAACTACACCTAGAAAATTGAAAACTGCTTTCTTTTTGAAACAAATTTTTTTTCTAAAACTACCTTCTTTTAGGAACAGAGGGAGTATATGACTATGAGCCGTAAAAATTGGTATGTAATCTGTTAAGATTTTTGTTCCAGTGAGAAATAGAGCAATAATAGAAATAAAATAAAAACGTTTCAAAAAAAAAATAATAGAAATAAAAGGGAAATAAATGGAATATTTTGTTTTAAAAGTAATTTAGAAGAATAAAATGCAGAGGAAAAACTGATTAAATAATTAGGAATGAATGGTATAGCCAGCACATTAACTGTTTGATTTAGAAATAAAAAATCATCATCAACTATATCACACTAATTTCAGTATTAGTGTGAAATGGAATATTTTTAAAAAGTAGTTTAGAAGAATAAAATGCAGAGGAAAAATTGAATAAAATGGATAACATGGTTAAAATCATCATCAACTATATCAATCTAATTTTAGTATTAGTGTAAAAAGAATTATTTTAAAATAAAATAATTTTGAAAAATAAAATGCAGAGGAAAAATTGAATAAATGGTTAGGAATGAATGGTAGCCATCACATTATTTTTTTAATTTAGAAAAAATAAAAAATCATCATCAAGCATATCACACTAATTTCAGTATTAAAAGTAACTTTTAACTGAAAGTCATTATAAAAATTACTAACTTCAATATTAAATTTCAATTAAAGACTAAATATTGATTTTAAATTTGAATTTTTGTTTTATATAGAAGTATATCTTAAGAAAATACTTAGTTATCAATATTACTTTAAATCGGAATATACAAAGAGATAACTGCGGATATATGGAAAGATTATGAGCTTAAGACCCGACACTTCCACGGTTAATTAATTTTTTTTTTTAGAATATAATTATAATATTTATTTAAAATTGAATATTTTGTTTTTAACATAATTCTATTCAACTTATATTGAGAGTTATCTACCAAATATTAATTTAAAATATAAGGTTTCAATTAATATTTATGCAACTATATAATTGAAACAATATTTTCAATTATTTAACTAAAATCTTATTTCCTATTTTGTTTTTAATCTGTAAATATATTTGTTTTTTGTTGTTCCTTCCCAAATATGATAAAGATTAATTTCGTTCTATAATTTTTATGAAAAATTGAATGGAGAAGAATGAAAAGAAATTCATTTTGAATGATCTGTGGAATGATCTGTGGGCTGTTGATGATCTGTGGAATGAATCATTCCGTAAGCTCAGGATCTTTAATTTTTTTGCCTTCACTTGTTCTGATTTAGCTGCCGACATTTTCCTCTGGAGGAACAAGAAGGTATCAGGAGGTGTGTTGGGAGCTGCAACTACCTTCATTCACAAGTAAGTTTTAATGGCTGAGTGTTCTTATTTTTGGATGTCTCAGATACACTAATTACCTTTTTGCGTGTGACTAAGTTTTAGATTAAGCCAAAATTACTCAAAATCACATGAATTATATTATTACAAATCCGACCACTACCCGATCTACAGCGAGTTCAGGCAGTGATCTTTAAGAGTACAATTCATATGATAGGTTTAGGTACCCAAAATAAAATATACGTAGCTTACCTCTCTATTCGATATCCTTAAAAAAAAAACAAAAACAAAAAATCATTTCTTAAAAGTGCATAGCATCGTGGTTTCTAACATTGTCCGCAGGCACATTCATGATTAATACATATTGGAGATTTGCAAGATTGGAAACAACTGTTTAGGCAATCTTCATTTTTAAAGCAACTTCCAAAAAATTGATATTGATGCGTCGATGTTGGTGGACATGCTCCAACGCACTCCACATCTCGTGGATGTATCATCACTTCCCTTGCATTTGACATCCACACACCTATTTACATATATATACATTCAATCATATAATATATAATAATCACCCAATTCAGCTTTCAAAGTAAGTATGCGAGCCAGAGAGAGAGAGAGAGAGATCTAGAGAGAGAGAAACTAACATGAGAGAAGGAGTGTGACGAGAAGAATCATCAATGTTGCCTTTGATGCTGCCATGTATTTTTAAGTTTTCAAATCGATCTGTATATGTTTTATGACTGTGTTTTGAGATTCTTATCTTAGTGTCTATTTATACTGTGTTATATATGAGCCGTAAAAATTGGTATGTAATCTGTTAATATTTTTGTTCCAATGAGAAATTGAGCAATAATAGAAATAAAATAAAAACGTTTCAAAAAAAAATAAGAAATAACTCTCAGTATTAGTGTGAAATGGAATAATTTTTAAGAAAAGTAATTTAGAAGAATAAAATGAATGGTAGCCTCCTGTAGCCAGCCCATTAATTGTTTGATTTAGAAACAAAATAAAAAAATCATCATCAACTATATATCACACTAATTTTAGTATTAGTGTGAAATGGAATAATTAAAAAAAAAAGTAATTTAGAAGAATAAAATGCCAAGGAAAAATTGAATAAATGGTAGCCAGCACATTAATTGTTTGATTTAGAAACAAAACAAAAAAATCATTATCAACTATATCACACTAATTTCAGTATTAGTGTGAAATGGAATAATTAAAAAAAAAAGCAATTTAGAAGAATAAAATGCAGAGGAAAAATTGAATAAATGATTAGGCATGAATGGTAGCCAGCACATTAATTGTTCGATTTAGAAACAAAATAAAAAATCATCATCAATTATATCACACTAATTTTAGTATTAGTGTGAAATGGAATAATTTCAAAAAAAAGTAATTTAGAAGAATATATGTAGAGGAAAAATTGAATAAATGGTAGCCAGCACATTAATTGTTTGATTTAGAAACAAATAAAAAATCATCATCAACTATATCACACTAATTTTACTATTAGTGTGAAATGGAATAATTTTTTTAAAAAAGTAATTTAGAACAATAAAATTCAGAGGAAAATTTTAATAAATGGTAGCCAGCACATAAATTGTTTGATTTAGAAACAAAATAAAAATCATTATCAACTATATCACATTAATTTCAGTATTAGTGTGAAATAGAATAATTTTTCAAAAGTAATTTAGAAGAATAAAATGCAGAGGAAAAATTGAATAAATGGTTAGGAATGAATGGTAGCCAGCACATTAATTGTTTGATTTAGAAACGAAATAAAAAATCATCATCAACTATACCACACTAATTTCAGTATTAGTGTGAAATGGAATATTTTTAAAAAAAAGTAATTTAGAAGAATAAAATGCAGAGGAAAAATTGAATAAATGGTTAGAAATGAATGGTAGTCATCACATTAATTGTTTGATTTAGAAAAGAAAAAACCATCATCAACTATATCATACTAATTTTAGTATTTGTGTGAAATAGAATTATTTTAAAATAAAATAATTTTGAAAAAGAAAATGCAGAGAAAAATTGAATAAATGGTTAGGAATGAATGGTAGTCAACACATTAATTGTTTTATTTAGAAACAAAATAAAAAATTAACATCAACTAAATTCAATATTAAAAATAACTTCTAAACTGAAAATCATTAAAAAATAATACTAACTTTAATATTAAACTTCAATTAAATATTTATTATTGAGTTTTAATTTTAATTTGTGTTTCATATGAAAGTATATCTTTAGAAAATAGTTAGTTATCAATATTACTTTAAAATATAATTATCATATTTATTTAAAATTGAATATTTTGTTTTTATCTATCAAATATTAATATAAAATATAATATTTATTTTATTTTTTATGCAACTATTCAATTATTTAACTAAATTTTCATTTCTATTTTGTCTTTAATTTGTAAATATTTTTTTTTTGTTGTTCTTCTCCAAATATGATATGGATTAATTATATTTGTTTTATAATTTTTCATTAAAAATTGAATGGAGAAGAATGAAAAGAAATCCAATGTAGCAAATATTATTTTTAAATTGTGTATTTTGTTAGGAATATATAATATATATCTATATTTATATATATATATATATCTATATCTATATTTAACATCAAATTTGTATTGTTTTTAAATTTTTTGTTATTATAAAGTAGTATCAAAAAGTACATATCATCGTTTTTTTTTTAAATCCTAAGAGTTCTGAGCATTTGGTTTATAATCTGCTCCAATATTTGCAATTTACCTTTAGATATTTCGATTTAAAAAATAATCCAGAATTTGAATCTAGAGCATATCATCGTTTCCAGCACACTGCACACGTACATTCTTATTAGCATTTTATTTCTGCAAGAATCAAAACAACTCCCAAAATATTGATCTCTATGCGCCTCCGTCAGTGGACATCCTTCTCCAACACACTCCACATCCCTTGCATTTGATATCCACATACCTATATATATATACCTACATTCAATCATATAAATATATAATCACTCGATTCAAATTTCAAAGTAAATATAATATATAATTTATATATATATAGAGAGAGAGACTAACATCAGAGGAGTGCGACGAGATAAATGAATGAGCAATGTTGTCTTTGATGCTGTCATGTCTTTTTTTTTGGGTTTTCAACACCTTAAGTTCATAGAATGGTTCAAAAATGCAAACCGGCGAAACTAAGTTTACATATTTTAAATGATAAAAGTAGTTTTGAGCATTTCGTACCAACTTATCTGTTTTTGTATTATGTGCGCGTGGGATGTGAGATAGAAAAAAATGAAAAATTCTTCCTGCTTGTCTCGTATTTTTTTTGGGTGTAATGAGAAAACTGGTCATTCTTTTGATTTAGACACCATCTTCACCAGTTCAGAACAGTCCGTAACAGAAATCACCTATAATCTCTTAGCGTCGAGTATGCAATGGATGTCGCAAATCAATGCTTATAGTTATACGTGTAATGGGGAAGTACTCTATTGTACATTCTTGGCACCCATTCCTTATCTTTTTATGTTTTTAACCCGATCTCTATGCTTAAATGTTTGAGCACTGTGTTTTGAGATTCTATATAGTTTTGGTGTCTAATTATAAGTGAGTTATGAGGCAGTAAAAAATGTATGTTGCTCTTGCTTAAACTCTCCCATTTCCGCTTCCTCGAGTTATTATTTGGATACATAAATTTACCTATTTAGTTGACTTAAGTTCAGATGTAACTTATCTCTATCCAATATCCTTAAAAAAAAAATCCTTTATTATAAGACACATAAGTAAATTGTAGCTTTTAAAAGGCATCAAGAGAAATTGAGAGACAGCAATTGTTTTTTTTTTTTAACGTCAAAAATCAAAATTGTTTTAAATTATTTATTTTTTTCGTTTATAACCTAAAAAAATGCATAGCTCATCGTTTTCTAACATCGTCCGCAGGTACATAAATGATTATTGCATTTTAGATATTTGCATGATTCGAAACAACTGTTTTTGCAATCTTCATCTTTAAAGCAAACCCCAAAATATTGATTCGTCGATACCGGTGGCGGTGAACATGCTCCAGGACCAACACAACTCGTGGGCGTTCCATAATTTCTCTTGCATTTGATATCGGCATACCTATACATACATTCAATCATATAATATATACTCAGTTCAAATGTCAATGTAAACAGGGGCGAAGCTATGTTGAGTAAGGGAGGGGCACTTGCCCCCTATGACATTTTTAAATTCAGTGTAATTTCCTATAAGATTCTAAAAATGCTCCTGTTTATATATAATATTATGCTAATAATTTTTATTTTTGCCCCGGATAAAAACAATTTCTAAATCCGCCACTGAATGTAAATATATGTGATATATAGAGAGAGAAGAGACTAACATGAGAAAAGGAGTGCGACGAAAACAATAATGAGCAATGTTGCCTTTGATGCTGCCATGTCTTTTTCAATGGTGTTTTGAGATTGCTATATGGTCTTAGTGGTCTATCTATATTGTGTTATGAGGCGTAAAAGATTGGTATATATAATCTATTAAGGGGTTGATGGGAAGGAACTGTAGAAGCTGTAAACAGCCATTTTTTCTTTATACCGTCTAAATGTGAACCAATCAATTTGTAGCTTTAAAAAAAGAAAGCTACAGATAATTTTTTTTAAAAAGAGAAATATATTGGCTGTGGGAATCAAAATTTCTGTAGTATTTTTTAGTATCTTTTTATTAGAATGTTTTTTGCCACATCCATTTCTTCTATTTATTATGGGATTTTTTGCTATATAACCATAAAAAAAATAAAACCTACCATCTAACCATTTTATCTCTCTAACTCTTTCCTATCTTTCTCCACCTTTTTATAAAATATTTTTTATTTTATTTTATAACATCTGATCATATATATAAAAATAATAAAAAGTCATGCGGTTACAAGAGCAATATACCCATCCTTTGTACACGCCCGAGGGATGTTACAAAATGTCAAAAACCAACATCAAATTTTTTTAGGTTATTCACCAAAACAATCTAAAAAAGTTTTTTTCTATTTTTTTTATTTACGAATAACAGTAAAATTTATATTAAAAAAAACTAACAAAGTTTTTTTGAAAAAGATAGGGAGAGAGATTTTTTTTTTTTTTTTTGTGCGCAAATACTTGTACCCTTTCATTGATTATCCTGGCCCAATGTCCAAATAAAACAAAGAGTCTTTTGCTAGAGAGTCAGCTACCGTGTTTGCCTCTCGTGGTACAGAAATGAAAGTTATAATATCGAAAGAAGAAGATAGATCCAGGATATCGTGATGAATCCCGTGGAGTTCCTTCAAAAGGAGTTCCTTGTTGATTGCTTTGATAAGCTTTTGCGAATCTGAAGCGACTGAGATTTGTTTGAAGCCAAGGGTTTGGGCTTGTTGGAGTGCTAGGAGGAGGGCGAGTCCTTCGACCATGAGGGGAGATCTGACATTTTGGGCTGTTGCTGAGCCTTGTGTAATTGTTTCTCCCAATTGATTGCAGAAGATCCAACCATACCCTGCAGTTTTCGTCTCTTCCTTCCAGGCTGCGTCGGTATTGCAGTTTACAAATCCTGCCATTGCGGCATGTCGATGGGGATTTCGTCGGTGTGATCGAGTTGCTTGTTGGGTCTCTGTTACCCGACTGGATGCTGCTATTTGCCAGTCCCTGGCATTGCTGAGGGCTTGTGTTGATGTCTCCCTTGCTGTTAGATGACGATCGGTGAAAATTTTCTTGTTTCTACTTGTCTAGATCGCCCAGATCACCCATGGAGATACCGGACCGTCGGTTAAACCAATGGGAGGTAAGCACGTAAGTAATTGTGCAGCTTCAATCCCTTCTCTGGTCGTTGCTATGGTGATTGAGTCCAGTTGTTGGGTGCACGGGATTAGACTCCACACCTCTCTTGCGAAGCGACAATGGAAGAAAAGATGAACTGTGGTTTCTGCTTCTCTACAGTGAAGGCATATTACCAAGGAATTAACATTCTGCGCTCTAAAGTTTTTCCGATAGGGAAAAAGATAGAAAGAGAAATTGGTTAGGTTATACATTATAATTTTTTGTGGTAATTCACCAAATTTTCTCAAATTTTTTTTTTTTTTGGGGGTTCAAACCCAACATCAACTTAACCAAAAAAATAGGTCTAAATTAACACAAACAAAATGCAACGCCAGCTACCTTAACGAACAGAAGCCAACACTTTTTCATAATCAGAAAGGGGAACCCAACGCCACATATGAATTCATATAAGCATGGTTTTTCCGAGAAACACTTTGAACAATAAAAAACGCACATTTGTTTGTAGCCACCCACTCGCACACCATTTTCCAATCCTTTATGCGATCCAAACAATGATTCATCTCACCAATTTGGTAGCGAAAATTAAGATGGCTAAGCTTTCGACCTCATCACGGCATTGTATAAGTCCTTCACTTCAGATTGAATAACAATCATGTTTAAACTACAGCCATAACCAATCGAGACCTAAAGAATACAATTTTATATACTGTACTGTAGTTATGTCCATCCACTATTAAGGCCAAAGAAATTACCTTTTTGTCGTCAGGACGAAGTAACTAATTCAAATCAAATACACATCATCATGTCTCCTCTCTTATTAACCATGAAAAAAATTTCAACATAATATTATTACATTTCCAAACTTATAATTATCCATGACCGTATCTTCTTTTTCATTTAATTCTTCATCATCACAAGAAGTAAGTGAGTTGTTCTTTCTTCCTGGATCCTCCTTCTCCATACAACTCGTTCCACTGCTTCAGCTCTCCCATCCCCACTCCCTCAGCCGCAAAACTCGCCGCCACCTGCGTTTTTCAATTTCTAAAACGTTTCAAAACGCAAACGCTATTTCCATATCTATATAAATCACTACTACTGTGTCTCAGTCTCTTTCAAACCTGATTCTTGGCTTCTTTAAAGTCTCGTCTGTTCAACGGACGAAGTGTAATAATTCTCTCTTCTTTCCCTTCATCATCTTCATTTGTCTTGGTAGTGTCTCTCTGTTTCTTCTTTTCCTTTAAAACATCAAATAAGAATAACACTTAAATTAATCAAACCAAAATAACGCAATTAGTATTTAAAAAGAAAAAAAAAGATCTGAATTAAAACAATCTAATCTCTTACCGTATCTTTGATCCTCTCTTGCTGTATAAGCTCTCTCACCGGCCTATAAGCAGCGGTCGTGCACAGATTCTGACCAACCGAATCAACGGTCAAGAATTGATTTTTTTTTTTTTAACTACGAATTTAAGAAACGAGTTTCTACAAGACAAAATATCGAACCTTGAGATCGCTTCCTGTGTATCCGTCTGTCATCATAGCTAGTTCCTTGTAATCCAAGTTTTCATCCACTTTTTCTTTTGCCAACAATGTCCTTAGAATCTTCTCTCTGTTCTCTACACCCGGTAGTCCCACCATAATCCTGTAAACCGAGAACCAAAATCATCCGAATCAAACCAAAACATAACATGATTTAAAAAAAACGAACTGAAATTTATAACGCTTAAAATGCTTTTAACTTTTTTTATATCCAAAATCTGAAACCGAATCCAAGCTAAAACCAGAATAAACCAAACCGTATTAAATTCTTAATTATTATAGGTCACTAATTCTCTAAACTGGGAAATCCAAAAACTTGAATCGAATCCCTTAAGCTTCCTTCAATTCTCACAAGGTTAAAAAGGTAGGGTAACTTGCTGCTTAAGGTACACATTCGAAAAATTCTAAGAATCCAGAAAAAAACTTGACTGCAGTTAATTTCATAAGTTAGATGTAAAGAAGGCCAAAAAGTGAATAACTTGCGGTTAAAGTCATACCTTCGTTCGAACCGTCTGATAATGGCTTCATCAAGATCAAAAGGCCGATTTGTTGCAGCAAGGACTAAAATACGCTCACCAGGTTTAGTCATTAAACCATCCCAATGACTCATAAACTCATTCTTAATCTTTCTCATAGCCTCATGTTCTCCAACTCTCGTTCTCTGTCCCAACATGCTATCAACTTCATCCACAAATATAATCGTCGGCGACACTTTCGAAGCCAGAGTAAACAAAGCCCTAACATTCTTCTCGTCTTCTCCGAACCATTTCGAAGTTATGGTCGACATCGAAACGTTTATGAAACTCGCTCCTGCCTCTCTTGCTATGGCTTTAGCCAGCATTGTTTTACCGGTTCCAGGTGGACCAAAGAGTAAGATTCCTCTGCAAGGCTTTAATAGACCTCCTGTGAAGAGATCTGGCCTACGGAGAGGAAGCATTACAAGCTCCTGGAGCGATTCTTTTATATCATCAAGTGCACCAATGTCTTCGAATGTGACGTTGATTTCTTCTGCTGGGATTACTTCCGGTCTTATCCGTTTCTCAAACTCGTTATCAGGTGAAACTTCCTGTTCCATAGGTTAACACAATTGACAAACTATTTAGACAAAGTCATGAACTATGAAGTTGATAAACAGTAGATAGATCAAGCTTACCGGAGCTTTTGGGACTAGTTTCTCAGATTTGGCTTCTTTCTCTGTTTCGTTCTTGCTGCTTGCGGTGGTGACACTCTCTGTTTTGGTCTCCGGCTTGACATCAGCTGCTAATTCGGCTTTTAGTTCCTGAAACAGTGAAGAAAAGAGAAAAGTTTCACCTATGGTTCTGCTCTGTTTCTGTCTAAATCCTCTGTTTTCAGCTAAAAATTAGAAATTGAGAGAGACCTTAGAATTGTCTTCTTTAGGTTTTTGCTTCAGTTTTTCGCGACCACTCGCTTTTTCTTCTCTGAACAGACTGAATCCATGCGATAAACTAACCGAGCAAGATAGAATATATCAGTACCAATATCGCCTAAAAGTTTGTTTGTGAAACAAGTTAGGGATTTTTAACCTTGTAGAAGATATCACCAGCTTTCCGTTTCTGTAATCAGGATCTTTGTTGTTCATCAGATGATAGGAAAGAGCAGAGACAACAATCTCTTCAATGTAATTGCTCAAAACCTTGGTGTCCTCAAAAGAAATCGATTCAAGATCATCACATATAAGATCATTCTCAGACAAAACCTCCATGATATGGTTCCTATTGTCCTGAGTATGGATCATGTTCATGTCGCGTTCAAGCTGCGATTTCCAGCTCACCAGATGGTTCTAATCGTCAGGCGGTCTTATGTCGATGTTATAAGGGAAAACAGCAGATAACTTCTCATCGATTTCTTGAGCATCTTCACTTGACAAGTCTACGATTCTTGAACCGAGAATGAGGACCGGTCCACTGAATTTCTGGAGAAGCTTTTGGAACAAGTTGTAAGTTCTCTGCGAGCGGAACAGAAGGTTCTCGATGTCTCGAAGATATAGCACAATCGGATTCGCCTTGGAAACATAGGTCAAGACCTGCACTTCGTAGTTGCAAGATATTATATAAACAATATTCAAACAACCTTAATGTGTATAGTTTTATACATTACCTTATATAAAGACTGTATGAGAAGCTTTTCGTCGAAGGACCAACTACTAGTACGCTTCAAAGGCGCTGAAAGTAGAACCAGATATTAGTCGATGTGCCTGAATAAATATAGATTAAAGGTTTTACTTTCAGTGATGAAGATAACCTGAGTTTGATGAAGATGCAAGGTTGCTGATATTAGCTGCTGAAGCGTTTCGACGAAGCTTTGGAGGATTACTATCCATTGTGCTGTATAGATCACGGATCACACGGTATACGATATAGCTACACATTAGTTTTGATTCTAAAACATTAGAAGATATTGCCATTTGCTTAAAATGTGAAGTAAAGGACACGGAAACGCGACCTTGATTTGATATCCACACCACTGCTTTGCCTCCTCAAGGTACCACCAGCTGAACAGATTCATCAAACGAACAATGTCAATTACATTTGATATCGAAGCTCGTTGATCACCAAGTCCATTTAGACATTTTCACGGAGACAAGTTTTCAGTTTACCTTTGGGCTCTTCTCTCTGAGGAAAGATGGAGAATGAACTAAACATTCCTGATAGTTGCTCTAAAGCAGATTCTGAAGGAGATCTCTTAAATGACTAAAATAACCGATTAAAAAGGCCAATTTAGATCGGATCATTTGCAGGACACTATAAAGAATATGCAAACCGAATCAGTAAACCGCTAACCGATGATTCTGTATTTCCGCTGCCATATTTGCTCTGTATCTGGAAAAAACAACAAATTAAATTTAAGGTTTCCCAATAGAGAAGGCTCACACTAAGAAACAAAGCTTAATGTTCTTGATTAAGGGTTGTTTCAGAAACCTTTAGCGCAAAATCGTTCACGTCTAGAAGAAGTAACTTGGCGTCAAAGAAATGAGCTAGGGCTTTGGCTAGCATTTGTTGGTAAAGCTCTACGAAGAAACAGATTACGAATCAAAACATGACATAACCAAATCTGTTTAAGAACGAAAGATGGAGTACGAATCTAACCGGCAGGACCGGACAAGAGAATGGCTCGGCTTGCCGGAGACAAGTTTCTGGTATACTTTGAAGCATCAAAGTGCTTCAAATGGACATAAGCTGCACTCGTTAGAAGCACTCGTGTCTGTTCACTGCATAATCCCAAAACACATGATCTCCTTGTTTGTGACACGTGACAGAATCAGAAGACAATGAGATCATCTCCGTCGTATGTAAACAGAAATTCACCTTTATTTTTTATCACTCCACCGAAATATCTTATCCGTTCTCTACATCTAAATTTAATTTAAAAGAAAATGCAATGACTTTTATTATTTCCTTGTCATAGTCTCACTTGTATTATCGTCTCGAAACTCGGAAACCATAAATTATAAGCTCAGCAGAAGAATTTATATTTTAAACAATAATCAAAATTGAAAAAAATCTTAAAATTGAGTTGAATTTCATGTGAAGAAATTTATGGGAACTCAGAGTGTAAAAAATGAAAAATTATAAATTTACCTGAGATAATAAGGAAACTCATCGAAAGTAATTTTACTCTCTCTACCGTCAACAACTTGACGGAGAATCTCCTGCTCCATCTTATCCGCCGTAACGGCGTTACTTGACGCCGAACTCCCGGAGGCCCATTTCCCGACGGCTTGACCCGAAGCCAAGCCCAAACCCACACCGACTCCTACTCCGACGCCGAGCGCCGACAACAACATCTGTTTGCTATCCATTTGATCTTCCAAAAAACGAAATCGAGGAAAGAAAACTATAAACAGAGTATTAGTGTCACTGTGTCAGTATATAGATGAAGATCTATACCAAATATACTAATTGCAACACTGATAAAATCGTATAAGAACATACCAAAGATATTGTTTTTTTTTTTTTTTTGTAACTCAAACCAAAGATATTGTTTATAGTTTTCTAACTAGAAAAATTATAAACCTTTTGTTATATAATCTCTCAGATCTTTTCTTCTGCAGTTTCTTTCTCTTATTTTCTCGGGAAAACAGAAAAAACTTCAATTGTCTGAAAATCACAGAAATGAATGTTAAAACCGTATCTACTGACACGTCATCATCGGCGGTGGAAATGGCGGCTAATGATTTAGGGTTTTCTTGGAGTTTTTTAAATTTTTTTTGGATCGCTTCTCATGTGAATATATGAGATGATGATGAAAGAGTATTTACTTACACATGAAAACTGATGACTCATTGCGGAGACTTTGCTTACGTGTCGTTATACCAAAGGTTAGTTGGTTCCGTTTTGGCAGTTTTTAATTCGATTTTGCCGCTTCTTGTTCTAACGCCCTTCAGTTCTATGGTTAATGTATGTTCTTCCTCGTTATTTTGAAAATTATCATTCTAGTCCAGGAAAATGTATAGTGTATTCCGGTAATATTAATATTTAACCCTCAACTTGTGCAATTCGAGATATATTATCTCAAAGTAATGATCTTAGACAAGAGAATTCAAAATATTTCGATTAAACGCTGTAAAATTATGTATATTAAAAGGAAATTATGTTTTTATTTGTGGGTATTTCGTGATGATTGAATATTTTGTGTCAAAGAGAGATAGCACAAAATTAAATACAAAAGAAAAAACAAACTACTCCAGTAGAAAAGCATGACTGTTAGATCTGGAAGGCGTGGCTTATTTGAAGCTGTTGGATTACAAAGTAAGATCCACGTAAGGGGACAAATTGACGGCTGAGATCGAAAGGTATGGCTTCTCCTGTCTTCGCAGCATTAAACTAATCTGATTGCCATGTATAAGAACAACCCCACGCGCCAAAACATATATATCGCGTGAATATATATATCTAGTATCTACTGACTATATCTGGAGGAGTGGGTCTGATAATTATATGGGTATTAATATCATAATATGATACACGTGTGATCTAAACAAAAGTCAGGATGGCCGAGCGGTTTAAAAGCCTGACTGGTTTAAATGCAGCGGTCGTGATTGTGGTTACAGAAGTTTGCGAAAGCGGGAAATTGCGGTTAAAAGCGTTATTAAGCGGATTGTACGACTGGCACATCGGTTCGAAACGGATGCGTTTGTAGGATATTTATGACTGTTTAACTTGCGGATGCAGTAGCGGTTAAACAATAAATTAACAATATAAACATATTTTCTAACTATAAAAAATATTAAAAACCATATTATTATTAAAAAATTAAAAAATTATTAATTAAACATAATTAACTTTAAAAATTATTACTTTTATTTTTCAATTTTTTTTAGTTTAGATGAAAGTTATGATTTTAATAGAAAAATTGTTTTTTGTACGGAGATGTTAGAGGAAAAGAGTTTTAGTTGTTATATATACATTAGTGATAAAGAGAAAATTTATAAGAATAATTAGAGTTTATAAATCTTATACATATAAAATTATGAAAGATTGTAAATAAATATTAGTTAAAAAATGTCAAATTTATTTATTTATTTGTAATTATAATATTTAAATTTTATTTTTTTAAAAAGTTTCCAATATATGTATCTTAATTTTAAATAAATTTTGTGTTTTTTTAATTTTTAATTTTTTTAATTATCCATCCGCAATCGTCCGCAACCGCAAACGCTGGAAGGAGCTTTTGATTTTGAGCGACAAAAAGCAGTTCGAAGCGGTAGAAAGCGTTTTGTGTGATTGTTGTCGAACGCCAACAACCTCTATCATCCACAAAAGCTGGGTTTGAGGGTGCTAACGGGAGAACCAATCAAGACCTAAGGCGCCGAGCGGTTCAAACCCCACTTCTGACATTTTATTTTATGTTCTTTTTTTCCTTTGCATACGATTTGAACACTTCAAGAAATATGTAAGTCAAGATGGATCGGCCCATATGATATTTTTATTTATTAAAGCCTATAATTATATGATAAGACTTCAATTGGGTTAGTTTCCCTTTCAAGACCATAACAAAAAGCCCATTTTTAATCACGCTCAGCAAGAGAACCCTTTGATACCACGCACATATGAGGTGCGTGACACCCACTCCTTCAGATATAGTCAGTAGATAGATATGGGCCGATCCATCTTGATAATTATATTGGTATTTTATATGATAAACGTGAAAAGTAAACAAAAGTCAGGATGGCCGAGCGGTCTAAGGCGCCAGACTCAAGTTCTGGTCTCGAAAGAGGCGTGGGTTCAAATCCCACTTCTGACAATTAATTTTATGTTTTTTTATGTTTTTTTATGTTTTTTTTTCCTTTGCATACGATTTGGTTATTTTCTTGTTTTCTCAATGTTTAGAGAAAATTAGCAAACCGAAATACAGTAGCTCAAAAATGCTTAGAACACTTCAAGAAATATGTAATTTTCAGGCCAGTTTCAGAAAAAAAAAGAAATATGTAATTTTCACAATTTCCAAGGAATTCTTTTCTTAGCATTTTTAAAAGAGAAAATTTGATGAAAAACAAAAAAAAACTATAATCTACCCCATAGCCAATTTCTCTCTCTATCTCTCCCTATGTCTCTCTAACAAATTAATTAGTTTGTGAAATATATATATATTTTTTAGTTATTAATCAAAACAACCCTTTTTAAAATGAGATAAGGACAATTTTCAAAAAAAACACTAAATTTGTCAAGATTCAACAAAAAAAAATTTTCGGAAATATTTCCAATGAACTTAAAAAAATGAGAGATTATTTGATGAACTTCTGAAAAATTACTTTTTTTTTGGGGAACTTCTTCAGAAATATTCCAACTATTCTCTAAAGAAATTATATTCATAAATTTTTTTTAGTATTTTCTCGATATTTTTCGACTGATTTCCAAAAATATTTCAAAAATCTTATTTAATTTCCAAGATTTAAAATTCCAACTACTTTAGGTTTGTAAAAAAAACGATCGAAAATGCATATTTCCAATAATTTTTCAACCAATATAATTGTCGGAATGTAGTGAATGCATTTTGAACGATGATTCTTCCATCTAAAGTGTTGCGTTGATTGGATGACAAAAAAAAATTAGTCATGTAATATAATTTAGTCGGTTCAAGTTAACTGATAAATTTGGTCCGCACAAGTTTATTCTTCCATAAAAAGTCAGACAAGTTATTCCTTCATGTCTAACAGTCTAAGTGTTATTATATGAGAAACAGAAATAAATGTAAATGGCAAAGGAATTTTCTTATATTTAGAAAGATGCTCTCATTTGATGAAAAGTTAGGTGGAGGAAGAAGATTGGGTAATTGCTCAAAACTATTAACTAGTGCAATATTTATCTATCATAAACATTTGGCTATATATAAACATGCTACATTGAGAAGATCATTATTTATCAAAGCTAATTAACAAGTATATACAAGACAAAACATCAAGTGAAGAAATGTCAATTAAACGAGTTTGTAATATGACGTATCAGTTTCCAGCGCCAGCAAAAGCCTATTGGGAATGTTTTCTCGACACTGTGACTCGTCTATCTACTTTGAACCCTTCAGGTACTATATTATATATATAACTCTCATCTGACTTTTTAATGGATTAACTATATATATATATTTTTTATTTATTGTCTGTTGGTTAGACATTGATCCAACGCCGGAAGGTCGACTACAACACATGACCATTGAGTCAGTGGATCAGGAGAAGAGAACCCTGAAGAACCGGTATACAATAAGCGAATTCTTTCAAGGCTATAAGATGGTTGCAGCAACCACAAGAATTATTAACAAGTCCGGTGGCCTCCAACACCCTCGTAGAATGCAGCGTGGAGTACGAGAAGAATAGCCCTGAGATCAGTGACCTTGAAGAAGTCAAATACCTTAGGGTGACTTTCTATGAACTCGCTCATTAGGTTGGTCATTGGGCAAGTCCTAATAACTTCGGTGCCAGTGGCAGTGGGAACTAAAATCGATCAAAGCTAATTACAAGATATTTTAAAAAGGGTTCGCGTCTATAGAATAAATCTCTAAGAAGATATATAAAATAAATTGAACCTCCACCCCAAATATATATGTATCTATAGTGTTATGGCCCTGGTGTTTGCATTATCTAATATAATCGTTATATCTTAATATCCATGTGTGTTTCAACGTTACAATGAAATTCAAACATAGATAATACAGAACCTGGATTAATTGTTACTATGAACATCCAAGACGCCAATTTGATTATTGATAATGATGTCAAATCAGAGTTAAAGGCATTTCGAACGCCGATGATCCATTTTATAAAAAGAAAAGATAGCAAGTTATATTCTCCCATCGAAAAAAAAGTTAGCAATGTAATATAATTTCTTCGGTTCAAGTTAAATGGAAATTTTGTGTCTGCACAAGTTATTCCTCCATTTAGGTATTACCTTGAAATATGGGCATTTGATGAACATAAAGTTAGATGGTGAAATATTGGATAATTGCTCAAGAATTATTAACTAATGCAATATTTATCGTAAACACTTGTCTATATAAAACATGATACATTCATTATTCAACTATGATGCCCCTTTTATAAAAGAAAAGCTAGCAAGTTATTATTTCATCTGCAGTAGAATCTCTATAAATTAATAAATTTTGTCGGTTTCGAATCGGATCAGTATAAAATTAGCAAATTTCGATAAAATAATAAGATAATAATTTTTTTTAAACTTTTATGTAAATATATAATCCTAATAATAAGATAAATTAATAGTTATACATATATGCATAAATTAAGAACACAAAAGCAGATAAGTTAGTATGCAGTGCTAGGGACTACCTTTATCATCTACACTATATAAACTCAATTCCACCAGCCTGGTTATCTGAATCGTTTTAGAAAAATGAGGCTGTTGATAAGAAGAAAAAAAACTAATGTAATATAGTAAAATATGATTATATTATTGTTTCAAGTTTATAGATATTGTTTGTCTTATCTTTCAAATTGATTGATATGATATTTTCTAAACGAATTTTGTAGTGTTGAAAACATTTAATTATTCTCTTGATGAACATTAAGAGTTCAAACCGAAAAATATTTCTATAAAATAATAAAATTTTGAAGTTCTAATATTATTAATTTATAAAAGTTTTATCTTGATTAGATTGACTAAATAAATAAATTTTAAATTAGCCATAGTTTGGTCGGTTCCAGTTAATTGATAGATTACGTCCGCACAAGTTATTCTTCCAAGTAGGTATTTTTACCTTGATCAGGTGCAGCAGAGAATAAAAAATGACGAAGGAATTTTGTAAAATTTAGAAAGATGCCCACTTGATGAACATAAAGTTAGATGAGGAAATATTGGGTAATTGCTCAAAAAATATTAACTAATGCAATATTTATCGTAAACGTTTGACTATAATATATAACACATGCATGCTACTACATTCATTATTCAATAAAGATCACAATTTTATAAGTAACAAGACAAAACATTAAAGTAGAGAAATGTCATTGAAACGAGTTTGTAAGATGGAGCTTGATTTTCCCGATTTAGGTAATACAACTATGGGGATGTTACCTAGACACCGTGACTCGTTCACAACTAAAAATATAGATAGCCAGAAGTACAGGACGTGGACAATTATGAGCATCTTGAAAAAGAAAAAAGTTCTGTTTTAGTTTACATTAGTTAATCTATTTTAAATTTAAAAAAAAAAAAAATCGTTTGATTTGCTTTCCTAGAGAAACAAGTTACGTGAGTGTGCGTGCACACACTAGAGCCAGCCACGAACAACATACAACTTCATGACTGTTACATACTTTAAAACGGCATCATGTTCGAGTCTAGGCTTTTGTCATCGAAATCACGTCACCATGACGTCAAGAAACCTGACCTAAAGCTAAAGTAGCAACGATTATAAAATTGCTCTTAACCGAGAGCGAAAAGCAATTGAAACTGCAATTTGCAAACAAAGACATGAGTTTTATTCTTATCATCATCATCATCATCATCATAAGAGACTGTTCTGACAATTCACAATAACCTTTGCTTGGACCCTTAATTCAATATCTACAGGCAAATAAATAACACAAAGAAAGACACAGACTTTGATCCTTTTTTACTCTCTAATCAAACCCTAAAACTAGAACAAACACAAAGACTCTTACCACTTTCACTCTCACGGGCCAACTTACTCCACACGTGCAGGATTAAGACTTGAAGCAAACTGAACACAACTTACATCCACCTCTTAGGAAGGTTGCTTGAGCCAGAGCCACCATCTCTAGCCAACATCGCCATAATCAAACTTCCACCATGAACTCTTCCTTCTGGAGCTAAACCCATTCTTGCTTCATACTCATTGAGATCAACATCAGAATCTGGAGATCCAACAGCACTTCTCGCTTTCATCGAGTCAATGTTCATGTCCTGAGAACCGCTAAATTCTTCCTCGTTCTCTGTTTCGCTGCTGCTTAGCCTCGGTTCTTGGCTCTCGGAAGTAACCGTCATTCCTCCGTGAACCCGGTTATCCTGAACCAGACTGTTATGAAGTGCACAGAGACCAGTCTTACCTCGAGCAAACGAGGTACAAGGACCAGAAGAGGATTGTCCCGCATACTCAGTCTCGGGATGACCCCACGCACACCGTTTCCCTCCTCCATGCGCCTTGCAAAAGTCAGTACTACCTTGAGCGCTTTTACCACATCCTTCAGACTTACATCTCTTTCCTCCACCATGTCTGACACAGAAATCAGTCCTTCCTCTAGCACTCTTTGTGCATTCGGGAACAGCACATCTCTTACCACCGCCATGAGCCACACAGAAATTGGTGCCTCCATGAACACTCTTGGAGCAAGGATCACCTCCTTGAAAGGCACATCTTTTACCACCGCCATGTCCTTTACAGAAGGGCGTGCTTCCTTCTGCGCCTTTGGTGCAACCCGTGTGTGTACACCGTTTACCACCACCGTGTGCTTTGCAGAACATAGTGCTCCCTTGTGCTCCCTTTGTGCATCCATTAGATTGGCATCGACGACCACCTCCATGAGAGATGCAGAGTCCCGAAAGCCCTTCAGCGCTTTTCGTGCAGTTCTCTCTTTGGCATCTCTTTCCTCCACCATGCCTAATACAGAGCCCTGATCTTCCTCTACCAGCCCGTGTACAGTCTTCATGGCTGCATCTTCGACCACCTCCATGAGCTATACAGAAATCAGTACGGCCTTCAGCGCTTTTGGTGCATCCGAGAAACTCACATCGGCGGCCACCTCCATGGGCTTTACAGTACACAGTTCGACCTTCAGCGCCCTTGTGGCAACCATGTTTCTGGCATCTACGTCCACCACCATGGGAAATGCAACGGCCAGACGCACCTCTTGCCCCCTTTTGACATCCTTCTATTTGACATAACTTGGAACTAGAAGAAATCTTATGCTGTGGCTTCAGCTGCTGAGTTAAACCGGAAGTACATGTACCCGAGCTTATCGGTGTTGTTGTTGTTGTTGTTGCCGTGCTAGATGACAGGTCCAGAGCATGAGCAGCAGGAATGATGATATTCTTTGGAGCATGAGCTAAGAAGGAGCTTGTTCCTTTGCTCGGTGAAGCTTGCAATGCAGGTGGTGCAAATGATGACCCTGGTCTCCAGCCACATGATGTGGTTCCTTCGTTAGTTGCACGTAGCATCTCCGCGAGAGTCGGGAATTGCTTCGCCTGCTGCTGGACCGCAGTGATCTCAGATTGGCACGACACTCCACCAGAGAGACTCAGTTCAAGATCAAATTTTGGGGAAATGACCTGAAGCCCTTTCATTCTCAGGTTAGCTGGCTTTTTGTTGCTGGCCGGTTTCTCGTTGCCGAGATGGAGGCTAAAGTCCAGCTCAATATCCATTGAGCACTCCTCCTCGGTTTCTTTGGCAGAGGACAAGCTCGTGCAAGCAGTCGCAGAACTCCCTTTGCTATCAGAAGAGCTTGGTGAGTGGCCGAGCCTCAGGGAAAGCAAAGGATCAGCTTCTTGACCCTTTGATCCATCGATCAGATTCCATTTCCTTTTGATTCCCTTGGCATTAGGCAACGGAGAGGCAAGGGAATCAAGACGCAGGGTAGTATCCGCGCCATGCTCGGCCTCTGGTACTTGGACCTGAAGGGAACGGCCCAAGATCTTAAGAGAATTCGATGAGGAATCACCAGCGAAATCACTGTTGTGGAGGAATCTGGCATGCATTGTCACAACTAAAAATGAAGAACACCAAAAGGCAAAGACGAGAAGGCAACACAGTACACCACAACTTCCGGGTTAAGAGAATAAGCCACAGCGCGCTAAGAGTTAGAAAACCTTATAAGCATCTCCACCTCCGCTTACGAATCCTGAGGTGTCGCACCGATCCATTTCAAAAAAAGTTAAAAAAATCAAATCTGGAAGCTGCTGATTCCAAGTTGCTCTCAACCCCAAAGTTAATTCTCAAACTTCACGAGATTACTACGGTAGCAGCAGCTAATCATTCCTGCTTCAAAAAACGAGATGATAAACAAGTGAGTGCCGATTTCGTTGCAAGCAAACTACAAAAGAGCAGTGATAAAATTCAATTTGGGTAACCAACTTAACAGAACACAATAACTGAAAACATTAAAACATCAGAAACAGAGTACTATTGAGAAATCTAGACCGTAACAGCATAAATACGCGCCCCAAGTCGCCAAAGATAGCTGTTTTCATGAGGACATAGAACCAATATTAAAAAAAAGAACTGTTTTATTCGTTAATCGTCCTCAGCGTTAATGAAACAAGATCTTAATAATAGATTGTAAAATCAGAAATTCCCAATGAAATACTCAACAAAAGAGAGACAAAGCAAACAAGAAGAAAAAAAAAAAAAACCAAACCAGAGTACTTCAAAAACTAAGTCGTTCTGGATTAAACCGACACGAGTTTCATCGATTTCAGATATTAAAAAAGAACAAAAACACACATAATACAACAACGAATAAACAGAATTGTTCAATTTCCCAGACATCGATCTCAGAGACAACTTTTTCTCGAACAAGGAGAACTCAATTTCTCTGACTTTCTCACCAAACAAAAAACATGCAAATCAAGCGAAAACACAAGAATTTTTTTTTATGAATTATAGAAATCCGATTGCGAAGAAGACAAGGGAAGGATTTGTAGAGAAAAGGATTACCTCAGCTATGAGTCTGATTACGGAATTTCACGGCATCAAATGAAAATCAAATCGCGATTTGTCTTTCTCTTTATCCCTCTCTCTCTTTCAACGGAATTGAGTACTTCTTCTTTTGGGTGTTTAATTTTCCGTGAAAATCTAGGGATTATCAGCGCCGGCGAGAGAGATTGAAAGAGGTATAAATAGGAGAACGAAAGAGAGCAAAAGAGAGAGAGAGGCTTAAAAGCGAAGGAGTGGAAATCATCGAATCTGAAAGAAGAGGAGGAAAAAAGGGTAAGAAGACTGATGCCACACGTGCCATCAGAATCTTTGGCACGTGCCATTGCCTTTTATGTCTTCTTCTTATTCTCTCCTCTGTGTTTTTGTATTTTTGATAAACAAACAAATTAAACAGAGAAATCAATCAATAAATATTTATATAAGCACAGCTAAAATTAATAAAGAAACCTAATTACCTGTCAAAACATGACATTTGGTTGTGTCCTCCACTTCCTCCCATATTTCCTTGATTCCATTTTATTTAGTTATATTCTTTCTTTTTTTTTAATTATATGTTTAGAGTTTTTATTTTGTTTCACAAGTACATTCAATTTTTATATAAAATTAATATTTTATTTAGTTTTTTTTTAAGAAAATTTTATTTGGTATTTTATCCATATCAATTAGATACAATTTAATTAAGTTTGACGTTAGATTTGGTATTTAATAAAACGAGTGAAAATCAATTAAGTACAATTTAATTAGCAACAAAATTACTAAAACGAGTAAAAATCTTAAAATTAAAAAAGTTTTTTTATTTAATACAAATTTAATTTAGTTAAAACGAAAATATCATTCCTATCTTAAGTTGAATAATGAAGGAACTATTTATAAATGAAACGGATAATAGATGGGTTTCCTGCAATAATTAAAAAGATTAATATATGAACTAATTTTACGTAATTAGCAGAAGGCCTAATCAACAATTGGTGGCGGTTGCTAACGTCAGCATAACGCAGTGCGTAGCGGCTGAGGCAGCAGCGGCTCGTCACCGTTCAATTTGGTTCTGTGATTATGAGTTTGGGCCCCACATACCTCTTTGTGTGGGTCCCGTATGATTCCCTCGGGAAGGTCTACGATCGATAGCGTAATTTCGCGTTTTATTTATTTATTATTTATTTTGATACAGAAATATATAAAGCGACATCGTTTCTTCCTTCTGCTAATTGCTATCATTGCCCGAAATAGGAAACGAAAAAGCGTCCACGTACGATAAAAGAGTGGTTCAGGTTGAAAATGCAGCAAAGACATAGATTTTGTTGCTTTTTAAGGTCAGATGTATTATTGATTCTCAAAATTCTATTTACTTAAAAACAATATAATTAAATTATAGCTTTGATATATAATAAGCTTTGCATGTTTTTAATTTAATTTTAGTTCACATATAATAAGCTTTGCATGTTTGAATATCCAGTTCATTTTCTCTATTACAAAAAAAAAAAAGAACATTAACATCAAATCTCTATGTTTCTGTATAAATTTAGTCGGTTTTTCTTCTAATTATTTTTATAAAAAAGAATAAAAATGCACCCTGTTATAAGAAAAGATATTCATTTGGGAGTGGAACTTATAAAGCGTGTAAGTTTATAACTTTTTTCATATAATTATTTATTGCAAATGCATGATTATAACATTTAAATTTACCTTTACATGACGAATAATAAAAAGAATATGCTCTACCATGTTCGACTCCTTTATATTCTTCACTGTCCCGAACACGTGTTATGTTTGGACGTGTTCTAAGCATAATACTATATTACCTATCTTGACTTCTAAGCAAATTCTAAACCACTAAAAAACAGATGTATTATTAGTGTAATAAACTGTAAACATAAGGAAACTGTAAATCGACAACAGAGTTAGCACTTATCAGAGAAAGAGTGGATGATATATAAACAATACATTAAATTTTGCAAGTAAAATTAAAATGGTCATTTTATACAACAAATAAGATGAAAAGAAAAATATTATTTTCGTCACTTACGTAATGATCTCGGCCACAGTCACAGCAGCAAACACGAGAAACAAAACTCCTCCGACATAAGCTATTGCCTGTTTTGAACCAAACAACATTTAATTCGTGTTAAGAATTCTTTCTCTCTCAAACACATCAATGAATAAAGATTTAAAGTTTTAAACCCCCCCCCCCCCAAATTAGCAGTTTTACTAAGTTTATCTATCAAAGTAAAACATTTTCTGGAAGAGTGATAGTAGTATGAGTTTTATATTGAAGTTAGGAAAATGGTCCTAACAAACTTTAAACCTTAAACAAAATGAAAAAAATTCAACATTTTCTTTTTAATTACATTTTTTAAAAATAAAATTTGCGATTAGCTTCTTTGTTAGGAATATTATCGCGTTGTTGACAGATTGGATAGGACATAAGAAGGAATAAAAATAATAAAAGATGTTATTTTGACTCTTTTTGGGGGGGAGGAATAGATACCAAATGACGTGGAAGAGTAGAGATCAATGAACATAGCAGCTTATTGTTGCCACTTGCCGTAGAATAAAAACCTTAAAAAAAAAAAATAAAAAAAATTTAATTAAAAAAAATTTAAAAAAAAAAAAAAAAAAAAGAAAAAAAAAAAAAAGATAGATCCTTTTGACTAAAACAAAACTCAGAAAGGTGTTTTGGAACTAAAAAGCTAAGAATAAAAGCTAGTAAATTGCCAATAGAATATGGTTTTTGTGTAATAAAAGCTGAATAATTCCAAGGATATGCTTACATTTAGTATATTCACCCTCCATTTCATGATATAGTTTAAGGACATAGATATGTTTCATTAATTAATATACTTTCCTAATGTCGTAAACAAATAAAATACTCCCTCTGTCCCATTTTAAATGATTTTCAAATTAAAAACACACATATTAAGAAAACTACTTTTTAAAGAGATAAGTGAAAAAATCACTTAAAATGAGACAAAATAAAAATTCTTGAAAATCATTTAAAATGGGACAGAGGGAGTAATATACTCTTCAACTTTTAATCAAAGATTTAAGTTCAAATTTTATTCTTACTAAATTAAATATCATTTATAATTGTAGGGAAAAACTAGAACTGAAATTTTAATGAAAAAGGAGTGTCTTTTCAAGTGCTTTCATTAAAATGGTGAAATAATGATTTATGAAACTAGTTTGATCTATATAGCATATATTGTGTATGTTTATATAGAAGATAATTAGATAGTGACATTACCTTCTCTGACAAGAAATTTCCAAGCAAAGAACCTCCCAAAACCGCAAGCTGCGATCAACAAACCAAGCTGCACGTTAGTACTTAAAAATGCTTTTGATTAGCCTAGTTGCTAGGATCTTGATGTGTTCACATCAAAGTTTCAACCTTTTTTTGTCAAAGAAAAAATAACTCACCAGAGTCGCAGCACCGTGACCCGCCAACGCTCCAGCGATGACACCCAATGGCGATGATGCAGCCGCAAGAGCTTCAAATAATTAAAAGATTTTATAAGTTTTGGAGTTTTGGACCAAAGATTTTAATTTTCGCCATGGTTATCATGAAAAGTTGGGAATTTTTAGTCTCACCGATTGTTGAGAAGAAGGATTTGTCACCCCATTCCGCAACAAAAACCAATGCGAAAGTGCTGATGATGGTGTTCGCGGCTGCTACTATCCCGGCTCCATTACCTGAAAGCTCTGAAACCGCTATTTCTGCCTGTAGAAAAGAAGTCAGAATATATTGAGTTCTTGAAGGTCGCATGGAAAATGTAAAAGTGAAAGGCTAAAAGAGGTTTTACTTCTTTCTGTTCTTCTTCGGCTTTAAGTCCATCGTCTGAAATAGCGTCGGATAACGTTGAAACACCGAAGTAAACCTAAATGTTACATTATTGGTTAATACTATTTCATGGTTAAGACTAGCCCTGTACGATATGATCCAAGCATTTAACCCTAAACCAAAGTAAAACTAATCAAAATCTTTATTTGGTTTAATCAGTTAGCTTTTTCTACATAAAGAAGTCCACACCAAATCGAACCTGAGACTTAAACTTCATTAAAAGTTTAAAATCTTTCGATTCTAGGGTACCTTTGTATAAAAAACCGAACCCGAACCAAAACAAAATTCATACCAAACGGGTCCGAACTACATTTGGTTAAACTCTTATACACATCTAGATGTGTATAAGAGACGAACCCGAACCAAAACAAAATTCATACCAAACGGGTCCGAACTACATTTGGTTAAACTTTGGTAGACGTACTTGCTAAACCGAAAAACCGAAAGGTCCAAACGAAACACAGCTCTGCTTAGAAAGGTGAATAACGATTTACCAGAAGACAAACTGCTGCAATATCATCTAGAGGCAAATCAATCTCACCAAACCTGTGTTGTCAAGTCATTACGTTCAGATTCATCATGAAACTCAAACCTGAAAAATAATTTTTGCCTGAGTTTTCAAACCTGAATGGAAGAATTTCATCGACATAGTGGAAAGTTCTTCCAAGCACTACGGATATTATCGTCATTATCCTGAAAAATCACCATATCTTATAACGTTCCTCTGCTGATTTCAAAATAACATTTGGTTTCAGACATGATTTCACGCCTCTGTTTGAGAAAGAAAGCATACCCAAGAGCGCCAAAAGTCCCAGCATACCCAAGAGCGCCAAAAGTCCCTGCGAACACGGTAGCAGCGTTGTTCCTTGCTGCTAAAAGGGCCTAAACAAAAGCATGAAAACTTCTCATCACAATCAACAGAGTTTCTAAAGCGTAGATTAACATCTCTTTATATCTTCGAAAAGCTCACGGTCATACCGCAATGAAGAAAGTCTTGTCTCCAAGTTCAGAGAAAAATATAAGCAAGAACGCCTACAGAGAGACATAAACGTGGAATTTAAAGGACTGGCACTGAAGAAGACATAGTTCCCGGTTCTATGCAAAAGGAAGATTCTCTAACCGAAGCAAAACCTGAGCTAATGTCTCCGAGGTCTCCAAGAGAAGTAACAAATGACTGCATCCCACTGGGAATTTGGGAAACCGCAAAAGCTGGATCAGTTCCGAGTAATGCGAGCGAACCAGATACAGCCAAGAACTTGAGAACTCTCTGACTCTCTCCTCTTGAGTGAGCTATAGATGGCTCCACCAGAATATCAAGATTCCTATCTGTTTCTTCAGATTCAGATCTCTGAAAAATCAAACAAAACAAATTCCTCAATCTACAATTAGCTTAAGCATTAAACACACCAAATCCTCTATTGCTCAACCTTCAAATAAATCCTAATAATAATCTTTAGAAGGCTTTTCTACAATTGAGATAAACAGAAATCTCCAAAGTCTCTATACTAACCCTACATTACCACTTTAGGAAACAAGAAATTCGAAATAGCCTTGGCCTCCACAGAAACTCTCTAATTTCAAACATTTTACAATCAGAGTTTGATCGGTCGAAGTAAAACCAAAAAAAAATAACAATCAAAGTCACCTTGAAGTAACAAGCAGCGTTTCGTCGGAAACATCGAGACCTTAGCTGAGATTCATTTCGACGCAACTGACTCAAACGTCTGCACAGAATTGTGAAGATATATAAACCCCTTAAATTTTCCGGTTCGCATAGAAAATTCAGAATCCGATGAGCAAAACTTACTTAGAGAAGCATCGAAGCGAAAACCCGACCCGAATCGGACAAGCGGAAACGCATCTCCTCGACGATGAGGAAGAAGGAGGATAAGAAGATGAACAGCAGCAACACGAATCGGATTTGGGAGGCCTAGGGCTTGGGAATGGGAGACGAAGCGAATCGGAGACATTCAAACTTAGCATTTCTCTCTAGATTTCTCTCTAGATTTCTCCCAGAGTTTTTTTTTTTTTTTTGTGTGTGTGTTCAATCTTTTCTTCTTCTTCGGAGTGTGAGATTGAATTGATTCTTTTTACTGCAAATGAAAAACCTCTGGCTCTGTTTGGTTCTCTGAAGATAGTGAAAATCCACTGAACTAGTTATGCGCGCGCCTCCACGTATACCATCGCTCGCTCGTGTGGCAAACTCAAGCGATGATTGAATTATAGACACACGTGTGTACGCGCGCACGCGGCGAGTTTTTCGTACCGACAGCTAATTTCTTGTTGGGCCAAAATAGGCCCAATATTCATTAAATGATTTGCCCGTTTACGCCCTTAAGGAGACTGACTTTGCAGATAAAAGTATGGCGACCAAAGTGGATATTGACGAGAGCTCAACTGCGTGACAGAGAGTTAGGACAGACCCGAAGACTTTGTAGGCTATCGTCAAGAGTTTTTACTTGTAGAGATATATATAGATGGGATGTTTTACCTTTTTTTTAGCCAATTTTTTAAAAAATGATATACCGAAGTTAAAAGTATTTTTTTTTAAATGTAATTAAAAAGAACATGTTGACCAAAAAAAAAAAAACTGATATATCTTTTTTCGTTATTGTGTTTGCTTTTATTTAGTATATGGTTTCATGATATTATAAAAAAATTTATCAATAGTTATAAATCACCTTTAAAATTCTGCAATTTGTTTTGCTTTATTGGCTGCCAAGTGACAATGTTTCTATTAAGTTGGCTAAAGCTAGCTTAATTACTTAATTACAATTAAAAATGGGTGCATTTGATGATAAAATGGTCACTACTTGATTTAATATATGACAACTAGGAGATAATCCAGGTTATGGGTAATTTTCTACGTCTTATTTTAGCAAGATTAGGAGTGAAAAGACATAAAGATCATTGGTAACTTTTGCTTCTGAGAAGAAAAAAGAATTATGAATTTCTATATGGTATTAAAATTTTGTAAATTAACCCGAACTGAAATGTGATTAAGTCTAAACAACGTATAAATTTCAAAAATGATCATGTTTATTTTTTTATAGAAAAACAATACAGATTCCATCTTAATTATGAGTTAGAAACTAGTAGAAATTTTATTTTTCTGGAAATAATATTGGTAACTTTTGAACAACACATTGGTTATTTTTTCTATACTCCGAACGACACATTAATTATTTGTTATACACAATAATTAGTGAACTAATTAACAATGAAAGTTAATTTAAACATGGTTTCAGTAAAAATAAATCTATATTTAAATATTCAAAAAATCTATCTATGATGATACATTAGCAATAGCATGTCAGTGGCATTTGACCTAGTTGGCTAATTGTCATGTAAAATTCAAAGTTATAGGAAACTCTTAATGTTTATTATCAGTGCTCCACCAACCCATGACTAAAAGGCGAAAGCTTATCGACAAAAAAGGCAAAAACATAATGTACTGAAGATTATCAAGGTCTCGATATAGTTTTAAACGTTGTTTTCGTGTGTGTGTGTTTGGGTTTATATATAAATTTATATGTTTTGCTTTAGAAAATGATAAAAATGAAAATTATTAATTTTTATGAAATAATGTTAACAAAACAGTTTTTCTTTCTTTTTGATTTTTTTGTTTTTTTTTTTAATTACTGAAGATTGTGAATTCATTAAATTTGAATGAAAAAAAATCTGATAACACGTAAATGTAAACAAACTACTGAAGACTTGGTCAGAAATGTTAGAATTACATAAATTAGTACTGAAGGTTAAACAAATCTATTACTCCTTCCGTTTTAAAAAAGTGTCATTTTGACACATTTCATAAAAATTAAGAAAATTATTAAAAATTTATGTTTTACCTTTTGTTCACACATTAAATAAAATCATATATCTAATTATTACATTAAATTAGTAGGGTCAAAACTGTATTTTTATTTAAAATTATGCATTAAAAATATAAAACGACACTTTTTGTGAAACAAAAATAAAATCTTAAAACGACATTCTTTATGAAACGGAGGATGTAGTATATATTTCCTCGGACTAGACGAACAAATAGATTAAATTGGTGTAACTATATTGACAAAGTATATATAATAGTGTATGTAGTTTTAGATTAACACAAGATTATGCTATTCAGTTTTAGTATTTTACAATGAATTCGTGTTAATTTAAACTGTTTTCTCTATTATCACAAGTTGTGGGAAAAAAATTGAAAGGTGATTTAGCCGCCTACATTGAAAAGTTTGAAATATATCATCGTAATGATTCCACTTTATATACACATAAACAAAACTTTTCACCAACCTGAAATAAATAAATAGATAAATCAAGAAACGAAGTGAGCTAGTCCACTTCTACATTATATTAACAAAGACCACTGAGCCCAAGTTGTATATAAAGCCATAACATGCACTAGCTAGTATATCACAATCGACTCTTTCTTCATCAATAACATCTACTCTCTCATTGTTCGCTTTCACATTTTCATAGGATATACAATATGGTAAGCCAAATGAAATCCTTTTTTCTCTTATTCATTTTTCTTGTTCTATCAAAAACCGTCATATCAGCTAGAAAACCATCCAAATCTCAATCAAAAGATTCAAAACCATGCAAAAACTTCGTCCTCTATTATCACGACATAATGTTTGGAGTCGACGACGTGCAAAACGCGACATCTGCAGCTGTTACCAACCCGCCGGGGCTCGGGAACTTCAAATTCGGAAAACTCGTGATCTTCGACGATCCAGTGACCATAGACAAAAACTATCAATCCGAACCTGTGGCACGTGCTCAAGGGTTCTATTTCTACGACATGAAGAACGATTACAATGCGTGGTTCTCGTACACACTTGTGTTTAACTCGACTCAACACAAAGGGACGTTGAACATAATGGGAGCAGATCTTATGATGGAGAAGACAAGAGATTTGTCTGTGGTCGGAGGGACAGGTGATTTCTTCATGTCTCGAGGGATTGTTACGTTTGAGACTGATACCTTTGAAGGTGCAAAGTATTTTAGGGTCAAGATGGATATTAAACTCTATGAATGTTACTAAAAATCTGACTAAATAGTCCGAGAAAGAGGAAGAGAGAGTTTGATTACTTTGGAACTTATTATAATTGAATAAGTTTAAGTTGTGTAACAATCTTATTTTTGGGATTTTATGTATTCTGTTAGATATATCTGTGGTTTGACGATGTATGTTTTTTTTTTGTTTTGGAACTTTTTGATGTATGTTATTATCTAGTATGCCATGAATTGTTTGATAAAAACAAACACTGTCCTGGTTATACAATATCAGTTTTTACTACTGAATCTTTATCCATCTCTATAACGAACATAAGCGAAAGCGATGATAAAGAAAGTGAAAAAAAAAGTAGAACACTTTCTTTCCAGCAAAATCACAGTCAACATAATTGTGTCACATGCCAATATAAAAATTATATTAAACTTTAATTTCTTCAAAAATTATATATCGATAAGATCATTTTCAGTTAACTTTACAATAAAAAACACGCATGCAATTCGGTTGGATACAGATAAAGTCAATACAAACTAGGATGTTAAATTATGTCAAAACTCATTAATCGATCCAACCCATAATTATGTTGTGCATATTAATCCATATACCTAAATAAAATTAATGATATCTTTAGTATTTACTTAAAGAGTATAATAAAATATAAGTAACTTTGGTAAAATTTATGAATCCGCTTAACAATATAAACAATCTATCCAGCTAATAATATCTTCTTATAATAACTAAAAAGTGTCACTGATTTATTACTATGTTTTATCTTATAAGAAAAGGAAGATCCTTTTATATATGTTGATACATAAGATTGTTTTGTGTTATCCATCTTCTTTTTGTGTTTCAGGGTAAAGAAAACATCTTCCTCTGTTTTGTGTTATCCATCTTTTCTTGTGCTTCAAAGTAAAGAAAACATCTTCCTCTGTTTTGTGTTATCCATCTTTTCTTGTGCTTCAAAGTAAAGAAAACATCTTCCTCTGTTTTGAGTTTTTCACGCCGTCTCCACCGCAACAGAGGCTGAAACCATGACGGAAAGATTTTTAGCAGTGTACTGTTGAACCACTAAAACCGAGACCGAAGTAGAAACCTCATTTGACACGATTAAGTTTCCGACCGGTCCAAGTTCCGGACACTCTATCTTCATAACCGGTAGTTTCGAAACTATGGGTCCTTTTGAAGATTTTCCGACCAATAAAATATCGCACCCGGAAAATTCCCGGATAACCTCAACCGCTTCACCCGTCGAATTCACTATCCTCTCTTCAAATCTTGTCGCATTGGCCCTATTCTTCATTGTGGCAAGGAATTGCTCGTCTAACAAAAATGGTGATGTTTCTTGCGCTTCAAGTATGTCACATCTTGAGATCTCCGGACCAGAGATAACCACAACGGTCAACTTAACCCCGGGATGTTCTACCATTCGTAACCCGTAAGCCAAAGCTTCACGATCGTCGCAACCACCAAAGAACAAAACATTGACGGAAAGCGAAAAGCTGCTCGAAGCTACCGCATAATCATTGTCACTGAGACCACGATCGACCAAGATTCCGACAGACACGGCGAATTCTCAAGAACTCTTTTGTTGATCCCCTGAAATTCTGATCTCACCGTTTCAAATTCTTGCTCGAGAGATCTCCACTGCTTATGAAACGGCAAAATCACAAACGCTGCACGTTTTCTATCCGCTGAGCTACATATATCTTCGTGAATCGTTGACAACGGTGAGATCGCGGTCACAGAACGCACCAAAATGTTTCTAAGGTAACCAGATGCTTCGAAAGGAACCAGAACCGCACTAGAGTTATCTCTTTTCTTGTTCCAAAAGGGCAAACCGTTTCTTCTTGCCTTTTGAACCATTCGAATCGCAGAAGGTCTCTCCGATAGTTGAGTTATATGGATAACGTAAACGCAAAAACTTTCTCCTGTTTCGTTGCTTCCACGAGAAGCTTCCATAATTTTCATCATCGGGTTAATATCTCTACTGCTTTGAAGACATATCAAAACCTTAAGCTGGTGCGTTTTCTCTTCTTCTTTGTCACTCTCAATCTTGCGTCTGCGTTTTTGGTTCTTGTAGCTATCGCTATCCTGCGTTTGCGCTGTCTCGTTTGGTTTGTAAAACGCCATGACAACTGGCGTTGTGATGAATGTCGTGAAGATCGCCATGAGAACCATAATTGCAAAAGTCTGATCGCTCAAAACCTGCGTTTCATAATCATAATTAAAATTTTAATTATTTGATCAATTTTTTTTAAAAAAAATTGTTATAAATGATTTAAGATTAGAGGGAACACCTTTCTGTCTTTGCCAATGTTGAGAACAATTAGCTCTACCAAACCCTTTGTGTTCATCAAGACCCCGAGAACAAGCGAATCACGAAGCCCTACCTTGCTCAACAAGGCAGCACTCACAGTCCCAACTATCTTTCCGAAACAAGCCGTAACGATCACCAATGCGAGTCGTCCCCACGATTTCAGACCGTGGATGGTAGTTATGTCCGTTTTCAAACCGCTCATGACGAAGTACAATGGTAGAAGAAGACCCATTACGAGATCTTCAATCTTCTCCACAATCGCGTCTGCGAAATGCCCTTTTGGAAACAAAACGCCGATTACAAACGCACCAAAAATCGCGTGGATTCCAATCGCGTCTGTCGCGAAACCCGCAATCAGAACCGCGCAAAGCGCGACGCAAACGTACTTCTCGTCTATGGGTTCGCCTTCTGGGCAACGCCGAGAGATTAAATTGAAAATCTGCGGTACGATTAGAAAACAAGCGATCAAAAACGCGATTCCGCTTAACAAGACCCAGAGAGGAACAAGCGGGGAATTCCGATCGCCAGAGAGAGAAACGGCGAGAGCGAGGAGAACCCAAGCGGCGACGTCGTTGATCGCGGCGGCCGACATTGAAATCCGGCCGATATCGGTGGTGAGAAGCTTTAGTTCGGCAAGGATTCGAGCCAAAACTCCGAAAGCGGTGATCGAGAGCGCGACCCCCATGAAAATGATGAACGGAACTACTCTATTACTGTCGCCGTAAGAAGAAGAAGCTTCCGGGAAAGCGAAGGACGTGACGACGCCCATTGCGAAAGGAAGGAGCATTCCAGCGGCGGCGATGGAAATCGCTTTTTTGCCGGTCCGATGGAGAGATTTCAGATCGATCTCGAGGCCAACGAGGAAGAGGAAAAGAAGGAGGCCGAGGTTTGCGAGAGTGTCTAGCACCGTCAGACTTCTCGCCGGAAAATTGATTTCTTGTACGCCGTGATTCTACCGAGAGCCGATGGGCCCAGAAGTATTCCACCCTAAACCACGGTACAAATCGATTTCGGTCTGGTTTAAGGTTTTGAAAAACCGGACAAATGAAATGTTTTTAAACCGGTCTTGATAATTGGTTGAGATCTTACAGTGGTTATTAAGGTGTTCAGCGAACCGCAAAAACCATATTCGAAAAAAACCGAACATAAAAATTCGTGTTTAACACTTCTAGTCTTCTAGTGGTTAGTGGTTACAAGTTACAACCAAAACGCTGATACAAATCCATATACATGATACAACTAAAAACCGGTCTAACATGTCTAAAAACATGTCTTGTCCTCGTCGATATAATTATTTAGTTGCAAAAATCATATCTAAATTGTTTCAAAAAAAAAAAAAAATTCATATCTAAATTTTGAATTGAGTTATTAATATTATTATACGACAGTTCACAGAATCATAATACTTTTTTTCTATATTCCTAAAATCTAAACCGGAATCCAACCAAACTAGAAAAAAAAAAGTGGAAGCAAAAGCAACTTAAATTTCTTTGAAAACCGAATTAATCACGGAGTGTAATGGTTACAGGCTTACAGCCAAACGCCGATACAAATCAGAAGATTTCAGTCTGATTAAACCGGAAACTGAAAACTGATCTAAACCGGCTGGTTAAGGACTTACGATGATCTCGGCGACAACACGTGGCTGTCTCATGGGACGGAGAAGGAAGGCCAAAGAGCGAGTGACGGCGACGACAAGACAAATCTGAAGAATGACGAGAGGAAGAGCGAAGTCTAATGGGCTCTCTCCTTCGAAAACTCCATTCGACGTTGCCTTCATCATCACCACTGTCGCCGCCAGACACTTCACGGCCGGGGAAGTAGTCCCGTTGACCAAAGTACCCATCTTTCGTCTGCAAATATGTATATATCTAGAGTACATATCTTGTGTGTTATGTGTTGGTGTATATATATAATATCTTACGAGCATGCGTTTATTGGTTGGTTTAATCCATTTTTTACGTTAACCACTTGGTTTGACAATTAATGTCCCGTTGAAGCCGGTAGGATCTATCGATTAGCTCGTAATATTATTGATTTATTTTCCGCCTAATGAATCTAGACAAGTAATTGTCGGGGCAAACAAAGTCAAAAGACTCAAAAACCTACCAAAGAGGCCTCACGGTCTCACCGGTTTACTCCATTCGAATTTTGGTCTGATTAAACCGGGTACTGGTTCAATACTTCATTCATTATTCACGCAGATTTCATCATAATTCTGTTGTTGCTTCTACTATCACGTTGTAGAGAGAGATTGCTTGTAAACCTAAAACTTCTATGCGTTTGTCAGTCGACCTTTCCAATAAATGAATTCGAGATTCATTTTAAAAAAATAAAAAAATGAATTTTTTTTTTTATAAAAGTTATCACTAAAATCAAAATTCAAACTCAATGGAAACCACAACAATTTCAACCTCAATTATTCGAGTATTTTTTTTCTTTCTGTTTACTTCCATGGACCCACGTCTAAAAACATTTACAATAAATTTAACAAACGCTGAAAACTAGAAAAGATCAACTAATTAAGGATGAAATTGGACGTCTCATTAATCTATTTTTCTTAGACAAATTAGTCAAGGTTGTTAGTTGTTACTTGTTGTTAGTATAACTCTGATTGAGCCTAAAGTATAAAGTTCACATAAAAACTATCAATACGTACGATAGAATACAAGATAACAGAGAACAGTCCAATGGTGAGATATATGAAGATAACTACACATGAGTATAATTTCTTCTTCTCGCGGTCGAGTGGTGAAGTTTGAATGCTAGAAAATTTGTAAATTATTGTTAAGAGTTCACGTGATATAAGCATATTTAGATGGATCTATTCTCCACGGTAGAATTTAATAAGTGGCCGAAAATGTAACCAAGTAGCAGACAAACTAGTAAAGTTATTGTTAAGATCTCAAGTGATATAAGTATATTTAGATGAATTTATCATCTAAGAACTCAAGTGAAATAAGTATAAATTTGAAACGGTTCTATCATCATAGTTCTTTTTTAGTTATTGTTAAGAGCTCAAGTGATATACAGTAGAACCTCTATAAATTAATATTCGATAAATTAATAATCACTATAAATTAATAAATTTTGTCGGTTTCGAGTCGGAACAGTGTAAAAATTAGCAAATTTCGATAAGATAATAAGATAATAATTTTTTTAGAACTTCCATGTAAAAATATGGTCCCAATAATTATATAAATTACTAATTATACATTTATGTATATATAAATAATGTAATATAGCAAAATGTGAGTATATTGTTGTTTCAAGTTTATAAATGTTGTTTGGGTTATCATCCAAATTTATTGATATGATATTTTCTGAATGAATTTTACATTGTTGAAAATCTTTTTTTATTATTTTGATGAACATTAAGAATTCGAACCGAAAAATATTTTTATAAATTAATATTTTATTAATTTATCGATTAATTAATAACTCTATAAATTAATAAAATATTGAAGTCCCAGCATTATTAATTTATAGAGGTTTTACTGTAAGTATAAATTTGAAACGGTTATATCATCATAGTTCTTTTTTAGTTATTGTTTAAGAGCTCAAGTGATATATAAGTATAAATTTGAAAAGATTATATCATCATAGTTCTTTTTTAGTTATTGTTAAAAGTTCAAGTGATATAAGTATAAATTTGAAACGGTTATATATTATCATAGTTCTTTCTCAGTTATTGTTAAGAGCTCAAATGATATAAGCATATTTAGATGGATCAATTCTCCACGATAGAATTTAATAAGCTTGGCCGGAAATGTAACCAAGTAGCAGACGAAGTAGTAAAGTTAAAACATACCCAAACTCTTACAGCATGGACTCTCCCCATTTCTACTATCTAAGTTGTAGTTTCTCCGTTTCATAATAAGTATTATTTAGAAAAAATATATTTACAATGTAACTGAATGTATTTGGATGTGTTTTGAGTTTAATACATCCATATACATTGCATATATATTTTTTTTAAATGATATTTATTATGAAACGGAGGTAGTAATATTTAACTCCCTTTTCTTCAATGGCTATGGAAAGTTGAAAACATTATGAAAGCCTAAATGCTTTAAAAACATATCTGTGTGCGAGAGAAAAATAAAATAAAAACTATTATTTGACTGTAGGGACAAAGGAAATATTTTTGTTAAAATGTAAACACAGAAGCGAAGACACAAAAGTTACAACTTCTGTCTGGAACTTGCCTACAGACTCTGACACGCACACACTCTTTTGTTTTTTTTCTTCACAATATAACAATACTATCGGATAAATTAAAAAAAAAAAACAATTTAATCGCCGCATCAATAAATTTGGTTTAGGTTTAAGGAAATTTTGGATGATTATCAAACTAATGAATGGTCTAAGGAAGTGTGACAGACGAATCTTAGCAATTTCTTATTTTTGCGGCCATTCAACGAAACAGAACAAAAACACAACACTTCATCTCAAAGAATCGAAATTGAAGAACAAAAAGTAAAAAATAAAATAACATGAGAGACAACAGTGTCGGTTCCATGATTATGATGCACAGAGAAAAAGAGTTTATTGGATTGAATTAATAAAAGCGAAAGAAAAAGTGGAAACTTTTGTTTTTGTTAGCCGCTCTAAAGAAATGAAAAGTAAAGACGAAGAAGAGGAAGAAGATGGAGGAGGAGGAGGAGGAGAAGAAGAAGGGCAAAAAGGGAAGGGATTTATTGAAAAGTTAAGGAGAAGAGCTGTTTTTGTAGGCCATAGAAGTGTCTTTCGCCGACCTTCCACACCGGCGCACATTAGCTTCAACCCTAATAACGCTTCTTCTTCTAAATTCTCACCTTCCTCTAGAAAGCTCGCAGCTTCTCTTTGGGAATTTTATCAGTATTACGACGACGACCACCACGAGATTCCTCCTGCTGCTAAAATGCACCGAGGTCCTTACGGTTCCGGTGATCCTAGTAACCGCCGTCTCCGTCACGGCCATGGAAAGGCGGCGATTAGAGACAATGGTCTTGATCTCACTGATGAGCAGGTCTCTCTCTCTCTCTCTCTCTCTTTCTCTTTCCAGGGATATATGATTTTTACCCTATTTCTGCAAATTTAGTTGATTAAATGGTGATTTAGCCTAGATTAGTTTGTTTAGTTGATTAGTATCCGATGAAGCTGGTTGGTTTTAGGATTGTGCGTAGCTAAAGTCTGGTTTCTTGTGACAATGCGTCGTTTTGCCCTTGGTTTATTGTCAAAGTTTGAATTTTACGACATGGGTTGTGATGAACTGGTAAACCTAGCCTTGGATTATTCTGTTTCTGGTTTTGGGTTCTGGTCAAATTTAGATTTTCATATTGGTGACAAGTGTTCTGGGTTTGCCTAAAAATTGCTCTGTTCTTGGTTTAGAGCTTTGCAAGTTAAATATTGTGGATTCAAGTTGAACAGAATGTTGTGCATCGCCTATGATCGAAAGGTTCAGATCACTCAAACCAAAACCTATTTCCGAAGTCGAACCCTTTTATGCCATTTATTGCGAGCTTATTTGTTTTTGGTTCTTGATTGCTAGATTTTGGTTTCTTAGACCTGCAGATGATTCTCTTGTAAGCTGAGATTCTATGTAAAACTGTTATCTTTGCTTTCAATACTTGTTTCTCTTACTAGCTTACTCGCGCATCACTGCACTTGAAGATGCCTTTTGCTCCGGCTTTACATTTCGAGTTCAGTAGAAACTTCCTTTATTTGGTCTTGATTCTTCTACTTTAACTATTTGGTCCCAGCCAGAGAGTGCGGGAAGCATAAGGAAACAGATCGGTCAAATGCTTATGAAGCATCATCAATTAATCGAAAGAAACGACCATGCCTTGCAGCCCTTATCTCCTGCAAGCTACGATAGCTCCCTCGAGGTATTCCATCCAGTCCATGCTTACATACTAGTGAGCAATTTAAAGTTTGTTTGTCACCTTTATAGATTTGGAATTGAGATGTATCAATCTGCAGGTGGCTCCATATAATGCAGCAGTAACTCCGGGAAGTTCGTTGGAGTTCCGTGGAAGAAGACGAGCTGGTGAGCCTAACTACAATCTCAAGACATCAACCGAACTTCTTAAAGTGCTGAACCGAATCTGGAGCCTGGAGGAGCAGCACTCTGCTAACATCTCCTTGATAAAAGCTCTAAAAAGCGAGCTTGCTCATTCACGCGCCCGGATCAAAGAGCTTCTCAGATGCCAACAAGCCGATAGGCGCGAGATGGATGATCTAGTGAAGCAACTCGCGGAAGAAAAGCTGTCAAAGGAAACTAAAGAACGTGATCGGTTAAGCTCTGCGGTTCAGTCGCTAGAAGATGAGCGGAAACTGAGGAGACGTTCTGAGAGTTTGCATAGGAAACTGGCGCGGGAGCTCTCGGAAGTGAAGTCTGCGTTGTCTAACTGCGTTAAGGAGATCGAGAGAGGGACTAAGTCGAAGAAGGTTCTGGAGAGATTATGCGACGAGTTTGCGAAAGGGATCAAGAGCTACGAAAGGGAGATTCATGGTTTAAAGCACAAGTTGGATAAGAATTGGGAAGGTTTGGATGAACAAGATCAGATGGTTCTTTGTATTGCGGAATCATGGCTTGACGAAAGGATCCAGAGCGGTGACGGATCCGTGCTGGAGAAGCTCGAGTTTGAGATAGAATCGTTTCTCAAGAGTAAGCAGAAGAAGTTGGATTCTAATGAAATACCGAAGAATCGCCGGAGTTCACTTGAGTCGGCTCCATTCAACGCCATGAGCGCTCCGATTCAGGAAGTAGACAGTGAGGAGGAGGAAGAAGATTCTGGCGGGAGCGATTCGAATTGCTTTGAGCTCAAGAAACATGGGAGTGATGCTGCAAAGCCACCACCACTCGGCGATGGAACTGAGAAACCAAAAGCAGATGTGATGATGTCTGGTGAAAAACAGAGAAGACGGAGTCAAAGCCCGTCGAGTTTACAGGTGAAGTTCGAGGATCAGATGGCGTGGGCGATGTCTTGTAACGAGAACAAGAAATCTAAAGAAACTGATGAGTGTGCTAAAGAAACGAACAATGTGGTTGGAGAAATGATCAGAACTCATCGGAGGTTACTGTCAGAAACTCAGGGAATCGATGAAGCTTCTTCCAGTTACCTATCTAGGAGACCGGAGAGCCCGATTCGTCATTGGAATCCGAGAGCCATAACAGCTGGTTCTGAGATTTCAACAGCTAAAGGAGGAGTAAAGGAGAACACTTTGAGAGCTAAACTAAGCGAAGCAAGAACCAAGAGTTCCCGGCCACGGATTCGGCTGTTCAAGGGCTAAGTTTCTGTATCGGAAAAAGTGGTCAGAGAGATTGAACAATCTGAGAATTGTTGTCGGAAAGTGACACAACTTTGATACAGTTCCATTCCATGTGTGGATATGTTCAAACTTGTAAATGTTTGTAACTCCATGTATAATGTATATCTGTGTAATATCGATTTCATTGTCTCTGAATTTCGGATTCTTAATTTTTTTTTAGAATAGAAGAGAATCTGTGAATCAAATGATGTGGTTTTCCAACACAGTTTCTTGATTACGTCGTCGTTTAAGAGACTTGAGAGCTGAGACCGACGTCGTTTTGAGCTGATTCGTGTGCCTACTACCAAAAAAACCTTTTCTCTGGAGAGAGAGAGAGAGAGACAGGGAGATGGCTACGGCTTCGTTCAGGTGGATCTTGCAGCTTCACAGAGACGTACCAAAAGCGGCTCGTTTCTATGCGCAAGGTCTCGATTTCTCCGTCAATGTCGTCACCTTACGTTGGGCTGAACTCCAGTCTGGTCCTCTCAAGCTAGCTCTTATGCAATCTCCCAGGTATTGATTCAAATCTCGATCAATGCAGATCACGTGTTCGATCATTTGCCAGCTTTTTTCCAAGTTTGGTTGCTTCGATTAGTTTTTATTTAGAAGCCTTTACTTCACTCTCCCGTTTGATGGAAAAAGATTGATCTTATAGATGAATTTTTGTTTGTTCATTGCAAAGATAAAAGATCAAATGTTTTGTTGCAGCGACCATATGGTGAGTGAGAAAGGATACTCTTCGCTACTATCGTTCACTGTGACAGATATTAATACAAAAATCTCAAAACTCATGGAATTAGGAGCAGAGCTCGATGGCTCTATCAAATACGAAGTCCATGGCAAGGTAAACCAACCATCTTCGTCTGTTTTGCATCAAAATCTCTCTCACTGTTATCGTTTCTTTTAATGGAATTTGACAATCTTTCGTTTTGGGTTTCTTGTTTTTCAGGTTGCATCTTTGAGATGTCTCGACGGCCACGTGCTCGGCCTCTATGAACCTTCGTAGGTTTACCAGTTCATGAGTTTACTTAATTCGATATTTATTTCTTTGTTGTGGATTTGATTGGAATTTTTCCCAACCCTGTTCATCAATAAAAAGATCAAACTAATCGAAAGGCCAAGATGTTGAGAAACAAACACAATTAAGTAGTATTTCTTATTTTGAAACCTGAACAAAATGCTATTGAAACAATGTGGTTAAAATAAAATCCCGAAAACAAAACCTCATCAGCTGCTCTTCCTAGCAAGCTTAGTCCAATCCGTGTGGAACGCACCGGAACGATCAGTCCTCTCATAAGTATGAGCTCCAAAGAGATCTCTCTGCGCCTGGACCAGATTCGCCGGAAACCTAGCACGCCTATAAGTATCGAAATAGGCAAGACTCGCGCACATCCCAGGTGTGCTTATCCCTGCAGACACAGCCAGACCCACCACTCTCCTCCAAGCAGCTTGTCTCTGAACCATCTCTTTAGCAAACTCAGGATCAACCACGAGGCTTGCCAAATCCGGGTTCCTCTGGTAAGCTTTCTTGATCCTATCCAAGAAAACCGCTCTAATGATGCACCCGCCTTTCCAGATCCGAGCCAATTCACCGAAATTCAGGTTCCAGCTTTTCTCTAAGCTCTTTGCTCTGAGCAGATTCATCCCTTGCGCATAGCTACAGATTTTCGAAGCGTAAAGAGCTTGACTAACATCATCAACCAATCTCTTCTTATCGATTCCGCTCGATGCAGAACCGAGCTCTTCTTTCAATCCAGCTTCCTTCAACACTTTTGCTGCATATTCACTCTCATCTTTCAACCCGCTCAGGTAGCGACAATCCAAAGACGCAGCAATCGTCGGAGCCGCCACAGAGAGCTCAGCCGCCTGCTGAACCGTCCATTTTCCGGTACCTTTCATGCCGGTTTTATCCAGAATCTTATCCACCAACTCTCCATCACCAAACTCATCCTTAACCCTGAATATATCCGAAGTGATTTCAACCAAGAAGCTCTCAAGCTCACCTCGATTCCATTCCGTGAAGATCTCCGCAAGCTCTTCGTTGCTCAATCCGCCAACGTTCTTCAACACGTCGTAAGCCTCAGAGATCAGTTGCATATCTCCGTACTCAATCCCGTTGTGAACCATCTTCACGAAATTTCCAGATCCGCCTTCTCCGATGTAAGTAACGCAAGGCCCGTCTTCAACCTGAGCCGCGACTTTCCCCAAAATGTCTTTGATGTTATCATACGCCTGAAATGATCCGCCGGGCATTAGCGACGGACCGTTACGAGCTCCTTCTTCGCCGCCGGAGACTCCCATACCTAAATAGAGCAGTCCTTTTTGCTCCGCCTCGGAGATCCGTCGCTCTGTGTTCTGATACCACTCGTTTCCACCGTCGATGATGCAATCTCCGGGCTCCATGTACTCGGAGAAAGCATCGATTGTCTGGTCAACGGGAGCTCCGGCTTTGACGAGGATGATAAGGGATCTCGGTCGTTGGATCGAGAGGACGAAATCGCGCGGAGAGTACTGGCCGGAGACTGGTAGATTTCCTTCTACGGCGGCTCGATCTACGGTTTCGTCGACTTTGGATGTGGTTCGATTGTAGACTGAGATTGGAAAACCTTTCTCGGCGATGTTCAAGGCGAGGTTCTGGCCCATTACGGCGAGACCGGCGAGGCCGATTCGGGATAAAGCGGCGGACTCCATTGAAGAGAGCGTAGGATTCTGGTAGAGAGAGAGAGAGAAATGGGAAGTGAGTGATGAGAGAGAGAGAGATAGTGGGAGATTCTTCGCGCAGATATTTTATACGGTGAAAGTGACGGACTCGTCGATGGAGCCAAAGGACGAACCAAAAAAGCGACTGCAATTTTTATTTGGTAGACGACGATCTCAATGTTTGAAACGGTGCCGTTTGTATATTTTGGTTTTTAACGATGTCGTTTAATATGTTTGAGCGCCATAAAAAATCCTTCTCAGAGCATTTCCAAAAGGAACCTCAAATCTTCAAATTTGAAGTTTTGCTCACTGCAAAAGAAATTTTGAGGTTTTAAATAGTAAAACCTCAAATTTAAAGTTTTACTATTCAAAACCTCAAATTTGAGATTCTATATTTTTATTTGCACTTTTAATCTTTCTAATTAGTTATGTCATAAAAAATATCTTAATAGTTTTGCTGTTTATCATTTTAACCTTATAATTATATGTTTTATTAATATTTTACATATATGATTATAAATTTAACTTTTACACTTAAAGTTAAATAAATAATTTAAAATGACAAAAATATTTATATAAAATAAATATTACATTCCATTCAAAATTAATATTACACAACAACAATATTACACTAAGCAAATTTAATACAAAAATAAAAATACATAAACACATAAGTATTACACAAATTAAAATAATACAACAATACTAATATTCATGTAAATTTGGATTCGAACCTTCAGGACCACCAAAATATTGTCCATAAAAATTTGGTCCAACTGGAAGTTGTTGTTGTTTTTGAGTTCTTTTTTGTATGATTCTTACTTGCTCCGATCGAATAAACTCACGGGTATTAGGATAATTTTTTATTACCCTTCAATAATCAAGCTATATAGTCAAGTTATATAGTCAAGTTATATAGTCAAGCCATATATTCGACTATGAATCGATCTTTTCTACTATGAATCAAACTACATAGCCGAGCTACATTTTTCAACTATATAGTCGAGCTACATTTTTCGTCTAAATTAGAAAAACAAAAATATATTAAAAATAAAGATTATGATGTGGAGTGGTAGGGTAGGGTGTTGAATTGTATTCAATAATCAAGCTATATAGTCAAGTTATATAGTCAAGCCATATATTCGACTATGAATCGATTTTTTCTACTATGAATCAAACTATATAGCCGAGCTACATTTTTCAACTATATAGTCGAGCTACATTCTTCGTTTAAATTAGAAAAACAAAAATATATTAAAAATAAAGATTATGATGTGGAGTGGTAGGGTAGGGTGTTGAATTGTATTAAACAAAACTATTGTAAGGTGTCAAATTGTATTAATCAATAGTAAAGACTAAAATGTAAAATATAATAATATTAAAGTTATATTTGAAGTTTTGCTTTTGGAAACAAACAATTGAGGTTTGCCAAATCTCAAATTTGAAGTCTTTTTTGGAGATGCTTGATAATAATACAGCTTGACAGCTTCTAATCATATCTTATGGATTTGTTTGTCGTAATATGCAAATGGACTCGTGCAGAGAATTATGCAATAACATTTTTATATCCAACTAGTGGCGGATTATTAAATTTCTAATCATGTTTCATAAATTCATATATCTTTAAAACTATTTTATAAATAATACTATTCAATATGGTAAGTGTCCATGTTGAATTTGGACTCCACCCTTTCGCTTAGCCTTTTTTTAGAAGTTTTTTCAATAATTGCACATCAACTTGATATTATATTAGCCTTTTGACGATGTTGAATGGTCGGACAAATTTCCAAAGTATCTAAACGGATCTTTACCATACATAACAGAGTTTTCGACGAATGGCCAAATTTCTCAATCCGAATTATTCGGTTTCAAGTCAAGGTGAGATAGATTTCATTGGTTCCCATTGAGTTTAATTAAGCACGAGGTTGTTTGATTGTCGTATGTTATTATATCTGCGACATGAATCTACATCCTAATCAACTTGAAGTTTTTTAAGCGAATTTGTTGTCTGTTGTGACCAACACAATAATTGGGTTCACTAGTAATGTTAATGTATATTATTGTGTTCACTAGTGATGTTGATATATATCATAACAAATTTCTTCATACATAATATAACATATCATAATTTAAAAGATGTTTATTTGCTTTCAAGATTTTGATGATTTTGAGTAGGTATGGGCATAAAACCCGAAATCCAAAAACTGATGCGGAACCGATCCAAAAAATCCGAATCCGAACCGAATAGTCATAAAATCCGAACGGATAATGAATTCTCTTATCTGAATTATCCGGACCAGATCCGAATCAAAAACCGAACAACAATTATCCAAAAATATTAGTTGTAATTTTATACCCAAAAAATACCAAATAACAAAGATATCAGAATGATTAATATCCTACAAAAATATCCTTTTGATGCGAGTTTTAAGAAACATAACTTCTCTAAAGAGCAAAGATATCATATATGGGAGAAGAATATGAAGAGAAAGAGAGATTTTAATTGCTTAAAAATAGTTAATAGAAGATCGTTAACATACTCGAAAGATTCAAATTGCGTACCTAAGTTTTTAACGCAGTAGAAGAAAAAAAAATAGTTGATAAAGTGTGTGAGCTATATGAGAAGTATGGTTAATATTGTTTAGGACCCGCAACATATTCTGTGTTTTGAATGTTTTAATTAAAAATAAATAAGAATTAAAAGAAATAAATAACTCTAAATTGTTTTAGATAAAAAAAAAAATTATATATTTTTATGAATTTTTTTCAGAAAAAAATCATTTTCAGAGAATATTATTTTTAGTAAAAGATATTTCTTATATTTAACATACCAAATTTATTTTATGAGCTCCAAATCTAAATTTTCATTCTGAGCCAATCTGACTTTTTGAAATAGTATTTAAAATTTTAAAATATCTATTGTCAAAGAAGAAAAATATGATTTTCAAAGAAAGATTTAAATCCCAAACGACCTTGGCTAAGGGAGAAATCCCAAACTACCATGGGGGATCCTGATTCATATCGTTCATTTCAATCACGTTCTTGTGAATATCGTCCAGGAATTTTTTTTGTTTTATGTATTATTTATAAAATTTCTTTATTTAAAAATAATAAAATTAACTATTATCTTTTTGTCTATTATTTGTTTTGCAAGATTCTCAAGCATATTTGCAAGTACGACCTTTTTATGATCTTAATATGGCTGCAATTAGGAGAACTGAAGTGTTTTGGGGTGGTGATCTTAATATGGCTGCTATGACGAGTTCATTTTGTGCTGTGTATGAGGTGACTCCTTATTATTCTGAAATTATAACTTGCACCGAAATTGTTGGACTTTCATTCTCCCTTCCAGCACCACATTGTTATGCTCCCCCGATTTGGTAATTACGAATTTCTTTGTTTTCGTTGGTAACTATAACTTTTTGCTATGATATACATTAACATCACTGGTGAACCCAATCATTATGTTGGTCAAACTCGCTTAAGAAACTTCAAGTTGGTTAGGATGTAGATTCATGCATGTCGTCCCTCAAAAGAAGAACATTAACTATTGCATAATAGAAAATTGATAACGAACAAATTTCAGATTACTAACAGGCACAAGAATTTTGGAAAAATCAACATCCACACATAACAATGTTTACTTAAATGTGTAAAACTTTGTAACTGAACGGCTCTAATCAAACGACTTAATCAGTTTCACCAAGATAGTAACAGCTGACATTTCCATTTTTCCTTCCCTATCCTTTAGCAAAACATCATTCAAAGCAACTAGAAGAAAGAGAAATACCATAAATATAAATATTACAAACCCATTAAAAGTCACAACACACACATAAAACATCAAACATTTCACAAATAATAATATTATAAATCTATTAAAAATCCAACATAAATTAAAGCGTGAAAATAGATTGAAATTGTGAGCAAGAGTCACTCTTTAGGGAATGGAACAAAGTTATTTATAAGTACATATTTATTTTTTATACTAAATAAAAAATGAATAAAGAATTGTAAAATAATCGAGTATAAAACCTTTATATATGAACTTCTTTTTTTGTTTTATTTTACCATTTTAATGTATAAACATTAAATTTTGAATAAATTTTAAAAAATTTAGTCGCATGAGTCTTATGATGAAGAATACGACAAAATATATAACTATTTCATATGAACTAAACATGAAACTTGGTTTAATACAAATTAAATATCAGCCATACTATTATTAATGTAAAAATGACAGTTTGGAAAAATATTTAGTAAATGAAAAAAAAACTATTTAAGTTGTTATAAGTTTTGGTTCTATCTAATCATAAATATATAGTCTTTTGAATATTTATGAATCTGAACGATACTTACTTTTATTTTACTCAAAAATATACTCAAGTTTGTAAATTACTAAAATGTTATTTATTTGATGATTTGGGATTGGATTCTGTTTGTATTCATAAGTAAATGATGAAGTGGTATTCTATATGGAAAATTTTCATTTTTATATATATATGTATATGATTTGACTAATGTAAACGATATTTGTGTTTCAGGAGCACTATGGTGAATGAAAACATGTTATTTGGTAACATATTCTCTGTTTGGATGAGAAATTATAATGTTTCTGGACCTCAGGGAGGGGCAATAGTTTTTGGTGCCGTAAATAGCGATCATTTCAACGTAGAACAAGGACATGAACATTATGACGTCGTTGACGGTTGTAATAAATGGATGATTTGAATGTCTTTCGTTGTTGTTAGACAAACAAAAATTACAACCGTCAACAACGTCATAATGTTCATGTCCTTGTCCTTCGTCTAAATTATTGCTATTTACGACACCAAAAACTATTGCCCCTCCATGAAGTCCAGTAACATTATAATTTTTCATCCAAACAAGGAATATCTTACCAAATAACATGTTTTCATTCATCATAGTGCTCGTGAAACACAAACATTGTTTATATTAGTCAAATCATACATATATATATATAAATGAAAATATTCCATATAGAATACCACTTCATCATTTACTTATGAATACAAACAGAGTCTAATCCCACATAATCAAATAAATAACATTAGTAATTACAAACTTAAGTATATCTTTTGAGTAAAATGAAAGTAAGTATCGTTCAGATTTATAAATATTCAAAAATATATATTTATGATTAGATAAAACCAAAACTTACAACTTAAATAGTTATTTTGTCATTTACTAAATATTTTTCCAAACTGTCATTTTTACATTAATAATAGTATGACTGATATTTAATTGGTATTAAACCAAGTTTCATGTTTAGTTCATATGAAATAAAGTTATATATTATGTCGTATTCTTCATCATAAGACTTATACGACTAATTTTTTTAAATTTATTCGAAATTTAATGTTTACATTAAAATTGAAAAATAAAACTAAAAAAATAAGTTCATATTATTATTTTTTGTCAATAAGCGTCCATATATTAAATCAATTTGGGTTAATAGATTCAGGATCGGTAGATCCCGTTTCTCTTAATCGAGTGTGACTTACATGGGAAAAGATAGTTTCTCGTGCTCTCGCCCTTTTAGCAAGGGTATCGGCACGGACATTTTTGCTGCGAGGGATAAAACGTACAAGACATTCCACGAAACAATTCCTAAGAGAACACAAATAATCTAACTCTGATCTAAATGTTGGGCAGTCCAAGGGTTCCTCGATCATCTGAATCAGGTTGGAGCAATATGTCTCGATACAAACTCTTTGTAACCCTCTATCTCTCAAGCATGTCATTGTCCAAATTAGCCCGTCCATCTCCGCATGTAGAGCTGACAGGCTTCTTCTGCATCCTTGTTGTCCGGTGGTGGTGTGTCCCCTTGTGTCTATCAGATACCACCCAAGTCCACTAACCGGTCCATGATCGATCCAAGAGGCATCAATCTGACAAGTCAGGATTCGGGGGATCACAAGCAGCTCCTCGGGTCCATCGGGGACCTGTGCGCCTTGCCTTTCCTCTTTCTCCTCGTCTATCTCCTTTTCGTTTGCTTTCCGCCAACTTTCTGCTTCTATAGTAGCATGTTGCATGGTATCCAAAGGTGATACGATTTTCCCATTGAAGACTTTTTCATTCCTTGCCTTCCAAATAAACCAAATGATCCACGGGAAAATATTCCTTTCAGGAGCGGGAAGCTCACTTTCTTTGATCCTCCAAAATAGGAAATCCATGTTTCCATATAAAGAAGAGCTCGGGAAGCAACCCGGAAGGGACGGAAAGTCCGAAAGAGCCCACACTTGAAGGGTAGGGGGGCATTCAAATATCATATGGTTAATTGTTTCCTCTGGTGCACCGCAGCGGGGGCAACTCTTATATGTACCTAGGTGTCGGAATGTTAGCCTTTGGCAGGTGGCCACACAACCCGAAAGGACTTGCCACATAAAATGTTTAAGTTTTGGGGGCGCCCGAGTCTTCCAAACTTGGCTTAACAGACAAGTGATGCTTGGTTCCGTCATCTCAACAGACAAGTGATGCTTGGCTTCTGATCCGATTTTAATCGTTGTGCTAACTCATATCCTGATTTGACTGTGTAGGTCCCTGATTTTGTGTGATTCCATGCATACCCATCCAGGGTGAATTGTTGGCTAGGTCTCATCCCGAGGATAAGTCGGATATCGTCGGGATGGATAAGGTCACTGAGAATCTGAGTATCCCACTCTTTTATATCTCTTCTCATAAGTTCATGGACTATAAAAGGTCTGGATTTCTGTCTATTACAGGACCAATTCCCCTAGCGGGTATCGCCGGATTAACCGGGATCCAAGGTTCGCTCCAAACTCGGGTATTACATCCCGACCCAATGGTCTTCCGGAGTCCTTGAAGAAGTAAGGGTCTTGCGGCCATGATACTATTCCACCCATATGATGGGGAATATGACTTACGTACATCAAGAGGGCTTGACATTCTATAGTATCTTCCTCGCAATACCCTAGCCAAAAGGGAAGATGGGTATTGTAGAAGGCGCCAAAATTACTTTGCTAGCAAAGAGATGTTGAAATCTTGTAGATCTCTGAAACCCAACCCTCCCATTTCTCGAGGGGTACATATTTTGTCCCAAGCAATCCAATGAATGCCTCTACTATTTTGTTTCGAGCTCCACCAAAAATTTGAAATCGCGCTCCGAAGGTTATCCGTTACACCTTGCGGGAGTAAGAAACACGACATAACATATGTTGAAATGGCTTGAGCTACAGATTTTGTTTGGACCTCTTTTCCTCCTTTTGAAAGGAGTCTTGCTGACCAATTATTAATCCAATTGTTTAATCGATCTTGAACATATGCAAAAACTTTCTTTTTTAAACCGTATATTTGTTCGGGAAGACCTAGATACATTCCCATACCTCCTTCCTTGGATATTTCGATAGCCCTTTTTATCTCTCGGCGAAGGTGATGTCCAACTTTATTTCCAAAGAGAATCGAAGATTTTGCAGCGTTCAACTGTTGTCCCGAAGCTGCTCCGTAAGAATGAATTATTTTCAGTATCTCTGCACATTGCAGGACTTCTGCCTTGCAAAAGAATAAGCTATTGTCTGCAAATAGAAGATGGGAAACTCTAGGGCTTGCTCTGGCAATCCTTAATCCCGTAATACGTTGTTCTTCTTCCGCTCCTTTAAGAAGGGAGATAAGAGCCTCTGTACATAGGATGAACAGGAATGGAGAGAGCAGGTCTCCTTGGCGTAAACCCCGCGATGGCCTTATCCTTCCTTTAGCTTCTCCATTTATTAAAACTTGGTACGAGACGGAAGAGATGCAGAACATCAACAACTTAACCCATTTTTCCGAGAAGCCAAGCTTTAGGAGAAGAGCTTCTAGGAAACCCCATTCTACTCTATCATATGCTTTACTCATATCCGTCTTAATTGCCAAGAATTTTTCTTTACAACTCGGATTTGTGCGCAAGGCATGGAAATTCTCTTAGGCTAGCAAGATATTATCTGTGATTAGACGTCTAGCCATGAAAGCTGATTGGGTCTCCGAAATAATGGTCGGGAGTACTCTCTTTAGTAGTTTGCAAAGAATCTTTGAGATGATCTTGTAGCTTACGTTGCATAAGCTTATCGGTCTAAATTCTGTCACCGCTCTTGGACGGTCCTTTTTGGGGATAAGGCAGATATTCGTCTGATTATGTCTTGGATCAAATATGCCTTTCTCAAAAAAATCGGAGACCATCTTAGTTTTATCTTGACTTGTAACATGCCAGAATTTCTGATAAAATCGACTGGTCATGCCATATGGACCTGGGGCTTTGTCTGCTTTGATATCAAATACTGCCTCCCTTATCTCTTCCGTTGAAGGAATCGCTATAAGGGATTGATTTACGTCTTCCGAAACTTTCGCGGTAATAAAACGGAGTGGATCTGAAAAATCAATTGGGTTTGATGTGGTAAAGAGGTCTTCAAAGTAATCAAGACGTAATGGGAAAGGGACCTCGTCCCCAAAATAGAAAGTTAATGATATCGTCAAACAAATCTCCTAAATCTACAGTTCTAAAACTCAGTTTTCCATTCTAAAAGCAAAAAGATGCATTGATTGTAATAAAGTTTTGTTTGAATAAACCTCTTTCAAAAAAAAAATTAAAGTTTTGTTTGAATATATTTTTACATTCATATAAAAATAAAATAAAAAAGTCACGTATGGTTTTATTAAGTGGGATTAAGTTTTGAACCAGTCTCTCTACTTTTTTTACCCCTCCTCTACAATATATAGTAAGTGACTGCTGTCGTATAGACTTATAGTCATTATCATTATCATATACGTTATCACATCGACTTGCAATGTAACAAGAACAAATAAATGCCATGTGAAATCCAACACACGACAGCTAGCTAAGTTCCAAAGTACAGGTGATGAAGTGATGTTGTCCAGTGGCGTGAGATGCATACGGGAATCGGACGGCTTTAAGCAAATGTCGCCAGGGGTCGCAGAAGGAATAAGAACCGTCAGATGAAGCTGCTAAAAATAGATGCATAGGGTCCACATCAAGACGTAATGGGAAAGGGACCTCGTCCCCAAAATAGAAAGATAATGATATCGTCAAACAAATCTCCTAAATCTACAGTTCTAAAACTTTGTTTTCCATTTTAAAAGCAAAAGGATGCATTGATTATAATAAAGTTTTGTTTGAATAAACCTCTTTCAAAAAAAAAAAAGTTTTGTTTGAATATATTTTTACATTCATATAAAAATAAAATAAAAAAATTCACGTGTGGCTTTATTATGTCGGGTTAAGTTTTGGACCAGTCTCTCTACTTTTTTTACCCCTCCTCTACAATATATAGTAAGTCACTGTTGTCGTATAAACTTATAATCATTATCATTATCATATACGTTATCACATCGACTTGCAATGTAACAAGAACAAATAAATGCCACGTGAAATCCAACACACGACAGCTATCTAAGTTCCAAACTATTGGTGGTGACGTGATGTTGTCCACTGGCGTGAGATGCATATGGGAATTGGACGGCTTTAAGCAAATGTCGCCAGGGGTCGCAGAAGGAATAAGAACCGTCAGATGAAGCTGCTAAAAATAGATGCATAGGGTCCACGTCAAGACGTAATGGGAAAGGGACCTCGTCCCCAAAATAGAAAGATAATGATATCGTCAAACAAATCTCCTAAATCTACAATTCTAAAACTCTGTTTTCCATTTTAAAATCAAAAAGATGCATTGATTGTAATAAAGTTTTATTTGAATGAACCTCTTTAAAAAAAAAATTATGTTTGAATATAGTTTTACATTCATATAAAAATAAAATAAAAAAGTCACGTGTGGCTTTATTATGTGGGGTTAAGTTTTGGACCAGTCTATCTACTTTTTTTACCCCTCCTCTATAATATACAGTAAGTGACTGTTGTCGTATAGACTTATAGTCATTATCATTATCATATACGTTATCACATCGACTTGCAATGTAACAAGAACAAATAAATGCCACGTGAAATCCAACACACGACAGCTAGCTAAGTTCCAAAGTACTGGTGATGACGTGATGTTGTCCACTGGCGTGAGATGCATATGGGAATCGGACGGCTTTAAGCAAATGTCACCAGGGGTCGCAGAAGGAATAAGAACCGTCAGAGGAAGCTGCTAAAAATAGATGCATAGGGTCCACGTCAAGACGTAATGGGAAAGGGACCTCGTCCCCAAAATAGAAAGATAATGATATCGTCAAACAAATCTCCTAAATCTACAATTCTAAAACTCTGTTTTCCATTTTAAAATCAAAAAGATGCATTGATTGTAATAAAGTTTTATTTGAATGAACCTCTTTAAAAAAAAAATTATGTTTGAATATAGTTTTACATTCATATAAAAATAAAATAAAAAAGTCACGTGTGGCTTTATTATGTGGGGTTAAGTTTTGGACCAGTCTATCTACTTTTTTTACCCCTCCTCTATAATATACAGTAAGTGACTGTTGTCGTATAGACTTATAGTCATTATCATTATCATATACGTTATCACATCGACTTGCAATGTAACAAGAACAAATAAATGCCACGTGAAATCCAACACACGACAGCTAGCTAAGTTCCAAAGTACTGGTGATGACGTGATGTTGTCCACTGGCGTGAGATGCATATGGGAATCGGACGGCTTTAAGCAAATGTCACCAGGGGTCGCAGAAGGAATAAGAACCGTCAGAGGAAGCTGCTAAAAATAGATGCATAGGGTCCACGTCAAGACGTAATGGGAAAGGGACCTCGTCCCCAAAATAGAAAGATAATGATATCGTCAAACAAATCTCCTAAATTTACAGTTCTAAAACTTTGTTTTCCATTCTAAAAGCAAAAAATGCATTGATTATAATAAAGATTTGTTTGAATAAACCTTTTTTAAAAAAAAAAGTTTTGTTTAATATATTTTTACATTCATATAAAAATAAAATAAAAAAATCACGTGTGACTTTATTAAGTGGGGTTAAGTTTTGGACTGGTCTCTCTACTTTTTTACCCCTCTTCTACAATATATAGTAAGTGACTGTTGTCGTATAGTCTTATAGTCATTATCATTATCATATACGTTATACAAGGACCTTATGATACTGTAATCTTAAGTCTAAACTACGTACTAACAAAATTATATTTTTGCTAAAGTGTAAAATATCATTTATGAAATGTTTGGTTTTACAACAGCTTAACCTAATACATTTGGTTTTTTTTTTGGCAAAAAAAGCTAAAAACAAGAAAGCAATATTCTCAGATTTGGGTATGGAAAACTTCAGTGCATTCAAATACTCATAAGCTTTTTGAACCGCTTATTATGTCTTGTCGCAGTGATGGAGTTCTTTATTTCGCTGCTTCCATATGGCTGACTGTGCAATCATCGGCAAATGTAATCTCGTGTTGATCACCACATTCCAAAGATAGATCGGGCAAAATCACATGACAACAATAATTAAGTGATCCCTTGTTTCTGGATACTAACAAAATTTTATCTACATACAAACGTCTCAAGATTTTATTTTAACTGTTGTATTGCTTACGTACACTAATAGATTTCAGGTACTATTAGTATATATATATATATATATTTTATAAGTAGAAATGGTGAGAGTAAATAACTTCAATTCTTGTAAACCTCAAAATCTGTTTGAGTTTGCTAAATATTCCTTTAGATGAAGGTATATGATAATTGATAAACATCTATTTATTCCTAAGTTCATAAAAAAAGGGATAAAGATAGTCATTACAAGATTTCTATTATTCTGTACAACCAATAAATTTTTGAAACGGTGTCGTTGTATATTTTGGTAGACGACGATCTAAATGTTTGAAACGGTGCCGTTTGACTATTTTGGTTTAACGATGTCGTTTAGTATGTTTGAGTGCCATAAAAAGTCGATCCTTCTTATAGCTTAGCGATAATAATACAGCTTGACAGCTTCTAATCATATCTTATGGATTTGTTTGTCGTAATATGCAAATGGACTCGTGCAGAGAATTATGCAACCATAACATTTTTATATCCAACTAGTGGCGGATTATTAAATTTCTAATAATGTTTCATATTCATATATCTTTAAAACTATTTTATTAGAGGTTGTTTCAATAATTGCACATCAACTTGATATTATTAGCCTTTTGAGTTTTGACGATGTTGAATGGTCGGAGAAATTTCCAAAGTATCTAAACCATACATAACAGAGTTTTCGACGAATTATTCGATTTCAAGTCAAGGTGAGATAGATTTCATTGGTTCCCATTGAGTTTAATTAAGCACGAGGTTGTTTGATTGTCGTGATAACGTATCACCTTTAATTCGAGTAGTATGTATCCACGATTTGCGTTTTATATTTTGAAAGATATTTTACTGCTGCTTGCCTTAAACTTTGAACGAGAGAATACAATACATATTGATGAATATGGTCTGGAATTCGTTGAAAATCAAACACAAGGGTAAAAGATTAAACCACCACAAATATAAATGGATCATTTATCACTGTTGAAGTGCTTTTTCATTGATTTCTAAAAAACAAATTTTTGATTTGTAAGTCAAGATGAATCTCTTTCTTTATTTTACAAATTTTAATATAGATTTTCAAATACTCGACATATACCCAAAAGTTTTATTTATCTATCTTGTATTATTAATAGCCAAATCATCAAAATAAAACCAACAAATATACGGAAAAAATAACAAAAAATACCCCGCAATAATATTAATACAAACGATTAATTATGGCAATATATATATATATATATATATATATAAATTGGGATTATAATTTTTTCATTAACTAATAGAGAAATTAATTGGATCAAAAAATTAATTTGGAACCAAAAAATATATTATTTTATTAAATATTAGTTTATAAAGGTTATATTTTTATTTATCCTTCATAACACTTGCACATATAATTACCTTTGTGGCCTTGACAAGAACCACCCATAAAACCTAGTGTTTTACAGTGGCTGTAACATTCGCCTTTTATGTCTTTACCGTTTGGATCTGGACATCCTTTTCCAGTTGGATTTGCTTTCCCAATCCCTATTCATTTTTTCAAAAAAAAATATTAAGAAATTTATCTGCTTAACTAAAAAAAAACAAAGAAACTATATTCTTATAAATAAGATGAACACATGAAATTTTAGATTAAAAAAAACTTCAAATGAAAAAACAAATAAATAGGCGGAACCACAAATATAGGTCACATAAATCGATCACCTGAGGATAAGAAAACGCATAGGCAAAGAACAAATAAGAATGAGATTTTGTTAGATGCCATTTTCTTATTTGAAGTTTTTGTTTTTCCTTACAAAATAAAAGTAATGAACTTAACCAAGAAGAACTACAAAAATAGGATTAGAAGAATTTATTGGATTTCTTAACAAATAAGAATATAGCTTTCATTTTATATAGCAAAAATATCAAAAAATAACATTTGAAAAAGTAAAAACAAAAACCTGTGATTTACCCGTTTTTTCTTTGAGATTATTATGCTTTGGCCAGAAAACATTAATAAGTTTGACTAACCTTGTCAAATCAACGCAAAATTATGAATTAATATGTCTAAAACAATAATTAGAGTTTTTTTTTGACATAAAAATGGGTGATTTGAGATTATTTTTTGAATTTTTCTAAATGAAATATATATTATATTTGTGTATAAAATTGAATTTGCACAAATAGTATTAGGGTTAACATGTTAGAAGTAAGTTTTTTGTACTGTTGTAGAAAAATGATTAAAGGGATGTCTATTTATCAGGAAAAAGAAAAGTATTTATTCATTAAACCAAACCAACATAACATAAATATGTATGGGAAAAAAATAACAACCAAGGCCCATTAACAAAAGCAGACGGCCCATCAATACATTACACAATGTTTAAAAATGGTTGGTGACAATAGAAAGAAATGGATAAAAATAATGGAGGCTTGGAGCCAATAACCTTTCATGGGTTAAAGTTGGAATCACTCATCAAGCTGCACCAACCTTGCCAAAGAGCGACTTTCGGATCTACACACACATTCAATATAACATCCTTTAGAACAAAAATCACAAAGGCTTAGAGAAAGATCCAAAAATTTCCCTTGGGTTATTGTGAAGAAGACAAATGAGAGATCTCAAGAAACTTGAAAGAAAAATATAAGCATGGTAGTGCAATTTCAAGAGAGAAGATGTGGATTTTGTATTAACCTGGGGAAGATTCTTGCGGAAAGCGACCTCCAACCTCGCATCAAGCGTGTTCTCACACACGATTTTCCCATCACGAGAAGCCATCACCACTCCTCCAGCACTGTTATACATCACAAGTGTCATTTGGTGGTATTATAGGTTGGTTCGTTTATAGTTTTGGTTTGAAGAAACATACCAGAAAAGAGAATGAGGATCATCATCAGAGGGAGCAGGAGGAAGGAAGATGTCCTTGTCTACAATTATCTCAGGAGCATGAACCTTTGCCTTGTCGCAATATTCTTCAGTTGCATCATCCAGCATAGACTCCACCATGTGAAGGTCTTCTTCACGACAACGAAGCAACACCGAAGGCTCTTTCAGTCTAAGCAAACACTACATTTCCAAAACAAAAACCGATTTAGAGATTTTTTAGAGAAACAATGGGTGAGAGATGGTTTTTTTTTCTGAGACTGACCTGAACAATGAGATGTTTCAAGAGATGTTTATACTGATGGTGATGATGATGGAAAAAGCCATGCTGGCTAACTTTCAGGAGTTCCTTTGCTGCCTCTTCTTTCATTGCATTGACAATGTCATCTTGGGCTTGTAGAACTTTGATCCTCGATGCGTTCAGTTGCATCGAGTAATCACTTTTACACAGAGACATATAACAAACAGAATTAACAAGTGGCATAGATCAAGAGAAGACCACTCTTATCTCTAAATTCTCAAAGAACCAAGAACCAGCATCATTGGCATCTAACAGCCATTGAGGAAGACATCATTCCAGATTACAAGAAAAGACGATGATTTCCAAAAAGGTATAGATATAGTGTAATCAAGAAAGCTGATACTCAATAACCAAAGATGATGAAGACATAATTAGAAGATGAAAACAAAAGCAAAAGCTTACATCTTCTTTCTGACATCGACCTGCTTCTCCTTCTTCTCATACTCCTGCCTTATCTTCTTCTTCTCTGCCTCAACGAGCTGCAGCTTCTCAATGTTGAATTCCTGTAAGACCACATATATAATAACCACACGAATGGATCAGAAACTATTTTCCAGTAACAAAACAAACAATCCGAGATTCACCGATCAGAAACTACCCAAACCACTAGTGACTAAACAATGAAATCTCAGGGGAAAAAAAATCGAATCGGAATCTTAAGATCCGAGGATCAAGTAAAACAGTCAACAGATTTTTTGAATGAAAAAAAAATCAAATGGCCGCATAATCGTCAACAGTCACGTAGTCGTTCAGTGATATTCCGGAGATCTTAAGATCCGACGGTCAAGTAAAACAATCAACAAATGTTTTTGAATGAAAAATCAAAAATGGTCAACAATGACGTTGTCCTGCAGTGAAATTCAGGGGACATTAAAACGAATTTGAAAAGTAAGTACGGAGAACGAGAGAGAGAGAGAGAGAGAGAACGGACTTCTTCGGCGGCGACGGAGATCTCGTTGGCCTTCTCTTCGGCTTCCTGGCGGATAAACCTCACCATCTGCTGGATCTGGTTGGAGACATCAGCGTCGTTCATCTTCGCCGGAGAAATTTATTTAGCCACCGGAGGAGATCTGTTAGTATTCCTTGATTGATTGGTGAAGGTGATGATAGAGAGAGTATTGAAACCGTTTTGTCCTTTATGGTCACAAGCAGTTATTATATATGTATGGACGACCCACCCAAATCATGTTCGTTGTCACTAGAAGAAGAACCATCCCATCTCACGTGTTACTCGTTTTATGTCCAGTAAAAATAAATTATTAATATATATCCAAAAAAACTTATGATTTTTTTTTTTTGACAGCGGAAAATTATGATTAATAACCAAACACCATATTATAATTTAGTAACTAAGTATTTTTTTTTTTTTGACCAAGATATCTTTTACATAGAGTTTAAATTTTCTTTGGATTAAAATTTAGCTTTTAGGTTTAGAATTTATATACATAGTGTTTTTAAACTCCTATTTTTTTATTTGGGTTTATTGTTTAGTATTTTGATTTATGTAAGAATTGTGGTAGATAGTATAGTATATCAATTTTATCTTATGTGTTTTAAAATATAGTACATAGCATTGGTAAAAAAAAATATAGTACATAGCAAAATATGACCATGTAAAAGAAAGAGACGATGGTGACAACTTCTCATCTGGCATTTTTTTTATAAAATGAAGAGTGCCCTGGTCCAAATGATAATATAAAATGGTTACGCCCTGTTCGCTTGGTGAAGAGGATGAATTTTCTAAACACAGCGTCTGAACGCTATAACTGGACTCAGCAATCAGATGATGTTCGTTTGCGATTTTGGTTATGCGTCCAGAAATTGTATTTAGATGCAATTATGTTCGTTTTGTATGTTTGTATTTGTATCTGAATGTGTTTTATGTCAAATGACCAAAAACTTCTTGTTTTTCTTTTTCTTTTGTTTATCCTCTATTTTCTATTTTTTTTATAAAATCCGGAAAAGCATTTTCCTGCCAAAAACGCAAAACCGCGTTTTTCCGTCAAACCGCGAAATTATATTTTTCATCAAAACTGCGAAATAACGTTTTCCCGCCAAAACCGCAAAATCACGTTTTTCCACCAAAACCGTAAAATCACGTTTTCCCATCAAAACCGCAAAATCACGTTTTCCCACCAAAACCGCAAAATCATGTTTTCCGTCAAAACCGCAAAATCACGTTTTCCCGCAAAATCACGTTTTTCCCCGCAAAAACCGCAAAATCACGTTTTCCTTCAAAACCTTAAAATCACGGTTTTCCACCAAAACCGCAAAAAATCACGTTTTCCCGCCAAAATCCAAAAATTATGTTTTCCGCAATAACAAAAAAATCGAGTTTTCCCGCCAAATACGCAAAATCGCGTTTTCTCGTCAAAATCGTAAAATCACGTTTTCTGTCAAAACCGCAATTCAAGTTTTCCCGGCAAAATCCCGAAATGACGTTTTTCCGTCAAAACCGCAAAATCACGTTTTCCCGGCAAAATCCCGAAATGACGTTTTTCTGTCAAAACTGCAAAATCACGTTTTCCCGGCAAAATCTCGAAATGACTTTTTTCCGTCAAAACTGCAAAATCACGTTTTCCCGCCAAAATCTAGAAATTGAGTTTTTTGCCAAAACTACCGAATCGAGGGAAAACGTGATTTATAAATATTAAAAATAATAATTTGAATATTTAATTATAAATTTATTTTAAATCAAAGATTAGTGTAGTTAAGATCAAAATAAAATTATTAATATAAAAAATGATATTTTATAGAAAAATAAAGTTATATTCGACTTTATGAGTTTATTGCATCGAGACGCACCAAATTAACTCATCCAGAAATCCTGATTTTTTGGATGAGTTTTGGAAACTCATCCGGATACCGATTTCAGTTCATGCTCTTTATTACCACTAAACGAACATCAACCTGCATTTGCATCCAGATAACGCGTCCAATTCACCAAACGAACAGGGCCTTACTCGTTAAATTTTAATTTCTTTATTAATGTCTAGTTGTTGGTTATTTAACAAATTAAGCTAAAATTTATAGTACAAAAATATATTACTTTTTTTAATGAAAATTATTGTTAATGTTTTTTGGATTTCTTCCTTTTTTTGTTGAAATTTGATATTGTTTACCAATATTTTCCTATATCCTTTTTGGATAAGTAAACTTATGAGCCAACCCCCTGAATTTGACCCTCGTGACGTTTTACCGCGCTTACGTTACACAGTAAAGGAAAATTAGCCGTTGGTGTGAAATAATCCTTGAAGCAGAGAGAATTAAAAACCCAAACAATCAAAACAGTCACAAATTTGTTAAAACGAAAATTAGCCGTTCTCTAAACCCAGACTAATCACTCATATATTACACGTGCTTAAATCATTGTTCGAGAAAGATCGAAATTATCTGTTCAACGCTGGTTATGTTTTTATTGCTATGAATGACCCATAATGTTCACTTAGTATCCACAAGAATACATATCTCTTAATATACTTAACACAATAAAAACAAGAAAAACTGAAGAGAACATTTAGTTAACGCATCTGCATTTGAATGCCTTGTACATCACATTTTAGATCTGTTTAATAAAGGTAGTAATTATAATTAAAGCACTTGAACTCTAGTAAGTATATAGTAACATACAGTATATATAAATAACATCGTTTCACATACTACAGCATCGTACGTTCATACCTTAGTTATCAATACGCGAGAAAACAATTAAAGAGCTTAAAGCCTTAAACCATTGTCGACCAACCTTTCAAAATCATCTGACTTTTGGGCTTCGGTGTTCTCACCTTGCGAGGCCACTTCCACTTCAAGAATACGAAAAGTAGATAACACGGCAAGGCAACTATAATCGCCAGCACAAGGAGTATTTGGAAGAATGTTATGTTCTCGTTCTCAGTCGTTCAAAAACATTCCAATTCCGTAAGAGCAGCATAGAGGAGCTGAGATCAAGGCATAGAACCAAGTGTACTCCCTACCAAGTGGTAAGAGAACGAAGTTCAAAGCAAGAGCCGACAAAAATGCCATCGTATTGAATCCCATAAGTGCTAGACATGCATATGTTTTAGTATAATCAAATCTATCATCAGAATGCCAACCGTTGTCAAATTTATCAGAATGCCAACCGTTGCCCTCATCGCATTTTGGTGGCTGCAGTGTTGTCCCATAAGTAGCCGTGATGATGAGTATGGTTATCACCAGGAGCGCGTTTCTGGTTCCATCTGATATGCCGCTCCTGTAACGTGTCATTGTGATGGACCAATGTTCCCAGAACTTAACCGGTGATCTCAAAAATTCAGACGATGTCTTGACATTAGATAGACCGCCCTTGCTCTTCCCACCCGATCTTTGTAACAGCTGTTCAGTTTTTTTGTCCATGTAGCGACCGTTGGATCGAAGGATATCAAGGGGCGTAAAACCGTCTTTGTTCTGGATGTTCCGGTCAAGAGAGATGCATTTCAACAACTGTTTTACTGCCTGTAAAAAATCCCACCAAAAACGAGTTATCAAATCATACTGCTCTTAGTTTTAATAACATAACCCTAATTAATAATTTCAAAGAAGAAGAGATTTTTGGAAACATATAATGCCTCATGTTTATTCTCGTATGCTGCGACGTGCAACGCGGTGTTGCCATCACGATTCTTCCTGTCTAAGATGTCAGTCTCGATAGAGGCAGCATCACTTTGACGCATTCGTTGGATCCATCCGGTAAGCACTTTGAGCTCTTCATATCTGCCGTTCAACACCGCCGTGTGTATAGCCGTCTCCCCGCTTGCGTTTACATCCAGGATGCTCTTGGGACAAGCCATTAGAAACTCCGTGAGTAGTTCGACGTCACCTTTCTCCACTACGAGATGTAGTGATGTCACACCTGTTTTGAGAAAAGGATCCTTGTTGTTAAAAGTTTACCAATAAACAAAAAATGTTCTACATCTATATATACTAGATTAGGATCCGCGTTTACGCGGATTTGTAATAACAAAATTTTAAACCCGTTAAAATGATTATTTAAAAGAAATAGAAAACAAAATTGGATCACTACTTTAAAAAATATATATTAAAAACACAAAATTGAAACCTAAGAGTTGTTTATTTATTTAATTCTCATATGTTTTCAATTAAAATATTCAAAACATAGAATCTTTTACGAATCTTTTGCAAATCCTGAACAACATTAACCCTACTTCTTTTGTAGTTCACACATTTTATCAACTATTTTTTTTCTGTTCTGCTTCATTTAAAACTTGGGTATGCAATTCGAGTCATTCGATTATGTTAACGATCTCCCCATTAACTCTCTCCAAGCAAACAAAGTATTTTTTTTCTCTTCATAGTCATCTCTCGTATATGATCTCTCTACTCTCTATATCATAGTTAATCTTATTAGAAATATATCATAGTTAATCTTATTTATTTTTTTTCCTTTTCTTAAATTTTAATAGATCTTTTTCATAATTAATATAAATTCTAATATTTTATCGGGACATGTGTTAGAATATTGAAATATATCATAGTTAATCTTATTTATTTTTATTTTATTTTTATTTTCTTAAATTCTAATAGATTCTTTTCATAGTTAATATAAATTCTAATATTTTATCGGAACATATGTCAGAATCTGAATTGAATGAAGCGCCACATGTTGCGATCAAGTTAGTTAGCAATCTTATTTACTTTATTTGTTATTTTCCTTTTCTTAAATTGAAATAGATACTTTTTATTTTCTTTTTCTTAAATTGAAATAAATACCTTTTTACCCTTTTTAGATATATACTTATGACACGTGTCAAAATCTTATCGATTAACTTGACACGTGTCGCGATCATGTTAATTAGTAACTTTTACGCATCCTACTTTATATAATAAGATATATATATATATATATACTAGAATAGGACCCGCATATATGCGGGTTTTTAATAAAATATTTTAAATTCGCAAAAATAAATTGAAAACAAATCGGATAATGTGTAAAGAAAAAATAAAATTTACTTTTAATATTCCAAATATATATGTTTTAATATTCTTATATGAATTAGGTTTAATTCTAATGCTTTATCTATTTATATATATATATATATTTATATATATATATTTATTTTTTTTTTGACGAATTAATTATCCTACTTTTATCATAACTAAAATCTAGATTAGGATTCGCGTATGCAAATTTATTATAATAAAATTTAAAACCCGTTAAAATATTTTTTTAAGAAAATAGAAAACAACACCCGATCACTACTGAAAAAAATATATGAAAAACACAAAATCGAAATCTAAGGGTTGTTTATTTATTTTAATTTTTATTTATTTTGAATTAAAATATTCAAAAGACAGAATCTGTTGGAGGTCCTAAGCAACATTAACTCTAATTCTCATATAGTTCACACACTTTTTCAACTATCTTTTTCTGTTACGCTGCGTTAAAAAATTAGGTATGCAATTCGAGTTCTTCGAGTATGTTACGATCTCCCCATTAACTATTTTCAAGCAAATAAAGTCCATATTTCTCTTCACATTCATCTCTCGTATATGATCTCTCTGCTCTCTAGAAAAGTTATGTTTCTCAAGACTTGAATCAAAAGTCTCTAAAATTCTTGATATCCTCCTCCTCATTGAACTCACCATCGTTTAATGTCATATCATTAGTAGCTAATTTTTTTTTTAATTGAAATATATCCTAGTTAATCAAATTTTGTTTTTAATTTACTTTTTTTGTTTCTTCCTTATATGATATTTTTGCTCTCTAGAAAAGTTATGTTTCTCAAGACTCGCATCAAAAAAGAAAATAGAAAACAAAATCTGATCACTACTGGAAAAAATATATGAAAAATACAAAATCGAAACCTGAGAGTTATTTATTTATTTTAATTTTTATTTATTTTCAATTAAAATATTCAGAACACATAATCTGTTGTGGGCCCTAAACAACATTAACCCTACTTCTCATATATTTCACACACTTTACCTACTATTTTTTACTGTTCCGCTGCTTTAATAACATGGGTATGCAATTCGAGTATGTTAACAATTTTCCCATTAATATTTTTCAAGAAAATAAAGTCTCTCTTTCTCTCCACATTCATCTCCCTTATATGATCTCTCTGCTCTCTAGAGAAGTTATGTTTCTCAAGATTCGCATCAAAAGTCTCTCTACATAATTCTTGATATCCTCCTCCTTATTGAGCTTATCATCGTTTAATATCATATCATTAGCATCTATAATTTTCTTTTATTAATTGAAATATATCCTAGTTATTTTATTTTTTGTTTTTAATTTACATATTTGTTTCTTCCTTATATGATATTTTTGCTCTCTAGAAAAGTTATGTTTCTCAAGACTCGCATCAAAAGCCTCTCTATATGATTATTGATATTCTCCTCCTCATTGAGCTCATCATCGTTTAATGTCATATCATTAGCATTTAGAATTTTCTTTTTTTAATTGAAATATATCCTAGTTAATCAATTTTGTTTTTAATTTACATATTTGTTTCTTCCTTATATGAGATTTTAGCTCTCTAGAAAAGTTATGTTTCTCAAGACTCGCATCAAAAGCTTCTCTACATGATTCTTGCTATCCTCCTCCACATTAAACTCATCATCGTCAAATGTCATATCATTAGCATCTAGAATTTCCTTTTTTAAATTGAAATATATCTTAGTTAATCTAATTTACTTTTTTGTTTTTATTTTCCTTTTTCAAAATAAAATAGATCATTTTGTTTTAATTTCTTTTTATTAAATTGAATATATCCTAGTTAATTTTATTTTACTTTTATAATCTTAATCGATAAATTGACATTTTTGTTTAAAATTCCTTTTTTCTTTAAAAATAATATTTTACCGAGACACCTCTCAAAATCTAAAGCGATAAACTTGACATGTGTCGAAATCTTATTGATTAATTTGTCACGTGTCACGATCATATTAATTACTAACTTTGACGTTTATTTTTTCTTTTTAATAATATTGAAATATCTTTCCTTTTATTTTTATTTTAAAAATAATAGTATTTTCCTTTTTCTTTTAGGATTAGTATATTTTTTCTTTATAATATATATTTTTCTTTTTATTTTATTTATTTTTCTTTTTAAAATAGTAGTATTTCCTTTTTCTTTAAGAATTAATATATTTTTCTTTATAATAAGATTTTAATCAAAACACGTGTCAAAATCTTATCGATTAACTTGCCACGTGTCACGATCATGTTAATTAGCAACTTTGACGCATTCTACTTTATATAATAAGATATATATATATATATTTAGAAATATACCTCTTCTGCCACCAAGACGAACAAGATTTAGGATATATGGGTCCTTCTCAAGTAAAGCATACAATGTATCCACTGATCTTGCAACCCATGCTAATTTTTTATCCAGAGATCCAAGATTTTACAAAAAATGTTTCTATTTTCTTCTCGGATTTCAAAATCATCTTTTTTTTCGCTCTTACAGGAAGATAAATGTGCATGAAAGTTAAAACTGCTCTAGTTATAGAACATTTTCGTTAACATGCATTATGGGCGCGCATTATAGGCTTTTCAACCATACATTAATGACAAGATTAAATGTGATCTAACATCACGACGTTGTCTCACCACGTACGTTTGGCACTATCACATGAAATTTACCAAAATATATTTTAGTCAACAATGCACAATTTTTTTTTCCTTGTGTGATGCAAAATAAATTATGACAAGAAGATACTTATACAAAAAAAATGTTCGTACTAATAGTAAATAGGAGTAGTAAATTTATGAACCTGAGTAGAACCTCTATAAATTAATATTCTATTCATTAATACCTCGTTAAATTAATATTTTTTGTCAGTCCCAAAATTAGTTTTTCAACCAAATAATATATCTATAAATTAATAATCACTATAAATTAATATTTTTTTATAAAACCTCACGGTCCCAACGTTATTAATTTATAGAGGTTTTACTGTACTTTGATCATTTTAACCTTTATATATGTTAATATTTCCTAAACAATTTTTCTTTTACTTTTTGGGTTATCCAAAAAAACTCTCCCTCTTCTATAAGTAACTAGACTAGATGATTATCCGTGATAGATAGGTATAATAACATTGGCAAGAAGTATCAGATGCACAATAGAAGAGTTTGTTGCACCTTCCCACTATGCAGATCACGCAAGCTCACCATAGCCCACGGGTAGGTAGATCTTTAGTGCCGCATTATAGACTTCTCAACTTCCTACATTTATAATGAACTGCTTAAATGTGTTGCAACGATTTTGTTTCAAAAGTTGGTGATATCATGACTTTGTTTCTCCACGTACGTTCTTGCCATGCTCATTTTCAACTGCCTCTATTCGATTTAATATATATATATATATATATATATATATATATATAATTTAATGTTATTACTACTAGAAATAGAACCCCCGCTTCGCGGAGGTATTTGTCGTATATTAAAACTTAAACAAAAAACTTATTTTAAATTATTATAAGTGAAGATACATAAAACAAAAAATGATGATAAAAATACGTAAATATTCAGAAAATTATAATTGTTAAAAACAAAGATAGATCTTCTAAAAAAACAAATTTTTGGATTATTAACAATATAAATAAAAAGATAAAAAATAATTCAAATATAAAAATTTGTAAAATATTTTCAAAGAATTTAACTACTAAGATAAAAAAATAAGAAAACAAAAAATTATAAGACACACAACTCTATAGAGTATTTTTTTTGTAGTGTTAAAAAAATTATATATAAAAATATGATGTAAATACATATTTTAATGAAAAACGATCATATGTTAGATTTTTTACTTTTTTATTATTTATTTAGGGCAACCCATCGAGATAGATAACATATTTTTTGATAAACCATTATATCAAGAATCACTATCATATGACCTTTAATTTTATGTGATTTTGAGCGATATAAATAATTTTGAAAACACATAAGTGAAAAGAAGCAATTTTTCATAAAATGGTTATAACAAAAATATACTTAATTGATGAAAAGACGCAACCACAAATGACATTTATTGGATTAAAATTTGGATTAACAGAAAGATACTAATAATAATTTTGAAAAAACTCAACTTATTTATCTGCAATTGACATTTATTCAGATTGCTATTATAGATAGATTAATGTGTTAAAAACATGAAGATCTTCATTATTAATTATGTATATTTTTATTAAATAAACAGTTAAAACAAAAATATATAATGAATAATAAAAAGATGAAACAATAGAAGATTGTTATCTCTTCTATTTTGAAATGCACAAGTTACTGGAAATGGTTTAATAAAAAAACTGTAATATATATTTTGTAAATTTTAAATCACATAAGTAAAAACAAGTTTTTGAGAATTGAAAAGAAGCAATTTTTTATAACTGAAAAGATGCAATCACAAATGACATTTTTGAATTAAAATTTGAATTTATAAAAAAATACGAATAACAATTTTAAAAAGACACAACTTATTGAAAGGCAATTGACATTTATTCAGATTGTTATTATAGATAGAGGGAGCGATACAAATACTCAAAACTAAGAGACTTAAATAAAGCGATATTATCCTCAAAATTAAAACACAGAAACGTTTGATCAATGGGATGCACAATAATGTAAACTAAAGAATATTTCTAAGAAAAAAAACTAAATGCTAACTCAGAACCAAGCATATTAATTAGGCATAATCTTCGAGGTTATCAAAATAAAAACAAAACAAAATAATGAATATCGAGAACGAGTTTGGATAAGGAAAAGAATAAAGTCGAGTAAAGCAATATGATCGTTTGGCGATCAAAACCAAGATCTTAAATGAAGTTAAGTAACAAAAAAAATTATAATCAAAGAGAACGAAGCAGAACATACCAAAAAAAGAATTGAAGCAGATTACTTGAACTATATTCTCGAGATAAAGTTACATCTTTAGAAATAATAATGGCATTGTTTATCATTCTTACCGATTCCCGATAAAATAAATGAATATAACAATTCATTTTATAAAGATCCAATGATCTTTTTTTATGTGCTTTTCAAAAGACATAAGTGAAAAGAAGCAATTTTTGATAATTGAAAAGACGCAACCACAAATGACATTTTTTGAATTAAAATTAGAATTTATGAAAAAATACAAATAACAATTTTGAAAAGACACAACTTATTAAAAAGCAATTGGCATTTATTCAGATTGTTATTATAGATAGATTGTAATATGATGAGATTACTGATACCAATACTTATTGATCAAATTTAAAATAAATAAGTAACCATACAGGCTTCACCGAAATACGTTTCGATCGGTTACCTCAATCCTCGGCATGTTGCGCAATCGAATAGCAAGCTACAAAGATCAAAATCCTTCTTTGGCTTCGAATCTATGGCTCTCGACGTCGTTCTAATCCTTCTTTGGCTTCGAATCTATGGCTCTCGACATCGTTCTAATACGTGAATGCTCATTTTATTTATGGGTGATTCGATTGTAATTTTTAACTTTTTTTTTTGTTTTTCAGTTTAATTTACGGGATTTAAAATATTTTATTATGAATTCACATAAATCCTTAATCTAAAATCTAGTAATAATATAATTTGTTTCTAATTGATTTCTTTGCAAAATGAGTTTCGATATGGGCTTTAATTAATTGTATTTGGGCTAAGATCCATCGACTGGTCTCATCTGTATTCTTCTTTGTCGTGATTAAGGAATAAAATCAACACTATAATTTTGGAATGTCTCTCCCACAAGCTGACAACTCAGCATTTTAAGTGATTGTGGAGCTGCCATGTCAATAAATGAAAAAACTTGAACTACCAATAAAAACATTTCGTTTTTACATGTCACATTTTTATATGGGTCTAGATATTTAATTTGATTGGGCCTTCAAAGAAAATTTTACATGTCACATTTTTATATGGGTCTAGATATTTAATTTGATTGGGCCTTCAAACAAAATCCAAGGTGTTATTATTCATTAAATTAGAAAACAATTATATGAAATAAAAAAAATATGTTAGTGTAGAAAATTAAAGAAGTGAGGTGGAAACGGCACAATCATTTCTTCAGTGGTAATTTTTGATATATTTTCAACTTGCTCATTGAGGGAAAAAAATGGCTTTGGGAGTCAGTGAGAAAAGCAAATCCGATGAGAGATGATGTCCGAAGATCAATTAATCTAAACTCTAAAGTTTGTGTTTGGTTATGCAATTTTTCAACACTTTGTTCGATCGTTTATGAGACAGTCTTCTTCTTCTCTTTATGGTGGAATCTATGGGATTGATGACTAAATTAAGACCCTTTTTATCATTTATGAGAGAATCAAATGAGATGTTCGTGATGTATATATACACGATGGGGTGATATGCGTTACACTTGGGAGATGGCTAAGTTGTTAGATCTGAAAGGTGAGTATTTTTGGGATCAGATTATATCTGGCGATGATGGTATCATCTATGGTGAGACATAAGAAGAGTCTTGATATTGTCTTGGGAAACAACGAAGTTGTTGTTATCATCGATGACTCAAAGAATGCTTTTGGTCAAATGAGCATCAAGGTAACTTCATAAAGATTGAGAGGTACCACTTATTTGCTTGAAGCTCCAAACACAGAACTATAATTCGTTATCAGAGATAAAGATGGATGAAAGGGAATCTCATGGAGCTCTTAGTACAATTCTTAACATTTTAAAACAAACTCATCGCCTAATTTTTTAGGACACAAATAAAGATCTAACTTATAAAAATGTGAGATCGATACTAAAAGAAGCACTGAAAAGAAACATATGACATCGAGTCAATGTTATTCTAATAATTATCATACATATAAATGTAAATTATGTAAATAAAATAAATAATTACATTGTCCAAAAAAAAATGTAAATAAAATGTTTAAATAAATTTCCCCGCACGTAGGGCGGGGTCTAACACCTAGTGTTTGCAAAAGTAGTATTCTTCTTTGTCGTGTGATAAGGAAGATGAAAGGATAAGAGAGGCAAATAATGAGCCAAGCCCCTGAATTTGACCGCGCTTACGTTACACAGTAAAGGGAAATTAGCCGTTGCTTGAAGCAGAGAGAATTAAAAACCCAAACAATCAAAACTCTTGAGAAAAATTAAGCTCAGAGAAACGGTCACAAATTTGTTAATGGCTTCAAAGGTTTTTTCTATGCTTTATAAAACAAACATTTTTTAGCCGGCAATAACCTGCCGGCGTATCTTTTTATCGATTTCCAATATATATATTTTTTATCCGCACAAAATCTCTATCAGCTAAAGAAAAATTCTCTGTTCCTTACAATGCAAAATTTCTTCTTCTTCTTCTCTTTGTTTCTGTGTTTCGTTCTCATCTTCTCTGAGACTCTTGAAGACGACAAGAAAGCTCTGCTTGATTTCTTGTCAAACTTCAATTTATCTCTTCACCGCTGGAACCAGAGCTCTCCGGTTTGTCATCTCTGGACCGGAGTTACCTGCAGCGAAAACCGAGATCGAATTGTATCCGTTAGATTGCCTGGTGTTGGATTCAGCGGTTCGATCCCACTTCTCACCATCAGTCGTCTCTCCTCTCTCAAGATTCTAAGCCTTCGAAAGAACCAATTCACCGGAGAGTTCCCTCGTGATTTCATCAATCTCAAGAACCTCACTCATCTCTACCTTCAACATAACCGCCTCTCGGGTCCATTGCCAGCGATTCTCTCGGGGTTAACGTCTCTTAAGGTTCTTGATCTGTCTAACAATGGATTCAGCGGAAGCATCCCAGCCTCTCTTTCAGGTTTGACCAGCCTAAGAGTCTTGAATCTTGCAAACAACTCATTCTCAGGGGAAATTCCCGATTTCGATCTTCCAAGCCTGACTCAAATCGACCTGTCCAACAACAAGCTCGTCGGGACAATACCGAAATCTCTTCAGAGATTCCAAAGCTCAGCGTTTTCTGGCAACAACATAACACAGGAGAAAAAGCAACACAAGACTCCTTTCGGTTTAAGCCAGCTTGCTTTCTTGCTGATTCTAGCAGCAGCTTGCGTTTTGGGTGTTTCCGGACTCTACTGTATGATGATCACTTGTTTCCGGAAGACTAGAATCTCCGGGAAGCTGAGGAAGAGAGACTCGTCTTCTTCTCCTCCAGGAAACGATAACGCTGAAGAAGGAGGCAAGATCATCTTCTTCGGGGGAAGAAACCATTCGTTCGATCTAGATGATTTGCTAACCTCATCTGCACAAGTTTTGGGGAAAGGCGCTTTTGGTACAACCTATAAAGTAACGATGGAAGACATGAGCACGGTCGTGGTGAAGCGATTGAAGGAAGTTGTGGTGGGAAGACGAGAGTTTGAGCAACAAATGGAGATCATTGGCATGATCAGGCACAACAATGTCACTGAGCTAAAGGCTTACTACTACTCCAAAGACGATAAACTCGCTGTTTATAGCTACTACACTCAAGGAAGCCTCTTCGAGATGCTGCACGGTTAGTTTTTGCTCTTTGTTCTGATGATAAATCAAAAGCAAAAGCCAAAAAAACGAGTAAACAACAAAAAAGGTTCAATTTTTATTGTTTGTTGCTGCAGGAAACAGAGGAATGTATTATCGAGTAGCATTAGATTGGGACGCTAGACTGAGAATAGCAACCGGAGCAGCGAGAGGTCTGGCTAAAATCCATGAAGGGAACAACGGGAGATGCATCCATGGGAACATCAAATCCTCAAACATCTTCTTAGACTCGCAATGCTACGGTTTAAGCCCTTTTAAAGCCTTTATGCAGAAACTCTGTCTAGAAGAGAAGGTTCTCCTTTTTTTTTTTTTTTTTTTAATAATAAAATAAAATTAATATTATCTCGGTCGCTGTAAATCGCTGGCATTTTGTAAAGCAGCATAAATCCCTAAAATTTCTCCTTCTTTATTTTGCTCAAAGGCTCTCTCTCTCTCTCTCTCTCTCACCATCCGCAGGAGTGAATCGTGAACCGAGTTTGGAGGATCTGTCTGAGGTAAAAAGCTCACTCCTTTGTTTTTGATTATTTCGGATTTCTCTTTCGTTGCTGAGATCGATCTATGCCTTTTTTTTTGTTTATTTGGATCTAGGAAATTGTTCAGGGCGAAATAATGGCATCGAAACGGATCTTGAAAGAGCTCAAGGATCTCCAGAAGGATCCTCCAACCTCCTGCAGTGCTGGTTAGGCTCTAGCTCTTCTTCTCCGTCTCATCCACTTGAGCTCTGTTGTAGATCTTATATAATCTCACTTTTTAAGAAGAAGATAAAACATGCCGTCTTTTTTTATTCTTAATCACATAGCTTATATATCTAGAGGATTGATCATTATCAATTAAAAGTTGAGATTTTTCTTAGAACAGGCTTCTGGGTACTGATCTTAGATTCGTCGTTGCAGCTATCTTATGACCATAGTCAAGGAGAGACCAATTGATCGTAATGAATAATAGTCAAAGAGATAACAATTGATCATAGTTCTAAGAGATAGCAATGAAAGTTTGAGATTTTTTCTTAGAATTAAGCGTCTGGTGCCTGCCATAGATTGCATCCTGCCTTGTTTATCCAAGTATCCATTACAAACTTTCGGTCCGGATCTTCTTTGCTTTTTTTTTTTTTGTAACAACATCATTTCAGATCAGGAAAAAAAGAAAGCTCTTTTCTTGTTCACCAGTTTTTAGTAGAAATCTATTGCATTTCGGTGTTGTTGGTCTTAATAGAGTCAGAGGATGGTTGTAGGAGAGTCTCAAACTGCTCTCATGCATTCTTATCACGCTTGAGTATTTATGTTTTGTTGTGTTTTAAAAGACTAAAAATTTATGTTTTGTCTTCTGTATGAACAATTGTGAAATCTTCAAGGCCCAGTTGCTGAAGACATGTTTCATTGGCAAGCTACAATAATGGGTCCATCCGAGAGTCCTTACTCAGGCGGAGTCTTTCTCGTAACCATTCACTTCCCTCCGGATTATCCTTTCAAGCCACCAAAGGTCAGAATCGTTTTCACCAAGATTGAAAATCAACTAAATTGGTTCTATTGGAATTTCAGTTGCCCTTTTCTCTTCTCGCAGGTTGCATTTAGGACAAAGGTGTTTCACCCTAATGTCAACAGCAACGGAAGCATTTGCCTCGACATTTTGAAAGAACAATGGAGTCCTGCACTTACCATATCCAAGGTGAACAAAAAAAGCTCACTTTTTTTTTTTTAACAATAACAATGGCGTTGATGAGTCTTGACTCTGAATTGTTAATCCACTCTATTGTGTGACTTTCTAGGTTTTGCTTTCGATATGTTCATTGTTGACGGATCCAAACCCAGATGATCCTTTGGTTCCGGAGATTGCTCACATGTACAAAACCGATAGAGCTAAGTATGAGTCTACTGCAAGAAGCTGGACTCAGAAATATGCAATGGGATAAAGATTGATCCATCAAGACTCGGTTTTAAGAGAAGGGAGAGAGAGAGAGACGACTTCTTCACATAGGATCTTCCATGAAATAAGTTAGATTCCTATGTTTTATCTCTTTGTTTCAATGCTCTTTAATGTTTTTGATGTCATTTGCTAAACAAATTACATTCCTTCTCCTCTCTGTTCCTTTCTTCGTTTTCATTGCAACTACAAAAACTTATATCAAAAAAATTATGTAACAAATGACCTAGAAAAGTTATTTTATTACTCAACAACGTACTCAAAATGAGGTTTACTTGAACAACACAAATTTTATGGAGCCCTAAAAATATATGTTTGGATGAATTTGCAAACCCTTAAAAGATTTATTGGGTTCTAAATTTGTATTTCTCTAAATTTGTACACATTATATGAAAAGGCAATTTAGCATAACCATTAGCCTATTTTTACGCAACAGCTAATTACCTTCACCTTGGTTAACAAGGTAATTAAAACGCGTTCATTTCGCAATGCCATACAATGGGAATCCTTAACTATCCAATAAATACCTAAACAAGTTCTCAAATTTTTCTCAGAAAACAATACTAATCCAAACAATTGTTCCATAGACAAGATCATATATCCTAACAAAAAAAAAACTAAACATGAAGAACGTAGCATTGTTGGTAATAGCATTCGCCATTCTCTTGGCATCATTCCCTCCACCGACAAAAGCTAACGCTACCGGCGGCAAAAATTCCAAGAGGAGTGAATGTTTTTCAAATCCGCTTCTGGTTTGCTTCGACGGCATTGCTAAAAAAATGGAGTTGCCGGCTGAATGTTGTGAACGACTAAAAGCGAATCGATCGTGTCTGTGTGAAGTAATCAAAAACACTATCCTCGATAGCAATGTCCTTAGCTCCCGTCTCAAGTCTTGTGGTATTCCTGACCTCAAATGTTGAAGATCATAACAATATGATGTGAACTCGGAACCGACTGGTTCGAGACGCCGTACCGAGTATACGTTGAGTTCTTTTTGATTCTTTCTTGTTTTTTCAGTATTTATACAATTTTATGTAACTGCCAATAATGGAGAAGTGGTCTTATAGCTAGTGTTTACTGGTTAGAAACATTTTCTCCACCATTCTCATTTCCCTTGTTCGTCGTAAGAATCAATAATGATTCCATATTTGTATATGATTTATGTAAACAATAAATAACCAAAGAATAAAAGTGGACTTTATCTACACTATTGAAATCTTGTGTTCCTATTACGTTGCTTTGATTGAGGCCACCAACACAATATGTTATGAAATGATATAATGGTTGGTGTTAATGTCATGGTTTCTATATGGTTAAGTAAAATTATATATGGTCAATTCGAACCACGAAGCCAAATCCAAGATACCAAGACGAGCCGGTTTGACTGGTTCTTTTCTTTTTTTATAACTTCGATTGTTTTGGCTTATAAACTGAGTCTTGATTTGGTCCTACATTCTAGGATCAGTCAACACTTCACGTTCTCTATTGTGTTACCCCGGATAATGTTTAAACCGGTTGGATATTTTTAAATCATAGAGATTCGATATTGCCATCAATTGGTTTGCTCCGTTTACTCTTTTCGGTTTGAAGAAATTTGTTGAACCGAATATCCATCCATTCTAATCACGACGAGATAATTACTACAGCTAGGCTTTATTTTCTTTACACACACATTAGTGGGCTTTCTTACTTCGGGCCCAAACGTTCTTCGTTTCTACTTTTCATCTTCTTCTGTAATTATTTTGAAAAACTTAATTATTTATTTGTGAGTTTTTTCCCACTGGCAAATGAAATGGTTTGTCTTCATCGGTGACGGACCAGTGACCACATCGCCGGAGAATTTCTCAGCATAGGAGAAAATTATTAAAATTTCTGAAAAATCCAAACTTCATTTCTACCCCCAAGTGTTTTTTTCTTCAGGTATGTAAGAACTCTAGAAGTAGTCTTAGTTTGATATGGAGATGATCAATGTTTAGGGTTTCTATATATTGAATGGGCTTATCTGCTTCTGTCTCTACAAAAATTTTTATCCTTTCTTCATGTTCTCTACTTAGAGCTAGACAGCATCGTTTAATTTGGAGACTTTTAGATTCAAACAATCAGGTTTTGCATGCTAGGGAATAGGGATTCAAACCCCCAAATTTACCTTTCTACTTTGAATTTTTCTGCAGGTTTGCTGTGCTCATGGCTGATTGTGAGGTTATAGCGTTGTGTTACTGGAATGGTTTTATAAAGTACGGTCCTGATGGCGTATACTATGAAGGATCAACTTCTAAGAAGATCAGAGTTAAGCGAAAGACTGAGTTAAGCAGATTCTTGGATGGGCTTTATCTAATTACTGGATTTGATAAGCAAAGATCAAAACTTGATATAATCGGTAGATATCCTTCAGCTGTCGAAGAATCTATGGTTAGGTATGAAGCTTTTCCTGTCAAGGACGACGCTAGTTTGGAGACAATGCTTGAGGTACCAAGCATTCACCCTTGTATAAAAATTGTGGAATTGTATCTGGAAGTGAAACCTACCTCTGCTTCTTGTTCGACATCGCCGTTGGCAAACCCCGATCGTTCCTTGAAAAGAAAGGGGACACAGCAAGAAATGGCTGGTGTGAATTCTAGTGTTTCAAAGCCGTGTCTTCTCTCTAGTTTGTGGCTTGATGATGATCATGAAATGCGTGTTGGATGTCTTCTCTCTAGTTTGTGGCTTGATGATGATCATGAAATGCGTGTTGGATTGCGTTTTAAAGATATAGATGAGCTGAAGAAGGCGGTGGACTGGTGTTCCATTAGAAGGCGGCAAAAATGTGTAGTTAGAGAGACTGAGAAGGAAGTGTATACATTTGAGTGCGTTAGATGGAAATGCAAGTGGTCGCTTTGTGCCGATAGAATGGAAGAACACGGGGGATGTTTTGAAATAACCAAATACACTGGTCCACATACCTGTTGTCCTGAAGATTTTGAATAGGAGTTTCTAGCAGATGAGATTGAACGAGTGGTCAGGGTAAAGCCCACAGTATCAGTAGCAGAGTTGAACAAGTGGTGGAAAGAAAAAACTGGCTATGAGGTTGAAACACCTGAGATGAAGGAGGCGAAAATGAAAGCGATGAAAAAAATATATGGAGACTGGGATCAGAGTTTCAGAGTATTGCCCAATTTAATGGCTGCGTTACACTCATCTAATGGTCTGGTTGTGGACTGGCAGTAAGATCTTTTCCCTAACCCTGATTTTGCATCCTTCCGTGGCGTGTTTTGGGCGTTTTCGCAGTCCATTGAAGGGTTTCCACACTGCAGACCTCTGATCCTAGTGGAATCTAAAGACTTGCATGGTAAGTACCCTATGACATTGATGGTTGCCTAGGGACTTGATGGTGACGATCACTATTTCCCGCTTGCATTTGCGGTTACAAAAGAAGTGTCCTCAGAAAGTTGGCGTTGGTTTCTCAGTGGAATCAGAGAGAAGGTAACACAAAGGAAAGGCCTTTGCCTCATCTCCAGTCCCCACCCGGAAATACTCGCTGTTGTTAACGAACCCGGGTCTCTGTGGAAAGAACCATGGGCTTATCACAGATTCTTTCTGGATTGTCTGATCACTCAAGTCCACGATATTTTTAAAGACGAGTACCTGAAGATCATGGTGATAGAGGCTGGATCCACGGCTCATGAGGACGAATTTGATACCATCATGGAGGAGATGGAAAAGAAAAACCCTGATGCTCGAAGATGGTTAGATCAATTCCATCCACAACAATGGGCTCTGGCTCATGACAATGGTCGAAGATATGGATTCATGGTTATAGAGAGAAATAGTCAGTTTAAAGCCTGGGAAAGCATTGAGCAGTTTGGTCTAACGACAGCCAAGTTATGCCTGTTTGATGACGTGAGAAACAATTTCAACAATTTTAGAAGGAATATCGGTGGTCGTCTTAACCACGGCTACGCGTACATCAAACCTGTCATGGAAAAGCTAGAAGAGTTGAAAACAGCTTCGGTTACTTACATAATAACGCCGTTAGACAGAGACGCGTTTCATGTAGCAGAGCCCTCAGAAAACGAGGAATGCATAGTTCAGTTGAATGATTGGATCTGCACTTGTGGGTGGTTTCAAAGGAAGAAGGTCCCATGTCTGCACGAACTAGCGGTCTGCGAGAAGCTGAAAATCAACCCATTGATGTATGTAGACGACTGTTACACTCTTGAACGACTCTACAAAACGTACTCTGCTAAATTCAATCCTGTTCCTCAAGTCTCGGCTTGGCCAGAAGCTTCCGGAGTTCCGAGGTTGGTTCCTCCTTGCTCGCCTAAGGTATGATGATGACCTGAAAGTTAGATGGATGTGGTACAACGCTAACTGAGATCTGTACTTGTGTAGTATATTTTTGGGGAAGTGAGGATCATGAAACCAGTTTGTTTGGGTTAATGTTAGTATAGTAGCTAATATGAAGCGGAGATGTATGTTGTTGTAGCTCTTTTTGTGTGGTGAGTAAATTCACCAAACTGGATCAGTTCCATATGAATGTGATAATCGTAAATGATACTTTTGGTAAGCCCTTAAATCGATAAATCCAAGCATAGATCTTTGGTTACCATCTACATTCTTTTGAGGACGTTGATGATATCTAATGCTCTGTAACACCTACTGTTATAGTTACAACAAGGTGTGGATAATTGGATTTAATTAAGATCAACCCGTATGAATCCAATTTTAAATGTTCTTTCGCTCAAGTAAAGTAGCAGTTACTCATCCATAATCAAACATTTTCATGTATGTCTTGTTTTTAGATTCGGTTCTTACACCGGTTGAACAAGACTAACGAGGAGTTTATCACTGGGCTTTATTATATCACCTACCCAAAATAAATGGGCTTCATAGTTTTAGCCCAATCAGATTCCAGTTTCTGAAACGTTTTACTTTTTACGTTCTGCGATTCTTCTAGAAGTTGCGATAGTATATATCAAAGTAACCTACTAAATAAATGCAGGTGAAATTACTTCCGGTTCTGAAAACCCAAGCTTCTTCCTCTGGACACCCACCAAATTGATAATCTCGGTTCTTTTCTTTTCTGGTAAGTAGTAGTGACTATTTTATTTCTAAGGGTTTTGGTGTTCTTCGTTGGGTTTATCTGCTTTGTTCGCTGAATATCCTTCCTTTCTTTGAAAATGTCACTGTTTCTGTTATCGTTTATTTGATATGGAAACTTTTTAGTGCTTACAGTATTATATTATACCTTGAGAATGATTTGCATGTGTAGTGAGTTTATGCCCATGATTAAATTGAATAAATAATTGGGTTCCCAATTTTTTTGTTTGTTGTTGCTAGAATCAAGATGGTTTTATGATCTTTAATGTGTATTATATATTCAATGAAACATTAAAGGGAAAATCTTTTACCATTTTACTTGCAATTCTTGGCAGGTTTGTTGTGGTGATGGATGAAAGAGAGATTTTTGTGTTGTGTTACTGGAATGGATGTATAAAGAAGAATGGCCCTAATGGAATATACTACGAAGGATCTACTCGTAGGGCGATTAGAGTTAAGCGTAACACTGAGTTAATCAGATTGTTGGATCGGCTTTATCTAATTACTGGATTAGATAAGCAGAGATCAAAGCTAAAGATAATCGGTAGGTATCCTTCAATTGTTGGACAATCTAGTGTTAAGTATGTAGGTCTTCCAGTGGTAAACGACAGAAGATTAGAGATTATGCTTCAAGTTCCAATAATCCATCCTTGTATGATCCTCCATGTGGAGTTGTATCTGCAAGCAAACGGCGTTGGATGTTTCACTCACAAGGATCTAAATGTGTCTAGCTTGTGGTTTGATGATCGAGAAAAAATTCGTGTGGGACTACGGTTTAAAGACAAAGCTGAGCTAAAGAAAGCAATGGACTGGTGTTATATCAAAGAGCGGCGCTAATGCAGAGCACAAGAGACCGACAAGGACATTTGTACGTTTGAGTGCATCAGATGGAAATGCAAGTGGTCACTTGTTGCAGATAGAAAGGAGGAATGTTTTGAGATAACCAAGTATACTGGTCCACATACTTGCTGTCCTGAAGATCCAGATGATAACGGGTCGGAGTTTGAAGAAGAAGAGATTGAACGTGCGGTCAGGGTACATCCCACAGTATCAGTTACAGAGTTGAACAAGTGGTGGAAAGAAAAAAACGGCATTGGTTTTGAGACAGAGACTGTGAAACGGGAAGCCATTAGAAAGATCTTTGGAGAATGGGACCAGAGTTTCAGAGACATTCCCAAGTTAATGGCTGCTTTTCACTCATCTAATGGGCTAGTTGTGGACTGGCAATACCATCTTTTCCCAAATCCTGAATTTGCATCTTTCCAACGTGTTTTCTGGGCGTTTCCACAGTCCATTGAAGGGTTTCCACACTGTAGACCTCTGATCTTGGTGGACACAGAAGACTTTGAAGGTAAGTATTCTATGAAACTGATGGTTGCCTCGGGAGTAGATGCAGCCAACAAGTTTTTCCCGCTTGCATTTGCGGTTACTAAAGAAGATTCCTCCGAGAGTTGGCATTGGTTCCTCACTAGAATCAGAGAGAGAGTTACTCAAAGGAAAGGCCTTTGTTTGATTTCCAGTCCTCACCCGGAGATACTCGCTGCTATCAACGAACCAGGGTCTCAGTGGAAAGAGCCTTGGACGTAACACAGGGTCTATCTTGATCGTCTATGTTCCGAATCCCTCGACGTTTTTCAAGATTCCTCTCTGAGGGATCTAGTGTCTGACGCTGGATCCACGAGCCAGAAGGAAAGATTTGATCTCTACATGAAGGAAATCAAAGAGAAGAACACAGAAGCTTGGAGATGGTTAGACAAAATGCCTAGAGATCAGTGGGCTCTGTCTCATGACGGTGGTCGGAGATATGGGATCATGACTATATTCACATGTCATCTCTATGCATTTTCTAAGGGTTTCAACATCTTTGGTGTGCCAATGACAGGGGCGGTGCTGCTTCTGTTTGATGAGTTGAGATCCTTGTTCGATGAGTCTTTTAGTGCTAGCCGTGGCTCTCTTAACCTCGGAGATGCGTACACAAAACCAGTCATGGACAAGCTTAAAGAGTTCATGACAGGTTCTGTTACTTACGTTGTAACGCCGTTAGACAGAGATGCATTTAAGGTCGCAGAGCCCTCTAAAGCTAAGGAATGGACTGTTGAGCTTAATGACTCGTTCTGCTCGTGTGGAGACTTTCAAGCTGACAAGTTCCCATGTCTGCACGCACTAGCGGTCTGCGATAAGCTGAGAATCAACCCTTTACAGTATGTAGATGACTGTTACACTCTTGATCGTTATCACAAAACTTACGCAGCTAAATTCAATCCTGTGTCGCAACTATCAGCTTGGCCGGAAGCTTCCGGAGTTCCAACGTTGTTTCCTCCTGTCATTGCGCCACCTTCACCTGCCGCCTCCGCCTCCACCTCTGCCGCCTCAACCTCAACCTCAACCTCAGCCCTCCACCTCAACCACCACCTAGAGTATCAGTTAAGTCATAATGCAAAAAAACTCCTCGCACTAGTAAGAAAAAGGGTAAGAAAAGTGCTGGAAGTTATGTACAATCCAAACCGAACTGAACCGGACCTACTAACTTTGTGTGGCTTTTGGGAAGTAGGATTAAACCGGTTCAAGTTTATATATTTTGTAGGGTCGTAACTTGTAAAGGAGATATGTAATGTGTTGCTGCTTTTGTATGTGAAAATTGCAAGCAAAACTCACTACAATTGTAAGCAAATAGTATGTGTATATTAGCTTATTTTATTCTGTTAAAAAAGTTTTCCATCTGCAAGGAAGGAGGTTTAATGTATCCAAATTGAAAAAGAATAGAAAAATAAGCTGAAACGAGATCAAGTTTAAAATTTGGGCCTAAAAATAAGCTAATACACTTGATAGAAAGTAAACATTTTTGTTTTTGTTTTTAATTTAATGCCAAAAATAAAATCTATCATCGTTCTAAAACCTCCGGTTTACAGAAACGGGCTTTTCTTATGTCGGCCCAATTGTATATTTCTGTATCTTGTTTTTATGAAAGCTGAGATATTTGTGAGAACGTACAAGTAAGCAGAGTGTGAGAGTGGTCATCTTCCTCGCCTCCTCGGTACGGTGACCGTAGAAACCCTTTGCAACGCTGAAATCACTCTCCGTTTCTTTTTGATTTTCGGGTTTTTGTTTTTAGCTGAGTTTTTTTTTTTTTTTTTTGGGGTCGCTGATGATATGATATCCATCTTTTCTGTTGTCTCCGAGATAGTAAATGTCGCTGTTTTTGCTATCATTTGATTTGGAGATTTTTACGGTTTCAGTGTCAATGTTTTAGGGTTTATGATTTTTTTTGTTTGTTTAAAGGGGCTATATCTGCTTCTGCCTCTAAAAAGCTTTATCCTTTTTTTCTGTTCTCTGATTAGAACTAAAAAAATATCGTTTGAAATGGAGCTTTTTAGGGTTCCTGAATCATACACTCGGGCTTTGCATGTTAGGGATTTAATTGACTTTTTACTTTGAATTTTTCTGCAGGTTTGTTGTGCTCATGGCTGAAAGAGAGGTTTTGGTGTTGTGTTACTGGAATGGTTGTATCAAGTATGGTCCTGATGGCGTATACTATGAAGGATCAGCTCCTAAAAAGATCAGTGTCAAGCGAAACACTAAGTTAAGCAGATTGTTGGATGGGCTTTATCTAATTACTGGTTTAGATAAGCAAAGGTTAAAGCTTGATATAATTGGTAGGTACCCTGTAGCCGTTTCACCACATCTGTTTAGGTATTTACATCTTCCCGTAGTGAACGACAGTGTTTTGGAGACTATGCTTGAGGTTCCAAGCAATCATCCTTCTATAAACACTGTGGAATTGTATTTGGAAGTTAAACCAACTCCTGATGATGTTGTTGATCCTGCTGCTTGTTCATCGCCATTGGCAATTCCCGGTAGTTCCTCGAAAAGACAGAGGACCGATATACCTATTAAGTTAGAGAGGGATAACAGTAACGGGTGGATTGAAGATGAAGCAGATGCTGACATTGGCAACCGTAGAGATGGTGACATGACAGACAAAAGTTCAGGTTTAGATGCAGAAGTGTCGCAGGTGGTTAATTTGACAAGGGATAGCAGCATTTCGCATAAGCATTCGAATAAAGATTCCAGTTCTGGTGCTTCAAAACCGTGTGTGTCTAGTTTGTGGCTTGACTATCATGACTTGCGAGTAGGATTGTGCTTCAAAGATAGTGATGATCTGAAGAAGGCAGTGGATTGGTGTTCCTTGAAAGGGCAGCAAAAGTGCCTAGTACGACAGACTGCAAAGGACGACTATATCTTTGAGTGCATCAGATGGAAATGCAAGTGGTCACTTGTGGCCGCTAGAAGTGAAAAGCACGGTCTTTTTGAAGTAATCAAGTATACCGGTCCACACACCTGTCGTCCCATTGATACATAATGTTTCAGATCAGAGTTTGAAGCAGATGAGTTTGAGCGTGTGGTCAGGCTACAGCTCACACAATCATTTGCAGAGTTGAAGAAGTGGTGGAAAGAAAAAATTGGCTACGAGCTTCAGACTTCGAAAGTGCGGGATGCGAAAGAGGAAGCTATCAAAAGAGTTTTTGGAGATTTGGATCAGAGTTTTCAAGATTTGCCCAAGTTAATATATGCCTTTCATTCATCTAATGGACTCCTAGTGGATTGGAAATACGATCTTTTTCCTAATCCTAGGTTTGCATCCTTCTCTGGCGTGTTTTGGGCATTTTCACAGTCTATCGAAGGATTTCAACACTGTAGACACTCTGATCGTAATGGACACCATAAATTTGAACGGTGAGTACCAGTTGAAACTGATGATTGCCTCGGGGGTAGATGCAGCCAACAAATATTTCCCGCTTGCCTTTGCGGTTATCAAAGAAATGTCCACTGATAGTTGGCGTTGGTTTCTTTCTGGAGTCAGGAGTCAGAGAGAAGGTTACACAGAGGAAGGGCCTTTGCCTGATATCAAGTCCCCACCCCGACATATTAGCTGTTATTAACGAACCCGGGTCTCGTTGGAAAGTACCATGGGCGTACCACAGGTTCTGTCTGAATCATCTGTGCTCCCAATTCTCTCGCGTTTTTCCAGACCACCACCTAGAGAGTCTTTTAAAGCGAGCTGGAAACACGAGCCAGAAGGAAGAGTTTGATTCCTACATGAAGGAGATTGATAAGAACCAAACTCTCAATCGCTCTTATCTCTCTCAAACAATGTAATCAAGAGTCCTCTCACGAGCATAACCTCCTCAATTACAAAGTTCCTCGCTCTCTCGATACAATTCTCTCAATAGTAATTGCATAACTCGATCTAGAACTATCGACTCTTACTTATACTCATTCTAAAACATTAACAGTAAACCCTCTTTTCCACTTCAAGTATTTGCTTTCCTTCACTTTAGTTCTCCTTCCTTCTTCTCGTATTGACCATCCACGGCATATCAGAGATCAAAAAGACAACCCTGAAGCTTGGAAATGGTTAGACCAATTCCCTCCACATCAGTGGGCTCTGTCTCATGACAGTGGTCAGAGATACGGAATAATGAAGATAGATACATAAGCTCTGTTTGCAGTTTGTAGAGGCTTTCAGATGGCTGGTCATGTAGTGACAGGTTCCATGCTGCTTTTGTTTGATGAGCTGAGATCCTCGTTTGACAAGTCTTTTAACTGTGGCCGTAGCTCTCTAAACTGTGGCGGTGTGTACACTGAACCTGTCATGGAGAAGCTTAAAGAGCTGAGGACATCTTCCGTTGCTTACGTTGTAATGCCGTTGGACAATAACGCGTTTCGGGTCACAACACCGTCACAAAAGGGTGAATGGATTGTTCAGCTGAGCGACTGCATCTGCACATGCAGGGAGTTTCAAAGTTGCAAGATCTCATGTCGGCACGCTCTAGAGGTCTGCAAGAAGCTGAAAATCAACCCTTTGCAGTATGTGGACAACTGTTACACGCTTGAACGGTTATACAGAACTTATGCCGCCATGTTTTCTCATGTTCCAGAAATTTCAGCTTGGTCTGAAGCTTCTGAAGTTCCAAGATTGTTTGCTCCGCTTTCAACTAGCGTATCAGGCAAGTCCAAACGCTAATCAAACTGGACATTTTGGTAGAAGAACAGTAACTTAGTACTCCCTCCGTTTCACAAAGAATGTCGTTTTAAGATTTTATTTTTGTTTCACAAAGAGTGTCGTTTTATGTTTTCAATGCAGAAATTTGAATAAAAATCCAGTTTTAACCCTATTCATTTATTGTATTAACAAAAGAAATAAATTTATTTAGAGTATTAATAAGGGGTAGAGTAGAACTTTTTATGATTTTCTTAATATGTGTGAAAACCTTCAAAGTGACACTCTTTGTGAAACAGAGGGAGTATCTTTTAACTTTTGGCAAGTAGGATTAATCCGGTTCTGCCGGTTGAAGAAAACTTTTTGGTGATCCCCCTTAACCGATATGAAAACCAAAGCTAAACCGTATTGGAAATGAAACCGAATCCCACGTTCTTCTCCTTCGTTCTTTATGATCTGTTGTTTCTCAATTCTTTTTTCTTTATGTCAGATTTACTTGACTTGTTTCTTCTTAACAAGCCACGTTTATTTTAAAAAGAAAACAAATTCAAGTTAGAAATCAACAAGCCACGCTTATTTTATCATGTCAATAGTGCTCGGTTTGCTAAAAATTACCCAATAATGTTAATCAACCGGTTTGGCTTCCAGAAATTAAAATTTAGTTCTCTATAAAAAATTTGTTAATTGATTTGAATCATTCAGCGTTTCCAACTTTCCATCATTTGAATCGGTTTTGCCGAAATTGGTTGAACCGGATATATGAATCCTTACTAGTTACTACACAACAGTAATGGGCATTTTACTTGTCTCGGCCCAGAGATACTTACTTTCTGTATCTATTTAGTTTTTACATTCTGTAATTATTTTTAAAAACTGTATTTATTTCATTTTTTGTCAAATGAAAACGTAGAGACAGACTTTTAGGACAGACTGACAGAGTGTGAGAGTGGTTGTCTTCCTCCGTGGTCACATCGCCGGAGAATTCTTTAATGCAACTGGAATTATTTAAATTTCTGAAAAATTGAAGCTTCCTTGCGACACCCAACTCGAGAATCTTCGCTTTCTCAGGTATGTAGTAGATATCTTAGCTGACTTATCTGCTTTAGGGTTTTTTTTATTGTTTTTTTCCTGCTTGATTTATCTGCCTCTGTTGTTGCTGATACTTTTGTTTATATTGGGTTGCTGATATCTATCATTTCTGTTCTCTCCGAAATAGTAAGCGTCTATGTTACTGCTACCAGTTGATTTGGAGGTTTTTTCAGTGTCATTGTTTAGGGTTTATGATTTTTGAACGGCTTCTACCTCCTTTGTAATTAGATTAATTTTTTTTTGACTTTTTATCTTTGTAATTTCTGCGTATATTCAAAATGGGTGTTGCGTGTTAGGGATTTAGGCCCAAATTTTTTGACTTTTTACTTTGCAAATTTTCTGCAGGTTTGTTGTGTCAATGGCTGAAAGAGAGGTTATATTATTGTGTTACTGGAATGGCTGTATCAAGTATGGTCCTGATGGTGTATACTACGAAGGATCAGCTCCTAAAAAGATCAGTGTCAAGCAAAATACAGAGTTAAGCAGATTGTTGGATGGGCTTTATCTAATTACTGGAATAGATAAGAAAAGGTCAAAGCTTGATATAATTGGTAGGTACCCTTTATCTGTTTCACCCCATCTGATCAGGTATGTACGTCTTCCTGTAGTGAACGACACTAGTTTGGTGACTATGCTCGAGCTTCCCAGCAAACATCCTTCTATAAACACTGTGGAATTGTATTTGGAAGTTAAACCAACTTCTGATGATGTTATTGATCCCGCTGCTTGTTCATCGCCATTGGAATATCCTGGTAGTTCCTCCAAGAGACAGAGGACCCAAGAAGCTAATGGTTATGTAGATGCGAATGTGACACATCCAGTTGTTAAGTTAGAAAGGGATAATGGGTTCGAGGTTCAGGGAGTGGAAAACAATAGTGCGTGGAATGAAGATGAGGCAAATGCTGACTTTGGAAACAGTAGCACTCGTGGAGATGGTGATGGAGGAATGACGGATAAAAACCTCGGGTTCACATGCGGTTAATTTGACAGGGGGTAACGGCAATGCAGAGAAGGGCTTAGAGGCGTCGGCAAATGCATGCGTAAATAAAGGTGTCAATTCAAGTGCATCAGAACCGTGGTCTCTGTCCAGTATGTGGGTTGATGATCATGAACTACGTGTAGGGTTGCGTTTCAAAGATAGAGATGAGCTGACGAAGGCGGTGGAATGGTGCTCCATTAGAGGGCAGCAGAAGTTTGTAGTACAAGAGACCAAGAAGGACGAGTGTATGTTTGAGTGCATCAGATGGAAGTGTAAGTGGTCACTTTGTGCAGCTAGAATGGAAGAACACGGACTTGTTGAGATAACCAAGTGTAGTGGTCCACATACTTGTTGTCCTTTAGGGCCAGAAAATTTCAACGTGGAACTTGCAGCAGAGGAGATTGAATGTCTGCTCAGGGTACAACCCACAGTAACAATAGCAGAGTTGGAAAGTTGGTGGTTTGGAAAATTCGGCTACGAGCTTGAAAGTGCAGATATGAAGGCAGCAAAAGAGGAAGTGATAAAGAAAATATATGGAGACTGGGATCAGAGTTTCAGAGTATTGCCTAAATTAATGGCTGCGTTACACTCATCTAACGGGCTGGTTGTGGACTGGCGATACGATACTTTCCCTAATCCCGAATTTGCATCCTTCTGTGGCGTGTTTTGGGCGTTTTCACAGTCCATTGAAGGGTTTCACCATTGTAGACCTCTGATCGTTGTGGACACCAAAGACTTGACCGGTAAGTACCCTGTGAAACTGATGGTTGCCTCGGGACTTGACGCTGACAATCACTATTTCCCGCTTGCATTTGCGGTTACCAAAGAAGTGTTCTCAGAGAGTTGGCGTTGGTTTCTCAGTGGAATCAGAGAGAAGGTGACACAAAGGAAAGGCCTATGCCTCGTCTCCAGTCCCCACCCGGACATACTCGCTGTTGTTAACGAACCCGGGTCTCTGTGGAAAGAACCCTGGGCTTATCACAGGTTCTGTCTGAATCATCTGTGCTCCCAGTTCTATGACGTGTTCCAAAACAGCCGCCTGAAGAGCCTTGTGGAACAAGCTGGATCCACGAATCTGCGGGATGAATTTGATTCCCACATGGACACTATAAAAAAGGAGAACCCAGAAGCTCGGCGATGTTTAGACAAAATGCCTCCACATCAGTGGGATCTTGCTCATGACGGTGGTCGGAGATACGGACTCATGAATACAAATAATTTGTTTTTAGTTTGTAAAAGCTTTCAGTCTCTTGGTCTTCCAGTGACAGCGGCCGCACTGCTTCTGTTTGATGAGCTGAGATTAACTTTTCAAATCGATCTTAATGATAGCCGTGGTAGGCTTAAACGTGGAGAGAGGTACGGCGAACCTGTCACGAACAAGCTCGAAGAGTTTATGTCAGCTTCTGTTACATACGTTGTAATGCCGTTAGACAATAATGCGTTTCAAGTCACAACACCCTTAGAAAAGAATGGATGGATCGTTCGGCTGAGCGACTACACCTGCACGTGTGGGGAGTTTCAATGGGAGAAGATTCCATGTTTGCACGCTCTAGCAGTCTGCGAGAAGCTGAAAATCAATCCTTTGCAATATGTGGATGATTGTTACACTATCGAACGACTCTACAAAACTTTCTCCCCCTCCTTTTCTCCTGTTTCGGAAGTATCAGCTTGGCCGGAAGCTTCTGGAGTTCCGACATTGTTTCCTCCGGTCATTCTTCCGCCACCGCCACCACCAACTCCGACTACCGTATTAGGTAAGTCCAAACAAAAAACTACTACTCGCACTATTCAGAAGAGATGAAAGCGACTTAGGATTTTGTGTGGAATATTGCTTACTCTACGGATTGGTGATTATGTAGTGTCTTTTTCTCTTAGGAAGTAGGATTAAACGGTTCGGGTTATGTATGTGTTGCTGCTTTTGTTTGTGAAAATCAATCATGAATGTTCGATAGTTACGCTTTTGGTGAGATCCCCCCAAACTAAGAATCGATTAATCCTAAATTCAATATAACTTTGTTAATAGGGCAAACAAATCTGTATGAAAACTGAAGTAAAACCTGGTAAACACTAAAACACCTAGTTGCATTGTAATATCATTTGTTTACTAAACAAAGATAAGATTCCTAACATTCATAAACGTTGTGATTAGGAAAACAGAAGAAGATTGATGATAAAAGTCCAAAGGCAGCCTCTAAGAGGAAGAAGACTGAAGAACGTACCAAGGAGCAGTCAAAATCTGCATCAAAGGAGAAACCAGGTTTCGTCATTATCGATTTTTATACATCTTTCATTAAGACAAACAATTCTTAATCATCATATTTTTCTGTAACCATGTTTTATCTAGTAAAAGGAAAAGGGAAAGACAAAACCAAGAAGCCTCCTCCTAGTGATGCAGAGCTGAGAAATGCAATTGTTGATGTCTTGAAAACAATGGACTTTAAAACAGTGAGAATTTGAAAAAAAAATCTGTGTTATTGATTTATACTGTTAGAAGATAGATAGATGCCTAACAATACTTTGTTATTTTCTGACAGGGAACGATCACTGACGTCCTCCAGGGACTTGGTGAGTTAAGAACTTACGATCAGATGGTTTTTTTCTTCACCGATTTGTAATGTGCATTTGTTTCAACCTGTTTTTACAGCTCAGAGGTTCAAAATCGATCTCAACCCAAGAAAGTCATCTATAAAGTTTATGATCCAAGATGAGGTCACTAAGCTTGCAAACGAGGCCGGGGATACGGATGAGGAGGAAGAAGAAGAGGAAGAAGAAGAAGATGAAGAAGAAGAAGAGGGAGTAGTAATGTTTAAATAAGCAGTTTGTTTGTGTAAGATCACTAAGCTCCGTAGGATTCTTTAATGCCCACTTTAACGACAGCCTTTTTGATTTTTGGGTTTTCCTTTCTAGTGAGAAGAAGTGGAAATCGGATAGACTTAGGTCGGACCGAACCAGACATGACTAAACCGGTTCAGGTTATACACTGCATTGTAATTTGTAAACCCGTTCGACTCACGGCGAGTTAATTGCTTGCTAGGCTTTATTTTCCTAAAAACACATATTAATGGGCTTTATAATTTTGGCCCAACAGTTATTTGTTTCTAATTACGCTCTGTAATTATTTTGAAAATCTGCTATATTTGTGAGTTCGTGCCGGAGAAAGCCCTAGCGAAAGGCAGGGCCGGCTAACTAGGGGGACAATCGTTGGTGCGATCGCCCCGGTCCGACTTCTAATTTCTTCAATATTAGGGTCGAATTTTTTTTTTTTTTTTTTTTTTAAATATCTAGGGAGAAATTTTTTTTTTGTCTTGGGGCCATATTATTTTCAAGCCGGCGCCGGCGAAAGGTCAACCTAATTTTCATTTCTGTAAAATCCAAGATTTACTTGGACACCCGAAGCGAGAGTCTCCGATATTTCCAGGTCTATAGAACATTACAAGTCTTTAGTTTCATTTTCACTGTTTAGGGTTTTTGAATGAGTTTAAGTGTTTAACTGCTGCTCCTGCCGCTAAAAAGTGATAGCCAGTGTCGTTTGCTTTGGAGCTATCTAGGGTTTTGTAATTTTTATTTTTTTTACATTTTACTTTGAATTCTCTTGCAGGTTTGTTCATCGCCAATGGAAAATCCCGGTAGTTCCTCGAAAAGACAGAAGAGGACACAACAAGCAGTGGCTGTTAAAAATTCAGTTTCAGATGTGTGCTTGAATAAAGCTGGTGTTTCGAAACCGCGTCTTGTGTCTGGTTTGTGGCTTGAGGATAACACAATGCGTGTGGGATTGTGCTTTAAAGACATAGATGAGCTGAAGAAGGCAGTGGACTGGTGGTCCATTAAGAGGCAGCAAAAATGTTTGGTAAGAGAGACGGAGAAGGACGTGTATACGTTTGAGTGTGTAAGATGGGGATGCAAGTGGTCAGTTTGTGCAGCTAGAATGGAAAAAGATGGTCTTTTTGAGATAACCAAATGTAGTGGTCCACATACTTGTTACCCTGATTATGCACAAGATTTTGAACCGAAGTTTGTAGCATATGAGATTGAACGTGTGGTCAGGGTACAGCCCATGCTCTCAACTGCAGAGTTGAAGAAGTGGTGTAAAGAAAAATTTGACTATGAAACAGAGGAGATGGACGATGTGGAAGGACTTTTGCAAGATTCGAAAGTGAAAGCTATCAAAAGAGTCTTTGGAGATTGGGATCAGAGCTTCAGATTCATGCCCAAGCTAATGTCTGCGCTTCACTCTTCTAACGGCCTGCTCGTGAACTGGCGATATGATTCTTTGCCTGATCCTGAACACGCGTCGTTTCGCAGCGTGTTTTGGGCGTTTTCACAGTCTATCCAAGGGTTCCAACATTGCAGACCTCTGATCGTTGTGGACACCAAAGACTTGGGCGGTAAGTACAATATGAAGTTGATGATTGCCTCGGGGTTTGATGCAGCCGATAAATTCTTTCCGCTTGCCTTTGCGGTTACCAAAGAAGTATCCACTGATACTTGGCGTTGGTTTCTCAGTGGAATCAGAGAGAAGGTAACGCAAAGGCAAGGCCTTTGCCTCATCTCCAGTCCCCACCCGGACATACTCGCTGTTGTTAACGAACCCGGGTCTCTGTGGAAAGAACCCTGGGCTTATCACAGGTTCTGTCTGAATCATCTGTGCTCCCAATTCTGTAGCGTTTCTCTAGACTACAAGGACATGGAATATCTTGTGGGGAAGGCTGGGTCGTCGAGCCAGAAAAAAAAATTTGATTCCTACATGAAGGAGATCAAAGAGAAGAACCCTGAAGCTTGGAAATGGTTAGACCAATTCCCTCCACATCAGTGGGCTCTGTCTCATGACAGTGGTCGGAGATACGGAATCATGAAGATAAATACTAAAGCTCTCTTTGCTGTTTGTAAAAGATTTCCGAAAGTTGCAATGGCAGGGGGTGTGATGCTCCTGTTTGGTGAGCTGAGAGACGCTTTCGACGAGTCTTTTAGCCGTAGCCGTGGCTCTCGTAACCGCGGTGACGTGTACACAGAACATGTCATGGAGAAGCTTGAGGAGTTCACAAAAGATTCTGCTACTTTTGTTATAAAGTCGTTAGAGAGAGATGCATTTCAGGTCTCAACGGCCTCGAAAAAGAAGAAGACATGGCTTATGGGTCAATCGGATGACTCAACCTGCGGGATTGTTCAGTTGAATGACTTAACATGCACGTGTGGGGAGTTTCAAAGGAAGAAGTTCCCATGTCTGCACGCACTAGCTGTCTGCGATAAGCTGAAAATCAACCCTTTGCAGTATGTAGACGACTGTTACACTACTGAACGCTATTACAGAACTTATGCGGCTACATTTTCTCCGGTTCCGGAGTTATCAGCTTGGCCGGAAGCTTCTGCAGTTCCAACATTGCTTCCTCCCGTCATTGAGCGGCCTGCACCTAAATTATCAGGTAAGTGTCCTACGTTAATAAGAAGAGCTGAAAGTTAGTTGAATGAAACCGGGATTAGGAATTGGGATTATGCTTGGCTTATGTAAATATGTCTATATATTGTTGTAGCGTTTTAAAGGAGATATATTGTGTTATTGCAGTCTCTTATTTGTCTGACACCATGTTTGTGTTATCTTGTAAAAGGAAAAGGGAAAGAAACTGAGGATGATCATCTTGAAGAAGATGAAGAAGAAGAAGATGATGATGAGGACCATGATGATGATGATGATGATGAGGACCATGATGATGCTGATGATGATAATGAAGATGATGGGTGGTAATGTTCAAATAAGCAGCTTGTTTGCGTAATAGGATTTAGCATAAGCTTTGTAGGATTCCTTCATGCTCACTTTAAAGTTTAAACAGCCTTTTGATTTTTGGGTTTGCTTTCTAATTTCTATTTATTATATTTAAGAACTACTGAAAGTTGGAAAGATTTTGGGTCGAACCAGACTTAGGATTTAACCGGTTCAGATTATTATTGGGTTGCTGCTTTTGAATGTGAACGATCAATCTGGTTCGTTAATTATTATATCACAAATCTGTATATCGCTGGTACACAAAGTTACAACATTTGTTGGAAACACACCTGCAGCTAGAATACACAGGATGTAAAGTGAAGAACAAATATATATGGTACAGACAAAAATTACCCACAAGAGTCTCACCGACGCCGATGAGAGTGTTTACCATTAGACCTCTTCTTCCCAGTGGGAGATTTCGATGTGGAAGAAGACGAAGCTGAGAGAGACGAATTTCCGAATTCCTCCTTGTCCTCAATAAAGGCCTTCTTCACAGTCTCCTGTATCTCCATGTACCTTTGCTTCTTTTGTACTCGTTTTTCAGGAGTGTCTTCTCCTTCGCAAGCCAGCTGAGTCAAGTCTTCACAGTTCATAATCTGGTCGAGCACGTCCGAACACCGTGGGAAGAAGCGTTTCCCGAGTTCCACTGATGACTCAAAATAAAGGAAACAAGGTCGTCAGACATTGTTTAAAGATGATTTTAGTTTTCTTCTTCTTTGATAAGGAGTAGATGATGAAATGGGTGAGAATCCATCCATACCGGTTTTAGAAAGCGCTTTTAGTCTACTCTGATGCTCTTCTAGGATTTTGAAAGGTGCCATCTTTAGGTCCGGTGATGTCCTCTTTAGGTCAGGCTCGTGGCTAGTCACTATAAACTCGCATGTTCCTTTCATTTGGGCGTTAGCCATTGCAACTTGTGCTTCCATTGGAAAGAGACGTTTAGCCAGTGCAACTAAACAGTGGATACATAGTATAGTCATCATTACTTCACTCGATTTCCTAACAGAGTTTTTTTTTTTTTAAACAAATGAATAAGAGTTGAGGGAGATACATACCTCTGTCTTCAAGATCGAGCAGCCTCATCTCCAGTTCATGGCCAGCGATTGCAAGAGAGGGAGAAACATCTCCAGGGAATGGATCTCGTTTGTCTGCTTGCTCTAGCATCTCCACGCATAGTCGGCCTTTGAGAGCAAGCTTGCATCGCTCCGGAACATTGTTATACTCAGCCGCCATAGTCACCTGTTTTGCGATCAAGAGAGCGCTTCTACCTTCCGTAGATCTTTCTGATGCACATGCACCTTTCGTCAACAGAGACAGTATCAGATCCGGCTCCTTGCGCATCGCAGCGACATGAAGCACCGTGTATCCCCTCGGGTTCCTACGGTTAACATCGGCAAGCTCCAGGTTCAGGAGATCAGTCGCGGTCTTCACGTCGCAGTACGCAACAGCGAAATGAAGAGCATACGCATCATCTAGACTGGTGTGGCCCTCTTTCAAAAGCATCTTGACAAGCTCAACATCGTCCGAGTCAAGTGCCTTGTATATGTTGGAGACATGTTTCTCTAGCTCAGGTACTTCCAAGCCGAGCTCTTTACGGATATCGATTATCTCCTTGACAATGTGTGGAGGCAAGGACTTGTCAAGACTAACGAAATCGACATCAGACTTGACGACAATCTCTCTGCATCTATCCATTAGGTTCTTGCAAGCTTTACCACAGATGTTAGCAAGCTTGAGTATCACCAATGTGTCCTCTATCACAACTTTATCTACAACATCCAGCAAATGCCTCTGCAAATGCACATTCCAGAGAGTTAAAAGCTTCTCCGATTCAATAAGCAATTTTAGCAAAAGATGGTGTTTTTAGTACCTGATACAGCGTAACTAACTCCGGAATCTCGAAGACGAAAGCCAGATAGAGAACCTCCACCATGAAATCAACCGCTGGCCGGCAAGCCACGTGGCAGCAATTCTCGTCTGCGCAATCGGAGACTCCCTTCGGCGGCGGCTTCACTCTGCCGCTGTAAACGTACGCCAGGACAGCGACCACCGAGTCGAAGCCCACTTCGTAATCCCCCGCAATCTCCTTCATCTCGAGCTTCACGGCGGCGGCGGCGGCGGAAGTGGGATTCTTCACCTCCTTCTCGGCGGCTAAAGCGCTCCTGAAGAAGGGGCTTCTCGCTGCCACAAGGCAGCGGTGGAAGGAAACTTCCCGTCCGCCGGCGAGAACCAGCTTTGCGTCGCTGTAGAATGCATCCGGCGAGTCAAAAACGGACTCGAGGCTGCTGGAGAGAAGTTGCAGCGCCGACACATCCGGTCCGGTGGGAAATTCGGCCGGATAAACAATTGATGAGTCGGTGTTATCTGTAGGTGCCGGTGCGGCGGCGAAGAAGGCAGTGCTGCTTGTGTTGCTGATTTCGTACGAGTCGGCGAATCCAGCAATGGTATCCATCAAACAGGTCCGATGAATTCACAAATTCAGAGATCCGCAATTTTACACTCCAATCAACGACGAAAAACCTTAGCAGCAAACAACACGCTTAAGATCGCAGAGGGGACAAAGATAAACCATTGACGAACACACTAAATTTCACGAGAGTCGTCAAGTCAATGAGAGAAAGAGAGAGAGCGAGTGGTGGTGGTGACAGATGAAGAAGCTTCGAAGGTAGTTTTACGAGCTATACCGGTAAATTTCCTGGAAAGGCATTTATTAACATATATACTATATGCTTTTGTAAACTAGAAGAAATTTAAATAGTTTCCTAAAAAAGCCATATAAAGGCCCGTTTTACGTATGGGTCTAATGATCAAATTTATGTTTACCCGAACAATAAAATACAGTGAAAATTTTATCAAACCATAGCCCAAACTAAATCGTGAAGCACACAAAATTGTAGGGCTGAACAAATAAAAATACAAACTTATGTAAATACTTCTTATTTTCTATATAACATTTTCAATATATCCACAGAATTAAGTAAACGTTGAAATATATATATATATATATATATATGAACAAAATAATTCGTAAAAATTTGAATTGATATAAAATAAAGATTCCGTTAACAACACTAACATTCATAAATGAACAACATGAAAAAATTAACTAACTCTATAGGTTTGGGATTGCCAGAGTTATAAAAAAAAAAGCATACAGTAAAACCTCTATACATTAATAATATTGGGGCCTTTAAGCTTTATATAAATTTATTAATTTATAGTGATTATTAATTTATAAATATATTATTTGGTTGGTAAACTAATTTTGGGACTGACAAAAAATATTAATTTAGCGAGGTATTAATGTATCGAGTATTAATTTATTGAAGTACTACTGTAAAAAGATAAAATAGAACAATATAATAAAAAAGTAAGTAATCGACATTCAATTTTCATCCTCATCATAGTGATGTCGTCTGTTGTTAGTAGCCGTCGGATCTCCTCCCGTTAAGTTCAACTCTCTCGTAATCAGAACGGAGAGGGAAATAAGTTATGGTCGAATGAATGCAAGGAGAAAAATTTGGAGCATTTATTCGCAAATCCTGAGATTTCCCGCCATCCATGTTGTATAAGCAGATTTGCTTCACGTTAGCAAGCGTTACCACATCGTTGCTTGAGAACCCCACGGGTTCGAGCCCTGTATTTTTAATCTCTTTCAAGTTGACCCACGAATTCCCAAACCTGCTCTCCAAAACCCAAATCTCTTGACAATCCTTGGATACCGATGAATTGATAACTCCAAGCTTTCCTTCGTATTTTGCCAACGTTAGAGACCTGTCACTCGCTAGATTCTCGGGAACCGAGAAAAATGACCATGTTTCGGTTTTTAAGCAAAACCGACACACGTTATTCCTGGTCGTTAACCAATGCAAGCACCCGTAAGAAGCAATCGGTTTAGAACTTGAAATCAATAAATCTTCTCTTGGTAGCTCCGCATCTTTTAGTCTCTTCCACGCAAACGAATCTGAATCAAAAACCTCACAAACGAGAGAGTCGTACCTCCTCTTCTCCCTTGAAGGTAATTCTGAGAGTCTGATGATTTTGTACCGGAAAGGATCGGATCCGATCACCATTAAGCCGAGCGCGGCTGTGAAATACCGGGTTTTTGGTTTCGGTATAGCCAGGTACTGTTTTGTCGTTGGCTTGCAGACGATGTACTCCGGTTGTCTTCCTCTACGTGGAATATCAATAACGCAAAGCAAGATCCCGTGACTTGCATCACAAGTTTCAATTTGCACTCTTCCTCGTGGTAGAAAATCCAGCGAGATTTCAGACCTGCAAGGAATGTTTCCGTAATCTTTGACAAAAGCAGAGTGAACCCTTAGCCTTTCATGGTATTGGAGAAAATAACCAGAAACTGAATTGGTTCTTTGCATATTGAGTTTCAAAAAGAAAGAATCGTATGTTCTCTTGTTGCATTCTTTGTTTAAGAGTCTATACTTTTGGAACACTGAAATAGGAGAGTAAGAAAGAATCTCGATGATGATATCTAGATTCATCTCAAAAGAAGAAACTATGATCGTAGAAAAAGTATCAGCTAGTGAGAATATAGAATCAAATTGTAAAAGAATGAATGTTGGTTTGTTTGTTCTGTGTGATACTTACGTACGTCAATATATATATATGATTTTTTCAACTCTATTTGCTTTTAGTTTTGATAAATCATATTTCCTTTTTTTTTTTTTGGTCGGCAATTCTATTTCCTTTTGTTTCATGATTTTGGCAATGATTGCAAGAATTTCCATTTTTCTTACATGCGGTTTCGTTAAAACAAATACAAAGTTGACAACGGAAAAAAAAAAACAACAGGGAGGATCCCGCCAATTTGCTTTTTTTTTTTAAAATGTTTTAAGAATTCCATCTAATTTCAAATAAAATTGTGAATAAAACATTCCAAGTTTAAAAATTCATTACCGTATCTATTTACAGATTACAAATTACCAATATTCTAAAATAGAAATCAAATGGAAGGCAAATATTCATTACCGTATTTGTGAGAAATGAAAATCGGTTTGGGGTCGTTGAATCATCACTGTGTTCACTTCATTTGCACCGTTTGCACCAATTTTTAATTAGATTTCTTTTTTCTGTTTAGGAAATAAATAACATGAAAAATATGGTGGAACAAAATTTTCTGGATGATAGATAATTGACAGCGAATTTAGTCTAGATTCTTCTAACAATAATAAATAAACTAGATAAAAATAAGAGATCTAAAAAAAAATATTCACCAAGATAGATATATATTATATACCGTTGTTGAATACCTTTTATGAGATTTCTTCTAGCTGTTTTATTTTATGTTTCTCTAATTTACAGTGATTAATTTAACCTTTTTTAACGTCACTTAATGATTATTGATTAATAGGAGCTGTTTACAAGATCAGCAATTCAGCATAAGACAAATGAAATAGGAATTGTGGACATTCGTTAAACATGTGAGTATGTGACACTGATCAAAATGATCATTATGTAACTTTTGTTCCACTTCCACCATATATTCATATTATTTATTTCCTAAACAGAAAAAAAAAAACTAACCAATATATGATTCAAACAGGACCAGTGAAGTGAATAGTGATGGTCAATGACCCCAAAACGATTTTTGATTTTCACTAATATGGAAAACATATATGGCTTCCAATTGGTAATATGTGATATACAAATAAAATAGGGTACATAATATTTAGAATTCTCAATGATTATTTTTTAAAATACAATGACGTTCTTAAACTATTAAAAAATAAAAAGGAAAACTAGTATTTAAATTTCATAATGTTAAATTTTTAAAATTAGTTGAAACTCTTTAAAAATTTTAAAAATAAATTGGGAAATTGGAGCATTTTTCTCGTTATTGTTTTTTTTTTGTCATTATTCCTTTAAGATTCTCAATGTTTAATTTATAAATTCAATGACATATTAACTTATTTAAAAATAAAAAGGAGAATAAACATATTTAAACTTTGATAAATTTTTGGAATTATTTGCAAATCTTTTTGTTAAAAAACTAAAAAATAAATTGCTGAATTTTTTTCCTTGTTGTTTTTTTTTTCTTGTCATTATTGCTTTATGCATGTGCAAGTCAAAATTATTTTACCCGAGTCAGATTGGCTTAACTTGTTTTTTTTTTATAAAATAAATCAGTTAAATGGCATATCATAATACATGTTATAGCAGATATCTCTTTAACTAATAAATAATGAATTAGAGATTAGATCTATAAAAATAAAATTGTGTGGATCCAACCATATAAGTTTATAGAGGATAAGAAAATACCATTAAGCACAATATCATTAACACAAAATGAAATTTTATGACTTACATTGCAATCTTTAATCTTTACACTTTCCACTAGTAAAAGCAAGTGAAATTTCAGACTTGCGATGATTATTTATGCAAGTTCATCTGCCAAAAAAAAAAAAAACTAAAAGTAACTTTTAGTGGTTTATTACATCAAAAACTACACTAGTCCTTTGAAATTAGAAAAAAAATAAACATGATTAGTTTACTTTTTCTGAACTTTAAATTCTCATACTACGGATGTCGAACATTGCCAATAAATTTGATGATCACATCTTGACTCATGACCAAAAACTCATGAAAATATTAAATTGAAAAATAGATTATGTAGTGATAAGAAAATTATACATCATCAAAATAAAAAAGGTTTTCAAAAAAAATTATTCATTAGTTTATGTTATGCGGCTACGAAACTAATATTAAATTCAATATTTAAAAATCATCCTTGTTTGTGATTTTATAGTAAAATTAGAGGCGCCGATTCATCTTTATCTACAATCTATTTTCGTAAAATATACAATTAGATTATTATATATCTATATTTATTAAAAATTATTTTTTTCTTTAATTGTTTAAAACATGTTGATTGATTGAAAAATTATGGTCTAAAGACTCTAAACCCATAAAGCACCAATTTTTGGCGCCAAAATTTATATAAAAAAAATTAAAAATACTATTTATGTGAAAAAGTTAACGAGGAAGTAATTATAGGGGTGCAAATGACCCCAGGAAATGAGTGTTATTATTTTCTCCAAAACCATTTTGTTTTCAGTTTCATTAAAAAGATGGAAACTCAGAGAAAACGATTGACAACCCTCCACACGTGTCATATGTGCCGGCGCACCATTCTATATAGATGCTTCGCCGTAATTCACACGTGTGGTATTATATCCTCTTCGTATTGTTTTTTTTTTTTTGAACTATCCTCTTCGTATTGTTGTGCAATGTTTTATTCAGATTTGCTAGATATCATGCCAATGGTTGAAGTTAGAAACTTTTATTTTTGTAACTTTTTATATTTTTGTGTATTATGAGCTAAAAGCTTGCTTTTGAGCGATTCATTACTTATACCGTCTTCAACGGTTTATTATTTTTTTATTTTAAAAATAAAAATTTTAAAAAATAGAGAATGGATTTTCTTGATCAATAGTTCCCTTTATTTATTACTTAAAAAAAATATTTCAAAAATATTAGATTTTTAATTAGTTATTATTTTCTTATAAAACATTTTACTTTACAAATATAAAATTAAAACATGTAGTTTTTGTTTAGATACGAAATACAAACATATCAAAATTAAAGAAGTATTTTGTAAAAAAAAAAATTGTACTTTAAAAATAGAAAACTCTATTTGTAATAGCAAATATTTGTTTCATATAGCAAAATGTATTTCTAACATTTCTCATTTTTATATTTTTGAATCTCGGAATGATTGGTTTTAACATTTATTTAAGTAAGACTTATACAATTTCTTAAAAATTTATAAACATAAAGAGTATGTTTTGATAAATTTTTCTGGCTAGGTATAATAACACTAATTTTTTTTTTTTTTTTTTGAAACAACACTCAAAATACTTATGAGCCGACCTAGAGGATAAACTTTAAAATTGTGTAGAATCGTATGATCGTACTTGTTTTTTTTTTCCTGGAAAAGGCCTTCACGATGATACAACTTGTTTTGACTATATATATTTGTAGCTTACAAATATTACTTGTTTCTCATTATATTTTCCTACATCATTTGTTTTATAATTTTTAAAAGACATGCATGTGGATGTGGTTCAATATAAGAAGTGTTATTTGTTATCAAAAAAAAAAAAAAAGTGTTATGAAATTGAAGATTTAAACAGTAATGGTGGAACTGAAAAAGTTAACTGTCACACTAACGTTACAAAATACAAAATTATAAATATTTTAGATAACCCCAAATGGTTTTTTCGTTGACCCTATTGGGCTTCGACTAAATTGTATTCATCGGCCCATCTCTTCTTTCATTCAGATCAACCCTCTCGTAGTCGGAACAAAACGGAAAACAAACGTAATTGACGAATCCCGCCGTCTTTAATTGAAAAACATTCATCTTCTCTGTCTTTATGTTGTAAGAACAAAAACGATCCCTTCCAGAAATCGCTACCACGTCACTGCTTGGAGTCCACATCTTGTTCTCTCCTAGACCAATGTTTTTCAAATCTTTCACTTTTACCCATGCCTTTTGAAAACTGCTTTTCAAAACCCAAAACCGGTTTACTTGTTCTCCATCACCGTTCACCCACGAAATAACACCTAGCTTCCCTTCGTATCTGACCAGTTCTGGATAAACACCAGACTTCGGGGTTTGAAAGAAAGACCACGTTTCTGTTTTGAGACAGAACCGAATCACTCTGCCGTCCAACGATAACCAGTGCAAGAATCCAGTAGCTTCCACCGGGTTTGAAAAAATAAGGCCGTCTTCTCTTGGTAGGCGCAAGTTCTTTATTCTCTTCCACATAAACGAATCGGAATCGAAAATTTCGCACACGAAAGTTCTACGACTCCGATTCAACATACCCGGTAACCTAGAGAGCCTAAGTATTTTATACCGGAGAGGGTTCGATTGGATTACCGCTAAACCGAACGAGACTGCGCGATTCTGCATTTTCGAACCCGGTATGATTTGATACTGCCTTGTTGTTGGTTTGCAGACTATATAATCCGGCACACCTGGTCCCGTTTCAGTAGCACAGAGCAATATCCCGTGACTTGCATCGCAAGCTTCGATTTTCGCTTTTCCCGGCGGTAGAAAATCGATAGAGACTCCGTTGTTTTCAAAACCTCTCCTCTCATGGTCATGGATAAAGCTGGTGTTAACTTTGTTTTCAATATAATCGTTGTATTGCACGAAGTAACCGGAGATAGAATTGGTTCTGCGGAGATTGAGATTGAGAAACCAAGACTCGTAGCTTCTCTTGTTGCAGTCTTTGTTCAGAAGCCTGAATTTTCCAACATCCGAAGGCGGAAGACGAGAGAGGATCTCTAGAATCATGTCTTGTACCATGACCGAAGAACTCATGATCTTGTCGGAAAGAAAAAAGGCGAGAAGAATTATCAGATCCCTGAATGGGGAAAAAAAAAGAAACAAAATCAGTAGCGGTAAAGAATCACGAAGTGTTCGTGTATGAAGTGCCAATCTGTGTAATATATATACATTGTTTATATATCCTTTTTTCTTTAAGGAAAAGTACCAATGTTACCTTTTCTACTCGCTATTTCCTGATAGAACAATTTCAGTTTTGTTTTATGAATAACTTGAATAAGGAAACTTGAAAAAGTGAAGGAAAACGAGAGTAAAAAAAAAAGTAAACTTTAAATCCTTATTTTTTTTTCAATACTCACCAATGGAAAACAGTTGTGTCTTTCCAAACTGAAAATAACTACCCTTTCTTCTATAACAAGTCATGACTATTGAACACACCCCTTCACTTTACATACTCACACTGTCACACACACTTGTATAATTTATAATAAAATACAACTAATTGATAGTAACTTGAGCCTAAAGTTTCTATTTTGAAAACTAGCTTGAGCCCAAATATTTCATCCTCGATTAATGAAAATCATTAATTATCAATAGTAGCTTGAGCCCAAAGTTTCTATTTTGGCTTTTAATCAAACTAGATTAATTATTCTTATGTTGCAGTTTTGTTTCAATCAAAAATTAATCAATAACCACGCGTAAGTAAATGAGAGATTATTCTTTTATTAATTACATTATTCCCTTATTTATTGAATAAAATAATTACGACGAAAGTCGCGGGAACACTTCATAAATGGCTCCCAGAGAGTGCGGACAACGGCTAAACACAACAAACCAAATCAAACCTGACGAAAACGTTACACTTTTGCAATTAATAAAAATATTTTCCCAGGAAAAAACAAATTCTGCTTTCTCTTCAAAACCGTTACAGAGAGACAGCGAAAACCTTTGGACAAAAATTTCTCAGAAGCAGCATCAACCCGAAAGAGAAGAGGGAAAAATAACTTCTTCTTTTTTCCCTTTCTCTCTCTCTCTCTCTCTCCTTTGAAGCTTATTCTGATTCGTAGGTTATACGGTAAGATCTAGGTTTTTTTTTAGCGGTTGATTTCTTTAGTTTGAACCCTAATTTTGAGATATATATATATGGTGATCAGGTTGGAGATCGTTGATGTTTTGGTTTGATTCGATTACTCAACGTTATGATTTGATTTCTTCCATCCTTGAACAAAAAAGGAATCTTCATTTCAGGTTTTTTTTCTCTTGATTCTGTTCCTTGTATGCTCTATAAAATGATCAACGGTTGAAATGTAATTGAAAATTTCCTCTGCTTTTGATAGTTTTGAGATAGATTTTGAGACTGCTTTAAAAGCCTGTGATGGAGCAATTCAGGCAAATAGGCGAGGTTCTAGGAAGCTTAAACGCGCTTATGGTATTACAAGACGATATCTTGATCAACCAAAGACAATGCTGTTTGCTGTTGGATGTTTTCAGTTTGGGTTTCAACACTGTAGCGGAAGAGATCAGACAGAACCTGAAGCTTGAAGAGAAACATACCAAATGGAGAGCCCTTGAACCTGTCTCTTATACACATCTAGATGTGTATAAGAGACAGAGACAACACTGTAGCGGAAGAGATCAGACAGAACCTGAAGCTTGAAGAGAAACATACCAAATGGAGAGCCCTTGAACAGCCTCTAAGGGAGCTCTACAGAGTGTTAAAAGAAGGCGAGATGTAAGTTCGAAACTGTATGTCTAATAAAGATTGGTGGGGCAAAGTAATCAACTTTCATCAGAACAAAGATTGTGTTGAGTTTCACATACACAACCTCTTCTGTTACTTCCCTGCTGTGATCGAAGCCATCGAGACGGCTGGAGAGATCTCTGGACTTGACCCTTCTGAGATGGAGAGAAGGAGAGTTGTGTTTTCAAGAAAGTATGATAGAGAGTGGAATGATCCTAAGCTGTTTCAATGGAGGTTTGGGAAACAGTATCTTGTTCCCAAGGATATTTGCAGCCGGTTTGAGCATTCATGGAGAGAAGACAGATGGAAACTAGTGGAGGCGTTGCAAGAGAAGAGGAAGTCGAAGAGCGATGAGATTGGGAAGACAGAGAAGCGTTTAGCTGATTTCCTGTTGAAGAAACTGACCGGATTGGAACAGTTTAACGGTAAGCTCTTCCCGAGATCGATACTTCTTGGCTCTAAAGATTACCAAGTGAGGAGGAGATTAGGTGGTGGTGATCAGTACAAGGAGATTCAATGGCTAGGTGATAATTTCGTGTTGAGACATTTCTTCGGTGATCTTGAGCCATTAAACGCAGAGATATCTTCTCTGTTATCGCTCTGTCACTCGAATATACTACAGTACCTATGTGGATTCTACGATGAAGAGAGGAAAGAATGTTCTCTGGTTATGGAGTTAATGCACAAGGACTTGAAAAGCTACATGAAGGAGAACTGTGGACCTAGAAGAAGATATCTCTTCTCAGTTCCCGTTGTGATCGATATAATGCTTCAAATCGCGAGAGGGATGGAATATCTTCACTCGAATGAGATCTTCCATGGAGACTTGAATCCAATGAACATTCTTTTGAAAGAAAGAGGTCACACGGAAGGTTACTTCCACGCCAAGATCTCAGGTTTCGGTTTGATCTCAGTCAAAACTCAGTCTTTCACTCGAGCTTCCTCTAGACCAACCACTCCTGATCCTGTGATATGGTATGCACCTGAGGTCCTATCAGAGATGGAGCAAGATCTCAAAGGAACAACTACTCCGAGATCCAAGTTTACGCATAAAGCTGATGTTTACAGCTTAGCTATGGTGTGTTTCGAGCTTATAACAGGTAAAGTTCCATTTGAAGATAGTCATCTCCAAGGAGATAAAATGGCTAAGAACATTAGAACGGGAGAGAGACCTCTCTTCCCATTCCCTTCGCCTAAATACCTTGTTAGTCTAATCAAACGGTGTTGGCACTCAGAACCGAGCCAGCGTCCGACTTTCTCTTCGATTTGCCGGATCCTCCGCTACATCAAGAAGTTCCTAGTTGTGAATCCTGATCACGGACACATTCAAATCCAAACTCCGCTTGTTGATTGTTGGGACTTGGAAGCAAGATTCTTGAGAAAGTTCTCACCCGAGTCAGGGTCTCACGCAGAATCAGTAACGCAAATACCGTTCCAGCTATACTCATACAGGATTGAAGAGAGAGTGAAGATGAGACCAAGCTTTAACAAAGAGGAGAGTTCGGAAACAGGTGAATCAGCTTCAGAAAGCGTTTCAGTGGTTGAAGATCCACCAACAGTGCCAACGTATACAAAGTCATTGTGCTTAGATGCAATATCTGAATACTCAGATACAAGATCAGTCTACTCAGAAGCTCCCATGAAAAAGATGTCAGCATTAAAGAAAAGTGGAGACATGGCGAAACTCAGAAGAAACTCAAGCGCAGGTTAGATACATTTTTGCTCAACCAAAACCACACTTGATGGTGAATCAAACCAAAAAAGAGATCAATTGTATCGATTGTGTTGCAGGTTTACGGTCTTCAGGATCATCGCCTATAAAGCCAAGATCAGCACCGAAAGTGTCGCCGCTAAGTCCATTTGGAAGAAGCAGCAGCAAAGCAAGGAAGGATACTAGATTGCCTTTGAGTCCTATGAGTCCTTTGAGCCATGGAAGACGTAGACATCTCTCTGGTCCCGCTTCTGACTCTGAGCTAACATAGCTTTTAAAACACACACTTCTTGTTTTTTTTGCAAGAGACTTAAACAAGAAGAGGTCGAGATTTTAGTTTCAATTCTTTCATTATAATCCCATTTTTTGTGTAACATCATCTTTAATACCTTTTCTTTTCTTTTCGTAGATTTTACTCTCTTTTAGATACTTCTCTTCTTCATTTTCTAGCTTCTGCAAGTTTACTCTTTTTTTTTTCCTTTTTTGTAATTGGGTAAAATATTTAAAAACAAGAGCTTTACCATCTTCGCCGAAATTGTTATTCCGATTCAGGAGCTCATCGAAACAGTCGTGCGTTTAAGGTTTTGCTTGATTATTTGCTACTGCGGAAGATTAAAGTTTGGATCTTGCGATTGCATTTGGAATGTCCTCGCAGACGCAACTGCGTTTGATTATCAATGAGTTCTCGAGGAAATTTCAAACGAAATTGAGTACCCAGAAACTGCAGAGCTTTGTTACCAAGTCCCAACTCGCGCGTGATCCTTTTTTCGCGACGCAGCTTGTCAGATTCTATGCGTCAAACGATGATCTTCACTCTGCACGCAAACTGTTCGACGTATTTCCTGAGAGAAGCGTTTTCCTCTGGAACTCTATTATTCGAGCTTACGCTAAAGCTCATCAACTTGGTACCGCCTCGTCGCTTTTCTATCAGATGCTGAGTTCTGATACGAAACCTGATAACTTCACCTACGCGTGCTTAGCTCGTAGCTTTTCAGAGAGTTTCGATACAGAGAAACTGAGTTGTATTCATGGGATTGCTATTGTATCTGGTCTCGGATTTGATCAAATATGCGGCAGTGCAATTGTTAAAGCTTATTCAAAAGCAGGCCTTATTGTTGAAGCAAGTAAGTTGTTTGTTTCAATAACAGAGCCAGATGTTGCTCTATGGAATGCTATGATTTCTGGATATGGATGCTGTGGATTATGGGAAAAAGGAATCAAATTGTTTAACTTAATGTTACGTCGAGGAAATCGACCTGATTGTTATACAATGGTAGCCCTAACGACTGGAGTGATTGATCCTAGTTTATCTCTCATTGCTTGCTCTGTTCATGGCTTTTGTTTGAAAGTGAATTTAGATTCTCATTCTTATGTTGGTTCTGCTCTAGTGAGCATGTACTCGAGATGCAGGTGCATGGCTTCTGCTTGTAGAGTGTTTGGTAACATCTCTGAGCCTGATTTAGTTGCATGTTCTTCTTTGATAACGGGTTATTCGAAATGTGGAAATCACAAGGAGGCTTTGTATCTGTTTAGTGAGCTGAGAAGGAGTGGTAAGAAGCCAGATTGTGTTCTTGTTGCGGTTGTATTAGGGTCTTGTGCTGAGTTATCGGATTCGCTCTACGGAGACCAAGTGCACGGTTATGTTATTCGACTAGGACTAGAGCTTGATATAAAGGTCTGCTCTGCTCTTGTAGACATGTACTCAAAATGTGGGTTTCTGGATTCCGCCATGGCTGTTTTCGCGGGAATCCCAGAGAAAAACATTGTTTCTTTCAACTCTGTTATTTTGGGCCTTGGCGTGCACGGATTTGCTTCCTCTGCGTTTGAAAAGTTCAGCGAGATGCTTGAGATGGGATTGAATCCGGACGAGGTCACTTTCTCTGCTCTTCTTTGTACATGTTGCCATTCAGGACTTTTAAACGAAGGTCAAGAGATCTTCATGAGAATGAAGAGTGAGTTTGGTGTTGAGCCGCGAACAGAGCATCACGTTTACATCGTAAAGCTAATGGGAATGGCTGGAAAACTGGAAGAAGCATTTGAGTTTGTAATGTCATTGCGAAAACCGATTGATTCAGGAATTTGGGGAGCATTGTTGTCATGTTGTGAAGTTCATGAGAACACTCATTTGGCTGAATTTGTAGCAGAGAAGATATTGGAGAATGAGGAAGAGAGAAGAAGTGTTTACAACGTTATGCTCTCTAATGTGTATGCAAGATATGGGAGATGGGATGAAGTAGAAAGGCTTAGAGATAGAATTTCAGGTAGCTTTGGCAGAAAACTGCCAGGAATCAGCTGGGTATAACTGCGAGGAAACAGATCATTGCTTGATTGAGTTTGAGTCCATTCTGATATAGATGAAAAAGTTTAGGGATGAAGAAGAAACAGAGAAGCTTTTTGTCGTGAGATAAAGAAGCAGAGAAGCTGAAGATATCGTTTGATCTTAACAAAACAAGAATAAAAGCAACTAGAGTGTATTGTAACAGTAGAGCAGTAGTAGATTTATAAGAAGAAATTTCCTCAAATAGACTTGTTGGTTGATTCCTTCTTCTCATTAAACTCGTTACAGACTGCAATGATTCTTCCAGCCCACACATGAAGATCATCTTGGTTTCGATGAATATACCCTTCCAACTGTTTGATGCGAGTAGCTTGACCTGAGCCTCCTGATGATGACGATGTTCCAAGCGTATCTGCAATGACGGCTAGTAAAGCTGCTAAAAACGTACACCTCTTTGTTTGCAGGCTGGCAAACATATCGGAGTCGAAGATCCTAGAGTAGACCCAGGTGCACTTAGACTTTCTATCAGCCTGGTCTAAGCTAGGATCCTCATAGCTTTTCAAGGTCTCCATGATTGTTTCTAGGGCTTCTATGGAAGCGTGATGACGGAGTACATCCTGAAACACATGGTACGGCACACCAAGTCTAGTAGCATTTGAGATAAACAGATTATAAGCATGAAGTCCTGTATACCTCATATGATTCTCAAACAGCATTCTGCAGAAACCTTGATTCCTCTTCTTCGGTCCATCAAGCTCTTGGAATGCTAAAAGAAAGGGAGCTACGGAGTTACGGATAATTGTCTTGTTCTGAAAAGCTCTCCTCACACACTCTAAACACTCACTATCCAGTGAGATATTAAACTCTAAGGGAGCTCGATAAAAACTCTGGTAATGCTCTGAAAGATAAGGCCAAGCCCTTACGAGAGCAACATGATCCTTGGTAGCTAGTCTTAACACTGCGGCACAATAGAAACATGCTGTTCTAATCCAGTTGAAAGTGGTGAATCCTGTAGTAGTAACCTTCTTGATCCAATCTCTATCAGGGGAACTTGATGATCGCAATATGTAGCCAGGGAGTGTGTTGTACTCTTCAAGCTCTCTTGCCTTTGAACTCTCCCATAAACCATCAAACACAGATTGGTTTGGATTTTCGCAAGAAACCAATCCCCAAGCACAGACCATGAGAGCACCCACAGATCTAACACTCACCTCAATTGTTAGAGAGCTTAGAGCTTCCTTGATGATTTCAATCCTCTCCTCGTTTTTCTCAACACTGTTCCAGGCATCCAGATTGATCACCGTCCTATCCTTCAACATCTCATTTCTCCAAACCACTTTATTTGGGTAGAGCCTGATAGATGAAAGATCTTCATACCTTTCCAAGTTTTTTAGTTTCAACATCCTACTAGCTGCAAGAATCTTGATAGGTCTTTTTGCTCCCTGAAGCAGTTCCTTCCTGTCTTTTACTAGAATATATCAGGCTGTTTATTAATGAACTTGTTGCTACAAGTCTTTATATACAACTCCCACCTTTTAACCTAATTACTGTATAAGAGAGTCCCTCTAATGGGAAAAACAAAAAAACAAAAACAAAAAACCTAATTGTAAGAGAAGAGACAACCTAATGGGCCTGAACAACCCTAATATGGACGTCCAGACCGGTACATGATATGGACATCTAGAATACCCAACTCTTTGAGCTAATGATTTCTCAGTATATTTGTTAACCCGTTTATTAAACCGAGTCGATCTGAGATAATTTGAGGAAATTCGAGCTTGATCGGTTCTATTTTAGTCCAAAACATTAAGCTACAGTAAAACCTCTATAAATTAATAACGTTGGGACTTCAAGATTTTATTATCTTATAGAGTTATTAATTTAATTATTAATTTATCGATAAAATAATAATTTATTAATTTATAGAGATATTTTTGGTTTGAACTTTTAACGTTCATCAAGAAAAATACAAAAATGTTTTTGAAATTATAAAATTCATTTAAGAAATATAATATCAAAGAATTTAAAGATAAATCAGCAATATTTATAAACTTAAAAATAATAATTTAATCATATTTTACTATATTAGCTTAGTTATATATATGTAGATATATATGATTAGATGTATAATTATTAATTTATCTTATTATTGGGTCCATATATTTACATAAGAGTTTCAAAAAAATTATTATCTTATTATCTTATCGAAATTTGCTAATTTTTACACTGGCCCGACTAGGGACCAGCATATTAATTTATCGAGTATTAATTTATAGAGGTTCTACTGTATATTCGAACGAGAAGTATATATATATATATGCTCGTAGTTCTTACAAAAATAAATAGGGAGTCAAAAATAAACCATTCAATTTTCTTTTTTTTCCTCCTTTTCTCCTCTTATTACAACCTCTAAATTCTAATATAAATTTCTCTCTCTTTCTGCTAAAATTCTCTCTTTTTAATTAAAAAAAAAAAATTAGAATTAGATCAAATTTTGGTTTCAGTTTTCCCAGGACTGCGGAGAAAGAACTATTCGATTTTGTTATTTACCAGGTAATTCTTTTAACCTTCTTTCTGAAAAGTCAAATCTTAACGTTTTAGAGATTTTGATTTAGCTAAGAAATTCGATATAGTTTTTGAACAAACAACAATATAAATTCAAGTGCTGGTACGTAGAATACAGTTTGTTTATTCTCATACCTTTCCGATCGAATTGATCGTCCCGAGAAGAAGCTGGTTTCTTTATTTTGATTTGATTCTTAGAAATACGAAAACGTGAAATCATTTAAACCAACTTATTCTCTGATTCCGGCCAAATTAATGGATGTGTGTATATTTCTTCCGGAACTCTTGATCCATGTATTTTTTGGGGGAAAAGTAATTCTTAAGATTGAACAAAAGAAACTTGATATACACGTTATTGCTTCTTCTTTGTGGATTTTTTTTTTATATAACAAGTTTAAACTTCATTTTGATTTTATAGGAAGGTTTTTGATCTTGCTGGTTTTCGTACCGATCAATAAGCTTCTATTGCATGTTCAAATGCAGAGGCAAGAACAAGCATCTTGAGAATTTGTTTCACATTCCTTGGAGATGGAGCGAGCAAAATCAGGTAATTAAGATTTTGTTTGAATCGAAGCTCAAGGGAATTTAAATCAGCGAAAGTATTATTTTTTCATCTTTGAAAATTGTTTATGTAAGGTTTTGTTAGTTCTCTTGTTACCTCTGCAGAAGTGGAGAAGAAAGTGACAAGACTTGTAAAATTCATCCAAAACAAAAACAAGATACCAAGGGACTCGAAGAGAGAGCTTCTATCAATTGCTACCGATCTTCAACAGCATTGCCAGTCTCTTTATTCTACGATTGATGATTTTCAACAAGATTTGGATCCGAGAAGCGGTGGTGGCAGAAGAAAAGGGAAATCTCATAATATTACGTCAACGAGTTCGGATTTGGAATATTACTCTTCGGAGGAAATAGAGAACCTTGCTGATCAAGGAAGCGAGATCGATGAGCTTAAAAGCAAGCTTGAGGCATTGAGGATCGAGGCTGAAGAGAAAGAGCGGGAACTGAGTTTGCGCGTGAAGGAGCTAGAACGAGAGCTAAGAGACGCGAAAGCCGAGTGTGATCGAAAGGGAGATTTAGAAGACGAGATTGCGATGAAAGCTAGCGAAAGCAAGCAATTGGGAGAGAAGAACAAAGGGCTTAGATCTCAGATCTCTGGTTTGGAACTTGTTTTGAAAGAGAAAGGAGATGAGATATCAACACTTGTAAACAAGTTTGGGAACAGCGAGATAGGTTTGACATCGAGGATCGAAGATTTGAAGTGCCAGATGAGAAACTTGGAGCAAGAAATCGGTTTCCTTCGTGCCCGTAATGCAGAATTGGCGGGAAGTTCTGAAGCTAAGAGAGTAGAGGAGAAAGAACGTGTTAATGGATTGATGGATCAGGTGATTGGTATGAAACATGAGCTCGAATCATTGCGGAGCAAGAAAGATGAATTTGAATCAAAGTTGGAGAAGAAAGCCGGAGAAGTTACAGAGACGAAGACGCAATTGGAGAGCCTGAAAGAAGAAACAGAGGAACAGAGGAAGGAGATTGATCATCTTAGAGGAGAAAATCAGAAGCTGCAAACAAGAATCGCAGAGCTCGATTCATTAGAGACGAAGAACGCTAACGATCTCGGGGATGAAAGCAAGAAACTGAACGTTCAAGTTTCTGGTCAGAAGAAATTGGTCAAGGAACAAGATGATACTATTCGCAGGTTATCGGCAAAAATCAAGGAGCAGCAGAGACTTGTCAAAGAACAAAAAGACACCATTGACAAGTTCTATGAGGAACTCAAGCAATCGAAACGTTGGTCATTAGGTTCGAGCCGGGAGTCGAAACTGAATCCAAGTGCCCTAGAGAGGAAAATGGAAGAATTAGCTGAAGATTTCCGGAAGAAGATTGAGGATCATATTAGGATACTATACAGGAGAATCCACGTAGCTGAACAAATACATTTAGAGAGCAAGAACGACTATATCAAAACACGAGACATGGCTCAAGAAAACAGAGAAAACAGAGAAAGCTTGATCTTTTGCGAAACCCATTTCAAGAAAATCAAAGACGTTTGGGAAAAAGGGTACGCGAGATCGATGAAGAAGCTAGAAGAAGCAGAGGAACACGCGAACAGAGTTACTAGAGTAGCAAAAGAGATTGAATAAGCAAAGATCTGGGTGCGTGAGAAGAAGAGCGAGTTAGAAACTATAACCGCAAAGCTAGAATGCAGAGAGGCTCAAGAAACTTTGTTGAAAGAGAAGTTATCTAAGCTAGAGAAGAAGCTTGCAGAAGAAGGAAAAGAGAAACTGAGACTAGCAAAGGTTTTGAGCAAATATGAAGTGAAAAACAAAGAGCTTGAAATCAATGTGAAGGGACGAGAAGTTGAATTGTTGAGCTTAGGGGAAGAGAAAAGAGAAGCCATAAGACAACTCTGTATTCTTGTGGATTATCAACGAGATCGGTACGATGAACTCAAGAAATCATCAACCTTACAATTTTCTCAAAAGACCTAATCTTTTAAATAAAAAATTTGGGATTCACTTTGGTTTTTTTTCCACAAAATGATTTTTTCTTATAATTCTCTTGTATATATATTTGTTCTAACAAGCACACATTGGTAAAATTAAGGTCCCTAGATTGGTTGTCCAATCCGGTGAAACAAAGTTTACAAATCATTTTATTTGTTGTATTTATTTGCTTTATAATCTATACTGAATGAAAGAAGGAGTTTGGGACTGCATAGGCCATGCACATCAGCAAAAATAAACTCTCTATAATCATGCCACATCATCACATCTCTAATAAAAATAATTCTTTAATATATTTATAACATGCTTAAAATCATATAATATTGATTAACCTTTAAAAAATACAAAATTCCTTACAATAATAGTAATACTTAAATATTGATTAAATTTTATGCACTACAATAACAAAACATATGACATATAACTTGATTTTAACAAAGATATATATATATATATACACACATATATATATGATATGTATAATATTTTAAATTGTTACAACCCAAATTGATGATAATCATGCGTTGTGCCAAAAAAAAATCTTTTATCGTAAAAATGTGTTTAAAAATAATAAATATGTCACATAGTAAAAACAATAAAATGGAATCCAACAAGCTAAATAGTAGTAGTTTTAAAAAGTAATTTTATTTCGTTTAATTCTACTAAATCGTTGACCAAACTTTCAAAAATAATGTGTAATGTAAGAAAAATTTTAAATTAAATTATATGACAAACGCAAAGGAAGCTTCTACGCCTTCTAAGTTCTAAAAAACTCCACATAGATCTTCTTTTTATGAATCGGTACTAATTGGCTAATGATAATAATAATTTATTAGTATATAAAAACTTTTTTTTGGGGTTCCTAATAATAAAAAAAAGGATACACGAACACCAACATAATAAAAAGGAACAAAAATTAATTAGAACAATAAGATGCTTGAGCTAGGAATCATATGCTTGATAAGTTATTTCTTTTTTAAAAATGAAAAACTGTTCTGGATTAAAGAAAGCGAAAACTTATATGTGAAGTTTGGGGGTGCTAATAAAAGGAAAAAAAGAAACACTACACAAACAAGATCCGAATATAAGGAAACAAAAACTATTGTGGGCTCTTAAAGCCATCCACATAAGCAATGCAAAAAAACTTTACAAACTCGCCACGTGAGAAAACCTAATATTTTTTTTTTTTTTGTTAAAAATCTCTTTTGAAAATATTTTAATATATATTATTAATATAATTATAAAATATTCATTAAAACATATGTGTAATGTAAGAAAAATGTCCATATTTAATTATATGTTCTAAAAAAATCTACATACTTCTTCTTTTTATAAATCAGTATTAACTCACTAATGATAATAATAATTTATTAGTATATATAATTTTTTATTTGGAGTTGCTAATGAAAAAAAAATGACACTACACGATTAGAATAAAAAGGAACACAAACTAATACGAGCAATGAGGTGCTTGAGTTGGCGATCATTTTTTTGATAAATTATTTTGTTTTTAATTTAAAATTAAAAAAATTGTTTTCTATTAAAAAAAGAGAAAACATATTTGTGAAGTGTGGGGCTCCTAATGAATGAAAAAAAAATACTACACGAACTAGACCAGATTAAAAGGAACTAAAAATTAATTAGAACAATGAGGTGCTTGAGTTGGCGATCATATAATTGATAAGTTATTTTGTTTTCAATTTAAAATAAAAAAATATTTTTAACTAAAGAAAAGAAAAAATATATGTGGAGTTTGGTGATGCTAATGGAAAAAAACAATACACAAACACTATCCGAACAAAAGGAAATATAAATTAATTAGAACATGAGGTGCTTGAGTTGGCGATCATATGTTAGATAAATTATTTCGTTTTCAATTTAAAATGAAAAATTGTTTTCGACTAAAGAACAAAGAACTTATATGTGGAGTTTGGGGATGCTAATGGGGAAAAAACATCACATGAACACTATCCGAATAAATGGAAACAAAAATTAATTAGAACATGAGGTGCCTTATTTGTCGATCATATGTTTGATAAGTTATTTCGTTTTCAATTTAAAATGAACAATTGTTTTCGATTAAAGAATTAGAAAACTTATAGTTGTTGAGTTTAATCATATACCGAATTCAGTTAAAACAAAAATAATTTCAATAATATTTTGAAAGTTGGTGAACAACAATATGTTTCGATACACATTTCAAGTTTTAGCTTTTTTTTTTTTGGGGTCTAATTCAAGTTTTAGCTTAAAATTTAATTTTGACATATTCATTTTGTAAAACGTTTTAGTTAAATCAGAGTATATTTTCCGGACATATTAAAATATTCAAGATGTATAAACTCACATAAAAACTATACTGTAAATAAAATATTATATTTAAAATATCAAATTAAAGTTCAAATTTTATATATCATAAATAATAATATAATGTTAATAAAAATAATCCGCGCGTAGCGCGGAAAAACTTCTAGTTACAAATGAAAAGAAAAATCTTTTAATTATTTTGAGGAAAATTCTGGAGAATGCCAGCTGTGAAGCGGAGACGCTCGGTTGGAGAGGAATAGAGAGAGCGTCATCAATGGCAAAAACCGTAATAAAGTCTGAAGTGAAGGGGCGTTTGTTGGAAATTTTAAGAAGTCCTCCTCTCAATCACAGTAGAGACGGAGACACACACACACCAGTGTTTTCCTTTTCCTTGTGGCGTTAAGTCCCACAAATTCCAAACCGAACCTCTTTTCTCTCTTCTCTGCTGCCTCTCTCTTCTTTCGTCGCTTTGAATTTGAATTTTGTTTATCACATAAAATCGAAATCATTCAAGATCATCACCCTAATAAGACACTGACTTTTCTCTTCATTTCTTCTGGATTCTCTTTCTCTGTCACCACCGACTTTTTTTTCCTTCCAGGTAAAATCTCCGATCTCGACGGATGATCAACTACTTTTCTATTAGATCGGTATAGCTCACGCCTTAAGTCCATCACTCTGTAGTTTCTGATTATGATGAACAGAACAAAGGATTGGTTATTTTTACATCTTTAGTGAAGTTTTTTAGTTTATATGCTAAAAAAATCAGGTTTTATGCGCAGAGGTTTCGGGTGATTATTGGGAAATTGTTCTATTCAGTTTCCCATTTGGTTTCTAATTCATGTACTCGAATCTTGGTTTGAAAATGCTAATTTGTTACTTGTACCTAATTACAATTTAATTTTTCTGGGGCTAAACATTTCTGTCTCTATTATTGCTTTGATATCATCATCACGATAGCTGTCTCTTTTTCATCATTATGTGGGCTTTCTGGTTCCCATTCCCCCAAAAGGCCAAAAGTTGTACAAAAGTTTATCACTTTACTTCTAACAATTTCTTAACTACGAGTCTAGGATCTTAATCATGTTTTTTAATTGAGTGTTAGTACCGCAATTATTAAGCAATTTTATTAAGCTAATTTGTCCAAAAAAGAGTGCCAATCTTTGGATTGTTTTCATCTAAAATTAGGCTCATTGCTAAAGTTGATTAGCTATTTTTGATATTTTTAAGTTTGTAATCAGTAAAAAATATCACATGGATGATGGATCTCTCTGTTCTTATGTGATATAGTAGTAAATTTGAGACTGTATCATTGATGGTGTGGATTGAGAGTAGATCTATTTGGATTTTTGAGGGAGGATATGTTGTTACCTCAAACATAAATTTTTCATTTTTTATATTTTTATTTACCAGAGGATGATGTATCCATCTATATCTGTCACACTTGTATGGCATAAGATATTTCTTCTAAATTCTAAATATTTGTACATGTCAGGCTCCAATTGAATTATACAGTTGACAACCAGCCCACATTTGTATTAGTTTACTTATTTTTAGATCGATATTTTCCTTACCATGAAAATGATGGTATTTTTTTCTTATATTATTATCAATAAATTTCCATCTGTGAAATTGTGCTTCCAGATGACTCGGAGGTGACTTTTCAGTTCCAAATCTCAAAACTTTTTCTCTAAGTTCGTTTGATTGATTGGAGAGACTGAAGAAGAAGAAATGAGAAAGCTTAGTATTAGAGACTCCTTGAAGTCTTTCTTTGAGCCTCATCTTCATCCTGACAATGGCGAATTGCTCAAAGGAACAAAAACTGGTAATTTTCTCTACACTTGATCTGGTCTTTTGGTTTTTAGACTTGTTTAACATGAAGAAGCACTTTGATCAACAATGCAGAAATCGATGAGAAAGTGGAGAAAATCTTGGGAATTGTTGAGAGTGGAGATTTTGAGGAAGATGAATCCAAAAGAGTAGTGGTTGCAGAGTTAGTGAAGGAATTCTACAAAGAGTATGAGTCCTTGTATCGCCAATACGACGATCTTACGGGAGAGATCAGGAAAAAAGTCCATGGGAAAGGAGAGGGCGAGAGCTCTTCTTCGTCGAGCTCAGACTCTGATTCAGATAAGAAGAGCAAGAGAAACGGGCGGGTCGAGAATGACATGGACTCCGTAAAGAAACAGATCGAAGCTGCAAATCTTGAAATCGCTGACCTGAGATGGAAGCTAGCAACAACTGCTGGAGAAAAGGAAGCTGTAGAATCAGAGCACCAAGAAACTTTGAAGAAGCTAGAGGAATCAGAAGAGATGTTTAGTAATCTGAAGAAAGAGAGAGATGGGCTGGAAGCAGAGCTTGAGAAGAAGTCGAATGATCACGAGACTACACTGGAAGAAAACAACCGTCTACATGCGCAAAAGAACGAAACCGAAGCAGAGCTTGAGAGAGAGAAGCAGGAGAAAGCAGCGTTGCTAAATCAGATAAACGATGTGCAGAAAGCACTGTTAGAGCAGGAAGCTGCATACAACACGCTGAGCCAAGAACACAGACAGGTCAACGGTTTGTTCGAAGAACGAGAAGCAACGATCAAGAAGCTAACTGATGATTACAACCAAGCCCGGGAGATGTTGGAAGAGTACATGTCGAAGCTGGAGGAGACAGAGAGGAGAATGCAGGAGACGGGTAAAGATGTAACATCGAAGGAAACTGAGATTGTAGATCTCCAAGAGACGATGGAGAGTCTACGTAACCAAGTAGACATGAAAGGAGAAGAGATAGAGAGTTTGATGGAGAAAATGAACAACATTGAGGTTAAACTGCGTTTGTCAAACCAGAAACTGAGAATAACCGAGCAAGTGCTAAGGGAGAAAGAAGAAGAGTTGAAGAGCATAGAAGCTAAGCATTTAGAGAAACAAGCATTGCTCGAGGAGAAGATCGCGATGACCCACGAAACATATCGAGGTTTGATCAAAGAGATTTCAGAGAGAGTGAATTCGACAATTCTGGATCGGTTCCAAACACTGTCTGAAAAACTTGAGGAGAAGCACGGAAGCTACGAGGAAACGGTGGTTGAAGCGACGAAGATGCTTTTGAAGGCGACCAAGTGTGTGATAGAGATGAAGAAGGAGAAAGAAGAGATGGAGAACGATAAAGAAGAGATGGAGAAGAAGCTTGAATGTAGACTAAGAGAAGAAGGGATAGAGAAGGAGAAGTTGAAGGAGACATTGTTGGGATTAGGAGAGGAGAAGAGAGAAGCGATAAGACAGTTATGTGTATGGATCGAACTCCATAGAGACCGTTGTGAGTATCTTGAAGAGGTTTTGTCCAAAATGGTTGTGGCAAGAGGGCAAAGACGGTCACAACGAGCTTAAAGTTGTGCTGCATAACTTATGCATCTCAACTGTAAGTTACAACTTAGCTGTGTTTATTTTAATTTTTTTTTCTCTTCAGAATTTGTTTGTGTTTTTGAAGTCAAAGTTGTTTTGTTGGGGGTGTGATGATTGTTTTGTAGTTGTTTGTAAGATCATAAAGATGGATTTGGATTGGTGGTGAGGTTTGTATAGACCCATTGATATTGATGTTGATTAAGGTGATTTCTATTTATAAAACATTTGATGTTGATTTTTGGTCTATCTTAGAAAATTCTTGTGAAACTATACCAACTCTAACTTAACCTAACCGTATTTGTTTCGTTTTATTGTGTCCATTTTACATGTTACAAAACAGTACTTGTTGTGATAGACTCGTAGAAAACTTAATCGTAAATATTCAAATAATATTTTCTTAAAAAGTATTATATTTAAAATTAGATAAATAATATTATTTGAAGTAAAAAAACAATACTCTAAAAATTCTGGCAAAAAACACGTTGAATGTATTAGATAATAGATAGATAATAGACGTGGCCAGCTTGTTCCTTTAATGTTTCACATTTATTTTTTATATAGGGAATGATTTGTGTATTTGTTCTGCATGGTGTCTAACTCATACTATAATACTATTGATTACATGATTAAGAAGACTACTGATTAAGTCTTTTGGTTCTTTGAAGATCGTTAGGTAGGAGAAGTTTCCCGACTTTATCTGGCTTTCCCAACTTGTCATTCCCTTTCCTAATTTTAAAGATCTGTATTGGTTTGTTTGTTTACTAGCTACTACTTTAATTCCCTCTTTTGGGCTATGTTTCTTTTTTTTTGGAGCTAAGGTTTCCGGGAGTTTGTTTAGACTCGCTGGCTTTGTCTCCGGATGGATTTCGATCCATGTCGGCTCTGTAATGTTTTGTTTAGTTTCAATGAATTTCAACAGTTGGAAAAAAAAAAAAATCTCTTATTAGAGACACATCGCTTAAACTAAGGGACAAGTAAGGACCACGAGGCTGAATAAAATAGATATCATATTCAGGGTCTTGGGAGGGCGTTATATTTATTGCAATTTGCAAGTGGTAGACATGTAGAGCCGTAGAGGATCGTTTGTAATCGTAAAACAAAATACTTATGAGAATATCGTAAAAAGAAATCGAATCCTACTACATATTATTTGAGAAGCTCAATTAGTTAAAAAAGCTTACTTGTCCTTTTCACAATGAAAGTTAGTGCATTCTAATGATGACATGTAAATGTGATATGTCAAATTTCCTAAAATAAACGAAATGTTTTATTGATTGACTTAAAATTAAATCAATTATGAAATTAAAACAAGAATACACTAAATTACAACACAAAAATTAATAAATTTAAATTAAGAGAAAATAATTATTATTATCATTTCAATTTTTTTTACATATATTCATAATAAATTGCATAGGAAATTTTTACAACCAATATATATTATATTTATATATAAAAAATAATAATCTATTACCCAATAGGATAGTAAATACGATATATCATTTTTATCTCTTATTTTTTATAAATAAATAAAAAGTTTATATCATACTCATATACAATCTAATTGTACATCGAGAATTTGAGATCAGAAATAAAATGAAACGCAACCGGATGAAAAAATAAATTTTAATAAGATAAAACAAATATGAATGAGAAATAGAAGTAAAAATTAAAAATAAATCTCTACAGTTTTGTTTTTCCGTAACACTCTCATGCTTTGTTTTAAAGAGTCATTTAAAAATCTGTAGAAGCAAATTTTATAATAAACGCATGTGGAGCTCAAATTTTAGAATGAACACATGCATGCATGTCAACCAAAAGAAATTTATTTTTTTCATCGAACCAATTCCTCAATATTGGACGAAGATATGAGCGGAAAGCTACCAGAAAATTTTATAAAATATGATTTAAGAAATTTTAAAACAAATATTTGTTATAATTTTTATTGAAAATAAAATTACTAATAAATTATCCAATGTACTATATTATCCAAAGTCAAATATTATATTTTAAATTTTTTAAAACTTCTTTGTAATTTTTGTTAATATTTAATATAAATTTCAATATAAAACCATATATCATAAAATGATGAAAAATAAAAAAAAAATTGACTAAATCAAAAACGATAGAAACGGTTTTTGTGATTTTTCTTAAACGACAAAAACTGCATCGTGTAAAAACATAACTTTGCGGAAAATATCATAAAAATAAACCAAAACTAAGATATTACAATTCACTTATTTTTAACTCATATGTGCATGCATAAATATACATATTTATTTCTTTTTAAAATTCAACCATACATTATAAAAATATATATTACAAACATATATTTTGTTATTTTTTTAACACATAAAAGCCATACTTCGATTTTTTCACAAATAGGCGTGTGAATATAAATATCAGTTATACAAAAGTCAATGTCGCATGCGAATTTGTCGTGCATGCATTTTGTTAACCTCGATTACAGTTCAATTTTAATTTTAATTATTAAAAAATTTATATATATATTAAATCTTTATATGTTCTAAGAGCGGTGAAGTAACCAACCATCTATCCGCTCTTAGAATAAGTAAAGATTTAAAATCCATTATGGTTTAATTAGCAATAGGTCAAGGAAAAATATATACTTAAAATATATATATTGGCAAGATTATATTGTGTAAGTAGAAAAGAAAGCATAATATAGATAATATTCAAGATATTATAAGAATTTAATTATTATTCAATAAAACTTTATATTTGCAATTATATGTCACGGTAAACGGTAGAAAAAATAAATAAGTTTCAAAATAAATAAGTTTCAAAAGACACAAAACAATATGAAACATTTGTGTGATTATTGTTAAACTCTAAAACTGTATATGTATAAAAAGATAATATTTACATAATATATAAGAAAATTAATCAATATTTAAATATTATTTACGACTATTTATGTCTATAAAACAAAAATTATACATGCACATGCGTGCAAGGCAACTATAAAAATTAATAATTTATTATATGTTTTAATATTTTTCAGTTTATTTAGTTTTCATATTTACACTTTTTATCTAAGAATTTTTTTAAAAATATTGGCTTTTTATCTTCAATATCTGTTGAAATCTATTACATTTTCATTTGATTTATCTTTATTTTATTATTATTAAATATTCATATTAATCTCATTATTAATACATAATTAATTATGTCAAATAGATCAACTTCAATATACAATATTAATTATATATTGAACTTATAAAATATTTTATAGCACGCACACGATGCAGACCGATCACTAAGTATATATATAAATACTAAAAATATATAGAGTATATTAAAAATACTAATAATAATATTTCATGACACAAGGTCTCCGTATTAAATGGTTAAGGTTTGCGTGATGGCATTGGGTACTAAGAATAGTCAACAATCATGAACCTAACTCATTTATTATCCATTAACCAAATATACACATGACACGATCCAATATTATCATTTTTTTATAAGGAGGATCCAATCATTTAATACGATATTCTTCCTAACTATTTCTAAAAATGACAAAAAAAAAATTATAACTCCGTTATCAAATTCCGACGTTAGCGCATTCAATCCAAAGTAACATTTTAAGTTTTCAACGTACATATTGCTCGTATTTACTATTTATCAGAGCAATAAAAAGATCGGAGAACACAAACAAAATCATATGAGATAGTTTTCAGACTAATCTAACTATAAGTCTATAACGAAAAAGTCTTTCAATGAAATTATTGCAAGTATAAAACAAATATTTGAAGCTATTAAGAAAATATTGTTTTTTCATATTTGTACATATATAGTAGTTGCATCGTTTCCAGATTCTCCACGTGAAATGGCCACGAACCTCGCATTACGTAACAGGGGGGTATAATTTTCACTTAACTTATTAAACGATAATGCATGCATGTGATATTCTTTTTGTGAATATATATGGTTGTAACTTTCAGACGTATAGAAATACTCCTTGATTCAGTTTGATATATAGTCAGAAAAAAAACTAACAAATTTGCGTTCTCATTATATATATTCTTCTCCTTATATATATATATATATGATTGTCGATGTTTCTGCATGTGTCGGGTTAAATTAAATTCGAATAAAAAAGAAAAGAAAATTAAGTTTACAAAAAATGTTTCAAACCAAGTAGTATAGTATAATAACAATAAAATGTAAATTGAGTTGTCAAAGACGATATGTAATGATTTTCTTAAGTTATTTATTGAAGACAAAAAAGTGATTTATGCTGGAGAAAAATATTTCATCGTTGGTTTTGGTCCCTTTAGACAAAGCCACATTGAAAAACTAATTAAAGACCTAATTTTCGAAATTTTAGGTTCTGAATAAAATATATATAGAGAGCGTCTTAAATGCACATTTGTTACCGACAAAAAAATGCAACATTTGTTCACTACAAGAAAAATGGTAGATAGCATCACTTATAAAGTGTCATTAAAATTAGTGATATTATTTAGAATCACTTATTAAAAATTGACATTAAATATATAATTTTACATCAGTTCTTTTAATTGATATTAATACTAACTTGATTAGCATCAATTAAAACAATTGATATTAATACTAACATGATTAACATCAATTAAATAAAATTGATACTAATACTAACTTGATTAGCATCACTAAAAACAATTGATATTAATACTAACCTGATTAACATCAAATAAAAATAATTGATATTATTACTAATTTAATTAGCATCAATTAAAATAATTGATACTAATACTAACTTAATTAGCATCACTTATTAAAAATGATATTAAAAAGTGATGCAAACAAAATTTTAACTAAACAAATATTTGTCCCACATTGCTAAAGAAGGATGAAGAGTACTACTTTCTCCTCTATAAAAGATCAACACCATATTTTTTTCTATGTTAAATCATACATATGTATTTACATATATTTCTTAGAATAATAAATACAAAATGATTAGTTATCTCCGAATGATAATATTATAAAAAGTAACATAAAATTTAAAATTTACATGAATTTTAATATCATTTATTTATAATTTAAATAGTATCAACTAAAATATATGATATAAATATATAACATCAATTATTATAAGCGAGACAAATATTAACATCATTTATATTAATTGATGCAAATGTTTACCTCAATTATTTTAACTGATGTAAATTTTAATATCATTTATTATAACTGATGCAAATTTTAATATCATTTATTCTAATTGATGCAAAATACTAATATCATTTATTTTAAATGATGCAAGATATTAATATAATTTATTTCAAATGATACATATTAACATCAATTAAAAAATACTGATGTAAATGATTAGAGTCATCACTTCCAGGGTCATTAATTTAAATGATGCAACTGAATTTGCATCAATCAATAAATGATATTAACAAATAAAATAAATAATACAACACACATGATTTCTTGTAGTGGTTATATGAAGAGACCGTGAAACTCATGGCGATGAAGTCTCACACATAAAAAAAATTATTGGCTACGCGTTTTATTCTTCACCAAAGACTCCAATCTCTGTAACATTCAGTTTATATATATGTATACACAATCTGCAAATAACTACTACGGAAAGAAAAGAAAAAGGGTTCACAGGTTTCCACGATAGAAATAAGGATGGAGGTCAAACCAAAAGCCTTAGCAACAAAAGCTGAGGATGAGAAGAAGACAAGTAAAGATGATGTAATGACTAGTAATGGTCAAGAGATTACTATTATTAAAGGGCATCTCAAAATCATCGAGGGTTTAAGACAAGCTAAGACAAGAGATAATCAATCTCCAAAGAGCTCGAGATCATCATCATCATCATCATATGTGATGAAAATCAAGATGGGAAATTGTGAGTTTCTCAGGTTTTGTTCAATATATATAATAAGGTCATTAATTAATATATAGTTCCAAAATATTATGTATATATGTGATCATCAATCGTTGGGTTTGTCTTTTCATAAAACCTGTTTTCATAATTATGGAAAGCGAAAATTTCTATATATATATATCATTTTGTTTTCATGATCTTTATGAACTAATTAATACATGAGTAGTACTTGTCTCATATTGAGTTCATAATCTACTTTTTACAGACAAAAATTCGATTCAAGAATCAGAAAACACCAAAAAGATGGAAACTCAACACAAGAATAAGAAGGTGATGAATCTGAAACAAAATCAAGAAGAGAGTAACGTTCATAAGATGAAGAATAAGAAGGTATGGGATTGCGAAAGCACACTGTATGACTCGTTCGAGCTCAACTCGTTCAATCGCCAACTCGACTCAGCCATCTCCTCCTCCGCTAGATCCACGTCCATGCCCCACCTCCCTCCTCTTCCACCGTCAGAAACGACGCCGTCATCGTCGACAAAGAAACAATCATCAAACAAGATCTCACGTTCTCTACAGAAACTCATAAAGTCAATGTTCAGACAGAAACAGTCAAACACTACTCCCTTTAAGGCATGCCACGGCGTAGATATGGACAAATACTACGTCGTTTTTGACAAGACGGGCTCGCTTACGACGATTCCCGAGTCGGGAGAGACAACAGACCTGGTTGGCTCGGAGACGAACTCGCTTGTTAGGAAAACCGTGTCCGAGCGATTCCCGCCGAGTCGACTCGCTGGTATAACTTGTTCCTGATTGTTACTATAGTAAATTACTATACGATATCATTTACTAATAGTAATTCACTGATGGATTAACTCAGTTACCATTGGGGTTGCTCTAAGATACTATTGCCATGCCTTTTAGAAAGTCTTTAATTGGAATAAGTATATGATGGTCACGTTTTTTTTTACGTTGTATGTTGATATATATCAGAAAATGTAAACGAATTCCCAAGAAAAACTTTTGGCTATTAATTTATTTTTGGTTAAAGTGGTTAAGTATTCTTTATTCTAGTGTTAGTTTTTGCCAACAACCTTTTTTTCATTTAAACTGACAATCCTTGACTCTCTCTACATCAATTTAATCAGAAACCTGACCATTTATAAATTTGATTCTTAAAACTTTTTTTTAATCTTAATGTAATTAAGATTTTTTTATTCACTCCATTTACTTCAAAACATAGTTTCCAGTTCATTTGCGGCTATATAAATTGGATTTATTTACATCAAAAAGATTAGATTACAGAATAAATTGGATGTATTTACATCAAAAGATTAGATTACATAAGATTTTTATTTACACCAAAAATATTAGATTATAGAAGATTTACTTTCATCAGAAAGATTAGATTATATCAAACTTAACTAGTCTATAGTTAATATACGTAGCCTATATATAGACAAAATATGAAACAAGAGGACTACATTAAGAGCTCTTCTCCTCCGTGCTAACGTGTAATAGACCCAGCAGCTGTGTGATTGCTTCAACAGCTAGAAGAAGGATCTTGAGGTTGCTCTGTGTTTCCTCAACGTCATGCAGTTTCTCTTCTTTTTGTTGCTCCATTGAACATGTCTTATCCCTTTAGAAGTACGAGGTCGAGTTGTGAAACTCCACCAGTTGCAGCTAGATACATCAGAAACATCCTCCTCCTCTGTCTCAGCCTCAGAAACAGTCATCTCTTCATCAGCAATATCAGATCCCAATACAGCATCACAGTCCATTTGGTCACAAGCTCGTCCCTTTCCTCGTCTTCTCTCGCCTAGACTTGAGCCCCAGTTCTTCTTTGGTTTACTTTTCCGTTGGCTGCGTTCTCTCTTGGGAACCTCTTGATTCTTGATTCCCAAAATGTGGGGAATCAGAATGTTTTTGGTGGTAATCTCTTGATTCTCACCTCCGCTTTGTGTTTTGCAACAGCCTTGTTCTCTCTGTGCATCATCCACATTGGTTAAGCTTGATGGTTTGTGTTTGCACAGTTTCATGGCAAGATCACAAGTTCCTGCAACCGCTCCAACAGATGTCGTCGATCTCACTCTTTTCTTCCGGACATACTTAATCTCACACAATCTGTCTCGTCGACGACAACCATCAGAAGGATCTCTGTTGTTGTTGGGTTTAGCTTCTTCAGCAAGGTTCACCGGCACTGCTTCGCCTCTTTGTTGCATCAGTTCTCGGTTTCTCTGCAGCTTTTCAGGTAACACAGAGCAACTTCCTCCAAAGTCCACCATGTCACCAGCTTCTATACCTGCAAAACAAATGTCTTTACTTTTAAGACCAAAATATGAGATATAGCAAAATTGCAACTCTATAAGTTCAAGTCTTTAGCTCTCTCTTACATGATGAATGTTTTTCAACTCCCACCGGCAAAGACTCCTCTGGCCCCACCACCACTTCCCGGGGAAAAAAGACTGATGTTGCGTTGGCCAGAACCAACAAATCGCCAAAAGATAATTGATCGAGATCAGACACTAAGCTCCTGCTCCTGCTTTCAGTAATCAAATTACTCAAAATTACGGCAAAATCTAAACTCTCGAACATGTGGACTTACCTCTCCGGGTTGGTCTGAGTGTTACTGTTCCTTTCTTTCACTTCTTCTATCTCCATTTTCAACTTTACTCTTTCCTCCGTCGGAAATTTTTGCAAGTACAGAAATTGCGGAAGCTAACAAGAAAAACAACATGCGAAAGAATATCAAACCGGAGGAAAATTGCTAAAAAAAAAAGGTGAGATTTTTCTTTTTTCTCTTTTTAAAAATTCAAGAAAACTGAAGGAGACATTGATTCAGGGTTTAAGCGACGATTTTGTTGGGTGAAAAAAGATTTTTTAATGAAAATTTAAAACAGAGAAATTTACCGGAGAGAGTTAACGGCGGGGGAATTGTGACGGTGGGAAGCTGAGCCTGAGAGGTTTTCAAGTACACCGTTTTCCGTCGTCTTCTCTTGGGGACGGATGTAAGTAAATGTGAAAAATTCACCCAAGTAAAAATGTAAATAGATAAATGAAAAGGAGCCATATGAATGACACGTTTACTTCGTTTTTACGTGGCGAAAGCTAAACCCATTCAGCTTCGTGTTGGCATCACAGTTAATTTCCTTTTTTTTTTTTTTGTCGTAGTTAATGTCCATTTTTCTATCTAATTATCTGTTTTTTTTAATGGAAATGTTTTTTTAATGAAAAACCGTTTTTATAATAAATACATCTATAATTTAAACAGAATTTGAAAGAGTAAAAGGTATACAACCAATTTTTTTTTTATCAGAAAAAGAACTATAGTTCCATTCTCTCTTCGTATCGATGGTCTCCCAATCTTCACATTGTTGTCAACCGGTTGTACATCTACTTGTCAATTTGGTGAGCGATGCGAAAAAGAGGAGTAGGAGGTTCGCCATATCTTCTATCATTCCTTTTTTGCCAAATCGAATGAATCGTAGCTGTTTTTATATTTTAAATTATTATAAATTTTAGTTTAAAAAAAAAAATTGGTATATAAACAAGAAAAAAAAGTAAAATTTAAGGTTCGAATCGTTTTAAACGCAACAATGCGGATGTAAAAATCTGTGGTTGCATCATTTAATTGTCTATAATATATTTTAATCTAACGTTTTGGAAATGAATGCGTCTTGATAACATTTTTTTATCGGTGTGTGATAAACGTTTGATTAGTTGGTATGTAAATATATGTACATCAGTACATGGGCTCATCTCAATAAATTTAAGAATTCTAGAGCTAATGGGCCATTAAAAAGCAGAATAGGCCCAATCTCTTCTAATTCGTATTTGGAAATCGCGCATCTCGCTGAGATTCTCCGAGTCGAGAAATGGCGAAATCAATGGCGACGCTAGATTCTGGCACCACCTGTTCCTCCTGGAATCACTCCGGCCACCGATTAGCCGCCGGATCCTTAGACGGAATCCTCTCCGTTTACGACTCTCCTGTTCCTTCAGCTTCGTCTTCTTCTTCTTTCACTTGCACTTCCAAAGTTAGGGTTAGTGAATCGAGTGTTGTGAAGATCGTCTGGTTGCCTTCGGAATACGGCGATGCAGTAGCCTGCATTTGCGAAGACGGGAGTTTATCGATCTGGGAGGAGTTTTCTGAAGGTAACTCTATGCTCTTTGTAGAAAATCTCCATGGATTCGTTGCTTAAAATCATTTTTGAGTGTGTTAGTTGTTTCGTTAAGAACCCATTGTCTTATAGACTTTACATTGTTTGTCAGACGCACATGCTCTTGAGTGGAAATCGTGTAAGAGTATCAAGAACAAGTCTAGCCAAGTGCTCGATGTTCAGTTTGGGGTTTCGAGAAAGAGTCTAAAGATGGTGAGCTTCTGTTTTTTGCTTAGGCTGGTTTGTTTTGAATGTCTAACATTTATGATTCTTGTGATTAATTTGCAGGTTGCAGCATATTCTGATGGCTACCTTAGGGTTTTTGAGCTGTTGAATCCATTGGAATTAAAGAATTGGCAACTTCAGGTTGCTTTTACTTATTGACCTTTTATACATTCGTTGCTTATTCTTAAGCCTTCTATCATTTACAAAAGGAGACATTTTTGAATTGGTTTTCTTATTTCTCTCGATTTCTTGTACACATAGTATCTCATTTCTCACCATTCTGTGCAGGCCGAGTTTCAGAATGTTATCGATTTTCTATCGACTCTCGGGAAGCCTTCAAGCTTGTCTGCATCTGTTTCTTGGAATCCAGTGAGGAGTGAAGAGCAAGAACCTAGCTTTGTTTTAGCTTTCAACTCTGATTCTCCACATCTGAACTCTTCCAAGGTATATTTGAATTAAGACCTTATTTCACTTTCTTTGGGAAACGAAGGAATCGACAATGATAGACTTTTGTTGTTGTTGCAGATCTGGGAGTTTGACGAAGCTCATAACAGATGGTTGGCAGTAGCAGAATTAGCCTTAAAAGAAGACAAAGGCGATCCGGTTTATGCTGTGTCATGGGCCCCAAATATTGGCCGGTAAGTCAAACGATCTTGATCCTCTTTCAAAATACTGTCTTGAGACTCTCAAACTAATCCTCTTTTGATATCTTTCATACAGACCATACGAGGTTGTTGCTGTTGCGACTCATAAAGGCATTAGAATATGGCATGTTGGTCTAGCTCCTGACCGTGAAGGAAGGCTTCCGGTAAAGAAGGCCGCCTCGCTTTCTGGTCATCAAGGCGAGGTATCCAATCCCAAAGCTCTCTTCTGATTCGGTGTTTGTTGGATTTTCTGAGAATGAAACTATTGGGCCTAACCTTTCGATCTCATTCGCGTAAAAGGTAACTAAATGACAATGCTTTGATGTTTCCTGGTCAGGTTTGGCAGATGGAATGGGACATGAGTGGCATGACTTTAGCTAGCACTGGAAGCGATGGGATGGTCAAATTGTGGCAGTCAAACTTAAACGGTGAGTGGCACGAACAGGCCACGCTCGAACCAGTTCCCTCTTAAGTCCCGTATCGCCATGTTCCATGCATGATTCATATATCTTACAATGAGCTAAATGGTCTAAGCTAGGCTTTGGATCTTATTGTTAACAATATTCCTCTATAGCTTATCATATCTTACAATTGTTTTATTTGATTTCGTTTTGGTGCATTTTTTAGGCTAGAAAGACAATAAAACCATATTTAACATAAGTCAAAGTCAAAATTATTATTAACCGAAGTCAAACCGGTCTTCAAGATTAGTTTGATAGATTTTGAATTTTTTGTTATTTTGGACGACACACATGTAGCTTACGCAGACCCTAAACGGGACGCAGTTTTGTTTCTCTATCTTCTTTTTTTCCTCTCTTCCTCTCTCATCCACAACATTTGCCTTCTCTCACCGGTGACGGTAAAAGAAAGAGAGATGATTCTGATGCACTCTAATTCTCCGGCGATAGTCTCAACCGTTAGATATCTGGGTTCGTCTCCGTTCAACACTCGGCGGCGAATTTCTCAGCCTGGTGTCTCAGTCTCTAGAAACAAAAGCTTCTTGTTACACTTGACAGAGACGAGAGAGAAAGGAAGAAGAGAAGAAGATGGGAGAGCGTCGATCGTGTGTGACGCAGGAGGGATGTTTCCGGTGGATCCATGGGCTCCAACCATTGATTCACAGAGCATAGCATCACAGCTCTTCGCCGTATCTCTGTTTCCGTACATAGGTTTCCTCTACTTCCTCACCAAATCCAAAACTGCTCCAAAACTCACACTTTTCGGATTCTACTTCTTGCTTGCCTTCGTTGGAGCTACAAGTAAGTGTACTCTGTTTTATCCTTTGCGGCTTGCTCTGCTAATAGCGTTTCTTTGCGATCTTAATCCTCTCTCTTTCTCTTTGATCAATTGAATTTGGGATTAAACCGGCGCAGTTCCTGCTGGGATTTATGGTAAGTTTCTTCGACTAATTCTCCGGCAATTTCGATGGTGGTGGATCTTGAACATTGATGAATTTTCTGATATATTTTGTTTTGTTTGGTGGATGAATGAAGCTAAGGTGCATTATGGAACATCGTTGTCGAATGTTGATTGGTTACATGGAGGAGCTGAATCACTTCTCGCTCTTACCAATTTGTTCATCGTGTTGGGTCTCAGACAGGCTCTGAGGAAGTCTAAAGACAATGATGATGCAGAAAAGGATCCAACAACTCAAGAACAAGAGAAATTTTCGGTCTAGTCAATTATGGAAAATTGTATTATTATTTCTCCGAATTTTAACGCACTTTTTATTCTTTTTATTTTGTTAATTAGCTTATAAATTATATAGTAGTTTTGGACGATAAATTATGGACAATGTCGAGCTTATAAATTACTTATAAGTTAGGTTGTTGACTTGGTCAACATGCTCAGTAGATTGATTTATTTGGGGAAAAAACTTATTCTTATTCGATTGTTCGGTCAGAGAAACAAAGTCATTAGTGGATTCAGTTTCTCATTCTCAGTCGGATATATACCTTCACGTAATATTTACTCTCTCTCTTTTTTTGTGAATGTATTTCGTAATCTTAAGAATGATTTCTTAACGGTGAAGGTCAATAAATCTTATCCACTTGAAATGAATCTAATTCATAGTTTGATGTAACAAAAGCTTGAGGAATCCTATAACAATGCGCATACATACAATGTATACCTATACCAATACATACATACATACATACATACAAGTTCATCTTATAAATATGGAACCTTGGCTCCCGGATTCACCAAGGCATAGAAACAAGAGACACAGAAACTTTAATCGCAGGTGAGAACGATGTCGTCCGAGGAAATGGAGACGTTTGAAGAAATGGGCCGAAAGACCCACGAGAAGTCGGACAACGAAGGAACCACCATGATGGGTCAAGGTTACCCTCAAATCTGTAAACACAACGTCTCGGGCGAATCCTTCGGATTTGACATGCGACGCCATCGTGGGCCCACCTCGAGAACCAACAAAACCGGCCGTGGCAATCGCTACAGCCGCGACAAGTACCCGAATAAATAGAGAGGTTCGAATACCAAAATTAAGATCAACATTCTTCAAAGTCATGAATGTATAAAAAATATTATGTACTACTACGATATATATATTCCCCTTCTTATATCTTATTTGTTTTTGGTTTCTTTTTGTTTCCTTCAGATGGCCAGATGGGTTGGGCTACGTAAAAGGACGAGATGAAGATAGGCCCATATATAAATTATGTATTACGTCTGAAATGAATGTAATAAATAAGAATCCAAGGATGTATGCCTCTGCCTCATGAAAATAAATATCAATGATGATATATCTCCTCATTGGAATCAAATAATGTGATAAATAAGAATCCAAGGTGTAATGATCTTACGTATCTCTCCACCTACCTATTACCTGCTTTTAATTCAAATTTAACCGATACAAAACCTGTAGTAACATAAACATGTTTGTTATATTTTTTGGACATAATACTCAATTTGGACTTTCAAGATTGGTTGGTTTATTACTGTTGAAGCTAATGGACTCAAGTCGTTGTTTGTGGGTTTCGGAAACGGTTAGGAGATTACGAGATCGAGTTGAAAAGAAAGTTAGCATTGTATATATTTTTATTATTAAATATTTAGATGTCCTATTACTAAAGTTAACATACATATCTTACTGCTACGGATCTATCTGTCTATCATTTTTTTATTTTTTATTTTTATCTATCAATATTTTTATTTTCCTTCTTTTAATATTTTATTTAATTTTCTAGTTTTGTTTAATTTTTGACTTTTGAAAAAATTACGTTAATTTCTTGTGTTTTTACTTTTCTGCATTCTGTAATTTATTTCTTTCTTTCTCAAATTGATCCGAAACAAAGTTGGCATTCAATCGGTTGAATCATATCGTAAGTTTTGTATTTATGGAGGTGAAAACACTATAAGTGGTTTTAGAGCTTTGGTTCGAGGTTCATGAGATTCATCGGGATATCATCGTCGAAGCATGAGGTTGAAAAGTTCAATGGAAATGGAGATTACATCATGTGGAAAGAAGTTGCTCGCTCATTTTGATCTGCTCAATCTCAGTAGCATGTTGGACTTGGAGTGACGTAGCGATTAGCGAAAGCTAGAAAGATGCAACATATTCATTTCATATAAAAAATTTTGAATAAACAAGCCTTTTTGCACTGCATCGCCTCCGAATGTGGCTGAGCTTAAAAAGAAGGGGAAAGAAAAGAGCTTTCCTCCTAAGGCTGTGATTCACAAACCTGTTAATCAAGCCGCTACGAACTTCAAGAAGAAAGCTCAAGGTCCAAACAAGAGATTCTCTGGGAAGTGCAACCACTGCGGCAAGATGGGACACCGTGCTACAGAGTGTCGCAGTAAGGCTAAGGGTGCAAATCAAACCAACCTAACTGAAGCTGATCTGTGTGCAATGGTAACAGAAGCTAACATGGTTGAATCTAACCCGAAGACATGGTGGTACGATACTGGCGCTACCACTCACATCTGCATTGATAGAGAGATGTTCACTACCTATCAAAAGTGCAAAGATGATGAACATCTGTTGATGGGAAATGTGTCCCATTCTAAGATTGAAGGTACCGGAAAGGTGGTGCTGAAGATGAAATCAAGAATGGAGATCACGCTCTCAAACGTGAAGCATGTTCCAGACATGAGGAAGAATTTGATCTCTGGTACGCTGTTGAACAAGCATGGATTCACAGTCAACTTCGAGTCAGACCAGCTGATTTTGAGAAAGAATGGTGTTTTCATTGGAAAAGGATTTGTTAAGGAAGGATTAGTCAAAATGTGTGTAATGACAATCCTCAAGAAAAATGATGTACCTGTTTCCAACGTTGGAATGAATAAGAACCCAGTTGCTTATTTGGTTGAGCCTTCTAATATTTGGCATGAAAGATTAGGACATGTGAATTATAAGTCTGTACAAAGACTGATGAATTTGAACCTAATTCCCAAGTGCAAAATTAGCAAAGATAAGTGTGAAGTTTGTGTGCAATCAAAACTCACAAAAACGCCATCTCCTCATGTTGATCGAACAACCGAACCTCTTGGCTTAATCCACACTGACTTGTGTGATTTAAAGTACATACAAACAAGAGGTGGCAAGAAGTACTTCGTGACTTTCATTGACGATTGCACAAGATACTGTTACGTCTACTTACTGCAAAGTAAAGACAAAGTCTTGGACAAATTCAAAGAGTACAAGCTCGAAGTTGAAAACCAACTGGGAAAAAACCATAAAGATGGTTAGAAGTGATAGAGGGGGTGAGTATGATGGCCCATTCAACGCTTTTTGTCAAGAAAAAGGCATCATACATCAAACAACCGCTCCCTACTCACCAGAATCTAACGGAGTTGCAGAGAAAAAAAATCGCACTCTTAAAGAGATGATGAATGCAATGTTGCAGGAATCTGGGTTAACCCAGAATCTGTGGGGAGAAGCGTTGCTCACCACAAATTACGTCCTCAACAAAATTCCACACAAGATAACTGGCAAAACGCCATATGAACTTTGGAAAGGAACTGTACCTTCGTACAAATACCTCAAAGTGTGGGGGTGCTTAGCAAAGGTCGCTGTGCCACCTCCTAAGAAGCTGACAAGTGGACCTCAAACGGTTGATTGCATCTTCAGCGGATATGCACACAATAGAAGTGCTTATCGATTCCTAGTACAAAAGTCAGATGTACCAGATATCCATGTCAACACGATAATGGAATCTAGGAATATGACTTTTTTTTTAAGATATCCCCATGTGGGAGAAACCAGTGCCAGCATTACGAGTATATTGTGATAGTCAGTCACCAATAGCTCGGGCATTGAGTAACCTATACAATGGCAATTCTCGCCACATAAAAGGTGACATAAGACCATTAGACATTTGATCTCAACGGGTGTAATCTTGGTCGATTACATCAAGTCAGCTGACAACCTTGCGGATCCGTTCACTAAAGGTTTAAATAGAGATCAAGTTTTGAAATCATCAAAGGGAATGGGTTTATTGCCTATGACTAAAGAGGATGTTTGATGGAAACCCCACCTATGTGACTGGAGATCCCAAGATCTAGGTTCAAAGGGACAACTAAGTTAAACAGAGTCTGATGAAAGCACTGAAAGACATAATGTATGTGCCCATCTCCCAAAACGATGTAAAGTGCTACATGTAAGTATTAAAGGATAAGTTTTATACTTTTAATGATTTTGAGTAGCTTTCATAATATAGAGTATAACAAGATACTTGTATATATGTCAGGAACTCAAAGAAATCACCTAATGAGTGTGAAATGCGGCCGTTTCTAGGAGGATGAAGAAAAGGCTATATCTCCAAGTTCACTCATGAAGACCAGGCAAGTTCACGGCCACAATGAACACAATAGAGAACTGAGTTCTACGAGAAGATGAGACTGGGTTGTATCTGTTGTCTAAGTTTACATAAAAATCCGGGTGGTTCAAGACATCATGTTCACCTCCTGGCCAAGTAAACTCGACATATATCAACAGTGAATAGTTCAAGGCTGAAATATGCTACTATATCATACACAGTTAATTTTTCGCATATACTCTCGAAAAGTCCTAGTGTCAAGTCCAAGTGTGTCTGCATAGTCTTTCGAGTTAGTAGAGTCTGCATTTGTTTAGATGTCATTCTATTCATGTGGGGGATTGTTGGAACAAAAATTAATAAAGACAATTGGGCTTTATTATTTTGTGTTTTTGTGTGAATAAGAGATGGGTTTAGACCCAAACAAATGGAAGAGGCTAAAACAAATGAAATGTTTCCATTAGCTATAACTCCTTGTGGAAGAAGTTAAAATAAATGGAAAGTTTCCATTTATTATAACTTTATGTGAAATTTAAAGTATCACACATTGGAAACTTGGAATATTTTCAAGTCCCCTCTCATACTATATATATGATGGGTTAGCCTCTCTTTTCAAATCATCCAATAATCCAATAAAAATACAGATCAGATAACCAGATCATTAGATCAGGTATTCAGATCTAAACACAAATTTCAGCACATCCCTCTCGTCTCTACTGTCTTAGGGTGAGTCTCGAGAGTATAGTGTAGATCTTTAGTTCGCAGATTCTATAGTCGAGTGTTGCGACTTTAGTCTCAAACACGGTTGTATCCTGGGATTCTGAATCTCTTCAAACCGCCACACTGCGGGAGATTTAAAGAATTAAGGAAAGAGATCATATCTCGACTCCGTGTATCGTCTTTCTTTAAAGGTTTTATTAAAACGTTTTATAAATTCTTATCGGTTTCAATCGTTTTAGTTTCGTGATTTTCAATCTGGATTTTCGCGGTCCTACACTATATGGCTTGTTGATTCGACTTCATCTCCTTCTCGCATATTAGTCATTTGTCTAATTTTGAAAGCAGATCAGGTTGCCAAACAGACCTGTCTTTATGTAATATATGTCCAGGCCCAAACCAAATTTAAATGAATGAATGCACCCTTTTGATTTAAAAAAAATAAAAAACAAGCCTTTGTGAAGTTGTTGAAATCTCTATAATTTTAACCCAAAATAAGAATTGAAAAAATTATTCTAAGTGTTTATCAAAATATTTTATTATAAAATATCAATATCAATAACAACTCAATAAAACAACCATAAGAGGTATTTATAAAAAAAAAACTAAAAACATTGAAAACCGTAATCCTAATTAAAACAGAAAAACTATTAAAGTACACAAAAAAAGAAATAATACATAATTATTTTTAGAGTTATGATGCGCCGCATCATGGAGCCAGATCAAGAGCAAAAGGTAGTCTCGGCTGAATTTAGGATTAAACGGCGCAGTTCCTGCTGGGATTTATTGTAAATTTCGTCGACTAATTCTCCGCACATTTCAATGTTTGGTGGATGAATGAAGCTAAGGTGCATTATGGAACTGATTAGTTACATGGAGGAGCTGAATCACTTCTTGTTCTTACCGATTTGTTCATCGTGTTGGGTCTCAGACAAGCTCTGAGGAAGTTTAAAGATAATGATGATGCAGAAACTCCAACAACTCAAGAACAAGAGAAATGTTCGGTCTAGTCAATTATGAAAAGTTGTATTATTATTCATCCGAATTTTACACACCTTTTATTCTTTTTATTTGTTTTTTTATTCTTTTTATTTGTTGATTAGCTTATAAATGAATTAGTGGCATCTAATACCCCTTTTGGACGAGAAATTATGGACAATGTCATCGAACTTATAATATATGGTCCATATGTTATAGACGCGTGAGGCCAACGCTAATTAGATGCGCTAAGTTGTGGGGTTTTTTTTTTTTTTTATTAATGCTAAAGTAAATATTACGTGAAGGTATATATCCGGTTGAGAAAGAGAAACTTCATTGAATCCACTGATGGCTTTTGTTTCTCTGAACGAACAACCGAAGAATAAGTTGATATTTGCAGGAGCGTCAACAATTATAACGCTTCCATCAAATCCAAGTTAGGTTATTTTTGCGGCATCATATGTTGTCGGTTCGTAGTGATTAATTAAAAGTTTTTCCCGGACATGAGTGATACCAATACATGATTTTACTCAATTGTTAGTTTTAGTGACGACTTCGGTGTATATATTTAGTATATATTATAAACGTTTTGATACAAGATCTAACGATAATAAGATACCGTATACGTATTTGGAACCTTCATACTGAAAAATAATTGCATCAAACTTGAAAATCTATTATACAAAAGAACTTTGAGATGAGCTTTGATCCAAAACAAACCAGTCATAGAAAAGAAAAAAGAGAAGAAACATCAATGCCTTGAGTACGCTAATCATTTTTAGTGGCTATATTATTGGTTTTGAAGTTTGAACCGCACCTATAGGTTTTTTTTCTATCTTAAAAACCGCATCATTACGACTTTGCCTACATTCTACCATTTAATTTACATAGTGCTCTATATATATACCGATAGAAGATCGTATTTATTAATTTAGAGAACAAAAGGGTGAAATGGTACGTATTAGCTAACCTATGTCTTTCATTAAAATTTCGATTTTAGTCATTCAAGATTTAAGAAACTATATGAGATTTCTATTTTACGTATTTCGTTTTCATAAGAGTGCGTTATTAACAATGAAAGTCATAATAAGTCTTATCCACTTAAAATGAATCTAATTCATAGTTTGATGTAACAAAAGCTTGAGGAATCCAACAACAATGCACATACACACTAACACACATACATGCAAAGTTCATCTATAAATATGGAACCTTGGCTCCCCGATTCACCAAGGCATAGAGAAACAAGAGAAACAAAAAATTTAATTGAGAAGGATGTCGCCTGAGGAAATGGAGGAGTTGAAAGAAATGGAGAAGTTATTGAAAGAAATGGGCCGAAAGACCACCCTGAAGAAGTCGGAAGTAACCACCAAGATGACTCGAGGTTACCCTCAAATATCTATATGCAGCTTTTCGGACGACTCGTTCGGACCCCATCGTGGGCCCACCCTGAGGGCCAACAAAACCGGCCATGGCAATCGCTACAGCCGCGACAATTACCAGAATATATAGAGGTCTGGTACCAAAATTAAGATCTACATACTTCAAAATCATGAATGTATAAAATAATATATTATGTACTTTATATTATTCCCTTTTATCTTATTCAAAATCATGAATTATACTATGAGAATTAATTAGTTTTTTTTTTCCGTTCAAAAAAAATATATATTATTCCCTTTTATCTTATTTGTTTTTCCTTCAGATGGGCAGATGGGTTGGGCTACGTAAAAGGAAGAGATGAGGATAGGCCCGTGTATAAATTATGTATTATACGTCTGGATGTAATAAATAAGAATCCAGGGATGGATGCACATGAAAATATCAATGACGTTAAATCTCATTGGTATCGATTTCATGCTGTTTCTTTGCAAAGCAACTATGGAATGATCATTTTACATATCTCTCGACCTACCTACTCCTATAACAATTCTGAAGTTAAGAACAAAAAAAAAACAAAACAAAAGGAACCAAATAAATAGGCTGAATCTATGTATAAAATGAAAACAAAATCTAGAATAATTAATATTCTACAATATTAGTAAAAAAGCTTAGGACAATTTTAACAATTCTAACACGTAGTTGATGAGATCAATTAACATGAATAAAAGAATCTGTTTCGTGGACAACTATAGTTGAGAACCAATTCTGAAATAGACATCCACAGTAGGTAAAAAGAAAATGCCATTCGAATCGATTCAGTTTTAAACTTTAAGCAAAGAATAAGCTCAAGATCAAGACAGACACTAACAAATGGAGTCTATTCGAATTCAGTAAATCTTAATAAATTCTCTTTGTATTTTTTTTTTTTTTATCAACTTCTCAATAAATTCTCATAGTATAAATAGACATCTAAAGCTCATTCCAAAACCCACACACAACACAAACACAAACGAAAAAACATTTTTCTTCTTTACCACAATGCAGTACTACGAAACCCGTGAGAAAGAATACTACGATGTGGCTCAAGGCCAGAGCCGTCAGGGCTACGGCCAGAACCACCAGGGCTATGGCCAGAACCACCAAGAATATGGCCAAAGCCGCCAGAGCTATGGACAGAACAACCAGGGATATGGTCAGAGCCAGACTCGTCCAGTACATGGGCATAGCCCGACTCTAAACCACCGTAGTCATGGTGGTTTTCTTGATGGGCTGTTCAAGGGTAAAAATGACCAAAAGGGTCAGAACGGCTTAGGGGCGCTTCTAGGACAGCACAAGAGCCATGAGGCTAACAAGGGCGATGGACATGGGAAGCTCTTAGGACAGCACCAGAAGAAAACTCATGAGACAAACAAAGGTCTTAATGGCCTAGGTATGTTCATTAACAATGGAGAGAAGAAACATAAGAAACAAAATGAGCACAAGAAGAAGAAAAACAAAGATGGACATGGCAGTGGCAATGAGAGTGGAAGCAGCAGCGGTAGCGACAGCGAATAAGTCAAATGCTTTCATAACCGTGATGCCTCTAAGAGAGACTATATAAAGTAATTAGACGCAATACTTAGAATAAAAATCACTTAGGTGGTTGTTGTCTCTGTGTCCCATATATATATACTGTATGAGCTTCGATACTATGAATCTACTTTAATACTTTTGTTTCATAACCAACTGAGAAGACTAGATAGAGATCAATAATGCCTATAACCCATATCAATTACCCCGCTAATTCGCAGTCAACTTCAGAATAAGTGATCCATATTTCATAATTTTTACCAAGGATAAACATGCATAAATTACACTCGGAGAAGTAGTTGAATCAATATGACAATTTCTTGATCATATCCTCTTGTCTATATCAAATGTGTTGAGAAAACTTGAAAAAAGCTATTTGGTCAACAGACAATATTTTTTTTTAAAAAAAAATTACAGTAGTTAAAAGAAAAATGAGAATTTTTATAGTGATAGAATGTTGTTGTGCTGGCAAATTTCGTAACGGTCAAGATTTGGTTTTAAAATTTTCAAATTAAGGGCCGGCTTGATCATATGGTCATGCGTACAATCAGGCCCGGTTTTAAGGGTGTGCCCACGGTGGAAAAGCACAGGATCCCACCATTTTTCATCTATTTTTATTACATTTTAGGGTCCAATGTTTTTAGAATTGTGCAATTGAAGATCCAAATTTTCAGATTTATAAAATATACCTAAATTCAATTTATAAAAAAAAAAATTGGCACAGGGCCCAATTTCTGTTTGAGCCGGGCCTGCGTACAATTAACCACGAAATATAAATATATCGATAAAGTTAATGGATTTGGCGTTGTCTGGTTTACTCTTTGCAAAGTCGGTCTAATGTGGGTCGGATATATCAAACTTAATTAATGATTTTTTATATTTCAAAGCATAAGAATTTGGTATGTTCAAGTTTTGTTACGGTGGTTTCATCCGAATTTTTTGGGGTCCATATGTAGATCAAATGCACAAATAAGTTTTATTAGTTCCACATTTATTTTCAAGGTGCCAAAACAATACAACTATTCACTAAGGTAGTAACAACCCACACATAGCGTGAGGCGTGAGCCATAATGTTTTCAAAAACAAATCCAAAATTAATAAGCAACTCAAAATCAATTGGCATGATACGATTGACATATTGGGAGATTGATCATGAAAAGAAAACTAGAGTTGTATATGTAGATATGAATTTACATTATGGACCAAAAGTATAATTGTATATCCAAATCTAGTATTGTTACGATGGTTAGATCCAAAAATCGTTTGGCCCATATTATAAAATTGTGTATGTTGTTGACATTGTTATCAAGCACATTATTAGTTACGAAGATCGAAGCAAAAAAGGATGGTAATGTAATAATGAATTGGTGTGAGAGGTGTAGGCAAAATGATGGAGGAAGATCGGACGGCTGAGAAAAGGCGATGAGAATTGGAGTGCTATCAAGATGTAAAGGACAAAAAGTCATGCCCCAGTCGTTTACAGCTCTCACCGAGACATTATATAGAATTGAGACTTCTCCTAACAGTCATTTTGTTGAAACTTTGATATTAGACAGTAAAAAATAAAAATAAAAATAAACTATATCTAATTACTTTAAAATCTAAATTTAAATTATAACTAAGAATTTAGTTTTTAATTTTAATTTTATTACACATTTTTGTTATTCTGAAAAACTATTAAGAATTATCTAAAATAAATTTAAAAAAGAAAAAAAAACACACACACACACAATTTTTCAATTGTTTATGGTGTTTTTCGAGAGATATGAGTCGGTCGATTCACATTTATCGGATCGATCGAGTTGGTGCTTTCGGGAAACGGCTAATGAAACGGGTGATATTGACAGTTTGTGGATCGGTCGAGTTGGTTCTATCGGGAAACGACTCCGAGAGAAATAAAACGGGTGATTCACAGTTTGTGGATCGATCGAGTTGGTGCTGTCGGCACCTACATTCCTACCGTTTGAGACAAACTTCACCACTCTCTCGTACAAACGTCAGTGTCAAGAGAAGCAAAACCCATGCATTAGCAGAGAGTTCTTCTTATAGCAAAAGCTTTGATGCTCATGAATCAAGACATGGATTAAGAGGTTACCAGTTTGGTCCTTTTGCACCAGACAATAATCGCTCAAGAGAACAAATCGTTTCTCCAACCTCTCCTCACTTGAGTTCTGCAATTTTTAACACTATTATGGGGTTTACGAGTAATCAGTTTACTGACATCTGATTTCTCCTCATGCATTATATTATTACATCTTTGTTTCACTTCTCTATTTGTAAATAATTCGCAAGGTGCAGTTTATATGGGGACGTAGCGTGTAAGAAAATACAAACCCGTACCTTTATAATCTACTAATCAAAAAGAAAGTTGAAATATTATAATAGTTATATTAAATTGTGATGTCAAAAAATAAAAACATAAAATTCTAACTATACTGCGACGACATATCCATCACTCTCACCTTAATTGGTAATTTTTTTTTTTTTTTTTTCCCCAATATGATAAGAATGCAATTTCGTACGAAACAGTGTCTAATTCTTTTCTAATTCCACTCGATAAAAGACATGGTAAATAAACTGGGCCTGTTATTGACTGTAATGGTAAATAAACTGGGCCTGTTATTGACTGTAAGCCCATTTTGAAACTTCAAAAGACGACTTCGATTCTCTCTCTTACATGAAAGCTACCATCTCCAAAACGACGCAGTTTCAGCTGAGTATCTACGTAGAAAGACGCATTCAAAATGTAGAATATGCAATCTTAACTTGCGTGATACAATGAGAACCTTTGAGCCAACAAACTTACCAATTCAATTCTTTGTGTTCAATTCAGACATCTAGATGAAGTGAGCTCAGCCTTGTGCCACTGGTTTCAAGCCTCTGCAATCAGACAACAAGTTTCAAGTGTAAGAGATCTGATACAAAACAAACTAAACATCTGCAATCAGACAACAAGTTTCAAGTGTAAGAGATCTGATACAAAACAAACTAAACTTTTGGAACAGACGCAGAGGCGATGGATCTCGTTGAATACACCAAAAAACCGACTAATCTTTTATATACCGCAAGTACCTTTGCTCTTACCAGCAAAACTAAAAGTTGCGAATTTTTCATTATATTGGATTGTTCGAATTCTCTACTCAACCTTAACCCCTACAGGTTATTTTTCATTCAGCTTTGCTTATACAAGGGAGCACAAATGCATGTGTAGGAGTTACATTCTGTAATAACTATAGGTTACATTTCCAGAGAAAGAGAATCCTTTGAAGCGAGCACTAAACTTGGGGTAAAAAGTATATAATTCCTCTAAGACCGTCGATTTCATCATGCATTTTCAAAGCTAAAACCCACTGAAACCAAATGATGCAAATGAGTTTAAGTATGACTAAAACACATTGTCCATATTTACCTGAAACCAACATAGTCTAAGATATGGCTCTCCAAAAATATGATACTTGCGCAATTTATTCACTCACAATCTATCCTCTCTTTCACATGTTCTTTTTCAACTCCACTTTAGTTAAGAACTAAGTACGACAATATTTTTGATCACTTTGTAAAAACATTTCACAACGTTTCCAGTTTCAAACGAGTTAAGCAACAACAAAACAAATCAATTCTTGTTTCTGATTCTCTTCAATATTCAACAAGATGACCAGAAAAACCAGGTTTTGCTGGGGAACATTAAACGCAAGGATCTATTTTTAATAGACGGGAAACACCTATGATTCGAACTAATCAAGATATACAACCTCTACGCGTTCCAATCAAACAAAGAAAATTCACAAAATTAGCAAACAAAATGCACTTCGTAGCCACTAACCTTTGAAGAATTTTTTGAATTCTTCTTCCTCTATGCAGTGTTCATGGATGAAATCGTAGACTTCCATAAGTAAGTTGGGGAACTTAGCTGCAAAATACGTGGATACTCCATCCGGACACGTTCCTAAAGCTTTCTGAGAAATCAAAAAGGTTCAACAGTTTTAAAGTACTCGTGTAAGTGTTTATGTGGATAAATTGTTTCCTTTAATGAAGACACACCTGGGCATAGAAATGAAGAACTCTGTAGTGGCTCCGACTGTTCCTGATTAACCGTACCAAATCATAAAAGCTACTATAACAGTAGGGGCTCTTGTACTGTTCAGAATCGATTAATTGGAGGTGCACTGGATCTAGCATTAAATTCCAACAATCTCCTCCTATAGCCTTTTTAGCTCTCTGCTCCAGTTCACTCTTCGCTGTAATATCAGCATTGTTTAGCCACTCACCAGCTTCCACTAGGAAGCAAAGCTTCTTATCAAGGCTCCAAAAGAACGGATGCATAAGCACTTCACCTGCACTGGGTCTGCAAATAAAGAATTTCTAAGACTAAAACATTTGATAAGGTGTGTAATCTAAAACATTATACTAGAAGATCAAATTACCGGAACTTAGGTACTTGGTCCAACAAACGATTGATGAGATGTAAAGCTTCAGGAAACTTTGCTACTTCGGAGAGGTTGACAATGCAATCATCACCTTCTTCAACTAAGGGATGTTTACCCTTACTTACAGTGTAAAATATGAGAACCCCTAAGGAGAAAAGATCAACTGCACTAGTTTCATCACTAGTCAGTTCCGGTGCTCGCCAGCCTTGACTCTTTTCATCTGCAATACAAAAGTGTTTTAAGAAGATAGTTTGCAACTCAACCAAAAAATATTCCACTACATTCAAAGAACTACCTCTCGAATGGAGACTAAGGATGTCTTATCCTTATGCCTAGCAACGCCTGTATCATCTATTTTGGCAACCAGAGAATTTCTGTTACTTACGATCATCACGTTTTCTGGCCTTAAGTCTCGGTGGATGATTTGCATCTCGTGTAAGTGCTCAATTCCACTAACAACATCTCTGCGTTGCATCAAAAATCCAATAAAAAAAAATGTAATCTAATGTAAATTAAAAAGTATGTCACAGCAAACAAATCTAATTATTAAATACATACCTTATGAGTTTTATTAGTAGTGTTGATGGATCACCTGCCGCTGTCCATAAATTGTGTTTTCTCACATGAGCCCCCCAAGCATACAACTGTTTTGATTTCTTCAACGAATTGCTCTTTTCCACCCAGAATTGGATTAGCTCTTCTAAGTTGCAAATCCAACGCTCTAGACAGTAGATAGACCAATTCTTCTTGTGCTCAGAATAATAATATCGGAGAATGTTTTGATGTCCATCTGCAATGCTAAGTATTGAGATTTCGTTGTCGATCTCGGGAGATCGAACAACACATCTCACTGCAACTTGACGTTCTTCAAAGTAACCCTCAGCCACCGTTCCAGTTTTCATTACACTAACACCACTAACCTTCTTAATTGAAGCCCAATCATCTTCATGTGTAAGGTTATCTACTTCCAAGTTCATCTTATCCTTCTCTGGTGAGGGAAACTTCTTCTCCTCCTCCTCTTCCCGCTGTTCTTTTTTCTTGTTCTTCTTTTTTTTATTTTTCTTCAACTTCCCATTCACCACTTCCTCAGCCTCAGGTGCAGGCTTCACCACTTTCTCAGCCTCAGGTGCAGGCTTCACCACAGATGCCTCCACTACCTCATCCACTTCCTCAAGTGGAGGCATCTGTGGATCTACTGCTCTGATCCATCGCATGAAGCCATAGATAATAACAGGCACAACAACCAAACCAACAGCAATGACGAAAGCCACATCGAGAACAGACTTTTTAGGTTCACTGAGAAGAATAGAAAACACACACAATATAGTGACATTTAGTCAATATCTGATGAAGCTAAATCGAAACCGAGCCTAGAAACAACAGGGGAGAAGGAACTCACTAATCGTGTTGTCTGGTTGGAACAACGCCGCTGATCCATGCTGACAGTAACGATAAACATAAGATGAGACGGCAGACGGATGGACATCTCAGCCCAATGTGTCCTTGTGCCAACTCATCAACAAATACGGCTCTTTCATTAAAATCTTGCCTAACAAGATCCTGAACAAATAGGATCCAGAAAAGATAAAACATGTCAACACATGCATACTGTCAAAGCAACAGGTTTCCATCTGCTGAAGTTAGCCAAAAAAAAAAAGCACATGCAAAGATTTTAACCGGAGATAGCACCCAAATCTAGCCTTTACATGCGTTTGTAATGATGGGGTCACGGCTAGTGTCTTTTGTTTATATCTATGCTATCATGAGAAACAAATACCAAAAGAAGGCAGCAGAAATCTTGTAATGGTGGAGAGCAACTTACAGCAAGAATACTAGCTGCCCGAGCCTCAGCAGTATAAGCGTCAATGGCATCAAGCCTTTTGTATATTTCTTCAAGCCTTTGAGACATAAGATCTCCTTCAACTGTATCTTTGGTAGGCATTCCGTCTTTAGCTGCGGGTTCTTCCAACTCCACTTCTCTCTTCAGATAACCAAAGAATGGTCAACATTACCACCAAAGATAGATGATATAAAAAGATAGACAAGACACCTAGTGCTAATACAAGGAGGCAACGACTCCCTTATTAGTAGAACTAGCTTGTAGCTAACCTGCTTTGCCAGTATCTGAATTTCTTCTTCCAATAGCTGGGCTCTTTCAATATCAGTGTTAAGAACACATTGTAAGGCTGTCGTGTTGTCACCAACAACTTCTTGTTCGACATGCAATATCTGGCAATTAGCAGGAATACCCTCTATAGCGTGCATAGCCATATACCTCAAAAAAGTTGTTTTTCCGGTACCATTACGTCCAACAAGGCCTGTAAAGTAATCCATAGAGAGCAAGCACGGCCTCCGCTGATTGCTTACCAAACGGCATTCGTCGAAATCTGAGACGCATTCAGCAGCGACGAGGAGCTCACCGACGGCATCAAAGGCACCCTCGCCTTCCTCGCCGAAGTCGAAATCCTCGTCGGCGAGGACATTGATGATGTAGTCCATGATGGGCTCGTCCACATCCTGTGCTCTGCGTCCCAGCACTTCGTACACCACCGAGCCCGCAACTTCTGTCATGGCCGGAGACAATTTCTCTTCTGGATCCACGAAAGAAACAGAGGCGAGATTGATTTCCAGAAAACTTGATTTGATAACTCTCAAGGAGAGCGAAACCACACCCAAAAATGAAAGGGATGAAAAGGGAAGGGCGAACCATTTTAGTGCTTAATGGGCCTATTTGTAACCGTTGGGCCTTACTAAAAACCTTCACAGGACTCTTGGTGTTGGATGCCCTTTGATCTCTATTCGTTTAACTTTAGGAGATAGTTTGACAATTCGGATCATCAATAACAAAATCCTTTCTTAAACAAGTTCTAGCGACAAGCTTTCTATACCAAACAAGGAAAGATATGCTGCCAATTAACGATTAAATGTAACAATCAACGTTATAAGACATTCGTTTCTTTTTTTTTTCTTTTTTTGTAACGAAATGAGTGCAAATGTTAACAAGAAGGGAAACAACTCTCTGTCTAAAACTAATCAACCCAAACGCAATGCTAACTATGGAAATAACTTGCCTAACAGATTTCTTTTTGCTTTTTTTTTTTTTGGTTTAACAATAAAACAAAATGCAGAAACAATAAGCAATGCAATCAAGCGGATATAATGGTTCTTATTTTTTGTTTCTAAGTGAATGAAAATGATAATAATCAAGAAACGAATGCAACAAGTAACTTTTTATGAGCCTTTTTTTTTATGTTTTTATGATGAACACGAATATGCTGAACAGATATAAGAACTTTAAACAAAAACTAATCAGATGCAGGGATAGGATTTATCTGATTTAGAAGCCTTTCGTCTCTGATACCCGATGACACAAGATCGGATGGTGATGATCTCGTTGGGGAGGATTAGATCTAGTTGATGGCTGTTCAACTCTTTCAACTGGTTCGATGGATGATGAATGGAGTGAAGGGGATCGAGTGTGGGATCAAAGCAGCTGGTTGTTCAACGTTCTCTGGTTTGATCAGTGAATGGATTTGCGAACAAGTAACAATGATGGATCGATGGTCGCCACAAAATTTATGATATAACTTTGATAAGACAAGAAACTATTAAAACTGGATCACACAAGCTTTAAGAATCGCAAAGGGTTTTGTTTTCAACGAAAACTCTGGTTCTTTATTTCATCTAGGGTAAAAATACAATGCTGTGAGAGGGGATCTTATATAATGGTCCAAACAGCTATGCCCTTCTAGCCTTGTAGGGGTCTTTGAAGTAGATTACATTGAATGAAAATGCGACATTATTGGTAATCTAAAACGCAAATATGATGGCTAAACAAATGCCTGAACTAATAATGGAAATCATATAAATCAAACTTAAACACAAAACAATCAAGAGTTTAATTAGTCAAAGATAATCAAATGGAAATCAAATAAGTTGTACTTACCTTTGCTTTTGGATGGTGCGTGCATTTCTCTTGAGTGTTGCGTTTTGGGCTTGGTTACTTAAGCAACACAATGCTAAATAAGGTAACCCCTTTCTGCTCTTTAAAGATAGACCACTCATTTGTAACCAATAGTGTTCATATCTGGACCGTTGTTGTTGTATTAATCAGCTTCTGGATGCTCTTTACTTGTTCCTTCAGCTTGAATGATGCCGATATCCTCGAGCTCAGCCTTTGCTAGTGAAGACTCCTTTGATAAGCTTAACTGGTTGAGTTGAGAAGTAATATCTTCAAGCTCCTTGTTGGTGATTAAAGCTTCCACTGCTTGATTAAAACTCTCAGTTAAGTCTTTGGTTCGTGATCGTGTTCTTAGTGCTTGCTTCATGATGGGAACTACACTAGTTGGGTCAATGCTAGTATCCATACTTGTATCATCCTCTCCCTCTTGTAAAGGTTCTGTCATTGATTCGCCTACATCGAATGGTAACAAGTCAAAAATATTGAAAGTACTAGAGATGTTAAACCCATCTGGTAATTCGATTTGATAGGCGTTTTCATTTATCTTTTTGAGGACTTTGAAAGGACCATCTCCTCTTGGTGCAAGCTTAGATTTCCTCTAGTTTGGGAACCTCTCTGTTCTCATGTGTAACCAAACCCAATCTCATGGTTCGAAGGTTACTTCTTTGCGTCCTTTATCAGCATTCTTCTTGTAATGCTCATTTCTCTTCTCTATGTTCTCTTTCACTTTCTGGAACATCTTCTTAATCTGTTTAGCTTTGCTTACTCCATCTTGATTCACTTGCTCTCTCTGTGGCAGTGGTGTAAGATCTGTTGGAGCCATTTGCCTGAAATCGTACACTATTATAAGCAAATTCAATAAATGGTAAACAACGAAGCCAGCTTCTGAGATTTTTACCAACTGTGGCCCCTAAAAGGATTGAGATAGTGCGGGTTACAGCTTAAGTTTGCCCATCTGTTTGTGGATGGCAAGTAGTAGAAAAGAGAAGCTTTGTTCCTAGCTTTATCCACAAGGTCCTCCAGAAATGACTGAGAAACGTGGTTTCTCTGTCTGATACAATCGTCCTTGGAAGTCCATGTATTCTCACTATCTCTTTAAAGAATAGATCAGCAATCTGAGTAGCGTCATTTGTTTTGGCACAAGGGATGAAATGTGCCATCTTTGAGAACCTGTCTACTACTACAAAGATCGAATCTTTGTTCATGATCTTTGGTAAACCTAACACAAAATCCATAGATATATCTACTCATGCTAGGTCAGGAATAGGTAAAGAGATGTATAGACCGTGAGGATGTGACCTGGATTTTGCTTTGAGGCAGATGATGCATTTAGAACAGAACCGCTCCACATCACGTTTGAGATGAGGCCAGAAGAAGTGCTCAGTCACTATGCTAGTGTCTTGTCTATGCCGATGTGTCCCATGAGTCCTCCTCCATGTGCTTCTCCGATGATCAATTAACGCATAAAGCTCTGTGGAATACATAATATCTTGTTTTTAAACAGAAACTCTTCATGCTTGTAGAAAGGTCTGAATGATCCCTTTGTGCATTGCTTGTATAACTCGCCAAAGTCAGGGTCAACTCCATATAGGTCTTATAGATGCTTAAAACCCATGATCTTTCCTTCCATTGTAGAGATCAATGCATGTCTTCTTGAAAGTTCATTAGTTACAATGTTCTCCTTTCCCTTCTTGTATTTGATTACATAAGGAAAGGTCTCCACGAATTCAAGCCATCTAGCATGTCTTTTCTTCAGAGTAGTTTGTCCTCTTAAGTACTTAAAAGTCTCATGATCTATATGAATAACAAACTACTTAGATAAAAAGTAATGCTGCCAAGTTTCCAGAGATCTTACCAGGACATATAACCCTTTGTCATAGGTAGGGTAATTGAGTGTAGCTTTAATTAGTTTTTCACTGAAGAATGCTATTGGCTTCCCTCCTTGAGTTAGTGCAACTCCAATGCCAGTCCCTGATGCATCGCATTCTATTTTAAATGTTTTGTCAAAGTTGGATAAACCTAGGACACGAGTATGTGTGAGACTGTATTTAAGCTTCTGGAAAGGTTGATCTTGTTCTTGCCGCCAAGTGAAAAGCAATGTTCTTCTTTATTTTATTCCATCTTTCTCTTATATCTCTACATTTGTCGTAATTCAATTATTTATCTATGCATTGATTCTATTGCATCTTTAGGTGATTGTTGCAGCATTACTTATTAAGAATTAACTGGTGATACCCAAGTTAGGTCTCTCTTGGAACAAAAGCTACTAGATTTCTATCAGAAAGGTTGATTTCAAATGGATGGATCTTCCAAAAAGGAGTTATAAAAGTTTGATTGATTTTAAGAGTTGAGAGATGGATTTTTCAAAAAATTTAAAATTTTGAGATTTTATCATTATTGCTTTATAGATTCTTAAAATCTTAATAGAATCTATTGTTATTGGTTTAAAGATTTTAAAATTTCATGCCAAAATCCTTTGTTATTCAAAAAGTTTGGTTTTTAAAGATTTTATGATTCTATTAAAATCTTGTGTTATTGGGACATGAATTTTAAACAATTTAACTCACAAAACAAGATTTAACAACACTTCCAAAATACTACATATATGACTTAGATTCTCAAAGTCATTATAATAAAAATATTTTGATAGATTTTCTAAATATACAAACTCTTTCCAAATCTAACAAATGTTTTTACAAATTTAACAAATCCCTTAACTCTTAAAATCAATCAAACTTTTATAACTTCATCTCCCAATAATCCCTAATGACTTTGAGAATCTAAAGGGGGGTTATTGGGAGAAGGAGTTATAAAGTTTTGATTGAGTTTAAGAGTTGAAAGATTTGTTAAATTTGTAAAAACATTTGTAAGATTTGGGAAGGGTTTGTATATTTAAAAAAATCCATAAAACATATTTTATTATAATGAATTTGAAAATCTAAGCCATATAGGTAGTATTTTGAAAGGCTTGTTAAATCTTGTTTTATGAGTTAAATTGTTTAAAATCCATGTTCCAATAACACCATATTTTAATAGAATCATAGAATCTTTAAATCCAAACTTTTTGAATAACAAAGGATTTTGGATGGAATTTTAAAAATTTTAAACTAATAACAATGGATTCTATTAAAATTCTAAGAATGTATGAACCAATAATGATGAAATCTCAAAATTTTAAAATTCTTTAAAATATATCTCCCAATAACCCCTCATAAGTCATATACGTAGGTAGTATTTTGAAAGTGTTGTTAAATATTGTTTTATGAGTTAAAGTGTTTAAAATCCTTGTTCCAATAATACAAGTTTTTAATAGAATCATAAAATATTTAAAAACCAAATTTTTTGAATAACAAAGGATTTTGAATGAAATTTTAAAATCTTTAAACTAATAACAATGGATTTTATTAAGATTTTAAAAATTTATAAAGCAATAATGATAGAATCTCAAAGTTTTAAAACTCTTTAAAATCAATCTCCCAATAACTTCTTTAAAGAATTGTAGAATTTAAAGAATTTAAATTCTCTCAATAACCAAAGGCAACGATTTGGTTATATATATAGGATTTTAAGCAAGTTTAGTCTTTTGGAGTGCAAATTTTTTGATCTATGACGAATCTTTTGTTCATGATTTCAGAGTTATGATGTTTGGGGTTATATTGGACCAATTGTTTGGTACAACCCTACTAGATTGATTATGTTAGAACATAGATAGAGCCGGAAGCCGAAAATAAGACATAAGCCCGCACAAGTTACTACATCAAGTGAATCCAACCAGAGTTATACACTCGTTAAATATTAAACAAACTTGGGAATCTATCTGTGAATCCAGATTGAACCGAAGGGCTCCAAATATTAAAACGCGAGCATCCGTTTTATGTTTCTTTTTCTCTTCTCTCTCATTGCTTGAAACATCTAGTGATTGCACTGACGTAAAGGTGCAGCTCCAATGAGTCCACCAGGTTTTGAAGCTCGGTTGTAGCGTCCAGGTTGGAATATACAAGAAGTGCAACAGCGGCAAATAGAAGTAGAACCACAGTTGCTGAACCATTGAGGCTGCCACTTCCACCGGAGAGTCTCCTCGATATCACTTGGCAAGACTTGTCAGCTTCTTTGTAAAGAGAACCATTGACTCCTCTTTCAGTGATGGCTTTTTTGGCTTTTTTGTTCTAAAATCATCACAGTTTTAGGTCAGAGATGAAATTACAACCGAGTGGAGGAGGGTGAAATTAGTTATAGCTTAGAAGAGCAAGAGGCGTTACCTTTAGCATGAAGCTCTTCATAGTTTGACTGAGAGTGAGAGTATCACTCGGTGATGATGATAATGATAGTTTGACGGAATAATACTCCCATTCGTCTACAAGCTTTTTAAGAAGAGCAACACTAGCTTCAAGATTCTCCATATAGAGATTGTCCCACAGCTTCCAGCAATCAACGTTTTCGATCAGAGACCAGAGAGCAAGTGATGCAGCTTCCTTGGCTAAAAAAGTATTTCCTGTAACAACGGCAACACATTAGAACTCTATCTGGAGAAGAGAGAGGGAAGCAGAAAACTCAAGGATTCAAGGTTTTGGTTAACCTTCTTTAGCTAATTTCAAAGAAGAAGCGAGTATCTGTTGAGTGGCTTCTTTCATTTCCTCGCTTTCTGGTGTACCCTCAGGAATAAATGATGATACTTTGGGGTAATGAACCTTCCATTTGTCTACGCGTTTGTTAGGAAGAGCAAAACTCGCTTCTAGATTCTCCTTATAGAGATTGTCCCAGCGGCAGCGCTTGCAGCAATCGACGATTTCGGTCAGAGACCAGATAGCTTCCTTGGCTAAGATAGGATTTCTAATAGCATCTCCGGCTAATACCAAAGAACAAATGAAAAACTTTCGAGTGACTTGTTTCATTGCCTTGCGTGATGATGATGATAGCTTGAGGGACTGATCCTTCCATTTCTCTACAAGACTTTTAAGAAGAGCAACACTAGCTCTGTCTCTTATACACATCTAGATGTGTATAAGAGACAGACTTTGGGGTAATGAACCTTCCATTTGTCTACGCGTTTGTTAGGAAGAGCAAAACTCGCTTCTAGATTCTCCTTATAGAGATTGTCCCAGCGGCAGCGCTTGCAGCAAACGACGATTTCGGTCAGAGACCAGATAGCTTCCTTGGCTAAGATAGGATTTCTAATAGCATCTCCGGCTAATACCAAAGAACAAATGAAAAACTTTCGAGTGACTTGTTTCATTGCCTTGCGTGATGATGATGATAGCTTGAGGGACTGATCCTTCCATTTCTCTACAAGACTTTTAAGAAGAGCAACACTAGCTTCTATATTCTTATGATAGAGATTGTCCCAGTGCTCCCAGCAATCAACGTTTTTTGTCAGAAACCCGATAGCGATTTCTGTAGCTTCCTTGGCTAAAACGGGATTTTTAATTCCTTCTCCAGCTAATAATCTCAAAGAAACAGTGAATATCTGTTGAGTGACTTCTTTCGTTTCATGGCTTTCTGGTGCACCGGCAAGAGCGACTTCCTTCAACAAGGGATAGATTGCCTCAAACCTACTTGTAGCCTGTGTGAATTACAGAGACCACGCTCGCTTGTGATCAGAATCGACAACACGCATCAAGGTTTTGTTTATAAAATTCTAGTACTACTACTTACCTTTACTCTTGCGGATGAAGAAGGGAATGTAAGCCGCAGCAAGATCTCAAATGAAGGAGGTGGAATCAGTCGCTCTCCCTTCCAAACAGGAGCATCTATAAGTATGGTTCGAGCATCTGGTTCCGCCAAAATTCTGATAAGAAAAAGTGCATGAACAAGATCAGATGAGATGATTGAATGCATAGGAGGAAAGGAGATCACAAGAAAACTTTCGGCTCTCACTTTTCAACCAAACACAGGATGAGATGCCTGGACAGAGGGTCGCCGCTATGGACTAGTGGTAACAAGTTATGCGCCCATGAATACAAGCCTACAGATAGATTATCTTTGGAGGCCTGTCCACATATTACAACAGTTTTGATGAGTTTGAGCAAACAGATGACAGAAAACGCAAATTTCCGACACTCATAAGGGAGGGATCACAGGAACCTGAGATATCATCCAAATTGTAAGCGGAGCCAAGAGCTTTCTTTCATACGTATGGTTCACCCCCAGATGCGGCAATATGCCAGTGAAAAGATGAGGTTTGCTGCGCAGTACCATGGCTACTGCAACAAATATCGCCGCCTAATTGTAGAACAAAAATACAAGGTAATGGAGTTAGTTAAAAAAAAAAAAGAAAAAAAAAAGTAACTTGGACACACCAATTCAATCACGCAGACATAGATGAGGATTTCAAAATGGTTTTGGAAAACTACACTGGATTTGCGAGTAGGGTTTTCATCCTCCGGCCAGTCATTGAGAACTTTAAACACATCTTTAAGAATATAACTAAACGACCATGATACAAAGGCACGGAGTAGTCTATCGGGAACGTGTTGGTTGAGCCAATCGACTGATGTTTTGTAGACAGGATCAGGAATATGACATAACGGAACCTGTTTATAAAAAAGAAAAAGAAAAGATAATCATCACCTTCACGAACCTAACCTAGAAGACTTATGATTAGAAAATCTCACAACACAAAGAAAAAAGAAAAAGAAAAAAAAAAAAGCTCACATCGATCACATCGAACAGCTTGGACAAACGAGACGGCTCGAACATATCATACCATGGACATGTTACTCCCGAAAATGCTTTCCCATAGTAATCGAGAAATCTCATTAGCCGAAACCCCGCCAAAGGCGGATACGGATCCTATTAACAACCAAAAAACAAAACAAAAATTGAAAATTTGGATTTGTGGGGTTTTATCGATTTAGATCAGAATTTCACATCGCATGCACTTACGGGTACTTCGACGAGGAAATCCGCAAGATCTGAAGGGCCGATCTTCGCCGCAGCTTCGGCAAAAGACACTTGCGGCTCCTTCGCCTTGTCGGGTTTCTTCGGCTTTTCAGTTTCCTCCGCCTGCCGACTCGATTCATGCTCCTCGACGTTTTCGCCGTTGGGTAGGTTTCCATTCGCCACCGGTTTTTGCTTCCGATTGCGCTTCTGGGACCAGAATATGATCTCCGGGGATTCGATCGGATCCATTAGCTTCTTTACCCTTATTTTTCTCGATAATTCTCGACACTTTAACCTAACGATGAAAACTATATATATCCCTTAACTAATAAAAGGAACAATCTGAGGCTTCTCATCGCTTTTCACAAGCTTCTCTCTTATGTTGCCACGTCATCGCAATAAAGTTATGGAAACCTACTCTAACAACGAAAATCCAACAAGTATCTGGGCCACGATTATATTGGAAAGCCCAATATCTTATCAATTACAATTTATAACACATCTTTGTGACACGTGAGAAAGTCGATCGTCGTCTTCCTTCACTCAATAACCTAAATGCCTTTCCACAATAATGTCTCTCATAAATGGATTTTGCTAGTGATGTTAAAATGGACCTAACATCCGTGGGCTTAAACGTGCCTATTCTAATTTTTTTTGGCCCGTGATCCTTTTAGTTATGTTTAAAGATAAACGGTCAGAAGATGGTTGACCCGTGTAAATCCGTTTAGTTAACGGGGACACCCGTTTATTTTTTATTTTTTTTAATCAATCACTTAAAACGGGTCGTTTTAAAGCCGCCTTCTTCCTTTTGGCCTCTGTAAATCTCTAAAGTTGAAATCCGTAAATCTCTTGGAACCATCTAGAGTTGGAATCTTTGGTTCTCAGCTTCCTACTAAGTGATTCGAGCCTTGTGTTTTTATTGGGTTTCAAAAGCGTGGACGGCATTGCTTCTTTTCCTTTCCTATTTGTTTTTATTTTTTATTTTTATCGATCTGCTAATTGAGTGTTGATAAATAAATAACCTTTTGTAAAATAAGTCGACTGTTTTAAAATAAGTTGACTATGAAATCTCTCTTAGTTCAGTGGTTGACTAAACAGTTCATTAATACATCTATACCAGGAGGTATGGGTTTCGATTCCCCGAAGATGTGATTTCTGCAGGTTATTGGAGGCGAATCAGATAAGAAAAATTTCAAAAACGATGCAAGTAGAGCTATTCGTGGTAGGCTTGCATATTTATTGTAGATCTTTATGTAATAGATAAATTATCCTTGTAATTGTACTCATAATATTTAAGACGATAAAAAAATAAGTAGATCTTTGTGTAATAGATCAATTATCCATTAAAAATTATCATTGTAATTGTCCTCATAATATTTAAGACGACAAAAAAATAAGTAGGCCAACCCAACATATAAGTTGAATGTTGTGAAATAAGTTGACTTTTGTAAAATAAGTTCACTGTTGTAAAATAAGTCAACCATTCCTAAATAACAGTTGTAAAATATGTCCACAGTTGTAAAAGAAGTCGACTAACCCAAAATATAAGTCGATTATTGTAAAATAAATCAACTTCTGTAAAATAAGTCGTCTGTTTCAAAATAAGTAAAATGTTGTAAAATAAGTTGATTCTTGTAAATTAAGTTGACAACCAATTCAAAATAAGTCGACTATTGTAAAATGAGCCGACTATTGTGAAATAAGTATATTGTTGTAAAATAAGTCGATTAATCTAAAATAAGTCGACTATTGTAAAATAAGTCTACCAATCCAAAATAAGTCGACTGTTGTAAAACAAGTTGATGGTTGTAAAATAAGTCAATTATTGTAAAAAAAACTCGACTATTGTAAAATAAGTCGATCAATCCAAAGTAAATCGACTGTTGTAAAATAAGTCATCTGTTGTAAAATAAATCAACCAATCCAAAATATATAGTATGTTGTAAAATAAGTCGATCAACCCAAAATATAAGTCGAGTGTTATAAAATAAGTCAACCAATTCAAAATAAGCGGATAGTTATAAAATTAATCGACTATTGTAAAATAAATAAAATGTTATAAAATAAATCAATCAATCCCAAATAAGCACATATTTATACAAAATCCTTTTAATTATTTAGTTTTATTTTTCCAAAGTAATAGGAATATTTGAAAAATCGGAAGAAGTTTAAAAAAATGTTGGAAAAAAAAACGTGCAATTTTTATTATGAATTTGGTTTTTCTACCTACATCTTTGAAAACATATCTAAAACAATTATACTAAAATTAGAAATCAAATACATACAACATTCGAAAACGTGTAACCCAAACACACAAGTCTTTTGATCTAATAATGTTTTTCGTTCTTTTGCATGGACTTTTCAAAGCCAAATAGCCGCTAGCCTTGAGCAAAACTTCATCGAACTTAGACTTCAACGGTTCAACCTCGCGGACCTCCCATGACACCCGAAAACTCCATCGCACCACAGACAAGCTCTGTGGAAGTCTAAAGATAATGATGATGCACAAACTCCAACAACTCAAGAACAAAAGAAATCTTCGGTCTAGTCAATTACGAAAATTTGTATAATTATTTATCCGAATTTTACACACTTTTTATTCTTTTTATTTGTTGTTTAGCTTATAAATGATATAGTGGCATCTAATACCCATTTTGGACGAGACATTATGGACAGTATCGAACTTATAATCTATGGTCCATATGTTATAGATGCGCTAAGTTGTGGGTTTTTTTTTAATGTGAAAGTAAATATTACGTGAAGGTATATATCCCATTGAGAAAGTGAAACTTCATTGAATCCACTGATGGCTTTTGTTTCTCTGACCGGACAATCGAATAAGAATAAGTTGATATTTGCAGGAGCGTCAACAATTATAACGCTTCCATCCAATCCAAGTTAGGTTATTGTTGTAAGTGTTGAAAAACTAGTAACAACAGATTTCTGTGTTTTATACAGCACAAAAACGAATGCTGTTATTTCAATTTTAAATCTAATTAGTTAATTTTAGAAGATTGCACTGACTTTGGTGTTACACAACTCTTAAACTCTAGATTGATCCCAAACGATTTTAAGCTTTGTGTAAAAGACCTTAACCATACAAACCAAACCATGTCAAAAAAAAAAAAAAAAAAAACATTGTGTCCGAAAACAGGAATCACCAAGAGTTCAAAAGAAAAAAAAATTCTACAGCCACCAACGAGTAACAAGCAAACAGAGAATTTCTCCACCATCAACCATGCACCGTTGGCGTCACATGCTCAACCTCATCATCATCATCCTCATCTCCCCCTGCTTGAGCACACAATCACGTCAAAACTACCATATACAAGAAACGCAGATGAGTGAGTAAAAGATTACTAACCAAACGTCAATAACCTTTGAATGACCTTGACTGCTGCAGTCAGGACCTTACGATCTCCCGTAGAGAGTCGCGGTGTCCTACTAGGAGTTGCAGTAGATGGATGCCTGGGTTGGGTAGACTTTTCCTGCTTAATAAGCTGAGATCTACGTGTCCTTGTGGGTTGAGTTCTGGTTGATTTGACCAACTGATCAGGTTTCCTGCTTCACCGCAGCTGTTACTCTCTTATACACTTTAATTTCTTCCACCTCTTCAGTTGGAGCAATCTCATCCAGAACTTGAGAGCACAAGATCTGATAGATAAGGCTAGGAAACGGCAGGTAAAATTTTGTAGCTCCAAATCTACTCTGATAGATAATCTGATCGAATGCCATCTTCCCGAAATCAAAACGAAATCTGATTGCAGACTTTGTACACCAGTTTGCTCTTCTCGGATTTGGATACCCAAAGTTGTTTGTCGAAAGCCAGTTGAAGCAGCAGATCCGGTACAACAGACTCTTGTCCTGGGCAAACTATGAAAACAACAAGCCTTTCCACTTTCCACTCTGCAAGTTCATCGTCCGACAGCTCCTTCATCTCAACGACTTCTGCACGTTCGGCCAAATCACCAAGGTTGAACCATGAGTTAATGCGATAGGCTGACAATTCGAATTCTCTGCCTCTGACCCACACAAACACAGAATCTTCTCCTGGTTCGATCAGAGAGATGTGCACAGAATTACATCCTTGACAAACGGCTCAATATGGACAAGATTTCCAGCTAAACCAAATGCTACAATGAGTGACTCAACATCCTTGTGTTCTTCGCCAAACTCAATTACTTGTTCCTCTAACAGCGAGCGATTGATAAACGAGTCGTACCTGTCTTTTGCCTCTGCTGACAGAAACTTAGTCAGATCAAAGTCAATCTGACCCTTTCCTTTCTCAGATCGTGCTTTCTTACGACGGTGCAGCGATTCACCACTTCCTTCATCGTTTGCTGCAAATGCTTCTTTGTTAATTTGAGAAGTACACCTTTTGCGGAGTGATAAACGTCTAGAAGTGACCGACTAACCCTCCACCTTCTTACCCCTCCGGTTATTCTTAGAAACCTCCGATTGATTTACAGATTTATCCTGATGCAGAGCATCAATAGATGGTGCTTGAGATTTTAGAATCTGACCCGATGAGTTAGACGTTTCTTTATGTGGAGCAATCTCACCCTCGAACACGACTATAGCCAGAGGGTTATCTTCGATATGCACCCTCGTCTATATTTCCGCATCTGGTNGAAGGTGTTACTCATTTGTTGTTAATGTTGGCTCATATATATGTAGTGGCTATGTATAGAAAAATATTTTACTACTTATTATATTTCGAGTATAAAAATTACTTGTGTAGTGTTTTTTTATAGTTTTTAAATCAGAAGCAAGTACTGTATTAGTCTTTGTATATTTAAAGAATATGTTTGATTTATGTATGTTTGTTTTGATTTAGTTAAATTCAACTTGTTATGTTTAAATAGAAATGCTTATTTGGACAAATGAAGTTGATTTTTTTAATCTTATGTATAGCTTAATGCATTACTTTTAACTTTTTATTTGTTAAAAGCTCTCAAGTTTTTTTAATTAAACATTTTTATATAGATTTTTAAAGAGTTAGAATATAATAAATTAATTTTTAAGATGAATTTTTGTGTGTTAATTTAACTTTTTGATTATTGATTTCCATATTTGTTTTTTTGTTAGTTTAGCTTTTGTGACATTGAATTTCTATTTTATTTTGGCAAACGCTATAGATTTGGATTTTTGACATAACTTCTTTTTATCTATTTTGTTAGTTAAACTTTTTTTATCTTAATTTTTTTTTATACTATGAGAATTTTCGTTTTTCTGTTTTTTAATTTATTTAAATTGTTAATCATATTTAACATTTTTGTTTAATAAAAATGCTGATTTGAACCAATGAGACTGAGTTTCTTCGTCATATGTAAACGACCTCAATTACAAATCGACTGTTGTAAAATAAGTCATATGTTGTAAAATAAATCAATCAATCCAAAATATATAGTATGTTGTAAAATAAGTTGATCAACCCAAAATATAAGTCGAAGTGTTATAAAATAAGTTAACCAATCCAAAATAAGCCGATAGTTATAAAATTAATCAACTATTGTAAAATAAATAAAATGTTATAAAATATATCAATCAATCCCAAATAAGCATATATTTATACAAAATCCTTTTAATTATTTAGTTTTATTTTTCCAAAGTACTAGGAATATTTGAAAAATCGGAAGAAGTTTTAAAAAATGTTGGAAAAAAAAACGGGCAATTTTTCTTATGAATTTGGTTTTCTACCTACATCTTTGAAAACATATCTAAAACAATTATACTAAAATTAGAAATCAAATACATACAACATTCGAAAACGTGTAAACCAAACACACAAGTCTTTTGATCTAATAATGTTTTTCGTTCTTTTGCATGGACTTTTCAAAGCCAAATAGCCGCTAGCCTTGAGCAAAACTTCATCGAACTTAGACTTCAACGGTTCAACCTCGCGGACCTCCCATGACACCCGAAAACTCCATCGCACCACAGACAAGCTCTGTGGAAGTCTAAAGATAATGATGATGCACAAACTCCAACAACTCAAGAACAAAAGAAATCTTCGGTCTAGTCAATTACGAAAATTTGTATAATTATTTATCCGAATTTTACACACTTTTTATTCTTTTTATTTGTTAATTAGCTTATAAATGATATAGTGGCATCTAATACCCATTTTGGACGAGACATTATGGACAGTATCGAACTTATAATCTATGGTCCATATGTTATAGATGCGCTAAGTTGTGGGTTTTTTTTTAATGTGAAAGTAAATATTACGTGAAGGTATATATCCCATTGAGAAAGTGAAACTTCATTGAATCCACTGATGGCTTTTGTTTCTCTGACCGGACAATCGAATAAGAATAAGTTGATATTTGCAGGAGCGTCAACAATTATAACGCTTCCATCCAATCCAAGTTAGGTTATTGTTGTAAGTGTTGAAAAACTAGTAACAACAGATTTCTGTGTTTTATACAGCACAAAAACGAATGCTGTTATTTCAATTTTAAATCTAATTAGTTAATTTTAGAAGATTGCACTGACTTTGGTGTTACACAACTCTTAAACTCTAGATTGATCCCAAACGATTTTAAGCTTTGTGTAAAAGACCTTAACCATACAAACCAAACCATGTCAAAAAAAAAAAAAAAAAAAACATTGTGTCCGAAAACAGGAATCACCAAGAGTTCAAAAGAAAAAAAAATTCTACAGCCACCAACGAGTAACAAGCAAACAGAGAATTTCTCCACCATCAACCATGCACCGTTGGCGTCACATGCTCAACCTCATCATCATCATCCTCATCTCCCCCTGCTTGAGCACACAATCACGTCAAAACTACCATATACAAGAAACGCAGATGAGTGAGTAAAAGATTACTAACCAAACGTCAATAACCTTTGAATGACCTTGACTGCTGCAGTCAGGACCTTACGATCTCCCGTAGAGAGTCGCGGTGTCCTACTAGGAGTTGCAGTAGATGGATGCCTGGGTTGGGTAGACTTTTCCTGCTTAATAAGCTGAGATCTACGTGTCCTTGTGGGTTGAGTTCTGGTTGATTTGACCAACTGATCAGGTTTCCTGCTTCACCGCAGCTGTTACTCTCTTATACACTTTAATTTCTTCCACCTCTTCAGTTGGAGCAATCTCATCCAGAACTTGAGAGCACAAGATCTGATAGATAAGGCTAGGAAACGGCAGGTAAAATTTTGTAGCTCCAAATCTACTCTGATAGATAATCTGATCGAATGCCATCTTCCCGAAATCAAAACGAAATCTGATTGCAGACTTTGTACACCAGTTTGCTCTTCTCGGATTTGGATACCCAAAGTTGTTTGTCGAAAGCCAGTTGAAGCAGCAGATCCGGTACAACAGACTCTTGTCCTGGGCAAACTATGAAAACAACAAGCCTTTCCACTTTCCACTCTGCAAGTTCATCGTCCGACAGCTCCTTCATCTCAACGACTTCTGCACGTTCGGCCAAATCACCAAGGTTGAACCATGAGTTAATGCGATAGGCTGACAATTCGAATTCTCTGCCTCTGACCCACACAAACACAGAATCTTCTCCTGGTTCGATCAGAGAGATGTGCACAGAATTACATCCTTGACAAACGGCTCAATATGGACAAGATTTCCAGCTAAACCAAATGCTACAATGAGTGACTCAACATCCTTGTGTTCTTCGCCAAACTCAATTACTTGTTCCTCTAACAGCGAGCGATTGATAAACGAGTCGTACCTGTCTTTTGCCTCTGCTGACAGAAACTTAGTCAGATCAAAGTCAATCTGACCCTTTCCTTTCTCAGATCGTGCTTTCTTACGACGGTGCAGCGATTCACCACTTCCTTCATCGTTTGCTGCAAATGCTTCTTTGTTAATTTGAGAAGTACACCTTTTGCGGAGTGATAAACGTCTAGAAGTGACCGACTAACCCTCCACCTTCTTACCCCTCCGGTTATTCTTAGAAACCTCCGATTGATTTACAGATTTATCCTGATGCAGAGCATCAATAGATGGTGCTTGAGATTTTAGAATCTGACCCGATGAGTTAGACGTTTCTTTATGTGGAGCAATCTCACCCTCGAACACGACTATAGCCAGAGGGTTATCTTCGATATGCACCCTCGTCTATATTTCCGCATCTGGTGAGTTCTCCTCCACTGTATCCACCGCTCGTGCAGGCAGCGGGCTTCTTTGATTCGTCTGAGGCGACGCAGAACTTGAACCGACCAGGCGGGAGAGTCCGGAAAACAAGGCGTTCATCGTCTGATCTGACAGAGAGTACACGGGATTTCTTCACTAGAGAGAGAGAGATGAACCGTTCGGGAGAAAGCAAAGAGAAACTATTTGGCTTCTTTCCCCTTAAATGATATGGGTCAAATTTACCCTAAGCAACTCTCTCAAATTAAGAGATCAGTTGTAGTACTTAGGGATCGAATCCACAGAGAAGGGATAGTCACACAGCAGTTTTCTAATTTCGAATTAAGCTAAGAAATAATATGGAATTAAAAGACAGAAAGCAATTAAACGATTTAGATTCAGGAGACGAAACGCTAGGTTCAGGGAAATTCTCAGGTGATCTAAATTGCAGGTCTAGACAGAATGTTAGGAATTATTAAGATCTGTTCTCGAACTCGAATCACTAATGTAAAATCAACCAACTCTCGCTGCGAAGATTATCTATGTCTAAACCCTAGAATTCCAAATCTCTTTGCAAATTCTAACAATTCAAACAAGCATTAAAGTTCAGGTTCAATTGTTCACAAAACCCTAAACCAAATCTCTTTGCGAATAGGTATTTTGCTCATCTAACATTAGTTCAGGCAATCAATAATACTCTCGCATCTATTAATTAACCTAAGATCAGATTCTAGGTCGCGAAGCTAGAATAAGCATTAAACACAAATCCAGATAAAGAACTCTAATGATTTTATCCTAACAATTTAATTCGTCCTAACAATTCATTAATCACCTTTGAAAAACCCTAAACCTAACAAGCAAACTACTCAGACATGATCAATGAAACAGAAATTATAACTTGAATAGAAAGCATGAAAGAAATCAATAGAATAAATAAAAATTTGCTCTAAGGGAGACAAATTCTTCTCTCCAAAAACTATCTATAAATCTCTCTCTAAAATAATTGGTGGCCTAAACAATGGCTGAAAAACTATATTTATAGAAAAGGATTTTCGTCCAGGGGCAATCTTGTAATTCTTCAAAGCTTGAGTGATTTCCTTTTTCTGATGGAATTGGGAAACTTTGGCCGTCCTTCCTTGGTGTCGATCGACACAGATGGTGTCGATCGACACCCTGTGCGTAATTCCACTCTTCTGACTTCATCACTTCGCAGCTTCTTGCAGAATGCTCCAAAAAGCTTCAGAATCTCCAATTATGCTCCAAACGTAGTCCAACCTATAAAGACTCTAATAGGACTCTAAAAGTACCAAAAGACTCTATAAAAACACTTATATCATGGCCTAAAAGTGGGTAAAAACCATGATATATCAACTCCCCCAGACTTAGCCTTTGCTTGCCCTCAAGCAAAACAGAAACTTAGACTGAAGTAGAAGTTTGAAAACAGGAACTTCCGAGTACTTCTTTAAAACGCCACAGTGATTAACACTTCTTGAATCCACATGATATAGAGCCAACCTTAGGAAATGTTCAATGTACTTACCACAAGCTTAGCAATCCACCAGTTGAATCCAGACCCTTTCCTTGGTAAAATTTCGAACTCTAACATTGGTAATGCTAAAGAACTTTTCTGATTCTTTCCCTTCCTTAGTGCCTGAACAAGATATACTTTCTACAACTCTCCTATTTTCTCTTCCCTTAGTCAACTGCTGCCCATTTTCTGGGTGTTCTACAGATCTTTTCATTGACTTTTTCTTATTCTTTTAAGTCTTGGAATAGTGCTGCTCCTACTTGTGTTCCTTGTGAGGAGACAGGTTCATGAGCTCTCACTAATATTGTTCCTTGTGAGGAGACAGGCTCATGAGGTTCTTTGCACTATTATGTCGCAGACTTCTTATATCTTTTCTTTTCTCATGGGAAGATCAAGGAGAGACTGCAGATTTCTAATCTTATCAAAGCTGAAAGAGGAATCAAGTTCAGTGCATACCTAGTTCTTGTAAGAAATCTAAACTCGCCCTGTTAGATTGATCCACTTGCAGCTTTCTACTTAGTAAGACCTGCAATCAACTACTACAGCAATGGTCCCTCAAGTATCAACAATCTGCGGTTAGTTCCTATAAAAACTGAAAATTTCACTGATTTTGACTCAATAAAACAAAACGTTTTTGACTCTCAAAACAAAGCACAACGTCAGTAATCACCTCCCCTAGACTTAAACAACACTGTCCCCAGTGTTATCAAATCCGAAGTTAGCTAAAAGAAAGATTATAAACAACATAAAAGACCAAAATAGAAGACTTACCTTCGTCTGCGCGTGGTGTCGATCGACACAGATGGTGTCGATCGACACTGGTCAATGTCGAGTCCAATGTCTCCTGTTTCAACTGACTGAAACTAGGACTTAGTAAAACCAAAACGAAAATAAAAATAAAAACGTACCTAATAGTGGGTTGCCTCCCACTCAGCGCTCGTTTACAGTCATTAGCTTGACTGTGTCTGGGTTCAAACGTCTGGTGGATCAGAGGGTGGCATTGAATGCTTCCCAGACGAATGTCTTCTCATCCAAGATGGTGTATAGGCGTTAGATGCATGAGATCGCCCAAGGAAATGAGGAACAGCAGCAGGGTGTGCCTTGAGTTCGGGTGGGATACTTCGTTTTCCTGCAACATCATCAAAAGAAACAGCAAGCCTTCTACGAGAATCTCGTGGCTTGGATAAGTGCGCAGCAGCTTTTGAACCTTTAATGTTCTTATTGACAAGATCAGGAGGTTTGGAATTCATTCCAAGAAATGCGTACCTTTGCTTCCTTCGTGGTTTGTGGCGTGAAGGATTGGGAGGCTTCTGCTTGATATCACATGATGGATTTGCAGCCTTGGGAACAGCTTCTGGTGTGATCCGCGGAGGGTGTCGATCGACACATCTGGTGTCGATCGACACTGAGTCAGTAGCTCGAATGTCTTCATTTTTTCTGCAACTCAGCTCTGCAATTCTTGCTTCTATGGTGAAAACGTCTTCCTTCATCAACTTAGCACTGATTAGACCTTCACTTTCACCAATAGTTCTGAAGATATGATTGCTTCCACCCCAATCTTCAAGCTTCACATTTTTCTTAGAATTCTCACCCCAATGCTTCTTGAACAACCAGCTTGTTCACTTGCTCTTTAGAATCCAACTCCTTGTCACACTCAGCAGTAGTGTCATCTGAAAGCTCCTTGATTGGGTCTTGATCCATGGACAATTCTACTGAAAAAGATTGACCATCGATGGTGGAAGGTCCTCTTAACTTGTCCATGTCAAAATTCATGACAACATCACCCAAATCAAGCTCCATTTTCCCTTTTCTCACATCAATGATGGCACCCGCTGAAGCCAAGAATGATCTTCCCAAAATAAGAGGGTCTGCAGGCTCTTCATCATACTTCAAAACCACAAAGTCTGTGGGAATTATGCAGCCTTCAATCTTCAGGGGAACATCTTCTAGAACACCTTCTGGGATTCTCTTTGATCGATCAGCTAGGATTAGAGAGATTCTGCTTGGCTTGAAATCAGTCATTCCAAGTCTCACAGCAACTGAGTATGGTATCAAGTTAATACTTGAGCCTAGATCGCAGAGAGAACGCGGAAACCGTCCTGTTGAGATTGAGCAATCTAGCACAAAGTTTCCTGGATCAGGTAACTTCTCTGGAATTCTCCTCTGCATCACAGCACTGACTTGTTCAGAAACCCACTTCTTCTTCTTCTTTCTTGGAACTATGTTCAAGAGAATTGCATTTATGTCTCTGGTAAGCAATGCTCCTTCTTCAGGACTCACACCGTTTGCAACCATTCTCTTGACATATCTTCTTAATGCAGGTGAAAGTTGGACTGCATCAACTAGGGGTAGCTCAACCATCAGCTTACTCATCATCTCCTTGCATCTGGCTTCTTCTCTCTCCTGTTTAGATCTTCTGGGAGGCAGGGGGTAGGGTATCTTAGGCTTATACACTCTTTCCTCTTCGAGTTTTGAAGGTTCAGCGCGATTTGGTGAAGTCTGGGCATGGTGTCGATCGACACCAGCCTTGTGTCGATCGACAAACTGGCTCGAGCTCTCGATTTCGCGATGTTCTTCGGGCGTCGATCGACACTCAGTAGTGTCGATCGATACTGGATCTGCAGATGCGTCTGGAGCTTCTTCTTCGATTTCCTCCAACTCCACAAGGTCTTCAGCACTTAGATTCTTCTTCTCCTCTGGTTCCAGCTTGCTTCTGCTCCTTGTCGTGATGGCATTCACATGGCGTCTTGGATTTGTATCTGTTTTCCCAGGAAGAAATCCTTCTTGCCTATGAACAGCTTCTGCGGTTTGAGCAACTTGTACAGCCAGCTTCTTCATGTGAGAGTGTATGCTCTCAATCTTCCCATTCAGATCAGTGTACAGGTCGTCGATTTTTCCATTGAAATCCACTGTCATCTTCTACTGTCCTTCCAAAATGTGCTCTAGCATGGACTCCATCTTGTTGTCTTGTGCAGGAGGCTTCTGGTAGGAAGAAGAACCATAAGTTCTTTGGAAGTTGTTGCTCTGAAAAGGCTTCTGGTAGGAAGAACCATAGCCTTGCTGATTGTTGAACCTCTGTCCTTGAAAACGAGCTTCATTTATGTAGTTAACCTCTTCTTCTTCAGGCTCAAAAGTCTCCACTTCTGCAAAGTGAACTTGCTTCTTCCCCACCAAGAGATTGTGTACATTGTCCAGCTTCCTGTTGACTTCAGCAATTTGGCTTCCTCCATTCACTCCAGCGTGTTGTCTTCTTTCGAAGTCTGCGTTCTTGGTGCTGTTACTAGAGGCCAAATTCTCTATAAGCACCACTGCGTCTTCTGGGTGTCTGGTGTTGAAGTTGCCATTGCTTGCAGCGTCTAAAGCCATCTGGTACCTCCAGTCAATCCTGCGGTAGAATATACCGATAAGCTGCGGCTCGCTCAAACCATGATGTGGGCAGTCCCTCTGGTAAAATATGAACCTCACCCAAGAAGCTTTGAATGCTTCACTGGGTCCTTGGGAGAATGTAGTGATCTTCATTCTCAGCTCTTCCGATCTCGCATCATCAAAGAAATTGCAAAGGAATGCATTCTTTGTGTCTTCTCATGTGGTCAAAGATCCTGGTGGCAACTGCTTCAGCCAGTATGATGCATCTCCAGCAAGCGAGTAAGGAAAAAGCTTGCAGAAGAGATAATCATAGGTCACTCCATTAGCCTTGATGCTTGAGGCTAAATCCTCGAATCTCTCGATATGATCCATGGGGTGCTCGTTGAGAAGACCATGGAAAGGATTCTGAGCTACGAGCTGGAAGTAGGCAGGCTTCAGCTCAAAGTCATTCCTTTGAAACGCAGGAGGACGGATCGCAGCTCTATTAGCATAGAACTGATCTGGGCGGTTGTACTCGCCTAATGTTCTTATACGTCCAGCTTCTGCAGGTGCTCGGTGTCGATCGACACCAATGTTGTGTCGATCGACACCCTCTGGTTCTGCGATAATAACCCCGTTCTCATCTATTTTCTGGCCTTGGTTGTTCCTTCGGTGCCCTTCTGTATCGAACAGATTGCCAGCTTCATCCCTCGTCAAAATCACAAGCCCCGCCATCTCTGTCTGCGAAGGGTGTCGATCGATGCTATTGGTGTCGATCAATGCCTTGGCAGCTTTTCAGTTTGTTCGTTCTAGATGTGCTAGCGCCTGGTTATCAAGTCTGATTAGCTCCTGATCCTTGTTGCTCCTGGTACTGCGATTAAGCATACACCTGAAACCAAGAATAAGAAACTAAAAATTAGTAACTAAAACAAAAATAAAACCTAGACAAAATTCTAATACTAGAAATCTGTAGGCAACTAATTCCTTCCCCGGCAACGGCGCCAAAATTTAATATGGGTCAAATTTACCCTAAGCAACTATCTCAAATTAAGAGATCAGTTATAGTACTTAGGGATCGAATCCACAGAGAAGGGATAGTCATACAACGGAATTCTAAGTTCGAATTAGGCTAAGTGAGAATGTAAAACTAAAAGACAGAAAGCAAATAAAAACGGTGTAAACTTCAGGAAACGAAACGCTAGGTTCAGAGAAATTCTCAGGTGATCCAAATTCTAGGTCTAGACGAAAGTTAGGAAATATTAAGATCCATTCTTGAACTCGAAACACTAATGTAAAATCAACCAACTCTCGCTGCGAAGATTATCTATGTCTAAATTCCAGAAAACCAAATCTCTTTGCGAATTCAAACAATTCAGACAAGCATTAATATCAGGTTCAATTGTTCACAAAACCCTAAACCAAATCTCTTTGCGAATAGGTATTTTGCTCATCTAACACTAGTTCAGGCAATCAATAATACTCTCGCATCTATTAATTAACCTAAGATCAGATTCTAGGTCATGAAGCTAAAATCAGCATTAAACACAAATCCAGATGAAGAACTCTAATGATTTTATCCTAACAATTTAATTCGACCTAACAATTCATAATCACCTTTGAAAAACCCTAAACCTAACAAGCAAACTACTCAGACATGATTAATGGAACATAAATCATAATTTGAATAGAATGCATGAAAAATATCAATAAAAGAAATAAAGGAGTTCCAAATTTGCTCTGAAGGAGACAAATTCTTCTCTCCAAAAACTCTCTACAAATCTCTCTCTAAAATAATGTGTAGCCTAAACAATGGCTGAAAAACTATATTTATAGGCATAAAACACGAATTGGGCAGACTTGTAAATAATGGAAACTTCTTGTGATTTCCTTTTTCTGATGGAAGTCGCAACTTTGCGTTGGTCTCGTCTGGTGTCGATCGACACACATGGTGTCGATCGACACTCTGTGCGTGATTCTACTCTTCTGACTTCATCACTTCGCAGCTTCTTGCAGAATGCTCCAAAAAGATCCAAAATCTCCAATTATGCTCCAAACGTAGTCCAACCTATAAAGACTCTGAAAGGACTCGAAAACTAACAAAAGACTCTATAAAAACACTTATATTATGGTCCAAAAACGGGTATAAACCATGATATATCAATAAAATCCTAAGCAAACTCCCTCCAAATTTGCAAATCGTTCCTCGGAAATGGGCCTCCCTTTTTTTATTTGGGCTTGATCCACATCAAAAATCTGTCACTTAATACTCACACAGAATCATCAGCCGAATTTTTATCTATAAGCTTTGTCATACTATTTGATATGCGTGCCTTTAAGCCAATCCAACACCAAGTTTAACACCACAGACAATTTGACCCAAAAGCTCATACACATTGTGGGGGACTCACATCAAGATTGATCATCATGAGCATAACTTATGGCGATATACTTAGAAATCATACCTCGGGTCAGTTGTATGTGATTTTTATCAGACATCCACAAGTTGACCCAGAGCAAACAGCAGGAACATGCCAACAACCATTTATTCCCACAAGAGACACTCAGTTTTGGTCTTTGTGACTAGCTTTCACACCGACATGCCTTTCTTCCAGAAATATCAGTTCAACCTTGAGTCAACAGCCAGCTGATCAACCACAGAATCCTGAGGAAGAAGTTTTTTCTGCTCTGTTGAACCATCATTTGATCCGTCAAAAATCAAGATCATCAGATTCAGCTACATAGTGGCCACTATATCTATGTAGACTCTATCTGGATCATTTTACTCATCCAAAAAAAAAAAATTATGTTTTATCCAGACGGCCCATAGCAGGATAAACTTACTTTCATCTTTTTTTGTGGCTAATACAGTTTTCTGACTAACTAACCTGTTCTGACGAATCTAGAATAGCATATCAGGCAGCCCTCTTTCACCAAGCTCTACATAAACAGAATTTTGAGTCTCTCACAATTATTCTTCCTTTTGTACATGTTCTTGTGCCTGCTCCTGTCTCAGGTCCACTCAAACCATACAACATATTAGATTTCAAAGACACCAATGGACTGTCTCAGATTTACGAATCTATTAAAGTCCAAAGGTTTGGTAAACAAATCAACCAATTGATGATCAGTGCTCACATGATCAACCTCAATGATTTTCTCCTCAACAAGTTCACGAATGAAATGATGTCTGATGTCTATGTGTTTTGTACGTGAGTGTTGTACTAGATTCTTGGCAATATTTATAGCACTTTCACTATCACAGTGTATTAACAGAGATTCAGAGGTCATACCATAATCGGCCATCATCTGTCGCATCCATAAGAGTTGAGTGCAACAGCTTCCCAGTGCTACGTACTCTGCTTCAGCAGTGGACAACGACATGTTGTTCTGTTTCTTGATGTGCCATGAGATCAAGTTGTTCCCAAGAAGAAATGCCCACCACTTGTACTTCGTCGATGATCAAGACATCCAACCCAATCAGCATCACAATATACTCCCAAGTTCCTGTTGGTATCCCTGGAATAAAACAACCCCATATCGGCAGTGCCCTTGACAAATTTGATGATTCGTTTAACAGCCTGGAGATGAGACATTTTAGGTCTAGCTTGATATCTTGCACAGATGCCCACACTCAGACACAAATCTGGACGGCTGGTTGTAAGGTATTGCAGACTTCTGATCATTCCTCGATACAATATGGGATCATCATCTTCACCATGTTCATCACGAGACAGCTCTGTACTCGCTCCAATAGGAGTCATTGCTGCTTTGCACGTCTCTAGCCCAAACCGGGTTACCAGGTTTCTGGCATAGGTGCTCTGTGAGATGGTAATACCCTCCATAGACTGTTTTACTTGAAGCCCCAGAAAGTGCGACAGCTCTCCTACCATGCTCATTTCAAATTAACTTGTCATCATGGTCACAAATGCATATACCAACCCTTGATTGGTACCTCCAAACACAATGTCATCCACGTAAATCTAGACAACCAGAAGCCTGTTCTGGTTTTTCATGGATGAACAATGTCTTGTCTACACTGCCTCTCTGATACTTCTTGGATATCAGAAACGTTGTCAGCCTTTCATACCACGCCCGAGGGGCTTGCTTTAACCCATACAAAGCTTTTTCATCTTGTATACATAGTACGAATATTCAGGATTTTCAAAGCCCTTAGGTTGTTTAACAAACACCTCCTCTTGTAATATTCCATTTAGGAACGCACTGTTTACATTCATCTGATGTAACTTGAAGCGCATGTGACAAGCCATTCCAATCAGAAGTATGATGGACTCGAATCTGGCAACAGGTGCAAATGTCTCTTCGAAATCAACTCCTTCCACTTGCGAGTACCCTTGAGCTACCAAGCGTGCCTTATTGCAAACCACTTCCCTATTTTCGTCGATCTTATTCTTGAAGATCCATTTGGTACCCACGATATTGCCAATGTTCGGTCTAGGAACAAGTGTCCACACTTGACTTCTCTCGAATTGTTCCAGTTCTTCTTGCATTGTGATGATCCAAAACTCATTTATCAATGCTTCCCTATGATCTCTTGGCTCGAATTTTGCAACAAAACATGCAAGATCTATCATTGCAAAATTTCCCTTAGCCATTTGCTTATAATCATATTTTATCCCACGATTCACCCTATCACTGGGCACCAGCTTCTTGGCCTAGAGTTTGGATACCACCGGAGCTGAATCAAGTACTGGAGATTCCATTTGGATGGAATCATCAGCCCCTTCACTCTCATATTTTGCCTCAGATTCATCCCTATCATCATTATCATTTCTGTATGCAGTGGTGTCGTTTACAACAGGCTCACTAGCTTCAGCGGCAGTCACATCAAAACGCAATCCTAATCCCGACGCATCATCAAATACTACATTGACTGCTTCTTGGACTTGTCTAGCCTTTTTGTTGTAAACTCTATAGGCTGTACTCGTGCCAGAGTATCATCACTCTTGGCGTCAAACTTGCCCAAATGATCTTTATCATTCAATATGTAGCAAGTGCAACCGAACACATGAAAGTAGCTAACAGTTGGCGGTTTTCCTTTCCACAATTCGTAAGGTGACTTGGATGTACCTTTTGTGATGTATACCCGATTGATGACATAACACGCAGTGTTGACAGCATCTGCCCATAAGTGTTTAGCAACTTGATTCCCAATCATCATGGCTCGTGCCATTTCTTGCAATGTCCGGTTCTTCCGTTCAACCACACCATTCTGTTGTGGTGTTCTTGGTGCTGAGTATTGGTGCACAATTCCTTGTTCAGCACTGAATCGGTCAAAAACTTCATTTTGAACTCACCTCCATGATCACTTCTGATGTATTTAATTCTGGTTTTCTTCTCGTTCATTAACTGAAGTGCCAGAATCATGAACATTTGGAATGTTTCCGATTTTTCTCTCATAAACTTGACCCAAGTGTACCTTGTAAAGTCGTCCACAAGTACAAACACATATTTTTTTACCACCAATACTTTCTATTTGGACTGGCCCTATCAGATCCATATGAATCATGTCTATTGGTTGCTTAGACTGAATCTCCTGGATCCTTTTGTGTTGCACTTTGACTTGCTTCCCTTTCGCACACGGTCCACAGACAAAATCCGATTCCACATCTAGCTTTGGCATTCCACGAACAACTTCATGCTTTCCCAATTTAATCATTGTTCTGAGATTCATGTGACCTAGTTTCTGATGCCATAACTGCATGTCATTTGGCTTTGTTGCTGACATACATTGTTCGGTTGGTTTCCACATGTAGCAATTATTACCAGATCGGATTCCACTCATCCTGATCACTCCTTGCTCAGCAACTGATCAGATTCACCTTCAAACCTTCCACAAGATACACATTGACTAAATCTGGTGTGTTGGTACCTGATGTGTTACCTTTACCTTTGCCTTTGATTTTTCCCAGAACTCATTTTTTCAATTCTCTTGATGTTCTCTTGACTTCCAGTCATGTGTCTGGAGCAGCCACTATCAAAATACCATGCCTTGGCTTCTGGAGTTTCACCATCAACGGTGTATGCCACATAGCCGTACAGATCCTCCTTTCTTCTCCAAACTTGACTCTGTTGATGATGATGCCCATGATAATTTTCCTGCCGCTGAGCCCTGGTTCTGGTCCGTATACGATCTTAACAGAATGCTTGAATATGGCCTGGTTTTCCACAGTAATAACATCCTGGCATATCATACACTTTTCTGAACTTTGTAGCATATGGCTGATACCTTGGAGGAAACCAGTTTCCTTCATTCCTTCTGATAATAGGATTTTTTGTCAATATTTTGGACTGATTGTCGACACCGTGAAATCCCAAGCCAGATGTCCTCGCTCTTCTGTTGCCATCAACATGTTGTATCCTATCAGATCATTTTTCATGGACGGGTTCTATTTTAACATGTCGACTTTTCTCAGTACCTTTCACAAAACTGGTCTGTCTGCCGGAAGATTCTCCAAACTCATAACTGAGACCCCTGCTTCCCTTGCCTATTCTCCCCATTGACAGAACCTTGTCAAGACCTTTTGTACCTTTACTCAGCATCTTAATATTCTTCAACTCTTCCTCAAGGCGTCCTTCCAGTTCTCTGCGTTTCTCAGTTTCTTTATCAAGTTTTTCTTTAAGAAATTTCATTGAGTCCAGACAATCCTGTTTATTCATCTTTTATATCACAAGTTCCAACTTCAAGGTTTCACAGACTTCTGTCAGTTCCTCTTTTTCTTGAACCAGTCGCTTTTTTTCGTCTTGTAATTTTATCAGTGTCTCACAAAGAAGTTTATTCTCATCATACAGTTTTTCTGCATCATCTATTTCTCTGTTCGACTCACCATCTGTGTCAGCATCTTCGTTGACGATACCCAGGTAAGCAACAAAATTTTGCAGGTTAACATTATCCTCATCACTGTCATCCTCAGATTTTAATTCGATGCTGACAAACTACCTCTCTTTCTTTGTGCCTGCCCCCAACACAGTCAAATTTGCTGTGTCCAGATCCTTTGCACTCTGTACACTTGAGACTTTCTCGTTTTTTAACGGTTGGACATTCCACCTTGATATGCCCAAAACCTTCGAATTCATGACACTGAATCTCTGTTCTTCGAGTACTCTTATCAAACTTCTGATCTCCAACAAATTTGTTGAAGTTCGAACCGAATTTTTTCTGTCCTTTCTCAAATTTCTTGATGTGCTTGAAACCTGTCCATGAGACATCTCAAGAATTTCTTCACCAATTTTTTGTCTTTGTATACCTTTCCTAGGATAATTGCCTCATTCGCAATAGATTTCAGCTTTCCACTGAATGCTTCAACGGTTTCATCTTCTCCCATAGTGAGATTTTCAAACTGTGTTGCAAGCATATCAATTCGACTTCTCTTGACAGTGCTTGTTCCTTCATACGATGTCTGCAAGGTTTCCCAAGACTCCTTTGCAGTGGTACATCCTTGTACCAACTGGAACTGATCTCTGGTGAGTTACGTCCAGATCACTGACAGCGCCTTTGAGTTAAACTTTGACAAGTTTTTCTCTTCAATGGTCCATTCTCTCTTTGGTTTGGGATGTACCACACCTCCAGCATCAATAACCACCGGTACCGTCCACCCTTCTTCTACCATAGTCCACACATCTTCATATATCCCTTTGATCAAGGCTTTGATCTCAACCCCACCAACCAAAATTCTCTTTCTCCAGTAGCAGTGGTTTCATTGATCCAAACTGTTGAATGTTTTCCATACTACTTCCCAGATCACACCTGATTAAAAGAACAAACAATCTTTAGCAGATGTCTGCTCTGATACCAATTGTAACTGTTGATAAACTAGCAACAACAGATTTTTGTGTCTTGGACAGCACCAAGACGAATGCTATTAATTCAACTTAAATTTTGTTAGTTAATCTTACAAGATTACACTAACTTTGGTGTTACACAACTCTAGAACTCTAGATTGACCCCCAAACGATTCTAAGCTTTGTCTAAAAGACCTTAACTAGATCTCACAACTTGTGAATCTAAAATTACAAAGAACACTCACCTATTAAGCTTACTAGAATTCTCTAAAAGGGTAAGCGCCGTATGATAAGAAGTGTATCAAGTGTTAACCCTAACACATGACACTACAAGAAAACAGTCAATTTGCGACGGAAATTTGCGACGGCAATTTTCCGTCGCAAATTTGCGACGGAATTGCATGTATATTGCGACAGTACAAAAAAGATGACGCAAATACGTCGCAATTTTGCGACGACAAGAATCATCGCAAAAACGTCGCAAATGGCGAGGATTTTGCGACGGAAAAGTTCCGTAGCAAATTTGCGACGGATTTGCGACGCGATAAATCCGAATCAATATTTGCGACGGAATCGCGACAGAACTGCGATGAAAACAAAGTAGGTAAACCACGTTTTCCATAAGTCACACCTAACCTCACATGCAGGAGTAAATCGTCGCAAAATTGTCGGCTACTATCGCAAATCCGTCGCAATTATATCGGATGCCGTC
>JAHZTW010000001.1:255682959-255801065 GCA_020283515.1 Alliaria petiolata
GTTGGGGGGGGGGGGGGGGGGAAGCGTTACTCAATACAAACTACGTCCTCAACAAAATTTCACACAAGAAAACTGGCAAAACGGCATATGAACTTTGGAAAGGAACTGTACCTTCGTACAAATACCTCAAAGTGTGGGGGTGCTTAGCAAAGGTTATTGTACCACCTCCTAAGAAGCTGACAATTGGACCTAAAACGGTTGATTGTATCTTCATCGGATATGCGCACAATAGCAGTGCTTATCGATTCCTAGTACATAAGTCAGATGTACCGGATATCCATGTCAACACGATAATGGAATCTAGTAATGTGTCTTTCTTTGAAAACATCTTTCCGTGTAAAGATAAACAAAGCAAGAAACGCACTCATGATGAAAGAGACGCTAGCATCTCTATAAATGAGGAGAGCACGTCTGGAATTTCAGTAAATGAAGCAGAAGATGAACCTAGACGGAGCGAAAGAGCTCGCAAAAAAAAATCTTTTGGTGATGATTTTTTATAGTATTTCTCACTGAGAATGAGCCAAGGTCATTCACGGAAGCCATGTCTACACCTGATGCACCTTCTTGGAAGGAAGCAGTCAATAGTGAAATTGATTTTATAATGCAGAATCATACCTATGGGATCACCGATTTACCTCAAGGGTTCAAGCCACTAGGGTGTAAATGGATCTTCAAAACCAAGTTGAAGAGAGATGGGTCAATTGAGAAGTACAAGGCTAGACTTGTGGTTCAAGGATTCAGACAGAAAGAAGGTTTAGACTTTTTTGACACTTATTCGCTAGTGACGAGAATAACTTCAATCAGAATGCTGATAGGAATTGCAGCCCTGAGAGGTCTGGAAATTCATCAGATGGATGTAAAAACGGCCTTTCTAAATGGTTAGAAGAGGAGATTTACATGAAACAACCTGAAGGATTTATAGTCACAGGTCAAGAACACAAAGTCTGTAGACTCGTGAAGTCATTGTATGGTCTGAAACAAGCTCCGAAGCAATGGCATGAAAAATTTGACAATGTAATGATGTCAAATGGTTTCAGCATAAACGAGTGTGATAAGTGCATTTACATCAAGTGTACTCCTCACATATACATCTTGTTGTGTCTATACGTTGATGACATGCTCATCATGGGAAGTAATAATTATATCATCCAACAAACCAAGATAATGCTTAGTGGTCAATTCGACATGAAAGACATGGGTCTTGCGGATGTTATCCTTGGCATAAAGATCACACGCACCGCTGAAGGCATCACTTTGTCTCAAGGTCATTATGCTGAAAAAGATTCTTGAGAGGTTCAAGACCTACTCAAACGGAACGGCGAAGACTCCTGTAGATTCGCAACTACACTTGACAAAGAACTCCAGTGAAGCTGTTTCACAAGTGTAATACGCAAGGGTCATTGGAAGTCTGATGTACTTAACCAATTGTACAAGACCAGACCTTGCACATTCGGTCAATGTGTTAAGTCGTTACACAAGTAATCCAGGTTATACACACTGGAAAGGCATAACAAGGGTATTAAACTACTTGTGATACACCAAGAGTTATGGGCTGCACTACGGTAAAGAAGCAGTATCTTTTGAAGGATATAGTGATGCAAACTAGATATCAGACTCAAAGAATTCAAAATCCACAAGTGGATATGTCTTTACTCTCGGTGGTGCAGCAATATCTTGGAAATCTTCCAAACAAACTCTGTTAGCAAGATGCACAATGGAATCTGAGTTCATCGCGCTAGACAAAGCAGCAGAGGAAGCAGAATGGCTAAGGAATTTCCTTGAAGATATCCACATGTGGGAGAAATCAGTGCCAGCATTACGAGTATATTGTGATAGTCAATCAGCCATAGCTCGGGCATTGAGTAATCAGTATAATGGTAAGTCTAATCATATCAGAAGGTGACATAAAACCATTAGACACTTGATCTCAACGGGTGTAATATCGATCGATTACATTAAGTCAGCTCAAAGGTTTAAATAGAGATCAAGTTTTGAAATCATCAAAGGGAATGGGTTTATTGCTTATAACTAAAGAGGATGTTTGATGGCAACCCCACATATGTGACTGGAGATCCCAAGATCTAGGTTCAAAGGGATAACTAAGTTAAACAGAGTCTGATGAAAGCACTGAAAGACATAACGTCTGTGCCTATCTCCCAAAACGATGTACAGTGCTTCCTGTAAGTATTAAATGATAAGTTTTATACTTTTAATGATTTTGAGTAGCTTTCATAATATAGAGTATAACAGGATAGTTGTGTATATGTCAGCAGCTCTAAGAAATCACCTAAGACAAGGCTATATCTCCAAGTTCACTCATGAAGACCAGGCAAGTTCACGGCCACAATGAACATAATATAGAACTGAGTTCTACGAGAAGATGAAACTGGGTTGTACCTGTTGTCTAAGTTTATACAAAAATCCGGGCGGTTCAAGACATCATGTTCACCTCCTGGCCAAGTAAACTCGACAGATATCGACAGTGAATAGTTTAAGGCTGAAATATGCTACTATATCATACACAATTAATTTTTTGCCTATACTCTCGAAAAGTCATAGTGTCAAGTCCTAGTGTGTCTGCATAGTCTTTCGAGTTAGTAGAGTCTGCATTTGTTTAGATATCATTATATTCATGTGGGGATTGTTGGAACAAAAAATTAATAAAGACAATTGGGCTTTATTATTTTGTGTTTTGTGTGAATAAGAGATGGGTTGAGACCCAAACAAATGAAAGAGGCTAAAACAAATGGAATGTTTCCATTAGCTATAACTTCTTGTGGAAGAAGTTAAAATAAATAGAAAGTTTCCGTTAGCTATAATTCCTTGTGGAAGAGGCTTAAACAAATGTAAAGTTTCCATTCATTAGAACTTTTTGTTAAATTTAAATTATCCCACATTGGAAACTTGAAATGTTTTCAAAGTCCCCTCTCATACTATATATATGATGGGTTAGTCTCTCTTTTCAAATCATCCAAATATAGATTAGATAACCAGATCATTAGATCAGGTATTCAGATCCAAACACAAATTGCAGCAAATCCCTCTCGTCAATACTGTCTTATGGTGAGTCTCGAGAGTATAGCGTAGATTCTTTAGTTCGCAGATTCAATAGTCGAGTGCTGCGACTTTAGTCTCAAACACGGTTGTATCATGGGATTCTGAATCTTTACAAACCGCCACATTGCGGGAGATTTAAAGAATTAAGGAAAGAGATCATATCTCGACTCCGTGTAATCGTATTTCTTTAAAAGGTTTTATTCAAACGTTTTATAAATTCTTATCGGTTTCAATCGTTTTAGTTTCGTGATTTTCAATATCGATTCTCGCGGTTCTACAACATAAACCTTAAAACTAACCTCTTCTTTAACACAATGCAGTACTACGAAACCCGTGAGAAAGAATACTACGATATGGTTCAAGGCCAGAGACGTCAGGACTATGGCCAGAACCACCAGGAATATGGCCAAAGCCGCCAGAGCTATGGACATAACAACCAGGGATATGGTCAGAGCCAGACCCGTCCAGTATATGGGCATAGCCCGACTCTAAACCACCGTAGTCATGGTGGTTTTCTTGATGGGTTGTTCAAGGGTCAAAATGGCCAAAAGGGTCAGAACGGCCTAGGGGCGTTTCTAGGACAGCACAAGAGCCAAGAGGCTAGCAAGGGCGATGGACATGGAAAGCTCTTAGGACAGCACCAGAAGAAAACTCATGAGACAAACAAAGGTCTTAATGGCCTAGGAATGTTCATCAACAATGGAGAGAAGAAACATAAGAAACAAATGAGCACAAGAAGAAGAAGAACAAGGATGGACATGGCAGTGGCAATGAGAGTGGAAGCAGCAGCGGTAGTGACATCGAATAAGTCAAATGCTTTCATAAGCGTGATGCCTCCAAGCAGGGTCGGCCCTGAGATTATGTGAGCTTGAAACAAAATTGAAAATGAAAGTTCAAAATTTTTGATGGAAAAGTTAATATGCAGCATAATTTTAACTATAAATTGATTTGAGAATAAACCTTAATGATCACTACAGAAATATTGTTTGAAAACATATACCTGTCATGGGTAAGGAAAAAATTCTGATGGATTCACAGCAAGGCGACGGCAGAGATATGATTTGTTACAGGAAAATAAAAAAACTTTAAAGTATTTTGTGAGGTGTGTGAGAAAAAAAAATTATAGAATAGAATATATACATCGGGTCCCATTGGTTTTATTTCTTTTTTCACATTTCCTTAACTTAAATAAGAATTTGTCAAGTTTTCATATATTTAATTATATATATATTCATGCCTTAGAATAACAGAGGTCTTAAAAAAAATCTTTAAAAACGGGGGCTTAAGGCTAAGGTTTATATGCTCAAATTTACCATAGAGCTACTCTTTCAAATTAAGAAATCACTGTAGTATTTAGGGATCGAATCCATAGGGAAAGAGATAGTCACACAGCAAATTTCTAAATTCGAATTAAGTTAAGTGAGAATGTAAAATTAAAAGATAGCAGACAATTAAAAACGATGTAAATTCAGGAGACAAAATGCTAGGCTATGAGAAATTCGGAGGTATGAATCCAAATTGAAAAATAGGAAAAATGTCAGGACATTTATTAAGTACCGTTTTAGAACTCGAAACACAATTATAAAATCAACCAACTCTCGCTGCGAAGATTATCTATGTTTAAACCCTAAAATTCTAAATCTCTTTGCGAATCTTATCAATTCAGACAAGCATTAATAACAAGTTCAATTGTTCACAAAATCCCTAAACCAAATCTCTTTGTGAATAGGTATTTTGCTCATCTAACATTAGTTCACGCAATCAATAATACTCTCGCATCTATTAATCAACCTAAGATCAGATTCTAGGTCATGAAGCTAAAATCAGCATTAATCACAAATTCAGATGAAGAACAAGCAGATTTATCCCAACAGTAATTCAATTCTAACAACCTATCATCAACCATTGAATAACCCAAAACCTAACAAACAAACTACTCAGACATGGTGAATGAAGAAAACATCATGAATAAAATAGTTTGCATAAAATAATAAAGAAAAGGAATAAAGGGGTTCAGAATCTCTTAAGAACACAGTATAAGATCTATCTCCCCAAATCTCTCTCTTAAATAATCTGTGTAGCCTAAACAATGGCTTTGAAATCCTTAAATAAGGGTTAAAACACGAATTGGGGCACTTTTGCAAATAAGGAAAACTTATGGGCAATTTCCTTTTTTTCAAAACTTTTAAGTCACGACCAGTTTTTGGAAATCTCGGGTGTCGATCGACACCATGAACAGTGTCAATCGACACTGTTCATTCAGCTTCAATCCGACTTCATCTTTTCAGCAGCTTCTTCCACAATGCTCTAGAATGCTTCAAAATCTCCAATTATGCTCAAAACGTACCTGAACCTGTAAAGACTCTAATAGAACTCTAAAAACACCAAAAACACTCTATAAATAATACTTATATCATGGCTAAAAACCATAAAAACCATGATATATTAAATCCCCCATATTTAGCTTTTGCTTCCCCTCAAGCAAAACAGAAACTAAATATAGAGTCGAGGTTTGAAAACACAGAAACTCACCTTCTCTTTATAGTATTACATTAACCACTCATCTCTTAATCCACATGCTGCAAGACCAATCCAAATCGAACCACCATGTACTTCTACTTAGACATTCGCAGCGTCCTAGATTCAACCCACAATTTCGCAACATAATCCATAAACCATCATCGCTGGGTCTCATCAATGATCTCAATGTCAAGAAGCTTCTAGACTCATTCCCGTACAATACCATGACAAACCCATCATACAACTTTTAATACTTTTTCTCTCCTTCCCTAGACTTATTTTATTCTCATTCTTTCTCTTCATTTTTTTTTCTTTTTTATATCAAAGGTGCAAGCAAATAACGGTATCACGGGAAATTTTCCTAACCTTGCTTCCATCCTTTGTGTGATCATTCATTTCAAAGTAAAATAATGGGGTCATTGGAAATTTTCCTACCCCTTTACTCAAAAGAAAATCCTTTCATCTTTTCTACATTTAATTACTACTTTCTAATGAGGGAGAGGAGTACCATCACTTTCACACAGGATGCATTTGTCAGGTATGAACGAGGAGTCAAGCTCTATGAACACCAATCTCATCAATGAGGTAAAAGAAAGAGCTGAGAAATTAGCTCAAGCTTAGTGGATTCTGCTGGAAATATGGATGTCTCTAGTAAACTGCTCAGCCTTTGGATTTTTCATTAGTTGGATCTGAGCAGATTCTGCAGCAATGGTCACTTAGACGAAATCATCAACACAATAAACTAAGAGAAAGATCATAGTTTCAACAAAATTTTGACTCAATAAAACAAGTTTTTGAACTGACTCAACTGACTCTCAAAACAAAACAAAGCAAAATAGATTAGTATTTTCCTCCCCCAGACTTAACCAACACTGTCCTCAGTGTGATTAAATCTTAAGGTCAGAAACAAACCAAATAAAATAGATAATGGACAGGATGGATAAAGAACGAAAATCCACACAACTTATGCTCTTAAATCACTCAAATCTTTTAAAAATTGAGAGAGATATGAAGAAAACAAGTTGAGTAGACTTACCTGCGAGGGGTGTCGATCGACACCAATGAATAGTGTCGATCGACACTGTTTATGTCGAGCTTCGACCACGGTCGACATCCGTCCGTCTCGTCAAATTTTTATTTTATTTTTTTATTTTTATTTTTTCAAAAGAAAGCCAAAAACCAATAGTTAGTAAATAAAGCAAAAATAAAACAAAAATTAGAGAACTTACCAGTGGGTTGCCTCCCACCAAGCGCTTGTTTTCAGTCTTTAGCTTAACTTGTATGGCTGGTCAGACGACAGGTTGTTCATGAGAACTTGTTACAAAACAAGCTCCACATATTGAGACTTCCAGCTTCAATACTCTGCCCAATGATCCCTTCAAAGTATCTTGTCATTTCTGCTTCATCTCAGATGTAAGAAGTGCTCTAACCTTGGAGAAAGGCTTTGAGGTTCATTTGCACTTCACTTTATACTCAATTGAGTTCGCATCACAGCTCTGAGTTATCAAAGTGACTTGAGGATTTCCCTTGATCCTTTGGCTCTCCACTCTTTTCTTCACCTTTGCTCTTTTTCTGGTCTCCTTTGTGATAATAATATGATTTCCACCAAGGACTTTATATGCATCATTCTTATCACAAGGTCTTTTCTGAGAAACGTCTGCCATCTTGTCTCTAGCAATCACATCAATGCAAGAGACGTGCTTTGAAGTTCCAGTAGTAGGGGCAGCCTTGTAGAAAACTTCTTTGTCAACATTAGAGAAAGATATTCTCTTGTTTGGCATGTCTACAACTTCTCCCACTGTAGCCATGAATGGTCTATAAATGGCATGACAAACTCTTTGTTTCTCACTTTCACAACCTGAAAATCAGTTGGAACTAGACAATTTCCCACTTTGACAAGCAAGTCTGGAATTGTACCAAGGAGACTGTGGTGGACGAGTTGGCAAACTCGAGGGTCATGTTTGGAGGTTGAATGTTAGCAATCCCTAATCTCTCTGCAATGTCCCTTGACATGAGATTCACACTAGCACCAGAATCGCAGATAGATTTTTCAAACTCAACTCCTCCAATGGAGCATGGAACAACAAACATCACTGGATCTTCAACCTTAAGCAGCTGCTTCATTGGTGGTGGTGTATTCCTTGCCTTGTGAAAAAGTTCTTCTATCTCTTCAAAATTTTCTCTGCTATTCTGGAAGAAAGCATACAAGGGATACTTCTCATAAACCTCATCAAATGAGATCTCCTTAGGAATCCTTTCCACCCTCTTGTTGAAAGCAGCTAGTTTCTCTGCACTAATTGGTGGCCTGAGGTGTTTGGGTAGAGGAGGGTATGGAATCTTAGGCTTGTATACTCTTTACTCTGCAATTTTTGAAGCTTTAGGCGTATCTGTCAAAATCTTGGAATGGTGTCAATCGACAACTTCCTGGTGTCGATCGACACCAGCATCTGGCATCGACGATTCAGTGTCGATCATGCTCGATTTCGGTCCGTCTCGAGTCGAATTCGCGAAATTTTTTTGTGGTGTCGATCGACACCCATCCTTGGTGTCGATCGACACTAGCTCTGCAACAGCAATGTTGTCTTCTTCCTCAACTTCAAGCTCCACGAATTCTTCAGCATTCATACCCTTTTTCAGCACTGGTTGAAGGCTCCTTCCACTCTGAATCGTGATGGCGTTCACATGATGCCTTGGATTTGTATCCGTCTTTCCAGGAAGACATCCCTCTTGTCTTTTCAAAGCTCCGGCAGTTTGAGCAATCTGAACATCCAATTGCTTCACATGAGTACTCAGGGACTCAAATTTCCCATTCAGATCAGTGTACAAGGCATCAATCTTCCCATTGCAGTCCACAGTCATCTTTTATTGACTCTCCATGATCTGTTCCACCATAGACTTTATCTCATTGTCTTGTGCAGGAGGCTTCTGGTAAGAAGAAGAACCATAAGATCTTTGAAAAGGCTTCTGGTAGTAAGAACCATAGCCTTGCTGATTGCCAAATCTCTGACCTTGAAAACCAGCTCCATTGATGTAGTTGACTTCTTCTTCTTCAGGTTCAAAAGTCTCTATCTCTGCAGCAAACTGGACTTGCTTCTTTCCCACAAGAATGCTATGGATTGAGTCTAGCTTAGCCTTAACTTCAGCAATCTGATTTCCATCCATGTTTCCAGCTTTCTTCTTCCTCTCAAGGTCTGCATTCTTCGTACTATTGCTAGAAGCCAAGTTCTCAATTAGGATGGTACCATTATCTGGATATTGGGTGTTGAAGTTCTCATTGCTTGCAGCATCTAAAACCATCTGGTATCTCCAATCAACACCTCTGAAGAAGATTCCCAGCAGTTGAACCTTAGTGAAACCATGGTGCGGACAGTCTCTTTGATATGCCATGAATCTCACCCAAGCAGCCTTAAATGCTTCAGTAGGTCCTTGAGAAAATGTAGAAATCTTCATCCTCAGCTCCTCGGATCTTGCATCATCAAAGAAATTGCACAGAAATGCATTCTTTGTGTCCTCCCAGTTAGTTAATGATCCTGGTTGCAACTGCTTCAGCTAATACGCTGCATCTCCTCCAAGAGAGTATGGAAAGAGCTTGCAGAATAGGTAATCATCAGACACTCCATTGGGCTTTATGCTTGATGCCAAATCTTCAAACCTCTCTATGTCGTCCATGGGATGCCCATTAGAAAGACCATGGAAGGGATGCTGAGCCACAAGTTTGTAGAAAGCAGGCTTCAGCTCAAAGACATTCCTCTGGAAAGGAGGTGAGCGAATTGCAGCTCTATTAGCATAGAACTGATCAGGCATGTTGTAATCCTCAAGTGTCCTTCCACGCCCAGCAGCTAGTCGTAGTGCGTCCTGCTGTGCTTGGTGTCGATCGACACCAAGGTTGTGTCGATCGACACCCTCTGGTTCTGCGACAATAGCCCCGTTTTCATCTAATCTTTGTCCTTGCTCGTTCCTTATGTGCCCTTCTGCGTCAACGAACTGACCCTCTCTGTCTCGTATCAGGACAAGTGGATTAACCATTGCAGATTCTTTCTTGGCTTTCATTGTTTGTCCTCTCCAATTTGGCGAGTTCGCCTACGCTCCAAATCACAAGCTCCTTTTTCTTGTTGCTCCTGGTACTGCGATTAAGAATACACCTGAAACGGACACAAGAAAAAGTTGCAGAAAATCAGTAACCAAAAACAAAATAAAAACTTAGACAAAATCCTAATACTAAAAATCTGTAGGCAACTAATCTTCTTCCCCGGCAACGGCACCAAAATTTGATATGCTCAAATTTACCCTAGAGCTACTCTCTCAAATTAAGAGATCACTGTAGTATTTAGGGATCGAATCCACAGGAAAAGAGATAGTCACACAGCAAATTTCTAAGTTCGAATTAAGGTAAGTGAGAATGTAAAACTAGAAGATAGCAGACAATTAAAAACGATGTAAATTCAGGAGACAAAACGCTAGGCTATAGGAAATTCGCAGGTATGAATCCAAATTGCATAATAGGAAAAATGTCAGGATATTTATTAAGAACCGTTCTAGAACTCGAAACACAATTATAAAATCAACCAACTCTCGCTGCGAAGATTATCTATGTCTAAACCCTAAAATTCCAAATCTCTTTGCGAATACTATCAATTCAGACAAGCATTAATAACAAGTTCGATTGTTCACAAAATCCCTAAATCAAATCTCTTTGCGAATAGGTATTTTTCTCATCTAACATTAGTTCACGCAATCAATAATACTCTCGCATCTATTAATCAACCTAAGATCAGATTCTAGGTCATGAAGCTAAATCAGCATTAATCACAAATCCAGATGAAGAACAAGCATATTTATCCCAACAGTAATTCAATTCTAACAACCTATCATCAACCCTTGAATAACCCAAAACCTAACAAACAAACTACTCAGACATGGTGAATGAAGAAAACATCATGAATAAAATAGTTTGCATAAAATAATAAAGAAAAGGAATAAAAGGGTTCAAAATCTCTCAAGAACACAGTATAAGATCTATCTCCACAAATCTCTCTCTTAAATAATTTGTGTATCCTAAACAATGACTTTAAAATCTTTAAATAAGGGTTAAAACACGAATTGGGGCACTTTTGCAAATAAGGAAAACTTCTGGGCAATTTCCTTTTTCTTCAAAACTTGTAAAGTCACGACCAGTTTTTGGAAATCTCGGGTGTCGATCGACACTGTTCATTCAGTTTCAATCCGACACTCTATAAATAATATTTATATCATGGCTAAAAATCATAAAAACCATGATATATCAAACGGGCTGCTTCCAAGGCCGGTCCTGCCTCCAAGAGAGACTATATAAAGTAATAAGACGTTATACTTAGAATAAAAATCACTTATGTGGTTGTTGTCTCTGTGTCCCATATACTGTATGAGCTTCGCTACTATGAATATACTTTTATACTTTTGTTTCAGAACCAACTGAGAAGACTAGATACGGATCAATAATCAGCCTGTGAATAATGCCTATAACACATATCAATTACCCAGCTACTTCGCAGTCAACTTCAGAATAAATGATCAATATTTCATGATTTTTACCAAGGATAAACATGCGTAAATTACACTCGGAGAAGTAGTTGAATCAATATGACCATTTCTTGATCATATCCTTTTGTCTATATCAAATGTGTTGAGAAAACTTGAACAAAGCTCTTTGGTCAACAAACAATTTTTTTTTTTTAAATTACAATAGTTAAAAGAAAAATGAAATTTTTTTTTTAGTGATAGAATGTTGTGTCATTTTCGTGTGCTGGCATATTTCTTAACGGTCAAGATTTGGTTTCAAAATATTCTCAAATTAAGGTCAGGCCTGATCATATAGTTATGTGTACAATTAACCACGAAATATAAACATATTGATAAGTTCAACGGATTTGGCGTTGTCTTAAGCTTTGCAAAGTCGGTCTAACGTGGGTCGGATATCAAACTTAATTAATGATTTTTATATTTCAAGGCATAAGCATTTGGTATGTTCCAGTTTTGTTACGGTGGTTTCATCCGAATTTTTTTGGGTCCATATGTAGCTCAAATGCACAAATAAGTTTTATTAGTTCCACATTTATTTTCAAGGAACCAAAACAATAACTATTAACTAGGTAGTAACCCACACATAGCGTGAGCCATAATGTTTTCAAAAGCAAATCCAAAATTAATTTACATTATGGACCAAAATTAGAATTGTATATCCAAATCTAGTATTGTTACGATGGTTAGATCCAAAAACCGTTTGGCCCATATTATAAAATTTGAATATGTTGTTGTTAGTGAAAACTGAGAAGAAGAAAAATAGTCTTTGACTTAACACATGGTAGGAGAGAATAAAAGGGACCACTTTAAAAGCATAGGGCATATATATGGTCGAGACTGTGACATGTGCTCCCTCTACCTTCCCCACCAATCTTATTTAATTGCATTCTTCCAACCATTATTATATTTTAACGTCTTCACACCTGTGTTAAATTTTCAGAAGCTTTTTTACTCAAATGCCAATTTTTATTTGATGAAATGAAACAGTAAACATATGAATTGTTCTAAATACAATCAAGAAAGTCCTTCGATGATTATTACACAAGAAAATTTAAAAGGAGCTTTCACCTCTTTCAAAAATCACGAGGCTTATTAATTGTAATTAAAACCCCTAAATATATATCATTATTTAACAACTTTCGCACGATTTAAACAAAATATCCGGTTTTTTACTTTAAACCCTGATTAACACCTAAAACCCTAATTTTCTCATCATCATGTTTCCTACTAATTCCACAAGTTTTTTTCTTTTCTTTTCTTGCAGTTGTGATCAAAATTCACAGTGTTGTGTAATTCAATTGGCGAGAACTTCCCAAATGAGCTCTGGATCGAACGACGGCATCCTCGCAAGCAAAAACCCATCAGTATCCACTCCCATCATCGTATCTTCGTCCGCCGCCGCCGTCATTGTCGCCGGAACTTCATCAGAGATCGAAACCGACGCCGGAGAACTATTCTTGCTGTTCCATACACCCATCGGCGAATTCCAGTGGCTATCCTCTGAATTAACCGCAGTCACAGTGGCCGTTGCCGCCGGAGAAGACAGAATCTCCGGCGATGATGTATCCGAAGAATCTGCCGTCGCCGCCGACGAGTTTTTGCTCACTTTCCCGCTCTTTTTCGCTCTCTCTCTTCTAACTCTCTGGCAAATCGATTGGATCTTCCCGTCGACTGCGCTTTTGAGAGCTATTAGCTTGGAGGAATCTGCGAGTCCGAGCAACTCACTCGGATCCTTGAGATTCGGGAAATTGAGACGAGCGTATTCTCCACGGAGCTTATAGGCGGCTCGATCGTAAGCGTAAGCGGCGGCTTCCGCCGTGTCGTAAGTACCTAACCAAACCCTCATTCTGTTTTGCGGCAACCTTATCTCCGCAACCCATTTTCCCCAATGCCTCTGCCTCACTCCTCTGTAAAGCTTCTTTTTTTTCTGCGTCCTCCCAGCCGCTAACGCAGCGGCGAAAGCCGCGGCCGGAGTCGCTGCCGCCGCTTGGAGCATTAGCTCAGAAGCTTGATGATCGAACGATGAGGAAAACAGAGGAGGAGGAGTGAAGATTGCTCTGTTTTGAAGGTGGAATCTCTCGATAAGATCTCGTTGCCGGAGATAGACGGAGGAGCCGAGCTGCAGCGGCGGCGGAGGCGAAGGATTGAAAGTGTCGAGGGATGTTGTGGCGGGTTCAACGGAGGAAGGAGTGAGAAGTGAGAAGATTGAGTCGAGTGTGTTTGGTCCTCCTGCTAATATGATCTGTGACAGAGAAGCTCTGATTTCTGAGATTTTGGGACTGAAACTCGTCTGAAAATAATTATTTTTTTCTTCCATTCTTCACCAATAAGACTATTACAACGAGAAATCGTCCCGCTTTCTTGGAGTATAAGAAGAAAAAAAAAACGGTAACAATTGTGTTTGAAGAGAAAGATCAGAGAAGATGAGAATGGTGGAGCTTGAATAAACAGAGGATAGTGATGGTGGATTTTCAGGTTCAAAAGAGATTGAAGAAGAATATGATTAAGATATTGAGAGAAAAAAAAAGTATAATTTATTAAGATCTATTTAATGGGTTTTGGGTTTTAAAAGTTTAGAAACAGCTTGTACATATTTATAGACTTTTAAGTATAGAGAAGAAAAAAAAAACCCAGAAAAGTTGCTTTACAGATTTCACATGGAGCTCTTTGACTTTTTCTAGTTGATTTTATTTTTTTCATTTGTTTTTTTTTAGTTTGCCAATCTAGTTTGAGAGTCAATATATTCAATATTTCCAACCACAATTTTACTTTTTTTAAATCAGTTCATGACAATTATAAGCACTAAACCCATATATGAAGGTGGGGGAGTGGTTAATAACTTAATATAAGCACTAGACTCATGATATTTAATCTACAGAAGAATATAATCTATTAAAGTTTAAAGTTTAAAAATATTTGGATCAATTAGAGTTAAAATTTTGAATTTGGGTCTAGTGATGGAAAAATTAGATCAGTGTTGAAAAACTGTATTTCTTAAAGTTTACGTAAGTGTAGACTAGCGAGAATCTGGACTTTTTGTTACAATTCTCTACATAATGTAATACCACAGTACTAAGTAATATTGTTCCTTAACAATCGATGAGTAACAATAACATTAAATAGATAAATTTCTATTAGTGATAAGTTGCTCGTCTTTAGCAAATTTGATCTCAATTTGTATTTTATACTGAAGGTGAACGATTTACGTTCACATCTATGTTATAGAATACATTCACACTTGTTGATAAAAAGAACATTTTTCAAGTAAGAGTCAAATTGTAATAACTTATATTTTGGGTATAAATGACAAAGAAAGTTTGAGCGTTCGACTGCTCTAATTACCATACGTACTAATGTAGTATGATTAGCTAGAAGCCTATAACACATCTTGTCTAAATGATGCGATATGTGATAGATGCCAAATGATAAACATACCATCATATCTTAAAACGATTAAACACACACACACCAACAAAATATAAAATAGTCATATATTCTAGTGGTTATATGTAAAATTTTCAGTTTTTCATACATCTGAAACAACATCATCGTTTTGGATTTTTGATAGAATATTAAAATTTTGCTAGTATCGGGAAAATTAGTTATGTCGACACGATATGACATATATACATATAGTTTTTGGTTTTTCTGTCTTTTGTCGCAAATCTAAAATTAGTATAAAATTTAATATTTTACCAAAAAAAAAAAAAAAACTGATGCAGGAACAGCAGAAATTAACATATTAATTCCAAAATTTTCCAATCCTTTGTTTTTTCTTTTTTTCCCCTTATATGATTTCATCGGTTTGTCTTTTAAAGATTTAACATAAAGACGAATCCGTGTGGTCCCCACAAAAAACTTTTAAAATTTATGAGGCAAGAGAAAGAGAGAGACTTCTGCTTTAAAAAGGTATCATAAATTCTCTGCCACGCCTTCATTTTCTCGCCCCGATAATGTCATTTCATTCTCTCTCCATCTTCTCATCTCCTCCTCGAACCACACAATTTAAATTTGTGTGCATTCATATATGGATAAAAAAATTGCATAACTCACTCCGATAATATTTTATATTCCTTATTTTTCACAAAAATTATCGTTTTAAATTTTAATTTTTGTTTTACAAAAAATATCTTATTTTTAATGTAAAACTTTAAACAAAAATCCAGTTTTAATCTTATTATATTAGTGTATTAATTAGAAAGAAAATTTTGTTTAGTGTATTAATAAGCGATAAAATATATTTTCTATTAAGTTTTCAATATGTGTAAAAAGTGTCAAAATGACATTTATTTTGAAACGGAGAGAGTATCACATTTTAAAAATAAAGAGATGAGTAATATAACTTTATATTAAAATATTATTAAAAAATAGAGGAACAAAATTGTATTTACAAAATAATTTTTAATTTAGATATATTTTTAATTTATATCTAAACAAAATTGTATGTTTCAATTTATATTTTACAATTAATATTAACAAATATTAGTTATCTAATTAATCAAACATTTAAATACGATAATTATATATATTGAATTAAAAATATAATAACATAACAAACAATAAATTAAAAATATATAATTAGTATTGAAAGAGAAGCTCGATTTTCAAAAATCAAAATAGAAGAGGATAAAAATATATGATACCAATAATTTTTTGTTTAATAAAGATAAATTAAATATAAGAAAAATTGATTTCTCAATTCAAACTAAATTACTTGATCATTTGTGGGGAAAAATCCATTAATAATAATGTTTGAAATGTTTGAACAAAAATGTAATTTGTATTTGTTTTTCTGATTATGTAATGTATTGAATTTTTTTAATAATAAATATTTAATTTTCAGTTCATGTAATGTAATGAATTTTTTTAATAATAAATATATATAATTTTCAGAATATCATAATTTTATTGAATAATTGTTAAAAATTATATAAATAGGAAGAATTTGTAAAATTTAAAAGAAAATAATTTTGTACGAAATTAATAATAAAATAGAAATAAAATATTTTTGAAATATTTATATTTAAAGTAAAAAATAAATGCAACCATTTGAGAAAACATCTTATTTATTTTGTTTTAAAAAACTAATTTATAAGTGAAATATAGAAACCCATAGCATAAATCTATCTATTGAAAAAAATTCGGCTATGTTTTATCATTTTTCTCCTTATAGCACAAATCTTTTCCATTCTCCTACTCGAAAGGGAAGATAACTTTTTCACTACCTCTTCTTCTCTAAGAGAGGTGACTTTTTCTTAGTTTTAATACGTTTGTTATCCGACAAAATTTGGAGATAGAATTTGGTTTTCAACGTCACATTTTAAGGTGACTAAGTTTCAATATTTTGGTTTTTTCATGTAGTTTTTATCGATACATTTTAAACTTGTCTCAAATTTGCTCTCAATCTATCATGAAGATTTTTGTGCTTTAACTTCTATTATTTTTATGTTTTAATGTATTAATCAAAGAGCTGTCAAGAAAAAATAGTAATCAAAGAAAATGAGTAATTATTTTTTTATTGTATTCTCAATATTTAAAATGACACTTTTGTAAAAGCAGGAGTAGTAGTTAAAATGTTTGTTGTCCGATCAACAGTAGTAAATGATAAAGTCCTATTAGTCTATTAAATGTGGTCATTGATTAGTTAGTCAAAAACAAAAATGAATATATGGTGAACATATCCTCTTTTTAACTATTGAATAATTTATGGAAAATTATTTTGAGACTGGAAGTTTCCTATCATCAAGAGGAAAAATACATTGGTTTCTTATCGATTTTTAAAATATTATAAATCATTTGTAACACCTGCTTAGGAATTTTTTAAATATAGTATATATATATTTTTGTTTTAGTTGCTAATGATAAACGAATGAATGAAATATTTACATCGCTGAAAGAGCTAGGTGTTTGAGGTTGAATGCAGGGCTTTCAAAATAGTTTTGGGCAGAGACAGTAAACATGGCGGTTTATCTCATAAATAGATCGCCAAAAAGCTCTCTTGAAGGAAAGGTTGCTGAAGAAATTTGAAGAAATTTGGACTGGAATATGATATTGTTTGGGGTATTGATCTATCAAAATTGAGGATTTTTGGATGTCCAGCCTACGTACTCTGATACCACTTGTTGGGTTTTTCAAACTCATGTCCAACTCTCCTATTAATATGATATTGTCCGCTTTGCGTCTAAGTGGCAAAGCCCGCACATATTTGTTTTTGAGTTTTTTTCTAAAATACCTCATATTAATCAGAGTTGACATTACCTATATATCAGACAATTAATGTCTAAACTTTCGATGTGGGATTTGAATTGTTATGTACACAACATGGAAGCTTTAATATATTTGTGGGCACACGAGTGAATGACCCTATGTTGGGCCTATATGACATCTTTTTTTTTTTTTGCTTTAATATATATGACACCTTTTGACAAAATCAATTGGTAACTTTCAACATGGACAAACCCAATTTGCATCAGATATATGTAAGTCTTCTTGACTCAAGATCTTAAAATATCTATCTCACTAAAAGATGTAATTTGGAGGTCACGAGTTATGCATGGGTCGCAACCATACGTTTATAAGCGTGTCTTTTTTTAGTACGTGCAGTGTTAGCCAAAATCGGTACGTTTAAATTAAAATCTCAATTCTGCATTTGTAGTGTACATATATGTACGCATGTTATATAGGTGTGTGATCAATGACACGTACAATCAATATATTACTTTTAGAACATATCTCGGGGCCGGTCCATTCCTAATAAATCCAAAAAGTTATCATAAAGCCAATCACATGCAGGCTTTCGGTGATTTAAAAAAAAAAAACAAAATTGTTCCTAAAGGAAAAAAAGAAAAGGAAAGAATAGGTGTGAGATGTGTATATGTACATCTCCCTACGAGCCTATGAAATTTATTTCCATCAATTATTTGTAGAAAAGATTCACAATAATTTTCGATTTTCAAATGGCTAAAAACAAAAATGAAGTTCAAACTAATTAATTATTATAAGGAAATTTTGATAGAAAGCCATGTGGAGGAGTACTTGAGGCCATTTAATTTTAAAGACAGATAGTCTCTCCTAGAATTTTACAGTCTAATACAGTGTTTTCGTTAATTTGACAATATATATATATATATATATATTTTATAACCTTAGTTTAACATTGTTTTCCTTAGTTATATACAGTGTTTTCCCTATATATAAATGATTTACTTTTTTGTCAATATATAAATGACTTAATTTTTTAGAATATCATATATAATGTTCTTTTTTCAACAAATTATGAACTTCAAATTCATAATCTCTCTGAACTGAATATCAAAACATGTTAACATAGTTTATTTCCTTTTCTTTTTTTTTTTGCTAAGAATACTAACATAGTTCATTTTCGTTTGATGTTACTCGAACTCGTGATATAAAGTTTGATTGGCCGATAATAATTTGTAAGCAAATTAATTGAGATGTATTATACTTGTTTTTTTCATGTATACAAAAGAAAAAAAAATTATAAGCAAAGATGTATATGTATATATAATAGTCAAACACAGTATATATATTAGTTTCTTGCACGTAGACGTCAACCTTATTCGTTGCTTTCGTATGAATACTAGAAGTTGAATGGCATTACAACTTGTGTGGTACACAGGTAATGGAGGCGAGGGCAATATAGTAAATTCAATAACATTGAGAATCTTATCCGGATCGAGTGACGAATGACAAATACAGTGTGAAAGAACGATGGCCGCATGAACCGAAAAAGTTAGGGGTACAATAGACATCTCCAACATCGAAAAAGTAGTGTTTTGTCGTTATTAGCGTATGTCTTTGAAAGGCGACGCCGACAGAATAGTGGTCCACTACTCCTGAAGTCGACACGTCACCAAACTTTGTCTCCTTGTGAGGTCCCCAAAAAAAGGAACGGATCGTTTTCTCCAGATCAATTAAACGGGAGATCATCTCGCCACGATAAATTACGGCGACCACGTTTGTTTCAGCGAATTACGTAATCTGGACGGGAAATGACGTCACACTGATGCCATTCTTGATTCTTCTACCGCTGATATATATATTTTGATAACATGTTGGTGGTATGGCTTTAAATGAGACCTATAATTCTAACCTTTTTGTTTCATTCACGTGGTTCGTTCAGTAACGTTGAGAATTTAACAAATATCTAAAACATTTATTCTTAAAAGAACATATATGTTCAAACTTCAAATCAAACATGTCAACTTTGACATTTTGGATTTGATTATTAACGCAAAGAGTTATTGAAAAACTGCTATACAATTTATACCGTTTTAATAATTAGCAATCACAAAAGCAGTATAGAAAACATTAATAACAGTATTACACTCAGCTTTTTTGTACACTTTTATTTACGATTTTTTTCTTACAATTTTCATTTTTTTTATAAACACTTATCATTCTATCTTACCGCTAAAATTTGTAAGTTTCCATCAACCAAAAAGTTAATTTCAGACTTTACGTACGTAACATGTAAATTAGATGTTCAAAAAAAAAGAATTAAAACATGTAAATTAGTCAACGCGTTTATTATTTATAAAAACGCATTGATGATTTATTGGAAATAAAAGGAATCACACGATACTGAATAGTATAGTATTATATTTGATAACACTCATAATTATACGGTGTTTAAAGATACAAACTTAAAAGGTTTTTTTATGAATTGTACGGATGAAACAACCCTAGAAGGCTAAAAAGGTGAATTATGAATGTATATGCATGTGTTGAAGGTGACTCTACAAAAAGAGAGAGAGGTTTATTTGAGTGGATAAATACTCCACGCATAGACATGGTTCTAGAAGTATATAATAACATAAACATCATTTTCCTTAAAAACTCGATTAAATCTACAGATGCAACCACAGACCTATATGTGGATCGTTGTGGACCTCATACGAATATCGAGTGCAGGTTTAGACTTATATCTTTTGCAGCTTATAGGGAACTGAGTATTAAATTTAGATACTCTCCGAAGTATTCTATTCGATTCATTTACCGACCAAATCATGTATATACCTTTATAATAAGCTTATTTTACGACACGTATGCATATAAATACATATATAGTTCCTATTGTATTTGATGGTTTAAACATTAAGATGTAGATGGGACAATATTCAACGGATCGTAGACATTGTGACGAATATCGTTTCTCTGACGGCTATTGTGGACCATCATCTTATAGACTTATTAGTTTTCAAGTGTAAGCATTATTATTATATAAACATGAATATATTAGGTCTATATATTCGCGTGTGTACCGCAAAGAAAATTTTCATCGGCAAAATTAAAATAAATGTTGCATGGTATACCCTCAACTATAAAAATCTCTATCACGAATCTTATTAATGATCATTCTTTCTCTTGTTTTTTATTTTCTATCATAAACGGCAATATTTAGACGATCGATACTTGTACAAATTTTTGTATACAAAACTATAAATTGGTTACATATATATATATTAGAGAATTTTGCGTTTCCCTTGTTTACTCTGGCTTCGAAAGTGTCGCCGACGATTATAAATTTTACTTATTATGGTGGCAAAATGCATTCGCGCATTGTCAAATGCTAGTTCTATTCAATCAAGAATGAAAATGCAGCGATGTGATGGTGCCCTAAACTTTCTAAAAGAAATGATCATACTGTAGCGGTTAGCAAATTATTTTCGAGGGTTAATTATATACAGTGCCGAACCATCCACAAAACTAATACTAAACGGAGTTTTTAGAAACTAAACACAAATTGGATAAATTTTCTTTCAATTCATATATTTCTCCCTTATTATTGATGTGTGGGTTGCGTAAATATCGAATACAACTATTTCTCCCCCAACAGATATTGCTTGGCTATTATATATGTTCATCTACGTGTGCTTACATATGAGGTCCCCTCTTATCCCTAAAGTAGAACTTCAATTTTTCTAAAGTGTATATGATGTATGGCCATACTTTGTGGACCTACCAGTCTTCTTATTTTATTCTTTAACTTTTGGATGATTTGAGATTCACGCGAAGTTTAGAAATTTATAATACTTTGTAGAAAAAACTTCGATGATATAAAATATTAATATATTAAAATTTATTCTAAAACGTATAATAATAAACAATAGATCTTTCAAAAATCGTGTACACAATTCAGGGATTAATATTTGATATTTTCATGACTCGCAAATACAAAAATAAAAAGCAACCGTTTGTATATCGTGGCGACCAGAGTATTTTTTTTGTAAATGAGAGTTTCACGTAGAAAATTCGTTATAGCAAATCTAAAACGACACTGATAAGAAACTAATTTGATTATATCACTTCATGTAGCTGACTTAGTCTTCCTTCTCCACAGAATAATTTTTATTAATAATCAAAACTCCAATAATTAAAGATAGAATAGAGCTGGACGTGGACCCGGTCGGTTTGACCTTCTTCAATTAATTTTATTTTAATTTATTTGCTTTCAAATTATTGAAACTTTATGTTTTTTTTTTTTTTTGCGAAAATACTTATTAAACTTTAGCATGACTATGCACTGTAAAGCTTTTTTTGCCCCCTTGCTCTCACAAGACTGTTTTTCTCCTTTTGGTTGTTAATTAGTAGTTATATGCACTCTATCACATTATTATTTGCATTATTCTAACACTACCCTATAATTAAGGTAAGCTGACTTTATCCGTTGACGAGACACGTGGCGAGTTCATTACCGACGCCAAGTGGAGCTTAAGACTTTTTTTTTCTATTTAATTTTGGGCTTTTTCACCAATAACCATATTTGGTTGATTAATGAAAAATATAGCCATACTATTTGGATAATAAATCCACTAACCAAAAATCCTAGAATTTGTCTATTTTATCCTTACAAAAAAATTGGAAAACACAAAAAAAAAAAAAAAAAAAAATAAAGAACTTTCTCCCTCTCTCAAGGATAGTTTTGTATATAACACATAAAATACATTTTATATCCTAGCCATACTACTAATATGGTTATTCTATTAATTTATAAATTTTTGTTGGTTATCCATGCTAATTTCCCTTTAATTTTCTCAACGTTTCTTTTTCTTCCCATGTAGGTATTAGTTGTCTAGCTGGTTCAGGTTGGTATTCGTTTCGTTTTCGTCTCAATTATTATTCGAATAATTTTCATTTAGAAAAATAATACTATGTAGATTTACATGGGAGCCGATGAATTGTAGTGTTAAACAGGATAAATAGTAAAAAAAGATAATTTATATATATCGTTAAAGAGACATCCTTCTAACCATATATATTATATAGATTATTATTTTTTGGATCAATGAAGTTTGTTCGACTTAGGTTCAAAAAAAAAAAAAATTGTTCGACTTACGTACGAGATTGATAATCATAATATGCAACACATTCCATTTACAATTTATCAAGAAAAGAAAAAGAAAACAATTTCCACGTCCAAGTGTGACTATATAAGTCGGGCTAAATTGTAAAATAGGTTTTGATGGAAACCCAAGCGGCCTGATATTGGATTTTTTCTTCTGGCCCAACAAACTTCCAAGCGGGTGGTGGACGAAAATATAACGAACCCCAATATTGTCCACGCGCTCCGGCGCGATTTTTGTTTTAATAATAATAAAATCGAAAGCGGTGTCGTTTAGGATGAACTGGGTTAAGTCAAATAAATATCCCAATTATAGAAAATGTGCAAGTGCAACGACGACTAAAGTCAGAAAAAGATAGTCTCTGGTGACTCACTCGTCTCTCGAGCCCTACCAAGAAGAAGAACTCGAACCACTCTTTTGCTTCAATCCGATTCTTGAGGGATTCGAATTGATTTAGCAAAAATAGTTAACGAAGACGGGAGAAATCGTATGTAGATCAGAAGAATCCGAGTCAAAATTGCTTGTGAGGTGATCTACTGATCTTTGTTGATTGATTCTATGAAATCGAAACCATCTTCATTTCTGGTGTTTGTTTTTCGCTAACACAGAGTAGCTTTGATTGCTGAGTTTCAGATGGGATTTTGAATTGATTGATTGTCAGATATGGATGCGAACTTCGTTTTGCTTCTTTGTATAGCTTTGATTCTCGCCGCTGATTCTACTAGTAAGGTAATAACACTAATAATCCCTATAAAGATATTCCAAATTTGATTTGGGGGTTTTCTTCTTCTCCAAAAGCTCTACTTATTGAGGTTTTTGTTCACTACGATTGTTAAAAAATAAGGTTGATGGAGAGGCAGAAGCTGTCTCGAGCTCGATCACGAATTCGAATTTGACAGATACAAGATTTGGTGGTGGGTCTGAAATTGTTGTTACCAATGTTACCGATTCTAAGAGTAGAAGTGATCATTCCAAAAACATGAACGGTGATGATACACAATTGGGTGATGGATCTAAAAGGAAAGGTAGTGATGGAGGGGATAGTAGTAAGAGTGAAGGGAAGGAAGGAAGTGATGAGAGTGAAAGCGCCAAGGAGGAAGCTATGAGCAATTCTTCAAGGAAGAAACACGGTGAAGAATGTGATCCATCTAACATGTGTACGGATGAGGAACAACAGTTTGTCGCTTGTCTGCGAGTTCCTGGTAATGGTGAGTCTCTCTGTTGAATCAAACTTTATTGTGTGTGTGTGTCTACAGAGTTTTGAGCTTTTTTGTCATCATTCGTTGTGCAGATGCGCCTCATCTCTCACTCTTGATTCAGAACAAAGGCAAAAGTGCTTTGCTTGTAACTATAACTGCTCCGGGTTTTGTTCGGTTAGAGAAGAACAAAGTTGAGCTCCTGGAAAACGAAGACACAAAGGTAAAAATCTATATATGTTAGGTCTTCGTTTTCTTTTGATGGATTCCACTGCATGATTCGTTCAACGACTTTAGTTCTGAAGAAGAATAAGTGTTCAAGAGCCCAGAGCATTCTTACATATACCTAAAGCCTTAAAATTGGTCAGACATTATTTGTTAAACTAGTGCTTTTGATGAGTAAAAAGCTCTATTGTGTAATGTGTTGATATGTTTTGATGCAACACAAAACCTTGACCATAGCTGCATAGGTTTTACATGGAGATTATATTCCCTAGATCACACGTCGAAACAACATTTTTATACAACGATTTGCTAATCTTGAAGCCTAAATCTTGGAACAATGGCGGGTAAACCTAAAGCTTAGTTTAAGATTAAGATGTTGCTGCTACACATTTAAATCCTAGATCTTTTTGCAGGTGAAAGTCTCTATTACAAAGGGAGGGTCCAACGATAGCGCTATCATACTAGCTTCCAGCAATGGCCGTTGCAGCCTTGATTTAAAGGCTCTGGCAGCAACACATGAAACCGGAAACGACGATACAGCCGTTGTTTCTCGTCCTTCAATCCTCAATATCCGTCCGCGAACACTCATCGTCATCCTCATGATCTCCTTCCTCGTTCTCTCCCTTGTCATCATCCCAACGATTATCCACGTGTGCAGGAACAAGGCAAAGGGAAACAGCAAATACCAGAGGCTGGACNTACTGATCTTTGTTGATTGATTCTATGAAATCGAAACCATCTTCATTTCTGGTGTTTGTTTTTCGCTAACACAGAGTAGCTTTGATTGCTGAGTTTCAGATGGGATTTTGAATTGGCTGATTGTCAGATATGGATGCGAACTTCGTTTTGCTTCTGTGTATAGCTTTGATTTTCGCCGCTGATTCTACTAATAAGGTAATAATCCCTATAAAGATATCCCAAAATTTGATTTGGGGGTTTTCTTCTTCTCCAAAAGCTCTACTTCTTGAGGTTTTTATTGACTACGATTGTTAAAGGTTGATGGAGAGGCAGAAGCTGTCTCGAGCTCGATCACGAATTCGAATTTGACAGATACGGGATTTGGTGGGGGGTCTGAACTTGTTGTTACCAATGCTACTGATTCTAAGAACATGAACGGTGATGATACACAATTGGGGGATGGATCTAAAACGAAAGGTAGTGATGGAGGAGATAGTAGTAAGAGTGAAGCCGCTAAGGAGGAAGCTATGAGCAATTCTTCAAGGAAGAAACACGGCGAAGAATGTGACCCATCTAACATGTGTACGGATGAGGAACAACAGTTTGTCGCTTGTCTGCGAGTTCCTGGTAATGGTGAGTCTCTCTGTTGAATCAAACTTTATCGTGCGTGTGTGTCTACAGAATTTTGAGCTTTTTTTCTTTCATTCTTTGTGCAGATGCGCCTCATCTCTCACTCTTGATTCAGAACAAAGGCAAAAGCGATTTGCTTGTAACTATAACTGCTCCGGGTTTTGTTCGGCTAGAGAAGAACAAAGTTGAGCTTCTGGAAAACGAAGACACAAAGGTAAAAATCTATATATGTTAGGTCTTCGTTTTCTTTTGATGGATTCCCACTGCATGATTCATTCAACGACTTTAGTTCTGAAGAAGAATAAGTGTTCAAGAGCCCAGAGCATTCTTACATATACCTAAAAGCCTTAAAATTGGTCAGACATTGTTTGTTAAACTAGTGCTTTTAATGAGTAAAATGCTCTATTGTGTTGATATGTTATGATGCTAGACTGCAACACAAAACCTAGACCATAGCTGCATAGGTTTTACATGGAGATTATATTCCCTAGATCACACGTCAAGACAACATTGTTATACAAACGATTTGCTAATCGTGAAGCCTAAATCTTGGAACAATGGCGGAAACCTAAAGCTTAGTTTAGGATTAAGATGTTGGTGCTCTACTTCACATTTAAATCCTAGATCTTTTTGCAGGTGAAAGTCTCTATTACAAAGGGAGGGTCCAACGATAGCGCTATCGTACTAGCTTCCAGCAATGGCCGTTGCAGCCTTGATTTAAAGGATTTGGCAGCAACACATGAAACAGGAAACGACGATACAGCCGTTGTTTCCCGTCCTTCGATCCTCAATATCCGTCCGCGAACACTCATCGTCATCATCATGATCTCCTTCCTCGTTCTCTCCCTTGTCATCATCCCAACGATTATCCACGTGTGCAGGAACAAGGCAAAGGGAAACAGCAAATACCAGAGGCTGGGCATGGAGTTGCCAGTCTCAAACACCGCTTTGGTGTCAAAATCTGATCAAGAAACGGGTGATGACGGATGGAACAATAATTGGGGAGATGATTGGGACGATGAAAATGGCGATGGAGACGAAGAACAGCCTAATACTCCGGTGTTGCCACTCACACCGAGCGTTTCATCTAGAGGGCTTGCTCCTAGACGACTCAGTAAAGAAGGCTGGAAAGATTAGTTTCACCGAGTTTGTCTCTTTGTTTCCACGGAGAATTTGTTCCGGTTGACTCTGATTGGGAAGAGATTGTGGGTAATGTTTCGTTTGTTTCTGTGGAGTAAACCATTTTTCATTTATATACCACCAAATTAAGAAAACCAAAACGCTGTGTTTCTTCCGAGTATGAGCTTCTCGTTTATGGGCCTAACTTGCTTTCATAATTCTGTACATTTGGGGCTGTGAAGATGATGTCGGCCTTTCATATATTCAGTTTCGTCGGTGTTAGTCTCTACATAACCCGATTCAAAACAATCTTGACTTTTCTTTACCCAAAAACTGGACTTGGGCTAGGATAATTTAAATTAACTACAAAAGTAAAGAACTCTCACATTATGATCCACATTGTTTTAAAAACGAAAAACTGAAACTTAGATTGGCTTATAATGGTAAATTGTTTTTTGGGAAATGTGCAAAAAGCTTATGATATCATGGAAAAACGGTTACAATTTACATGAAAGGAACTCTCACGTTTAAAGTAAACAAATACGGTTTTTTAGAAAAATCAAAATCGAAAGTTATTAGTTCAATTTTAGTTACGATTAAGAGAGAGATGAGACTGTCAAAAATAAACTTCCAGGTATGTGTAATGTTAACGACCTCCGCCGGAGACCACCACGTGGCACAGTGAAACGACGTCGTCGCAAAGCTCACGTGGTGGGGACCAGTTTTCGGCTGTCAGCTGGCACGTGCGCTCATGTGCACAAGAGAAACTTCTCTCGCCTTATGAACTCGACACGAGTCCTTCTTGTCTCGCCGAACATGGAACGTTCGTTCGATCGAAACTCGCCATCGTGGGACCCCAATTATTGGACGGTCCAGATCGAACTCATCTCAATACACCCAAGTTTGTTATCGGTGATGATCTTGGGATAGTGACTGTGTCGGTCAGTAAAATCCAAACATAAATTAATTTATTAACCGGTTTACTTTAACTCGACCGACACTCTTTGATTACCCTACGCGTCCACGTGCATTTAAGGATAATTAAACCCGTCGATGTTTCGTTTTTCTGGTAATTTTTTGTATATATATATATATATAAATAATATTTTTGAAGATTTTTTTTGTATATATTTAATTGCATGATTCTCTCGTGGCTTTTAAACTACTTCTTACTAACCAGTGATTATTTGCCCATTTTGCGGATAAACTAATATGTCGGTTTACATAATGTTGTTGATCAACCGTAAAATATCATGTGATGAAATAGTGAATGTTGCCAGCGAGTGATTGAGCTTGAAATCAATATATGCTGCCAAATTAATCAGAACCAACTAGTTGTGTAATCATATGAATAGCATTATGAATTATCATTGACAAGATTATCGGTAATCCATGTTACGGTCAACTGTTTTACAGTGCAAAGAAGTGAAATTGATTAGCATGTTTTGGTGTAATTTTAAAATTTTGGTATAATTTTAACTTTTTTGGCATAACGAAAGTGATTGGCAAGCAAATGATTCTAAGTAAAACCTCAATAAATTAATAATATTGGGACTTCAAAATTTTCTTATTTTATAGAGTTATTAATTTATATAGATATTTTCGATTTGAACTTTTGACAGAAAACAATACAAAAATATTTTTAAAATTATGAAATTCATTTAGAAAAGATCATCTCATTTAGAAAAGATCATCTCAAAGAATTTAAAGATAATCAACAATGTTTATAAACTTAAAACAATAATTTATTCATATTTTATTATATTGCCTTAGTTATATATGTAAATATATATATATGTTTAAATGTATAATTATTAATTTAACTTATTATTCGGACTATATATTTACATAAGAATTTCAAAAAAATTATTATCTTATTATCTTATCGAATTTTGTTAATTTTTATACTGGTCCGATTCGGAATCAGTAAAATTTATTAATTTATAGTGATTATTAATTTATCGAGTTTTTATGTACCATTCTACTATTTATTTCGCACGTTTTTTTTACTTTTTAAGGTCAACGTATGATCAAAATTAATTAATTAATGGATTTACCTGCAGAGACCCATATCAGAGTTCAAAGTTCAAACTACACACATTAAAGTTAACCAAATATACTCCCATGTTAAATTCAAAAGTCAACAAAATACTACGTGGTGTAATTTATAACGTGTATAAACAACTGTGTATTGTGTCAATAACTAATAAAGAGTATCTTCGTAAATACTTAATTAATTATGGCACTGGCTAAAAACTCCATTTGTGTTTTTTAACTATGTAATCTATATAGTCCCCACCTTTGGATCCTGAATTGATATAATTTTAGGCCAAAGCATTTGTGGATGTCTTTATCACAAATACCAAACAGAATTATTATTTGTTACTTGTTTTAGTTGTTGAAAATCACAAACGAAATCTTATACTCCATTCCATATATATCATTCAATTTGGAAATGTGACATGTGGAATGCCTTAGATATATATAAATATAATGTCATGAACTAAACTGATATATGTTTTCCAATAAAATTTCCAATAACCAATAAGCTTTATATATTCACTGATATGTCATATATGTAATTAGTAAAACAAAATGATGATAGAACAAGAAAAACAATAAACATAACTTCTAATAGTAATTAATACGAAAATCTAGTTATGTTGGTCTTTGATTCTCGGTTCAAGTGAACAAATGGAGAGCTTGATGTGAAGTGGGAATACTCTATGACGAAGATTTTGATTGCGCTGGAGGGTTCGCATAAACGAGGTTAATGAAGTCATGAAGATGCACGTGGGAGTCAAGTGTGAGATTGTTAGTTTGTTGTAACGATTATGGGTGTCTTTTTTCAATACTGTGCAACTATGTTTCTCTGTACAGCTTTATAATCGATTCTTGTCAATTGTCAAAGATCAAACGTTGTAATAGTAATAGTTAAGATCGGTTCTTGTAACCATTGTAATAGTTAAAAAAAAAACAATAAGGATTATTAGTATTTTGAAGTTTTTAAAAGTTATTGTTACTGGCCACTATTTTTTATGCATTCTAACTATTTTGATGTATGTTATTTTTTCTCGTTAGATTTGCTATCGTTTTATATGGCAATTATATATATATATATATATAGATATATATGCATGCGATTATTATAATAAAAAATTGAGTTTTCCGAAATTCTATAAAATAGTATGATATATCTTACGTCATCTTAATTGGTGTAAAATAAATGGCTAGTGGGAGAAACTATTCCCACGGCTTAAGTCCAAACTTTGTATAACAAATAATAAATTATAGAATTGCCATTAAACAACTAACAATTAGAAAAAGGTGAGGCCGTAAAAAAAAACAAAAGGTGAGGAACAAGAAAAAGAAAAATAGAGTTGTGTTATTCCGTGATTGACTCATTGTTCACGTACGGTAGTAATCTACCTTGATATACGCTCAGTCGCAACTAGTGTTTATATTTTCAATTGATGATTATTAATTATTAGAATGCCATAATCAAAAAAAAAAAAGTATCTATAAAATATACAAGTGAGATTTGAATATGATATGATACGTAAGTCCATGCTTCAATTGCGGCAATCACAACCTTGGATTATTTTGACATATACCTTGTAAATAATAGTGGAAACATGTGATTATACATAGCTTTCTTTCTTTCTTTTTAAAAAGGCGGAAAATATTCGGTGATATGGACAAAATTAGGTATAAAATCGGTCTGCCACAGTAGGACACTGTCACAGATTTTCAGAATAATAGAGCAATAGACAATACATCATATATACATATATGAAGCTTAATAAAAAAAGCAATACCATTTTATAGCAAAATATGAAATTTGTAATATTTACAAGTCACACTTCTAGGACAATCCTTTTATAATCCTGGAAATCCAATACCGATAAAGAATATGATTAATGATAATTCGTTCTATTTACATTTTACCAATGGGGTTCAGTTTCCTTCGTACCCTTGTAACAAATCTTTAATCAAAATCGTCATTGCTTTCATGACATTTTGCTGTTCACTCAAGTAAGAGACTTCATCATGTATACAGATATTAAATCAACTACAACAACTATTTAAAAAAGTTATTTGATATCATATATAACTGGTTTTGAGAAATTTTGCTTGCTTATAGTTTGTAGTTGAAAATAATACTCCCTCTGTTCCTTAAAGAAAGTAGTTTTAGAAAAAAAATTTGTTTCAAAAAGAAAAAAGTTTTCAATTTTCTAGATGTAGTTATTGTCTATTTTTACTTAATTTGCTCTTATAATATTTAATATTTAAAGAATAACTTAAGTAACAATTAATAAAAACAAGATTAAAAAAGTCTTTTATAATTTTTTTTTAATATGTGTGAAAAACACAAAAATATCTTTTCTTAGAACAGAGGGAGTTTCTAGAAGTAATGAGAAATTTCTAGGAATGAGTACCCCGTAGATCGTGGAAGAAGAAAAGCTGGAAGATAAAGCCTTAAACTTTAAGGGGACCTGCTGCCATTAAACCTCGGACCCCATTTTACTACCAAATATTACAAAGAAAACGTTTTTTTAAGAAAGAAAACGTTTTTTCACATGCATGGTAATTCGAAAAATATCGGATGTTACAAACCTGGTTTAAATTTGATTGTCCAGACACTTCTTTGCTTAAACTTGATAATATTTCTGGTTTTTTTTAACAAAAAAAAAAAAACATAAATCTGATATTTTGGTTAAGAGGAAAAAATATCAGTAAAAGGGTTAAATGACAAATTGACAATGCAAGGGCCCGATTGGTAAATAGGCTGTAAAGGTTGTAGAGATTTTAATTAGTTTTAAAATGGTAAAAGTTAATTTTTTTTCCAATCAGGCTTTATCTTTTCCACAGTCATAAAAGTTTTTTTAAAAATCTTACAGCCAAAATAACTGATTTTATTCTTATTTTCGTTTGTTTTTTTCAAAGCCAATAAAAAATAACTTTTTTTTTTTAAAGTCAGAGTCATTATTTAAAAATCTAATTTTTAACAGTCAATTTTAATTTTTAAAGTCACAGCCTCAACCAATCACCCCATAAAAAAGTAAAAAAAAGTAAAAAAGTAAAAATACGAAAAAAGGAAAAGAATTGGCATAATTATATGACAAATACACACAACATCAAAATCGTAGGAGATCTTTGTAGGGACACGTGTCTTTTACTTCGCACGTGTGAACTCTTGTGGGCCTCAAAAGTCCTTGCGCGGTAGTTATCTGTTACGCGTGGAGAATCTCCTCTCACCTAAAACATAAACATATGTACTCCTTTGTTAACACTTTTTCTGTCTCCACATAAATATTTTTTTATTTTATAAAACCGCTAAAGAAATGGTAATTTAGTAATGTAATTATTTATTTGTTTTCCCCGATAATTTGATCATTTGGTATTGCATGCGGGTTATATGCTCGTATAGCTGGGGGACCTCATGCTAATATGCTATCGTTATAAATTTCACAATATAAACAATAAAAAGTTTTTAAAAGGTAAATAATTTATTTTATAAACCAAATTATGATCATTTAATGGTGCTGTTTATTTTTGAGTATTCGTAATTGGTGGTATGTAATAATACCAAAATTAGTTCTCTCACATCAAATACTATTTACTATGGTAAGCTATACATCAAAACCCTATTTTAGCCTTATTTTTATAATTTAATTATATTTTTTAACATAATAATCTTGTCTTGCCAACAACACAGATAACAAAGTTACTTACTTGATTATTGGTATAATTTTGTTAAGTTAACCAAATTAATTAATAAATAATTTATATTTTTTATACTCCCTCTGTTTCATAATAAGTGTCATTTGGAGAAAATGTATTTGCAATGAATCTGGATGTATTAAACTCAAAACACATCCAGATACATCCAGTTATATTGCATATACATTTTTTCTAAATGACACTTATTATGAAACAGAGGGAGTAGTATAATAATTAGTTAACATGATAATTTATATTTATGATTTGATAATTCGATTAACATAATAATTTTATGATATAATAACTCAGTTAACATGACAATTTTATATCTTTTATAGTATGATAACTGTTTTAACATGCTATTTTCACACGATATGCTAAATAGTTAACACGATAATTGCATAATAATAATGTTAGCTAGCGATTTAACACTAAATGAACAGTATTTTCGATAATGACATTTTTGTAATTAAACAAAAAAATAAAGATATTTTTAGATTAAAATTTATTTTTCTTTATTAATTACTTAATTTTCAGTTATCTATTACTCTTTACTTAATTAATTGGTCAATCATGTATATATATTAAGATCACCCTTTATTTTTTTGGTTAAAACGTTTGATTTATTATCACCGAATGAAAGTATGCATATTTAGGTTTAATTTGATTGTTTTGCTGTTTTTTAATTTATTTTATTTTATAAACAATAAAAAGTTTTAAAAGGGAAATCATTTATTTTATAAACCAAATTGTGATAATTACTGGTCCTATTTTTATTTAGACCTTTTGATTGTTTTGCTGTTTTCTAATTTATTTGAATTTGCATTTACATTTATACTGAAAATATATCATTCTTTTCACGATACAAACGCAAACACATATAAAAAGATGAGATATCATTCATGTTTGCGTTTTTATGTATATTTTTAAATTTTTTTTTAAAAAAAAGGTAAAATACTATACTTTCTCAATGTAAAAATATTTGGATATGTAAAATCAAACATAATATATCCTTCAAGTTTGTGTTAAAAGAGTCAATGTTCGACACATATTGATCTAAACCACGAGGATTAGCGAAAACTCTTTTTGAGTTCTGCTTCCCGCTTCAAAATCACAATTAAAATTGGAAGTTTTCGGAAGTATACAAAAGTTTTCTTTCCAAAATATCTCTTTAAAAACGTATTAGAAACTTGCGTTTCTGTTTTAAAAACTGGCGTTTCTATATTAAAAACATATATATACACTAATTTCATATTTTATCTATAAAAAATTAGTTTTGTTAACGTTTGAAATATTATTTTAAATACAAATTATGAGAATAATAACAAGCATAATTTTTTTAATGAACAATTTAACTATTTTACAAAGATCTACAATAGATATGTGTATCCACCACAAACAGCTCTACTTATACCACTCTGTAATTTTTTTTTATCTGCTTGCTTCAAATAATTTATAGAAATCGTATTTTCTAAAAATTAAAATTTAAACCTCTTTGTATAGAAGCATTAATAAACATTTTAGTCAACTATTTGACTAAAAAAGCTTCCACACAAAAAATATATTTTAAAATTATTATTTTAATCAATGTGAGATATCATAAGTTATTAAATTGATTTGATAAATGAGATTATCTCAAAAAGTTAAATTGTATGATATTTCTTTGATTTTATTTGATGAGATTTAAAAAAAAAATAGAATAACAATGGGGTTTGGATCTTTTATTTTGATTAAGTTGAATTGTGTAAGAAAGGATTAAATTTATATTATTTATAACCATTTATTAATATATATATATAGTATAAGATTTAACTTTATACATATACATATGCATATTTATGAAATTACAGAATATGTTTACAATATTTGCATGCCCGTTACACCAAATTTTGATTTCATGCATTCTCCCATGAGTCGAAATCCAAACCCGAGAAAAGTAAACTGTTTACTAATACACTTAAAATATTAATATAGATGACCTTGACAAAAAAGATAAAAATTTGAAGACCTAAAAAAATTAAGGGAACATCCTTTTTAAGTAATAAAAACTCATAAATAAGCATTAAATCCATATTTGTGAAATACATATATTCTAATTTAAGAGTTAGAGGATTATCAGAAAACACTATACCAATAATTCAAGTGATATAGATCATGCTTTACGTGGTGTAAATGTATTTACTTCTAAAAGATTGTTGAAGATAGATTATCATTGATAAGCTAGAGTGATCAAGATTGTAACTTATGTTATCACCTATGACCTAACCCATGTAAAATTTGTGTGTGTTATAGTCTTATAGATGAAAAAACTTTATTAATAACTGATATATAATAAAGTATTCCCCTCTCCGCACCATGACTTTTTTTGATTTTATACGTGAATGTCAAACCTAATAAAGCAGTGATAAAAGTGATCAATAAATGCTACTATCTAATTTACAAACTGGAAATATATTTACATCTTATCATGTCGTTAGTTTGTTTCGCTTTTATCACATTCCACCTATTTATCTATTTTGGGTTTTCGGCCTATTTCTCTTCGACGATTTCTGCGTTGACAAACAAAAAAAGCAAACAGACGTTCCATGCAAGTCTTAAGTCTTAACCATTTTGTTTTTTGGCAACCATTTATTTACTCAGCCTTAAAGTGTTCATTATGTAAACGTAGATTTTTAAGGACGTGTCAAATTGTCAATATACGAACTCCTCGAGAGATCCATCGTTTTATTTTATTTTACATATACTGTAAAAGTGTATTTATTTACTATTGATTAAAAATCGTTTAATTGGTTGGGAAGTACAAATAAGTGGGACCCATTACCAAAACGATCACCTGAGTAGTGGTGAGTGGAACGTTGCCGTGGCCGTGACTCAACCGGCGACAGACGGTCAAACCGGAGCTTTTGCCTCTTTGACCTCTGCATACGTGTCAGTTTACTTTTCGCGTCGCGGTTAAATTATAATTTAGGTTATTATTAGCAGATATCAAATCATTTAAATAAGCTGAAAGATAAGGATGATATACGGTCAAAAGAAAAAAGCAAACTTGGAGAAATTTTAAAAATTTTATAATACAAAAGCATTTTTAAACTATAAAAAAATTTAAATAAAATAAAAAGAACATTTGTGATAAAGTGAATTAGGAAGAAAAAAAAGAGAAAAGGGTAAAGTTGTAAATATAATTATTCGCCGGGAGACCGTTGATTGCGGTTGGGAATAAAGCCATCTGACAAGGAGGCTTGTCCGTTTTGACCCCATTTTTCCTTGTCTTTTCTCTTCTTGTAAATACGACTAATACGAGTAATTGATGTTATCTAAAGAAAAGCGAGTAATTAAAAACTAATTTGTACCCTTTTATTGGGATAAAAATCTAATTTATAAAGTTGAGAGTAATGTGATTAGTTTTGTTTTCGATTTGTTTTTTAGTTGTTCGATTTAGACAAAATAGTAAACAAAGCAAAACAGAAACTAATGGTTTTATTGGTAACTAATTTTTTTACCATAAAGCTGTGGTATAAGTTGAAGATTGACATATGACCAAAAATATAATTCTTACCCATAGGCAAGAAAAACAAAACAGCTTCCAGTCACAAAATTGTCGGTGGATTTTATAAGATTCCATTTTCCATTCCATAGCTCGTAGCTGTGTCTGGATGCGGAAGCTATGGCTGTTATGTGGGCTTATGGCTTGCTTGGATACTCTTGGTTCTGGAGAAGTTAATCTGTACTTTGAAAAATGATTCTAAGAGCCTCAAGCATCCTGTCAAAGAGCCTACATAGAGTGTGGTCGAGGTTGCAAAATTATACACGTGAAGCCCTTCAAATAAAAAGAAGATGATGGAGTGGTGCATTCTAAGAGCCTCAAGCGGCTTTGTTGGGTTAACCACTCGGATGGTTTGCAGAAAACCAAATGTCAAAGCCGCTCGTCAACGTGTTTTCTGTTTGTTCTTTTGAATTTACTTTTATATCCTCTGTTTTTTCTTCTTTTTTCTTTGATAAAAAGCTAAGCTATTGTCTTCTTGCTTGACTGTTTCCGTCATTTAGTAATACATTGCTGTAAATTCATTTTACCAATTGTTTGTTTATTTTTTCCTGTTTTAGTAACAAAAAAAATGGTTCAAAAATATTTATATAATTATTATTCTTTTTTTTTTCTCTTAAACACACTACTTTTCAATGTGTAAAAAAAGCTTATAATTTCAAAAACAAACGAGGCGTTTATATATTTTTATAAAGAAAAGTTTATGCTAATAAAGGACCTAACTTTTTTTGGGTTGATTCCTGTATTACCCCCCTTGTAATAACGTGCTACGTGAACGATAAATGGGTATTTAGGAGCATTGACACAAAGGTGAACAATATCGTTTGGCATATCGTTAGGAGGATATCAACTTTTTCACCTTTTTCAGTTTTTTGTTGTTTCTGTTTGCCTCAAAACACCTCGTCTTCACACTCATCATATAACGCCTTGATAATAGTATTAGATTAATATTAATGGTTGTATAAGATTAACTTCGACTAACCAAAGTATTATCTTTGCTAAAACGAAAACTAGTTTCGGTAGTACTTTATGTTAAATGTAAACACATTACCTCGCCGCCCCTATGTGAAAAGAGACCTAAAGATTCATGGGAACACTCACATGACTTTGTTCTTTTCATTTTCTCATTTAAGAAAAAAAAAACATTATTCGTTTCGAATATATATATTTTTGTAATTACTCTGAGTTACTAAAAGAAGCAATTGACGTTAATAAAAAAATAATAATTGTTTTGCGATTAATTTATGATTAATGCGGAGGACGACACCAATTTTCCTCCTGATTAGTTTACAAATTTTATTAAAAAATCATTGTCGTAGTAACTCGTAACGTATACATAGGTTATGTACATTTCAAAATTTCGACCGCTTAACACGAATTAAAAAGTGTAGTAGTAATTATTATACTAAAAAAATCAAGCATTGTAGTTAATAATAAAAAAAAACGAAATTAAATTATCATTAAATGAATGCTAACTGTCAAAATTTTCTGTCTCTTGGTACCTTCCTGCTTCCTCCTTCCTCCTTCCATATATAGAACACTTAAGCTCGTCCCTTCGTCTTCACAATCTCTCTTCGTCTTCCTTTCTCAGTCTCTAGTCTGGCTTCTTCAGCGCTTTTTAGCTGATAATCTCGCCGGCATTTCTCTTCTCTCTCTCTCTCTTTTTTTTTTCCCATTATCTTTGTGAAGCTATGGAGAAATTTGCTTCCGTGGCTGCTCTGTTACTGCTTCTCTGTTTTCCGGTAGCTTTCTCCGGTCACGATTACGGCCAAGCACTTTCCAAGAGTCTTCTCTTCTTCGAAGCTCAGAGATCTGGTGTCCTCCCTCGTAACCAGAGAGTCACTTGGCGCTCTCACTCCGGTCTCAACGACGGCAAATCAAGCGGCGTATGTCTCATCTCTCTCTAGATTAACAATGTTGCCGTTTATCACCCAAAACCAGACATTAAACGCTAATTTCGAGTGTCAAACTCTGTTTTAAAATTATTCATACAACATTTCCGACAATTAGCTTTAGATCTGTCCTCTTTTCAGAAAACGTCGTCGCCGGCATTGTTCCTGTTTCATTCGGTTTTAACTAAAACCTTGTGTTTGGGTTTTTTTCCCCTCAGGTGAATCTGGTCGGAGGTTACTACGACGCCGGAGACAATGTGAAATTCGGACTTCCGATGGCGTTCACGGTGACGATGATGGCGTGGAGCGTCATTGAGTACGGCAATCAATTAGCGGCGAACGGCGAGCTTGGCCACTCCATTGACGCCATTAAATGGGGCACTGATTACTTCATCAAAGCCCATCCTGAGCCCAACGTCCTCTACGGCGAGGTAACTTATATTTAATTCATTAATCAATAAAGATTTCCCAATTTTCATATTTTAATTTCTCAATTAATTTGATTTTTTTTTTTGTTTTAGGTAGGAGACGGCAACACCGACCATTACTGCTGGCAGAGACCGGAAGAAATGATGACGGACCGGAAAGCTTACCGGATAGATCCGAGTAATCCCGGGTCGGATCTCGCCGGAGAAACAGCAGCTGCCATGGCCGCCGCTTCAATCGTCTTCCGCCGATCTAACCCTGCTTACTCTAGGCTACTACTCACTCACGCGTATCAGGTAACTCTTTTTTTATTGGGCGCATTTTTACCTTTTTAGGATGCGCACTTTAGCATATAGCGTAGTGATATTAATTTACCGGCAGTTACGTTTGGGACGTTGCACACACATTATTATTGCACAACAGAAGAAAGTCACTTTCAGCGCACGTTAGGCGTTATATCAGAGGCGTCGTTTAGCAATGAAAATGACAAATCTGAAAATTATTTTTGTTTTCATTCCAATTGCAATAAATTTATAAATGCTTAAAAAAGACATATTCTCTGAGATTTGCTATAATTATATCAACTACCACTCACCAGGAGTTTAGCAAATTTGATATTTTAACTCTTTTGTAAGTAGAATTTAATTTAAACACAGTAGCTTACTACTATAAACTAAAAGTACCACTACTACTATTTTAACATGTCGCTGATCCCGTAAGCGGACCCCGCAAAAGGATGATGGATCCTTTGTAGAGGGTTGGGAACGACGTCGTTCTCCGTCCATCACGGGTTTTTTTTTTGTGTTGTTGTCTTCCCCTTCTCTAACCATCTCAGCCGTTGATCTTAAATTTCTATTTTCTCTCTTTTTTTTTTTTTACTACACTCTTCTTCGCACGTGCCTTAGGCTGTCGGTGCCCCATAACGTGGAACAACCCTTCCCAATTGAACCTTTTATCTTCGATAATATCACGAATCTGCCACTCCCCACGAAACTTTTTAAACTAGCCCTGTTTCCCCTGTTTTATTACGGTTTTTGCCATCCTAATTCAATTTTATTTTTGTTAATTTCAGCTGTTTGATTTCGCCGACAAATACAGAGGAAAATACGACAGCAGTATCACCGTTGCTCAGAAATACTACCAATCCGTCAGTGGTTACAATGTAAGATNAGCATTCTAGTTTATAATAAAAAAAAACGAAATTAAATTATCATTAAATGAATGCTAACTGTCAAAATTTTCTGTCTCTTGGTACCTTCCTGCTTCCTCCTTCCTCCTTCCATATATAGAACACTTAAGCTCGTCCCTTCGTCTTCACAATCTCTCTTCGTCTTCCTTTCTCAGTCTCTAGTCTGGCTTCTTCAGCGCTTTTTAGCTGATAATCTCGCCGGCATTTCTCTTCTCTCTCTCTCTCTTTTTTTTTTCCCATTATCTTTGTGAAGCTATGGAGAAATTTGCTTCCGTGGCTGCTCTGTTACTGCTTCTCTGTTTTCCGGTAGCTTTCTCCGGTCACGATTACGGCCAAGCACTTTCCAAGAGTCTTCTCTTCTTCGAAGCTCAGAGATCTGGTGTCCTCCCTCGTAACCAGAGAGTCACTTGGCGCTCGCACTCCGGTCTCAACGACGGCAAATCAAGCGGCGTATGTCTCATCTCTCTAGATTAACAATGTTGCCGTTTATCACCCAAAACCAGACATTAAACGCTAATTTCGAGTGTCAAACTCTGTTTTGAAATTATTTATACAACATTTCCGACTATATTAACTATAGATCTATTCTCCGTTCAGACAACGTCGTCGCCGGCATTGTTCCTATTTCATCTGGTTTTAACTAAAATCTTGTGTTTGGTTTTTGTTTCCATTAGGTGAATCTGGTCGGAGGTTACTACGACGCCGGAGACAATGTGAAATTCGGACTTCCGATGGCTTTTACGGTGACGATGATGGCGTGGAGCGTCATTGAATACGGCAATCAATTAGCGGCTAACGGCGAGCTTGGCCACTCCATGGACGCCATTAAATGGGGCACTGATTACTTCATCAAAGCCCATCCTGAGCCCAACGTCCTCTACGGCGAGGTAACTTTTTATTTAATTTATTAACCTATAAAGATTAAAGACTTCCCAATTTCATATTTTAATTTCTTATTGAATTATCAAATTAATTCGAAATTTTTTTTAGGTAGGAGACGGCAACACCGACCATTACTGCTGGCAGAGACCGGAAGAAATGACGACGGACCGGAAAGCTTACCGGATAGATCCGAGTAATCCCGGGTCGGATCTCGCCGGAGAAACAGCAGCTGCCATGGCCGCCGCTTCAATCGTATTCCGCCGATCTAACCCTGCTTACTCTAGGCTACTACTCACTCACGCCTATCAGGTAATTCTTTTTTTATTTCTTTCTTGGGCGCATTTTTAACTTTTTAGGATGCGCACTTTAGCATAAAGTCTAGTGATATTAATTTACCGGCAGTTACTTTGGGACGTTGCAGACACGTTATTATTGCATTGCACAACAGTAGAAAGTTCACGTAAAAGTCACTTTCAGCGCATGTTAGGCGTTATATCAGATGCGTCGCTTAGCAATGAAAATGACAAATCTGAAAATTATGTTTACCGGAAATTATATTTTTGTTTTCATTCTAATTGCAATAAAATTTTAAAAGCTTAAAAAAGACATATTCTCTGAGTTTTTCTATAATTATATCAACTACCACTCACCAGGAGTTTAGCAAATTTGATATTCTAACTCTTTTGTAAGTAGAATCTAATTTAAACACAGTAGCTTACTATTCCCTCCGTTTCACAAAGAGTGTCATTTTAAGGTTTTGTTTTTGTTTCACAAAGAGTGTCACTTTGTATTTTCAATGCAATTTTTAAAACAAAAATCCAATTTTGACCTTGTAATATTGATGTATTAATTAGAAAGAGAAATGAGTTTAGTGTATTAATAAGGGGTAGAATAGGATTTTTATCAGTTTTCTTAATATGTGTGAAAAAGAGTAGAATGACACTCTCTGTGAAACAGAGGGACTATAAACTAAAGGTACTTACTACAACTACTATTTTAACATGCTGAACGGTACCGTGTCGCTAATCCCGTAAGTGGACCCCGCAAAGGATGATGGATCCTTTGTAGAGGGTTGGGAACGACGTCGTTCTCCGTCCATCACGGTTTTTGTTTTGTTTTTGGTGTTGTTGTCTTCCCTTTCTCTAACGATCTCAGCCGTTGATCTTAAATTTCTATTTTTCTCTTTTTTTTACTACACTCTTCTTCGCACGTGCCTTAGGCTGTCGGTGCCCCATAACGTGTAACAACCCTTCCCAATTGATTTTATCTTCGATAATATCACGAATCTGCCACTCCTTACGAATTTTTGTAAACTAGCCTTGTTTCTCCTGTTTTGTTACGGATTTGCCATCCTAATTCAATTTTATTTTTTGTTTTATTTCAGCTGTTTGATTTCGCCGACAAATACAGAGGAAAATACGACAGCAGTATCACCGTTGCTCAGAAATACTACCAATCCGTCAGTGGTTACAATGTAAGATCCGAGGAATTCGATTTTAGAATCTGAGATTAAGGGTTTGAGCTGTTGTCTAATGTCTGAAGAATCGATCTTAATTTCAACGATCAGGACGAATTACTATGGGCAGCTGCGTGGTTATACCAAGCTTCGAACAACCAGTTCTACTTGGACTACTTGGGTCGTAACGGTGACTCCATGGGTGGGACCGGTTGGTCCATGACCGAGTTCGGTTGGGATGTTAAGTACGCTGGTGTTCAAACTCTTGTCGCCAAGGTCAGTTACATCAACCCAATTTTGAATTTTGTTGTTAAGCCGGTTTGATCATCTTGGTTTGATTCTAAACCGGTTTATTTTCCTTTGTGACAGTTCTTGATGCAAGGCAAAGCAGGGCGTCACACGCCTGTGTTTCAGAGGTTTCAGCAGAAAGCTGATTTCTTTATGTGTTCGTTGTTGGGTAAAGGCTCGAGGAACATTCAGAAGACACCAGGTGGTTTGATCTTCAGACAACGCTGGAACAATATGCAGTTTGTCACAAGCGCTTCCTTCTTGACCACGGTTTACTCTGATTACCTAACTTCCTCTCGAAGCAACTTGAGATGTTCTTCCGGAACTGTCGCCCCTTCGCAGCTTCTTTCCTTTGCTAAATCTCAGGTAAAGTATCGGTGTAATACCGCGTTTGAGTTTGAGGAGAAGAATTAGAATACATCTACAACAGTTTCATGATATATTCTTCTTCTCAGGTGGATTACATTCTTGGAGATAACCCAAGAGCAACGAGCTACATGGTTGGATATGGTAACAATTATCCTCAGAGAGTTCACCACAGGGGCTCCTCAATTGTCTCTTACAAGGTCGACCGCTCATTTGTCACCTGCCGAGGTGGTTATGCCACGTGGTACGGCCGTAAAGGCAGTGACCCGAACCTCCTCACTGGTGCTATTGTCGGCGGTCCTGATGCTTACGACAATTTCGCTGACAGGAGAGATAACTATGAACAGACTGAGCCTGCTACTTACAACAATGCACCACTCCTTGGTGTTCTTGCTCGTCTCAGCAGTGGACATTCCGGTTATAGCCAGCTTCTTCCAGGTTTGTGTCTGAGATTCAAAACATTCCTATATTTCCCCAACAAGATCATTGGAACTCAAGTAGTTTTGCTTTTTTTGTTGTTGTTGTATCCCTGCAGTGGTTCCTGCTCCTGTTGTCAGAAGACCAATGCCTATTCGTAAACCGAGAGTGACCTCCCCGGTCAGAGGTATGCTCTTGTGTTCTGCATGTGAATCTTTTGAGTTTCTGTTGAACAGACATGACTGTATTGATTACTTGTGCAGCTTCTGGTCCAGTGGCTATAGTTCAGAAGATGACTGGTTCATGGGTCTCAAAGGGAAGGACTTACTACAGATACTCAACAACTGTGATTAACAAATCACCAAGAGCTCTGAAAAGTCTCAACCTTTCGATCAAGAACCTTTACGGACCAATATGGGGACTCTCGAGATCAGGGAACTCATTTGGTTTACCTTCGTGGATGCACTCATTGCAATCCGGAAAATCCCTAGAGTTCGTCTACATTCACTCAACATCGCCCGCAAGTGTCGCGGTTTCAAGCTACACTTTGGCTTGACCAGACAAGAACAACAACTTCAAAGGATCAAAAGAAATCACAGTGTGTATAGGGTCATGAGAAGAAGAAGAAGAAAGTGTTGGTTTTTTCCCTCTGGTTTGGTCTTTTATCTTCATTTTGCTTTTTCGGGTTTCTCTGGTGAATATAAAAGGGTTGAAGAAGGGTGGAAGAAAGGTGTGAAGAGACGGTGAAGACTCTTCAAAAAATTTAAGAAGAGTGAAAGTGCTCATCCTCTTTCTACTCCAAGTTCGGTGCTTTTTAAATTTATATATAAATATATATATATATATAGAGTGAGAGAGAGGAAGATAGAAAGATAGTGTTTTGTGAGATCTTCCTTCTCTTAAAAAAGGGGTCTTGTGAGATTTTGCAAGGATTGTTTTTTCATTCCTTGTAGCTCAAAAAACATGTTTATGTCTCTGTCCTTTTGTGTTTTATCTTTCTTGGTGTTCAGTTGTAAAACTCAACAACCGTCCTTAATGAAATGTGATTTGGTTATCAACTTGTGTGTTAAGTATTTGTCTCTTATAAATAAACTCTGAAATCTAGTGATTTTAATAACTGTGAAATTAGCAAAAAAAAAAACTTGTTTCGAGAAAAGACAAATAAAGTATCACTTCCCCAAGTTTTTTTTTTCTACACACAAGGTAGTATATATGTTGAATTTTAGTAGTTAGTTACTCTGAACATATGTAGATCATTTTCACTTCCCCAAAACCAAAACCTGTCTTGACAAATTTACTAATATGTGGAACTTTTTGTCCCTCAAGTTATTTATTTTCTAATACAAGGTAACTCACTAAATTTAGTACTTAGTTACACTTAGGGGGTTATTGGGAGATAAATTTTAGAGAACTTTCAAAATTTTAAGATTCCATCATTATTGGTTTACAAATTCTTAAAATTTTAATAGAATCCATTGTTATTGATTTAAATATTTTAAAACTCCATCCAAAATGATACTAAAAAACATCGAGAAACAAATAAAATTATGATTGTAGAGAGACATTTTGATAAAATCAAACATAAAACATTTTCATAGACATAATTTAGTATAAACATATGATCTATGTTGGAATTTAAACATAATTCAACAAATGTCATCTTATTGTTTATAGGATTCTAAGCGAGGGATAGTTTTTACGATGGAATATAACAATGTTACATGAAGAAACAGAGTGAAGACATATCACAATTATACAATTACTCATCTAAAATTTTGTGTAGGAAATGATACTAAAAAACACCGAGAAACAAATAAATTATGATTGTAGAGAGACATTTTAATAAAATCAAACATAAAACATTTTCATAGACATAATTTGGTATAAGCATATGATCTCTGTTGGAATTTAAACATAATTCAACAAATATTATCTTATTGTTTATAGGATGCTAAGCGATGGATAGTTTTTACGATGGAATATAACAATGTTACATGAAGAAACAGAGTGAAGACATATCACAATTATACAATTACTAATCTAAAATTTTGTGTAGGAAATGATACTAAAAAACATCGAGAAACAAGTTAATTATGATTGTAGAGAGACATTTTAATAAAATCAAACATAAAATATTTTCATAGATATAATTTGGTATAAGCATATGATCTCTGTTGGAATTTAAACATAATTCAACAAATATCATCTTATTGTTTATACGATGCTAAGCGATTGATAGTTTTTACGATGGAATATAACAATGTTACATGAAGAAACAGAGTGAAGACATATCACAATTATACAATTACTCATCTAAAATTTTATGTAGGAAATGATACTAAAAACATCGAGAAACTAATAAATTATGATTGTAGAGAGACATTTTAATAAAATCAAACATAAAATATTTTCATAGACATAATTTGGTATAAGCATATGATCTCTGTTGGAATTTAAACATAATTCAACAAATGTCATCTTATTGTTTATAGGATGCTAAGCAATAGATAGTTTTTACGAGGGTCAATTTGCCATATAACCATATTACACTTAAAAATAAAACTTATAGCCATCATATTCAATAATTTAATCAAATAACCAAATTATAGTTTTCTGTACGAAAATGGCATTGATCTATATAACTCATCATCATGTATTTTCTGTACTATTAAATATACCTTATGAGTTTTATTAGGATAGGTAACAGATCACCATCCATTGTTCATTAATTGTGTTTTCTCACATGAACATTCCAAGCATACATTCATTTTGAGTTCTTCGACGATTTGCTCTTTTCCTTCCAGAATTGGATTAGCTCATTTAAGTTACAAATCCAAGGTTCTAGACAGTAGATTGACATATCCTCCTTGTGCCCAGAATAGTAATAGCGAAGTATGTTTTGGATGTTTGTCCACCATGGTAAGGATTGAGATTTCATTGTCGATCTCGGAAGATCGAACAACACATCTCCCCGGAACTGAACGTTCTTTAAATAAACCCTCAGCCACCGTTCCAATTTTCATAACTCGTACACTAACCTTCTCAATTGATGCCCAATCTCTATGTATACTTTCCTCAATTTTATTTTCTAAGTCCATGTTATCCTTCGGTGGTTAGATCAACTTCTTCTTCTCTTCCTCAAGTGCAGCGATCAGCTTCTCTTGCAGCTGTTGTTTTTTCTTTCTTTTTGTTCAACTCCTCATTCACAACCTCAAGTGGAGGCTTCGCATCTTCAGGTGTAGAGATTGGATCATCCACTTCCTCAAGTGAAGGCATCTGCGGATCTACTGCTCTGGTCGCACGCAGCCATAAATAATAGTAGCCACCAAAACCAAATCAACAGCAACCACCAAAATCACTTGTTAGGTTCACAAAAAAATAAACACCTAGTTCACTACAAAAAAATGAGTCATATAATGTCACTTTATTAAAGTCACTTTTTTTTTTTCATCCTCAATAAAATAGAAAATATTTGATTTAAGTTTTAGGACAAACTCCAAAATAAGACAGAAACTCTCACATGCTCTCACAGCACCCTCTCAAACGGATATTAGATAAACAGAGTCGACCAGATGTAGGGCAACGTAAACAAAGCATTTGTGCCCCCAAGCAGTTCCTTGGCTGTCTTGCCATTAATCCTTCCTAGACCCACATCCATCACACAGTGACCTTTTTTTTCTTTTTTTTTCTTTTTGTATCTTCGTTTCTCCTGCCTCGTAGGATTATAGACATCGTGAGGTCCCATTCGTGAAAGTCACTTTTCAAACTAACGTTTCAATTTTTCAAGGTAAGGTTTAGCATTAGTTTATTAACCATCGTAACTTTTAGTGTCGATATTTCTTTAATTCAGGTCAATATATGTAAATGTTATATCAAAAGCCCATTTAATCATATATATAATTAGGCAAACATCTTTCCATCTAATCTATCCGCATCAACAAATTTTTACTTTTTTAATGGGTTTTTATTTATTTTTTTAATGGGCTTTTATATATTTTGGATAAATAGATTTTTGGGTTTCCACACATTAATATAAAAGTAAAAAACATACTTATTTTATAAACACACAAAAACTATAAATTCTCTATAAAAAAAAATCACAATGCTATTTCGAAAATTAAAAAAAAGTGGATGAGATCAATGGTAAAATAACTTTTTTTTATCTCGCTGGAAATAAACAACTGAAAAAAAGAAGTCAATTGAATAGATATATTAAGTGGGGAGACAAATATACACTTACAATAGCGTATAAATATAAGAAAAAAGTTTTTAAACAATTAGCATATCACAATTTTTATTAAGAAAGGAACTTCACAATAGGTTTACATATTTTGAAATAAAAAAAAAACTAAGAAATTATTTAAAATTAAAAATACAAACAAGAACCAAATTTACAAGTAAAATACACTTATTCTGCAAACACACAAAAATTATAAATGCTTTTTCGAATAAAAATTAATAAAGTGTTATTTTGAATAAGAAATAAAAAGAGTGGATGAAATCGATTAGCACTGAGCATTTCAGGTTTTAGGACGAGAATTTATGGGTACGGGACGGAAACGAATAATTTAGAAATTGAAAAATAATTTTGGGAAACAATTTATGGGTACGAGGTATTTCAGGTTTTTACCTAAAATATGTTTCCAAACTCTCAATAATTTGGGTAGAGATCAACTTACATATTTTGGATAACTTTGAGAAAATCGGAAAAAATCAAAATAAGTTGGAAAAATTCAGGAAAATTTTGAAAATATTTGCGGAACTATATAGAGTTTTCAAATTTAATATTTTTAATGGGTAATTTGGGTACGTGATCTCATATTTGTTCCTCTCATGTACTCTTCCCTTACCCGTTTGAATAAAATAAATGATCCCAAACATATTGTTATTTTGAACGAGATTGAGAATAGATGGAAAATTCGGGATGGTGTTGGTGTTGGATTTGGCACAAATCCGACCCATGTCAAAAGCCCATTTATGTAAATGAGCTAGAACCCAAGTACCGAAGCCCGTCCATCTCTGAAGATAGCTCGTCCGGCCAGCAAAGCTTAGTTCACAACTAGCTCGATCAGAAATCCGCGAGCTAACCAAGGAATCAACTAAAACAGTTATATGACCTCCTGAAGATCAGGGAGCCCGAGATATTCGGATGGTTGGCTAGGTCAAGATACGCCGAAATACGCGGAGAGCTGGAGCGAGAGAGCAAGTATAAAAGAAGAGGAGGGCATTCGGAGAAAGGGGACTCTTTCACGTGAAATTCATTTGTAAACCCTAAATTATTAGTTCACACTAAACATATATCTCTCAAGATCTTTTGTAACTCATTATTCGATTATCTATACAAAAGTCCAGTTCGTTATATCAATCTTACATTTCATCTTTGATTCTAAGAAGATCTAGCCCTCACATTTAAATCACTACAAAATCTCGGTGTGAGCTTCGGATCTCACATTTGGCGCCGTCTGTGGGGAAGATTATAGATTTTTCTGTCCTAAGAGTCAGATCAAAGATTCGTTAAACGAAATGGATCTAATCACAAACACTACCTCGTCTACCATCGAACGCGAGAACGCAACTATCGAACGTTCATCGGGAAACGAGGGAGCCACCACATAGCCTCTGGATCAGACCGAGAACGTTAGGCCGAGTATCACCTCGATACCTACTACCTCGGCACCAATCGGCTCGAGCACTCCCGTCATTGGGACAAGCTCTATGCTCGCGAGCCTGACCGCGTTGACTGGGAATCGAACATGGGTTAGACCCAACGACTCATAGCCAACATCGAACGGATCTGGCTCGACAGTCGCCTCACCACCGCTCAATTCCGGAATGCCAAGGCGCGATCCGGATGAGCTCGCAGAATTCAGGGCGATGCTCACCGTTTTGATCGGTCGCTCCCAAAACCAGGAGGTTGCCAATCGAAACCAAGAAATTGCCAATCGAAACCTTGCTGCGCGGCTTGCAGAACAGGAAAGACGTCTTAACGACCGCCTCGACGAGCCTGCCGCACTAGGGAATCGAACGCAGCTCCCATACGAGAGAAGGACATTCTTAAGTCCACCCCCTCGAACACGCCTGGACTTCACACCTGTGATTTCCTCACCCGGGGCATCAGGAGTGTGCGTCACACCGTTGAACGCTGGAACTATTCCAGCGACGACCTCCGTAACAGCCTCAGCTCCATCTAGTTCAACTACACCGATGTCGAGCTTAACGGGAGACCAAAATCCTGCCGTCTCAAACTTGCCCCCTCCCCCTCCAGGAGGCGAAGGCAGAGCAAGATGGCTCGGTGCATCAGCATTCGCGTCAAGCTCCCAACCCCGCGATTACGCTCAGAGAACGAGCTCGAACCCGAATAACCAAATTTCGTTTGATCGTGAAACGCAATCCTGTGCGTTCGCGCAACCGCAACTTGACCCGACATACGTCGAGCGTCAAACCCGGTTCTCCAACCAATTCCGGTCGCACATGCCAACGCGCAATTTATGCAGCTGAACTCCCGAGTTCACATGGCAACTAGTTCGGTACCAGATATTGACCGTGTCATTGAGGAGACGCGTCGCACTCCTTTCACAGACAGGATAGCTAACGCTAGATTGCGTGAAACCGGGAAGATAAAATTCCCGGAATTCTCTGGAACATCAGACCCGAGAGCTCACATCCGAGCATTCCGACTCGCAATAGCTCGAGTTCATCTGAATGACGAAGAGAAAGAACCTGCTTTCTGCAGACTCTTCGCCGAAAACCACACGGGTCCAGCCCTCGAGTGGTTCGCTGGAATAGAAGGAAAATCCATAGACAATTTCACCCAGCTCATGACAGCCTACATAAAACAATACTCGGTATTTATGGAAACTAAAACCACAGAGGCCGACCTATTTAACGTCATACAAGGTCCAACCGAGACCCTACGATCATACATTAACAGGTTCAAAGAAACCAAATCGAGGATCGCAAACCCGAATGACGATGTTGCATTGGCCGCGTTAAGAAAAGGATTATGGTTTCGAGCTAGATTCCGAGAGGAACTAACCATCCACGAGCCCGTATCCCTTAACGATGCACTACATCGCGCGTCCACATTCACAATCCTCGAAGAGGAAACTGCCCAGCTCGAATCCGCCTTCGCGCAGGGAGCAGCGAGCTCTCCAGCCCCTAAGGCACCTACTAAAAAGGATACACGCAAAGCTGGACAAACATTTTCGGTTGAAAACCCAAAACAGTCCGACAAAGCAGACTTCGATCCTACTAAGTACTGCGCCGAACACAAGAAAAAGGGACATACTACAGCAGAGTGCCGAACCCGAGCTCGTCTCTTAGCTGAAGGTAAAGAGGTCGTCGAGATGGAGGAGGACGACGCACCCCCTGCCAAAACAACCCCGAAACCAAAAATATCCGCTCCCAAAAAGCGAAAGCGCCCTACGGAGGAAGAAGCTCCCGAATCCCCTCCTCGAGCTCCCAGAAAAAGGATCGACCTGATTTTCAAGGAGCTCAGCCTTTGCGGCGGTTCAATGAAATCTGTCATAACACCACCTCCCGCACCGAGAAAAACTTCAAGTTCTTGCTTAAGCAAATCTCTCCTTTTTGGGGGGGGATGGTAGGGGTAGTACCCCCAAAGCCAAAGCGTATAGACTTCATCTTCGGCGGCTCTAAACTTTGTCGAGACTCGGTGAATTCAATCAAATCTTTCCAACGAAAAGTGGAAACAGACTCCAGAGAAGGGGCTCCACTCTAAGGGCCAGATCACGAGATCACCTTCCTGGAAAGCGAAACGATAAAACTAGACAAACCGCACGATGACGCCCTACTCATACGCCTCATCGTCGGTGACGTCGAGATGTCTAGAGTCATGATTGACACCGGCAGCTCGGTTGACGTCCTCTTTTACGACGCATTTAAGAGAATGGAATTCAAAGATTCAGAACTCCTAGAGGGAAAAAAACCTCTAGTCGGCTTTGCCGGTGAAACTACATACTCCCTAGGATCCGTCCTTATCCCGGTACTAGCAGGAGGAGTTCGCCGAATGACCGAGTTCGTAGTAGTAGATAACCCCGCGCCATACAACGCCATCCTAGGCAGACCGTGGATTTACGATATGAAAGCTGTTCCTTCGACCTACCACCAATGCGTCAAATTCCCAACTCCTAAAGAAACGAAAACCATCTATGGTAGCCAGAAAACCTCCCGTAGCTCCTACATAGACGGTTACAAGCAAATCAAATAATCAACTGTATAGCAATTACATAAAGAGGACGAGCTCGCCGAACGACAAACTAAGCGGAGCAATGACCCAAGTCAACGCGGACCCCGCAAAGACCTAATTGAACAAGTTTGTATCGACGACGCTCACCACGAACGGTGCGTAGGCATCAGAATCGATCTCCCTAACTCCATAAAGAGCGAACTCGTAGCATTCTTAAAAGAAAATACGGACTCGTTCGCCTGGTCTACGGCTGACATGAAAGGAATCGACATAGGCGTAACCTCTCATGAGCTAAACGTATGTCCTACTTTCAAGCCAATAAAACAAAAACGTCGAAAGCTCGGACCCGAAAAAGCTCGGGAAGTAAACGACGAGGTCGACCGCCTCCTGAAGGTAGGATCGATCAGGGAGGTAAAATACCCAGACTAGATCGCCAAACCGGTGGTAGTCAAAAAAAAAAACGGCAAGTGGAGAGTATGCGTCGATTTTACCGACCTAAACAAAGCCTGTCCTAAAGACAGCTTCCCACTTCCACACATCGATCGCCTGGTAGAAGCCACGGCAGGTCACCAATTGCTGTCCTTCATGGACGTATTTTCAGGATACAACCAAATCCTCATGAACCCGGAGGATCAAGAAAAGACTTCCGTCATAACGGATCGAGGTATGTATTGTTATAAAGTAATGCCTTTTGGCCTGAAAAACGCAGGAGCTACGTACCAACGACTAGTTAACAAAATGTTTGCCGAGCAACTCGGAAAAACTATGGAAGTCTATATTGACGATATGCTGGTAAAATCCTCCAAAGAGGAAGACCACGTCTCTCAATTGAGAGAGTGCTTTGCCATCCTCAACAAGTACGGGATGAAACTAAATCCAGCCAAGTGCACCTTCGGAGTTCCCTCTGGCGAATTCCTCGGTTACCTAGTGACCGAAAGAGGAATAGAGGCTAACCCCAAACAGATCGCAGCCTTCATGGAAATGTCCTCACCAAGGACCATGCGCGAAGTGCAACGACTCACGGGAAAGATCGCGGCTCTAAACCGCTTTATCTCCCGATCGACCGACAAATGCCTTCCATTCTACCAGCTCCTGAAGGGAAATAAAAAATTCACCTGGGACGAGAAATGCGAAGAAGCTCATAACCGACTTAAATCCTACTTAAGCGAACCCCCGATACTGGCTAAACCAGTAGAAGGAGAACCCCTATATCTCTACCTCGCTGTATCCCCCGCAGCAGTAAGCAGAGTATTGGTTCGGGAGGAACAGAACGAGCAAAAACCTGTTTATTACGTAAGCAAAACCCTGATCGACGCCGAAACGAGATATCCAGCAATGGAGAAGCTCGCATTAGCGCTAGTCATGTCAGCCCGAAAGCTTCGCCCATATTTTCAATCACACTCAATCGTAGTGATGACCTCCCAACCGATAAGAACAATACTACATAGCCCCAGTCAATCCGGGCGCCTAGTAAAATGGGCAATCGAACTCAGCTAGTACGACATCGAATACTCGAATACCGAACTCGAACCTGCGCGAAAGCCCAAGTTTTAGCTAACTTCGTCATAGAGCTCCCACCTTCCATCGATACGATGTCCTCTCCAAACAAGAGATGGACACTACACGTCAATGGTGCATCCTCCAGACAAGGATCTGGAGTAGGGATAAAGCTCGTATCCCCCACGGGAGAAGTCCTAGAACAATCCTTCAGACTCGTCTTCATAGCTTCCAACAATGAAGCAGAATACGAGGCACTAATAGCCGGTCTCAAGATCGCTATAGGAATCGGGGCTCGAGAGGTTAACGCCTACAGCGATTCCCAACTCGTTACGAGCCAATTCAAAGGCGAGTACGAGGTAAAGGAGGAACGTATGGAAGCGTACCTCAACGTAGTTCGCAGCCTCGCCGAGCAGTTCGAGATCTTCGAATTGACTCGAATGCCTCGAGGCGAAAACACCTCAGCTGACGCCCTAGCAGCGTTAGCCTCAACCTCAAACCCCGCTCTCAAAAGGATCATTCCGGTAGAGGGGATCGAAAAACCCAGTATCGACATAGCGTTAAAATCATTGTCCTTAAAAGAGAACAACGCAAAACCAGCGCGCCGAGCTCACATCGCAAACGAGCCAGTGTGTGACGCTATCGTGCTAACAATTGTCGACAACGACCCAACGACCCGCGAAAGCGCAGACAAAGAGTCAGAGCTCGACTTGTCAGCACCTTCGGGAGACGCACCAAACGGTTCGATCGGGAAAACCCCTACGAACCTCTCACAAAGCGAAGCTGACAATGATTGGAGAACTCCAATCATACAAGACCTTGAACACGGCAAAGTCCCCTCCGACAGATGGGCTGAGAGAAAACTAAAAATTAAAAGCGCGAAGTATTGCATATCCGAAGATAGGCTACTCAAACGGAGCATCTCCGGGCCATATCTCCGATGCATTCACGGAAAGCAAACCCATGTAATAATGGAACAAACTCACAGTGGCTTGTGCGGTAATCACTCGGGTGGCCGAGCCCTAGCCATACGAATAAAGCGACAAGGCTATTTCTGGCCCACCATGATAGCTGAATGCGAAGCATACTCCGCGAAGTGTGACAAATGCCAAAAACACGCTCCTATAATCCATCAGCCCGCTGAAAAGCTATCATCCATATCGGCTCCTTACCCCTTTATGAGATGGTCTATGGATATAGTCGGACCTCTTGTCACCTCCGGAAAAAAAGAAAGCAAGGTTCCTCCTCGTCCTAACGGACTACTTCACGAAGTGGATCGAAGCCGAACCTTACCAACAAATAAAGGAAATACACGTTAGGGAGTTCGTATGGAGAAACGTGATCTGTCGACACGGATTACCCTACGAAATAGTGACCGACAACGGATCGCAATTCATCTCTAACTCCTTCGTCGACTTCTGCAAAACTTGGGGCATACGTCTCTCTTACTCTACACCTCGTTATCCGCAAGGGAATGGACAGGCCGAAGCCCCCAACAAATCCATAATGGATAACCTTAAGAAGAGACTCAATGCGAGCAAAAACAGATGGAGCGACGACCTCGCTGGGGTACTCTGGACCAGCAGGACAACCCCTCGCAAAGCCACCGGTGAAACCCCATTTTCGTTAGCATACGGCATCGAAGCCGTAGCTCCTGCCGAAATCTTGGTAACAAGTCTCTGAAATATCTATTCACCATCTATCGCATACTATCATGTAACGATCAATTGCGTCCTCTTGGGCACATTCTAATCCGCCAAAACATTGGTCCATACTTAAAACAACAAGACTATGTATCACGAACGGCCAATTCAACAAGCGAACTCCCGAACCACAATAGAATAACATTTTCTCAAAAGTTCTTCGAGTAAAAATATTACCCAAAAGAACTGGGGGAAATAATACAGTATACACCTTGCACAGAATCCGCAAGCAAAATCCTCCTCGTCGCAAATCCTAGTCAATCATTTAGCTAAGCTAAATCTCCAGAATTAGCACGCCTAGTTACGATAGGCACGCTTAAAACTATACGGGCTAAGCCTGAAGTAATCGAAAGAAAACTAAGTCTAAACTCTTTACAAAATAGACTTCGCATCAGAAACCAAGCTAGAGCCTTCGTCCAAAAACATTCGAACTAAACCTCGAAACTATGACGAACTATAATCACATTCGCAAAAACTAAGATAAGCCAAGTTAAAAGCAAAGAACGTAAAACAAGATGAGCTAAACCAATCACTTAGCTCGCAATTCTATAAACAAAACCAAAATCACTGATAAGAGCATGTAAAAGAAACCGAAACGTGCTTTTACTTAAAAGTCAAAGGATTAAAGCTCTTCCGGGCACCAACATACTTGTTCAAAAAAAAAACAACCAAACTTGGATAAAAATCCTCCCGAGCACCAGTTCCCAAAATAAAAAAAAACATAAAGGAAAAGAGAGAATAAAAGGAAGAGATCTCCGCTGCGACCTCGTCGGGACCCGTTCCCGAAGCCTCGCCATCTTCCTTTCCTTTTTCTTTCGCGCCCTCCATTACTTGATCTCCTTGTTTCGAACTGCTACCAAGCTCGATGACCCCATCATTCGTGCCAAATTGGTTCAAACCGGTTGGAACCTGCGTTAACGGATCGATCAACATCACCGAGTCTTCCGACATTGACGGAAGAGGGAGCTTGCTCACGGAAAAGTCCGAAACGGCCGTCGCAACCAGCTCCAGAGCAGCGACTTCCTTCCTGGCAGCTAAATCCGTGACCTCCTTTGCAAGGTCGACCTCACCAGCAGCGATCTCAGCAATCAGATCGATGTTCTCTATCACCTCCTGGAATTTAATCTCGGCATCCACCGAGGCATTTTTCTTAACCCATTTGACCTTGATGGAACCAAGTATCTCGAGATACTTAGCGTTGAGCTCCTTCCTTGCCGACCTTGCCGCTTCCTTCACGGCTATCTCGCGATCGGTCTGAAGCTGCCACTTCTCCTTAACCAGCCGAGCCGCTTGGTCGATTGCTTTTCCCCCTTCTTCTTGGAGAGCGAAGATTTGATTAGCCGCATTGTCGAGCTTCTGCTTCAGGTCGACCTCAACGTTCTCTAGCTCATGGATGCGAGCTTCCATCTGCTGAACTCCGACCAGTCTACGAGATAGCACCTTCTCACGCTCCTTGTGCTCCTGCAAGCTCCGGTTTAATTCTGCCACCACATTCTCGGCTTGCACGAGCTCATCGGTTTGAGGGACCCCCTTCATCCTCTGTTCGAAGAAAGCAACCGCCTTGTTTGTCGCCACAAGGGCCTACATATCAAATTCCGAGAAGGACAATCAGGAAAACAAAATGTCCAAGGTCTAAAGGCAAAACAAAAAGGGTCAAGGAAATATCTCAGAAGATTTACCTTCCCATGAGCATCCATCATCTCGATGAAGGCTTCCTTAGCGATCATATCGCGAACCGAGGGGAGCCCGCATCCTTCAGGCTTGAAGTGCCGCAGCAAGTTGGCAACTCCCCAAGCGTCGTCGGCGATGGGGCAGTCTTTCCTATGGTTGAACTTCCAATGGAATGGCTTGCTCGCGGTTGAACCACCTCCGTTAGGAGAGCCCGATTTAGCTCCAGCTTCATCACCTCCACCATGCGAGCTCGGGTCGATCTCAGACCTCGCTCTTTTTGAACCTTGACGAGATATTGTCGCCGGAACAGTATGGACTGATCCGTGCGACTTCGAAGCTCCTGCATCTACCGCCGATTGAGTCGGCGGAAGATCGCCCGCATCTCCACCACGAGGTGAACGATGCACCAGAGACTGGGATGCAGTCGGAGAAGCCGGCTTCTGGCTTCCCTCGCCGGTCACGGCGGTCGGATTTGCTGAACTTGCCTCCAGGCCCAACACGGTAGCTCGAGGCGGCCCTGTCCCCAATGCCATTATCAAGGCGTTAGCTAGCTCGCCGGTCTTAATCGTGCCAACGTCGATGGGACCCTTGCCAGAGCGACGGCTACTTTATCTTCGAAACATTTTTCGATCGAGCTGATTAGTCGCAGTTGAATCGGAGTCGGATAGTTGGCGAAGTGGAGCTGCACCATTAAGCTAAATAAAGACTCGGGAGATACTCGAAAAAGACGCATAATAACATCTCATCAAACTAACCTGGCCGAGCTGCTTTATCAGCACAAACCGGAAGAAGTGGAGGAGCTCTCAGCACGTCTCTCGGAACTGGCAAACTAAGGGCGTGGCGAATCCTTTCCGGGGTAAACTGATCCCAATGAACTTTTTCCTTTCGCAGCTCGGCTACTAAAGCTTTCGTCAGGACGTCAAGGGGAACCGAATCAGGCGTTTCTGCAAAATAAAAGGGAAACACGAGTCAATTGCAAATCGTTTTAAAACACGCAGGCATGTTCAAAAGCGGTCTAGCTAAGGATTAATCTCCTAATTCCCTAACCGGCGCGAGTAGCCCAGACAGTCGGAATCCTCGAGGGATCAAAATCCCCGATAGAAGCCCGATTAACACGAAAAAGAATGTGTTCTTCTTCCAACTGTCCCTAACCGGGATCTCCTCCAAGACCTTACAGCTGCTGCGAGGAGAAGGATAATAAGTGCCGAGAAGTTTGACGTTGTGCTTCACCGAACACAACAGCAGGAAGGTGTGAGCGTCGAAATATTGATTTTCTTCTCGGGCGCGAACCGCCAGGCCTATCACAAAACGAACTAAGTTGGGGCACATCTGGGGAAAGGCCGCTAGCGTTTCCAACAGAATGGCCGGGATCGGAAATGTCAGACGACATTTGGTAAAATACGTCGAATAAGCACACCAGAATCCATCCCGAACAAGCTCAGGGGTTTCAGATTCAGACGGGAGCACTATTTCGACGTCATCCGGAACACCGTAAACGTCTCGGAGCTCTTTCAGATGCTTCGCCGCGAGCCTCGAAGGCTCGTGAGGACCGAACGCTTCGATAGAAGAACTCTCAGCTACCCTTTTACCCCTTGATTTCGACATCGTCGAACAAAAGCCTCACCAGAATCTTCGAAGAGAGATTTGGGGAAAGAAGGGAATAGTAAACGAAATCTTTTGATCACCGAGAACGGATACAAGTTTGGGCTAAACCGAAAGGTCTACGAAAATCTAAAGTCTGGCTTTCTCCGAAATCGGTTTTTTCTTTCTTGTAAGTTGAAACAGAGAGTAAAACGATTAATAAAGAGAGAGAAGAGAAGTTACCTCGAGGTGGCGTCGACTTTTGCATTTTCAATGAAGACGTGGCAGTTACTTTTATAAGCGTCCCTTCGTCGATAAATCTCGGAAATAGCGAAAAAATCTTATGTCTTCGATCTCAGCCGTTCGTCCCTAGAACACAGTAACTGTATGTAGGTCTGACGTCACTCACGGAGCTCGAGATAATGATGGTGTTCCTCCTGATTTATCTTAACCGTTCATCTTTAGGGAATTATCCCAACTAGCATGATCATATTTAATGTCGTCAGAGATTCGACGACATCTGTCTAGATCGCAAAAAATCTGTCTTCGGTCTCTCCCGACCGTTCGATCAGCGAAAAGGAGAACGCAAAGATCGCAACGCACTAACCGTTAATATCCGCCTGCTAAGCTCAACATGTTCACTTAACGGGCTGGGAGGCAATTGTTGGTGTTGGATTTGGCACAAATCCGGCCCATGTAAAAAGCCCATTTATGTAAATGAGCTAGAACCCAAGTACCGAAGCCCGTCCATCTCTGAAGATAGCTCGTCCGGCCAGCAAAGCTTAGTTCACAACTAGCTCGATCAGAAATCCGCGAGCTAACCAAGGAATCAACTAAAACAGTTATATGACCTCCTGAAGATCAGGGAGCCCGAGATATTCGGATGGTTGGCTAGGTCAAGATACGCCGAAATACGCGGAGAGCTGGAGCGAGAGAGCAAGTATAAAAGAAGAGGAGGGCATTCGGAGAAAGGGGACTCTTTCACGTGAAATTCATTTGTAAACCCTAAATTATTAGTTCACACTAAACATATATCTCTCAAGATCTTTTGTAACTCATTATTCGATTATCTATACAAAAGTCCAGTTCGTTATATCAATCTTACATTTCATCTTTGATTCTAAGAAGATCTAGCCCTCTTTTCCTTTACTTAAATCACTATAAAATCTCGATGTGAGCTTCGGATCTCACAGATGGGTACGGGACAGAACAAGAACCCTGTCCCAAAATTACCAGGCTAGGTTTCTAGAAATAAGGGATATAAAAAAAACAATTGAATAGATATATTGAGTGGAGAAACATATATACTTACAATAACATATAAGTATAGGAATAAGTTTTTTTTAACAAATAACACATCACAATTTATGTTAAGAGAACTTCATAATAATATGTACATATATTTTAGGCTAATAAAAAAAAAACTAAAACAACATCTAAAATTTAAAAAAAAAAGAACAAACCAAAACCAAATATAAAATAAAGATAAACATAGTAATAATGTAAATATATGAAATTATAATATACAAGTTTAAATTAAATAAAACCGCGCAACGCGCGGGTTGATCTCTAGTTAAATTAATTGTTTTATGTATTTTTCCAGAATTTACGAAGTTTTTTAGTTTTCAATTTCTCTGAGATTTAGAATTTTTTTGCGAATTCTTCAGTTTCCGAAGAAATTAATTTTCACAGATTCATCGATCTAGATAGATTTCTTCTTATCTAAGTTTATCTTCTTCATTCTGAGCCAAATTCAAAGGCACAAGAGGAGATCAACCATTGATTTACAGAGATCCATAAGCTTTTTTCCTCTCCGAAGGTTCGTAATTTTTTTGAAATATTTGCTGCTTTATTTGATTTTTTATGGTCAAAGGATAGGTTATGCAGTTTAAATCATCGATAAAAATTGGGAGTTTCTTCGAAAGGGTTTTTCAGATGATCGTTTTGAAAGCGATCTGTAGTTCTTCTGCCAATAATGACGAGCGAACAACACCAATAGCTCGAGATGCCTTCAAGACAAATTTGAAGATACGCCGGTAAGTTGGCAATACTCCATAACAGCAGTTGAGAATTCGGAGATAAGCCGGTAGTACTCCAGAATCCATGTCGGTAAAAACTGATGAAGTCCCTGCTTCTGATCCGGTGGATTTTGCTAATCTAATCGCAATGTGAGGAGGGTCTTTAAAAAAAAAATATTAAGCTTACAAAGCCCAAATTCTGGAAATAATGGATCTGGCCCATCAAGCGCACCAATTGGAAGTTTAGGAATTGGCCCATCTCATGCCCGATGGGGAAAACATGACGGTGGAAGAAGTGTGGATCTCCGGACAGATGGGAAGTTGAGACCGTGGAGAGGAAGAGACGGCGGAAGTACCAGCCGGCGAAACATGGGTTAGGAGAAAAGGCGATGGAGGATCTAAGCCTCTGAGATCTCGCCGTCGGAGTCTCCCAAGGGCCCGAAGTGAGTTGCATCTCGTCGGAGCAGAGGTTGAAACCGGCGAGCCTTGCCGCAGCAGTGATGAAGGACGGCGGATCTGAGCGAGGGAGACCATAATTTTTTTCCTCTCCGAAGGTTCGTAATTTTTTTTGAGATATTTGCTGCGTTTTTTGATTAAGCATCGAAAGTCGATACAAATTTTTGATTCTAACAACCTAAATTTCTCGGCTTCGAAGGTTTATACAAATGCTGGTGTGAAGGAAATCGCTCGTCACATCGTTGCCATTGTTCCAAAGCTAGAAACTTCAACTCATTTACTTCTTTCACCAGGTATAAATATTGTTCACTAGCTTGATTTTGATTTGTATATGAAAATTTTGCTTGTGCTTGAACTTATAGTTACGTTTCCTATTTGTTCACTAGTTCGAAACTTTAATCTATTTGTTTTTGCTTAAGCTTTTGGTGACGTTGATAGTTTGTTTTTTTCTTAAAATGAATGATATTGAATCCTGAGTTATTCTTTGGTAGATAATATATCACATTAGTTTGGTTTAGTCAAAAACTAGTTGCTGGACTTTTGTTAGTGATAAAAATAGTCATGTTTCTGCATGTTGAAGCTTGATTTTTGTTTGCTGAAGTTTTACTAGCAAAATATAGATCAGATTGATAACTCAGCCTTGAATTTACTTGCTGATGTATAAATATGGATCCTTTAAACATAGATACAGCTACTCCAAGCAAAGATACAGGGCCAAATGAATTTGCTTATATGCATGAGGATCCTTCCAAACAAAAGAAGGCATTTGATGAGTTGTTATCAGATTGTGATCAAGCTCTTTACCAAGGTAACGTTTATGCTGAAGCTATATCACATCAAGTGTATTTCTAAGATAAGTGATAAGGGCAATGTCTATGATTTCAGAAGATCAGAAGATTATCTGCAGTTAGTTCTTTATTTCTGCAAATGTTATGTTTTTCTCATGCTTATCTCTAATACTTCACCATTGACTGTGCTCTGTCTTTAGTAGTTTGTGTGCTTCTGGATTCTAATGGTTATGGATAGTTTTAGGTTGTTGTTAGTCTTGAGTTTCATATCATGGTTCTAGATGCATTGTTAGTTTTTTTGTTCTTCAGATAATTAGAACTCTGCTTTTTCCTTATATTGTATTAGCTATTCAGTATCACGTTATGAAGTTATACATGAAGTTTACTTTTCTACAGGTTAATGAGACAATTGGAACAGATGGAAACATAATATGTTTAACATTCTTAAACAAGCAACTTATAAGGTAATTCACAATGCTATGAAGTTAAAAATGAAGTTCTTATCCATATAATGAAAGTCTATTTTCTTCTAAAACAGAGAAAACACCAAGATCTATCTTCGGTTGCTCAGACAACACCAATATCGAAGGTATAATTATCATTTCTTTCCTGGTGAATATCGTCAAAAGTGTTGATTTTGTAATATTATATATTGATTGTACATTTGGAAATTGGCATCTAATTTCAGGTAAAAGGAGCAGTTTGAAATCTTTGAAAAAGGAGTATACAAAGAAAATTTTACGAAAATCAGTATATATAGATACAGTAATAAAATTGTATCTTTCATATAATAGTTTCAGTGACCTTTGTATTGGGATCTTCTGGTTTGATTAATTGATTTTTTTTATATGGATTATCGATCATTTGATTTATTTTTCTAAATTAGAATATATAATACAAATATACAATAATTAGCATAAAATATATCAATGACTCCAAACCCGAAGACATTTGGTCCAGTTATTATAGTGTTTGACGATGATGCCTCCGTTAATTCTTTTTCTTTTTCCTTTCTCCTTCTCTGTTTTTTTTTCGTGAGCAACATTGGTTGCGTCAGGATTCGACGACTCGAAAATTCATGAGGCTCAGCAACAAGTGGATTGGCGTGGATGGTGACACGGTTTAGCCTTATCTCAGCAAGCGGCCTCTCTTTGGGACCTGTTTGAGTCTGCAAGAGCTCACAATCACATCAATTAAATCATTAGATGAGATTTATTAAACAAATTCAGATAAACAAATCCTGCCCCTGTCGTCAACAATAACTCAAAACCATTACTCGATTAAGGATGAACTTACAACAGTCAACAGTAGAAAAGAAAACATAAGAATATTGATTTATATTTGGAGATGAGGTGGTTAAGAGAGGGTAAAAAAGGATTGGTTTTTACCTTTTCCATAATGCCAAGCACTTCGAAGCCATGAATGACTTTGCCAAAGACGGTGTATGATCCATTGAGATGTGGTTGGCTTGCATAGGTAATGAAGAACTGGCTTCCGTTTGTGTTTGGGCCACTGTTTGCCATTGAGAGTTGCTCCGCTCTATCATTGGGAAGCATCGTCAATGCTTCAACGTGTTTTTTCATGCTTTGTCTGATTATTCTCAGCCCTTTCATATTGTCAAACTGCATCGTCGCCATACGAGAGGCAAAGCCCGATGAAAAAGAATCTCAAGGAGCCAATATCTATGGGCCAACTAAAAGAAAGAAAAGAAAGATCAATCTTCCTTAATATTAATTCATCGCGCTTATGAAGGATATCACAAGATTAAATATTTGAATCCAATTTGAAAAATCCTAATTACGAGAAATTCACATATCCCATTCGAGAGAGAAGAAGAAGTACAAGATCAAAAACCCTTTTGATCAAATCAAAATTCAGTAAACCAAACACATAATTGAGCTAATAAGATGTCATAAAAGATCTAATTACGAGAAATTCACAGAACCCATTCGAGAGAGAAGAAGAAATACAAGATTAAAAACCCTTTTGATCAGATCAAAATTCAGTAAACTAAACACATAATCGAGCTAATAAGATGTCATAAAAAACCTATGTACGAGAAATTCACAGAACCCATTTGATAGAGAAGAAGAAGTACAAAAACATGTTTATGTCTCTGTCCTTTTGTGTTTTATCTTTCTTGGTGTTCAATTGTAAAACTGAACAACAGTCATGTGACTTGGTTATCAACTTGTGTTAAGTATTTGTCTCTTATATAGATAAACTCTGAAATTTAGTGATTTTAACAACTGTGAAATTAGCAAAAAGAAAACTTATTTCAAAAAAAGACAAACAAAGTATCAATGTTGAATTTTCCCAAATTGTTTATTTTCTACACAAGGTGTTGATAATGTTGAATTTTAGTAGTCAGTTACTCTGAATCTTTCCCTCAATTTCTCATCTTATGAAATGTCTTATTTGTCTTCTGTAAATAAATAACCTTTGAAATTTATTGATATTAACTAATCTGAAATCAGCAAAACGAAAACTTATTTTGAACAATTGACCATCACACTTGGAACCTTTTTCACCCAAGTTGTTTGTTTTCTACAAGGTGTTAAACTCACTAAATTTAGTAGTTACTTACACTTAAATCTATTTTTACCAATTGAGTAGAGAATATACTCAGTAAATCTATTAAAGAAACTGCTATTTTTTTTTATTACAATATAATTACAAATACACCAAACATACGAAGAGTATGTTTAGACTTTAGTACATGAAAAAAATGTAGATATCTTTGTTTACAAGCAAAAATTTAAACTTAAGACGTATTTGTTTTCCTTTGCCACAAGCAACTTCGATTTTAAGTTTTAAACACACAACACAGAGACATATAGCAAATATGATTTACAGTGAAAAGAGAAATATAAAAACCTGAGACTTGTCCAACAAATTTCTTCTTCACACCGGCTGCAGAGTAGCACAAAAGCTTCACTTCTTTGCATTGTTGTACATTTCATCAATCTCTTTCTGCGTAAACAAGAATATAAGTTAAGATAATCCGATTCAGCAAACGTCATTAAGTCTTGGAGATTATCTTAAGTTTCATTATGTACCCTGAATGTTTGGTTACTTGTTTATGTGGAAAAAAGGAAAATGATGAGGCTTTTAATTTACCTGATAGTACTTGAGAAGCTGTGGTCTTTTCTTCTTGTAAGAAGGTGTAATAAGATCTCTTTCCATGTCGAATGGGACTGTGTCCAAGTGAACACCTTTGATCAGCTCAAATCCCTTCAGCTGTAAGGAAAAAAATAAAACTCATAAATTTTCTTAGTTAAAAAAAGATTGTAGTAAAAAAAAAAACAAGAACTAATTAAGAAGACTAATGAACAAATTATAAACCTTTTTGTCTTTAGCTACTCTGTTGAATTCTCCAATGATAAACTCTTTGGTCTTCGGGTTTTGACAGATAGACTCAAAGTCACCTGAAACATTGTGTTCTCTAGCCCAATGTTCGATCTGTATCTTGCTTGGACATACCACAGCCACTAAGTAAGACTCATAGCTGTTTCCATACACCCAAATCTGCAAAAATGTTTTTAACACATCAGTTAAACCGATTAAAACAGAACAGAAACCAAACCGTAAACCGGATTGCCCCATTACCGATTCAATGGCGGCTACGTGGCTGTAAATGTTCTCCAAGTTCTCAACGGCAACGTATTCTCCCTGTGAGAGTTTAAAGATGTTCTTCTTTCTGTCGATGATCTTCATGGCTCCATCTGGTTGCCACTCACCGACATCACCAGTGTGAAGCCAACCATCGATGAGGACTTCTTGAGTGAGATCTTCACGTTTGTAATATCCAGAGAACAAAGTCTTCCCTCTGATGCAAATCTCCCCACGTGGCTTGCTCGCAAGAGCGTCGTAACCCATCTCTGGAACTGACTCGAGCCTTATGTCAACGTTTGGAACCGGTGGACCAACCGTTCCAAGCATTTGAAGCTCATTCGGAATCGACACAAATGTCCCACCACAACTCTCTGTTAGACCTGCAAAACGTAAAATGTTGTTTCAATTGAGGAAGTCTTCATTACCAGGACCAAGAATCTTATGTGTTTTAACTATTCTTTGTTCTTACCGTATCCTTGTAGAACATGAGCGCATGCGACAACTCGAAGGAAAGATTCGATGTGAGCTGCAAGAGGAGCTGCTCCCGAGAGGATTAGACGCACTCTTCCTCCTAATCCTTCTTTTACCTGAAAGATTTTTATATAATGTTTTCAAAATCCTGTTTTATTCTAACAATCGAAAGAGTTCAAGATCGAGAGAGAGTGTGGATTTATATGTCAGTTTCTTTTCACCTTTTTGAATACAATTTTGTCAAAGATTGGAGCTGCTTGCTCATGAGGCTTCCCTTTCTCCATGTTACTATGTTTGCTGAAAAAGGTATCGAAAGGGTTTAGAAACAGAGATTAAAATTAGAAAAACGGTGGTTTTTTTTAATCTTAAAAATGGTAACACTTACTAGTTGAACGCAAAGTTGAATAAGGTCTTCTTTAAGAAACCACCATCAGCAAGTTTCTGCTGAAGACCTGAAAAAATTGACATAAACAGAGAAGAACAGTTAAGAAATAGAATTAGCTAAATGTTTTTTTTCAAGTTTTATAAAACTAGTCTTGCAAAGTATTTACCGGTGTATATTCTCTCTAGCACGCGAGGAACAGCGCAGAAAATAGTCGGTTTCAATGCAGCAATATCTTCAATTAAAATCTTGACATCCTGAGATAACAGATTTATATGAATTACATAATTAAGTCCATTATGAAACAAAAGGAAACAGATTGTGAATTATATATGTCTATTATGAAACAGAGATTCTGTAATCAAGAAAAACATTTCTGTAACTTACCCCACTCCAAAATCCTATGGAGGCTGCTTCATAAATAAACAGCTCTTCAATCACGCGATCGAAGATATGAGCCAGAGGTAGATATGAGAGATAAACATCTTTACTGGTTAACTGTAACATTTTTGATTTTTCACAATGAAACAAAGAAGAATTTTATTATAAATGATCTATTCTTGATATATACAATATATTGAAGTACTGATGATATAAGCAACAATAAGTTACCTCTTCATTGATAGTTTTAAGCAATTTTTTAACACCTTCAAGTAGATAAATAATGCTCTCATTTGTGAGCAAGACTCCTTTAGGATCACCAGTTGTGCCACTTGTATACATTATTGTGCAAATATCGCTTCTTTTCTTCTCTGGCAAATCATAATGTTTGCCTTCACCCTGCAAAGTAACACATTTACTTTCAGAATTCTTATTATGATGTGAAAGTACAATTAGATGAAAAAAAATACAAATATGATTCTCTTACTAGCTTCAAGAACTGGTCCCATGAATATATTGTTAAACCATGCTTCTCAGCTTCTGCTCTTTGCTCATTTGTAACCTCACCAAAGCTCACAATATCTGTTCCAAAAATAATATAAGAATTGTTTCATTCACTGGCCTTTCATCAAACAATCAAGCACAAGAATAGCTTACTCTTCAGATATTTGGTTGAATTCGGAGCTGTCTTCAATAACTGAAACAACAAATCGAGAAGCCCAACAAAATCAAAAACGTTTTGTTATTCTCATAGCTGATTTATTTTTTCTTAAAAAATAGAGTGTATGATATAAGAAATTACCTCAGAGATCTTTTTCTCCTCTGAAAAAGCAAGTGATACCTCAGCATGACAAATGATGAATTCTATTGCTCCAGCACCTACCACATGCATCATCCAAAGTCTTTTACATACATGAACTTGATTGTAACGCAAAAGTATTCATTGATTATTTATTAGGGCCCGCTCAAAAAATTTATGAGTTACAGTATGTTAAGAATTTTAAATATAGACTCTGTCTGTATGTAAATATTCTTAAGAAAGTATATTCTAAAATTTATATGTAAACTTTGTTAATTCTGTTACTCTTTATAGTGAAAATATTGCTTCCTATTACATACCTAGAGTGTCATATAAAGGTACACAATAGAGTCCATGGGCATTGCAGGCCTGAAATCAATAGAAAATCATTTTTTAAATAAAAAAACACACATAATTTTCTGGTAATTAATTAGAACTATATATTTAAAATCTCAATTAATATTACCTCCATGCTTATAATCCACTCAGGGCTGTTGGCGCCATAAATACCACATTTTTCTCCCTGCGTACCACAAAGCATTGAAATTGATATAACTGTAGAAATTCTAGATGCATCATTTGTATATATATATATGGTTCAAAATAAAACCAATTTAAAGAAGAAAAAAAAGTTTTGGGACAGTAATTACTTTTCCAACTCCAATAGTTCGGATAGAGTTTCCAAGCTTAATCACTACATCATGTACTTCTTTGTAAGTTTGCCATACATAATTCCCAGCCTGTTGGAAGAAAAACAAATAATCAAAATTACAAAACAAGAATCATGTTAATTAATTGCTAAATTAAAGTTGCTGATTGCTTACTTTTCCATCAACAATTTCTCTACGACCAAGCATAGGATTATCTGGAGATTTCTCCACAGATAAACTGTAATCAAAACAGAATATCCACAACGAAAATTCAGATTAATAGCCATGAACAGAGAGGCACAAAAGCAACATGGTATCATTATTGTCTCAGATCTTAGCTGAAATCATTTGAAGATAATTTACATATTTTGAAGTGTTGCATTGAGATCTTCTTCATATGAAAGTCAAAGTCAGCGAGAATAAATTTGACTAGACTTTTGCAGTAATAATTTGACTTTTCTAAAGGAAAACTGATGTTGAAGTTTTACATTTTGATTTACAAAAAAATAACGCAACCTCAAACTTTCTGGTCTACCACATTTTCTCGGCAGATAAACATAGCCTAGACATGAACTGAATTTTTTTTAAAAAATTAAAAAAAAAAAACAAATGTTCACGAAAAAGCTCTTAAATCAACCAGAAAACTTCTAATTTATTATAACATTCACGTAGAAATAGAGAGACCATATTGTAAAAAAAAAAAGAAGAAGAAAAACTGAAGCCAAAGGTGGACTTTGGGAAGAGAAATCTAACCGGAAAATATCCCAGCAACTGATGAGATCATCGGCCGGTTCAGGAAAACCATCTTTGGCGTAGATACTCCGGTAAACCGAACCGACCGACGGACTTCCTCCATCGACGCCTTCTTTTCCCTTCTCAACCTCGACGATGTACCGATTCGCCGCCATTTATTTATATCTGCGTGCGTATAATTGTGTTTATTTTCTCTGCATATATATATTTGTATGCGTTTGTGTTTATATATGTGGATGATGATGTATCCTCCTTTGAATTTGTAGAGAAATTTTAAAATTGCGTGTGAATGTTATAATGGGGAAAATAAAGATTTGTAGGACACGAGAGGGTAGCTGACCAATCCTCAAACCTCAATATGTATATTGTTTGGTCTTTCTAAAGAAAATTATTTAGTTTTATTTTTGTTTTTAATCAGTAAAGCTTATTAATTTTCCTACTTGTATTAATAAGTTAACAAAATTGAAATATATATATATATATATATATATATATATATATATATATATTTTTTTGATGTTTATTTCCTTTCGTGTATTTATAAACTGAATGACGAGATGATAAAGTTTGACCAAGTCAACATTTTCTAGAAATACTCAAAACAATTGAATAATTATAACATTGTACTTATATTTCAGATGAAAAAATTACATAAAATAATAATTATAATGTAAAAGGAAATATAAAAACATATGATTGGGATCCAATTAATGGTATTCATTTCTCCCTACATGTTATCCCTACATTTCTAATGACCCAGACCTCTAGATAATTAAGTATTATTTAAATTACCAGGTTGTTTTGACAGCACACAAGTGCAAGATCGTTGCTTATAATATTGAGATTTGACTTTCATATAACAGTAAGATTATATTGCTATCCGAATATTATAGAGGCCATATGACATTTTAAATAATCAATAAAAAAAATACCATACATAGTAGTGGTTAACCATAACTAAATTAAAATTTGTTGCCAACCAAAAATTCGGGGTAAAGAATCAAAATATTGTGTGGAAGCGGCATGAGATTAAGAAATGAAAAATTTGGTCTAATTTTATTTTTAGTTAAAATTCGGGACAAGAACAAAACATAATATGATACATTTTAATTTGTTGGACCTTTTTGTTTAAAGGGATTTAAAATTTTGTTCTTACTTGGTGTAGAGTGTAGCTCTCCGGATTTTAAAAAGAAAGGTCGAAATGTTGTTTGAGATTAAATGTGGCAAACACTCCAAGCTAGAAGGTTTGAGCCAAGAAACTTATGTGACGAGTTAGGGGTAGAATAATTTTGTAAGCTTTTATTCGGCAGATGCATCGGTTGAGTTAAAAACGAGAGTATCATCGTGTCATTCTCATTTATGAGACTGATCAAAGGAAAATCTATAAAAAAACAAATTCCTTTGTTATTAGTTGAACTATTATCATGAACTTATTCATAATGTTGGCATTTTTTTGTGGACGAAAATTGCAGGATATAAAAGTAGAAACTTTAGCAAGAAAACGAGTTTTATAGATATGGGTCACTACCATTATTTCCATCACGTCGCATTTGAATTAGTTCGTAGTTCGCACCTAACTAGGCGATTAAATTTTGATAAAAAACGGACCACCCTTATTAATCATATATCCATATTTATGAAATTAATCCCCTTCTAATCTATGTGTGTATATAAATATATATATATTAATACTAGAATAGGACCCGCATATATGCGGGTTTTTGATAAAATATTTTAAACCCGTAAAAATAAATTGAAAATAAAATCAGATAATTTATTTATTCTAAAATTTTGCCGAATTAATTATCCTACTTTATTATAATTAGATTTATCATAATTAAAATCTCGATTAGGATCCGCATATTATAATAATAAAATTTAAAACCCGTTAAATTATTTTTTTAAGAAAATAGAAAGCAAAATCTGATCACTACTAAAAACATATATGAAAAACACAAAATCGAAACCTAAAAATTATTTATTTAGTTTAATTATCATTTATTTTCAATTAAAATATTTAAAACACAGAACTGTTGCAGATCCTAACCAACATTTACCCTACTTCTCATTTAATTAATACACTTTATCAACTATCTTTTTCTGTTCCGTTGCGTTAAAAACTTGAGTATTTAATTTGAGTCAATCGAGTATGTTAACGATCTTTCCATTAACTCTCTTCAAGCAAATAAAGTATCTCTTTCTCTTCACATTCATCTCCCTTATATGATATTTCTGCTCTCTAGAAAAGTTATGCTTCTTAATACTCGCATCAAAAGCCTCTCTACATGATTCTTGATATCATCCTCCTCATTGATCTCATCATCGTTTAATGTCATATCATTAGCATTTAAAATTTTCTTTTTTTTAATTAAAATATATACTAATTAATCTAATTTACTTTTTGGTTTTTTTTTATTTTTCTTTTGAAATATATCCTTTTGTTTTTATTATATATTTTGTTAAAAAGAATATATTATCCTTTTGTTTTGTTAAAATAATATATTTTTAATAATATTTTGAAATATTATCCTTTTGTTTTGTTAAAATAGATCCTTTTGTTTTTAAATTTAAGTATATTTTAGTTAATTTTATTTTACTTTTGTAATCTAAATCAATAAATTTGATATTTATTTTTTGTAAAATAATATTTTACCGAGACACGTATCGAAATTTAAATCGATATGATATGATGTAATGTATTAAGTTACATCGTCGTCATATCATTAGCATCTAAAATTTTGTTTTAATTAAAATATATCCTAGTTAATAAAATTTACTTTTTGTCTTTAATTTTGTTTTCTCTCGTATATGATCTCTCTGCTCTCTAGAGAAGTTATGCTTCTCAAGACTCGCATCAAAAGCTTCTCTACATGATTCTTGCTATCATCCTTCTCACTCATTGAGCTCATCATTGTCTAATGTCATATCATTAGCATCTGGAATTTCTATTTTTTAATTGAAATATATCCTAGTTAATCTAATTTATTTTTTTGTTTTCTTTTTTTTTGTTTTCTTAAATTGAAATAGATCCTTTTATTTTATTTTCTTTTTCTTAAATTGAAATATACCCTAGTTGATTTTATTTTACTTTTGTAATCTAAATCGATAAATTTGACGTTTTTATTTTTTTAACCGTAGCTAACTTAGTTTCCTTTTTCTTAATTTTCATATTTACCTTTTCGATTTTTTATTTTTCTTTTGGTATTAGTAATTGAAAAATAAACTTATTTTCGTCTTTTAATTTTAAAAATAATGTTTTGATTTTCCTTTTAGTATTAGTAATTGATCATACAATTTCCTTAACTTAAATGAAAAACATAAAAAACTTATTTTCCTTTTTTTTTTTGTTTTTAATTTTACATTTTCGATTTTTTAATTTCCTTTTTGTATTAGTAATCAAAAAAAATTATTTTCCTTTTTTATTTTTAAAATTAATTTTTAGATTTATGTAAACATTATGTTCAAATCCAATTGGTTGGTTTTTCAACACGTTTTAATTTTAAAAATAATGTTGATTTTTTTAACACGTGTCAAAATCTAATCAATTAACTTGACACGTGTCACGATCATGTTAAAAAGTAACTTTGACGCATCCTACTTTATATAATAAGATTTCCATTTAGTATTAGTAATTGATCATACAATTTCCTTAACTTAAATGAAAAACATAAAAAACTTATTTTCCTTTTTTTTGTTTTTCATTTAAGTTAAGGAAATTGTATGATCAATTACTAATAAAAAGTAACTTTGACGCATCCTACTTTATATAATAAGATATGCGATCTATTTCCAAATTTATTTATGTATAGTATAACATTAAACAAGTTGTATTTGTACCTACATCATCAGATATGTTTAAAACATTGAAAAATATCATATGTACTACTAGATTAGGATAACATTTGTACTAAAGTTTTGAGAAAGAAAAAAAAAACATAAAGGTGGGGTGGTCATTATGAATAGCCAAGACTTGAACGCGTAACGAAAACCCGTACGAGAAAAAGGACCAAATGAATGAAAATTACGTGTTGATTTCGTCACTATTTCGCTTATTTAATATATGCAACCAAAAAATGGTACAACGGCTTATTTTTCTCGTTCTAAAGCCTTCATCTGAATTTTATTACCGTTGACTTCGAATTCTTCCAAGGACAGACTTTTGTGCCTTTGTTTTGAAGTAGAAGAAAAAGTCTCCCCTCTTCTTTTGAATGTTTCAAAACCACACATCCTGTAAGATTCTTATTACATTTACAAAATATATCCAGTTGGGTTACGAAATTATAAAAGTTCAACAACAAGAAGCCGTTATATATATAATGTAACACATTTATCTATAACGACTCCAACGAGCAAGGAAATGGGTCTAGTCGAATATACTTCTCCAAATATAAACTGCATTTTCTAGAAATCAAATCTGTATAAACTGCATTTTCTAGAAATCGAATCTGGTGTAAAAAGTTTTAAACTCTTCAGCATTGTACTAATCACATCATTTATTTTTCTTAAAATTTAAACTCTATGATAAAAAGGAAAAAAAAAAACAGAGGATTTGACTGGTATTTCAACTTAATAGCAAAATAGCGGAATAGTTGAATAATAAAATAGCATAATCAATAGGATGGAAAAAATTAAAACCGAATATATTTAAAACGTAAAAAAATTATTATTTATTAGATGAATAACTTTTTTTCTCTATATTAATTATAATTTTAAAATATGCAGGATCAATTTAAAATTAGCTTGTTAATTTTTACTTTTTTTTATTTCGTGTTTAACATTGTAAATGATATGTATTCGGCGGAATCACGTTTTCAAGATGTGAAACCGTTTGAAAACGTGGATAAACTACATACCATTCAAACCCCGAGTAAAAACGTTCTCCTCAGACTTAGACTAACAAGTGTCACCCAAATTTAATGATCATCTTTCGTTGGATTGCCAGATTAATTGGAAGAAAAAAAACTTAAATGATTTAATATAATTGTGAAACCGGCCGAATATGAAACTAGTCATTTGATCATGAGTGATGGTGGCAATAAAATTATGTGCGCAAACAAATATAAGATATGGGCCTTATTAAAGAACTAAATGAAACACAAAATAGTTACTTCCACTAGGATATCAATGTTGTTACTAAAATTTTGTAAGAACAAAAAGGAAAAAATTGATAATCTTATAATTTCTCTATTCAGCTTGGCTTGTTTATATCATTGTATGGGTCAGTTTGATGTTCTGATGTGACATCATTGTATGGGTTACTCTCATTACCCATTATAGGCTTTAGTTTAGGCCCATAAGTTATCCCATTCGATTCACTTATTGGTCAGAGGAGAAAACTACGACTGTCCAGAGGCGGCCTTGCATGCATCATGATGTGTCAAGCTTCAAATGTCACTAACATTTTCTGTTTGGTTTTCAGTTATGATTGTATATATATAACTCAAACCGATTACTAACAGAACCGATTCTAAAGTGTAAATTGAACGAAAAATACCTCCAGTTACAATGATATAGCAGATTTCTCAATAATCCAAATCAATACTAACCCCAACAGAAACCAAGCAACTAGGATTGGTTTTTGTATACTAATACAAGCCGTAAACTGAAAAATCAACAAATACAAATGGGGATGCGGAAGTAGAAATATTGGATCTGATTGGTAACTTAAAACGATACGAAATTTTTAGCGGTAAGTTGGATCCTGTAGCGGTAAAGTATAGTGATAAATAATTATAAAATAGTTGAAAACTGTAAAAAAAAATTGTAAGACAAAACGGTAAAAAAAACTGAATATAATACTGTTAATAATACTTTTTGTTCTGTTTACGTAATTAGTAACTATTAAAACGATATAATTTATATACGGTAACTTTTCGGTATCATTGTTGATTACCGATCAAAGCCAATGTTATGTCGGATAGCCCATAAGAAGATAAGAAATTTACATTTTCTTATTAATTAGTTCTCTGAAGTTAACTTTACACGTATGACATCAGACTATTTAATTACTCAATAATGTTCTCAAAGTCATACCTAAAATCTGGCAACTGTCTCCTGACATTTCATTAATTTCCGGTGATCTATGAGAACGATATAAGTTTTTTTTCTATTATTTTGCAAGAAGAGAACACCCAATTTTTTGAATCTCATAGATTACAAAATTACAAAATTACGGTTTTCAAATCGGAAATTCCTCCTCCTTATACATAATAAAACAATTAATTCAATTTAGTTTTACTCTGCAATGATCAATTAATTCAATTTTGTTTTATTCTGTAATTATCAGTGCTCAGTCATGTAAATTTCGGAGGATATATTCGTGTTCACATTTGGTCAAAGCACGTGATAGGATTTTTACACTGACGAAAATAAATCATCAAACAAAAAAAGAGTCTATGAGTTTGAATTCTTTATTCTAGCATATAGTGTGTTTTTTTTTTTTTTGATATTAAAAATAAAATAAAGAATTAAATCTATTATATTGTTTTAATGTTCATTAAATACTACTGCCTCTCAAAAGTCTTTGCATTGTGTCCGTGACACTGTCGGGCAACATGTCCGAACGGTTGATGTCGACATTAACCTAACGGTTGTCTTTTTGTGAGAATTATTCAATTAAAAGTACTCTAAAGTTTCATATTTATTTATCTCCGCCACAGTGATCGATCAACATGTCGATACGTTAAATACAGTGATAAATCTATATTTTATATTTGAAAAATAATTGTTTAGACTCCATGCAATATAATTCATATAAATGTAGTAATATTCTCTATTAGTATATTTTTGAGTTTTAATCCTCCAATATGTCAGTGTCATTCAGAATAATAATGAGAGTCGTTGGGAAATTTCAAAGGCTTTTGAAAGACAAATCAGTAGAAAAGATTTGATTCTATTAAAATATTTGCCCCTCTATATATACATGTGTTTTCACACTCATGCCAATCACTTATTTTCAAAGAAAAAGCAAAGCAAACCCCTTTTATTTTATTTTTTTGTTGAGATTTGTCATTTTTTTTTTAATTTGGTAATAATGGGGAATTGCATGGAGAGATGGAAGCAAGAAGAAGAAGGAAAGATGGAGGTAAGAGAAAAGGCAAAAGAGTCATTCAAACTTGATGGTGATGGTGATGAAGATGTTCATGGTGGAATGAAGGTGAAGATAGTGCTTACAAGACATGAATTGGATATGTTTTTGCTTCAGATGAATAGGAATCATGATGGAGACTTGATGATGACCAAGGATGTCATGTTAGAGCTAGAGAAGAGGATCATAAAAGCATCATCATCATTATCATCATCACCATCATCGATCGCATGGGAACCGTCTTTAGAGAGCATCATGGAGTGCCCCGAGGTCCAAGAGATGGATAGGTGAATATGCTAAAGATATGATCTATGCTGATAATGAGCATCGGGATCTAAAGCATTGTGTTAGATTACGATGATCGGAAATTTTCTATGACATTTTTGTATCACTTCATATTTTTAGATTATATATATATTTTTTTTCCAAGACTAACATCGAGTTCCATCGCATAACATTTTCTTTTCCCATCTGTTAGTATTTAAGACTATCTGCTTCCATATATCCTCTAAAGGGATCTCTAAAAATATAAATATATAATAATAAATGTAATTTTAGACCAGTCAGACTTCCAGAGTTCATGATTACATATGAAATCCATCGCGTATGTCAAGAAAATACTATTTCCTCTGTTTCAGTTTTAGTAATGTTTAAGGATACTACACATATTAAGAAAAACAAAATTTTAATTAGTTTTTATTTCTTTCTATAAGAAAACATCATTCACTGTATAATCAAAAACAATTTAACTAATGGCAATAAAGGCTACAAAATACTATTGGTCATATTTTTGCATTGAAAATATAAAACATCACTTAGAATGAAATAAAATTCTTTTGTTTAACCATCAATGAAATAGGAGGAGAATTATTCATGTGGTTGTTTAATCATATAAATGATATTTGTTTGGATGCTTAACAACAATCGGGGGTGTAGCTCATATGGTAGAGCGCTCGCTTCGCATGCGAGAGGCACGGGGTTCGATTCCCCGCACCTCCATTTATTTTTCAATTAATTACTTTCTGAGTTAATAAAACTTCTCTCATGATCAACCGTCGGATTCTATATTTTTATTTGGCCTTTTCGGATGAATCAACGGCTCAGGATCAATCCAAGCAAGAGACAAAGAAGAATCATTTTAGAGACCGTTGGTCTTCTCTTTCCCTCTTTCTTAGCCTCTCGTTTCTCATCTAAGAGTTGCAGAGAACCGCCGATGCTCCTCCGTCTTATTTGCCGGTGACTTTCTCTTCCTTTTAACTTCCGATTATAAAACAATGAGCCTTCGTGTAGTTTCCTCCGTATTCTCCGGCATCTATCGACTCCCTAATCTCCACGAGACTCATTCTCTTCTTCGCTCTATCTTCTTCATTCACGGGAACAAACCGGCGTATATCGGTCGTCGGCGTCCGATTCTGTACTCATCCTATGGAGACCGGAGCAGAGACAGTGTCGGAACCTCCGCCGATGTTTCGGAAACGCCTTCGTCGTCTCTTCTCGACGACGAGCTTCTGAGCAGCGTATCCGCCGCTAGAGACGCGGATGAAGCGCTCGAGATGATTTCTGATCGATCCGGATCAAATCGCGGCGGAATCGTTGTAATCGAAGATTGCCGTTCGATCATCTCCGCCGCTGTCAGCCGTGGCAATGTGGAGCTTGCGTTGTCGATTTTCTACACCATGCGATCGAGTTTCGATTTAGGTTCGCTCATCTCACTTTTCCAATTCGCTCAGAGAAGAAGTTCTGTGATTGATTAAGCAGATTTAAGAGTGATTGTGTGTTTTCGCAGGTGGGAGTGAGACTGATCGATGGAGATGGTCAAGGCCTGATGTTGAGGTCTACACGATGTTGGTTAATGGTCTTGCTGCTTCCTTGAGGGTTTCTGATTCTCTAAGGATCATCAGAGATATTTGCCGTGTTGGGATCTCCCCTGCTGAGGAGGTAAGCAAACAACAACATACAACTCTCTTTTTGTATGTCTAAGCTTCTGAAATTGAATTCGTTGCAAAAAAAGATGCTATTTATGTCATTTCATACAACTTATGATGTGTCTAAGTTTCCTATAACACCTTGAAAGTGGTCTGTACTTAGTTAAGGTTCATGTAAATAGTGTGGCTATGTTTATAAGCATGATACCGAATTACACTGCTGTCGATTTAGGTTCCCTTTGGTAAAATTGTGAGATGTCCGAGCTGTTTGATTGCCGTTGCTGTTGCACAACCCCAGCATGGAGTTCAGGTAATGATGATCGGAGATAGGGTCAGTGCTCACCGTTATCTTCTTAAGCATAACCGGATGATATGATGACTGTGTTTCTAGATTGTCTCCTGCGCTAATTGCCGTTACCAATACGAACTTTTCTCTGGTGACATAACCAGCATAGAATCAGAAGAGCTCGGGTTAGTTCTATTCAATATGTTTTTGTTCTTTGTTACATAGCTCTAGGGAAAAGGTGATGCAGTTTGTTTTGGTTCTAGAGAGCGGGTTGTGTTTGGTAATTTGACCTGAAAAAGATTGAGATGTGTGTGGTGTTGATGCTGAGATATTCACTTTTTCTAAGGAGCTACATCTGCCGCACGCAGCAAGGGCATTCCTCTGTGGGAAAAGGGGCTCCGACTAATCCAGATAAAGAAGAACAAAGTCATCTCTTCTGTGCACTCTATTGTGGTAAAATCTCCACTGTGAACACAGTTTCATATTCAAAAGAATGAAGTTAGATACATCAGATATTGTAACCATCGCATTGGATTTCAGGTACAAACTCCTTCCGGTACAGCACGAACGCACCGCTTTGCCACTGAGACCCCCGAGCTCCCTGCGCAAGAAGGAGAAAGAGTGACAATTGCATCTGCTGCTCCATCAGATGTTTACAGACAAGTGGGACCTTTCAAGTTTACCCCCAAATCTCCAAACCTTTACCCTGGAGAACCTATGAGCATCACCAAGCATAAGGACGGACGAGAATCGCTTTTGCTAAGGCCCCCTAGTAAAGAAGGAGATAAAACCTTGCAACCCTCGTTTCTAATTCCCCTTCTTGCTGTTTTAGCTACCGGAGATGCTGCTTCTGGCGTTATTGATCCCAGTTTGCCTCAGTTACTCTCAGTTGCTGCTGTTACATCACTGGCAATCGGTGCAACCCTTAATTCTTTTGTCCTTCCTCAGCTAAATCAGGTATCTATTCTCTATCACATGACCGGCGTCAAGAGAGCATGTGTCGGTGTCTTGTGTATGAATTTTCAAAATCCCTTACACGGTTTCAGCTCCCTGAAAGGACAGTGGATGTGGTCGGTATCAAACAGCAACTTTTATCTCAGTACGATGTGCTCCAGCGTCGCATTGGAGATCTAAAAGAAGCAACTGAGAAAGAGGTACTTGATCCATGATACAGACTTGCCAAACTTTTTGAAACCCACAATGTATAATTGAAAAACAACTGAAACTTGTTTGTGTTCCATTTAGGTGTGGATGTTGGCTCGAATGTGCCAGCTCGAGAACAAAATTTTAGCCGTGGGAGAGCCAGCTTACCGGTATGATGACCCTCTCAGATCATTCTAACCTCATCATCTGGGAATTGTTAACGAAAAACATATCTATCATAACGTGTGTTTCATACTCAAATCTAGAACTCGAAGAACAAGAGTAAAGAAGGTACGAGAAAGTCTTGAAAACTCCATAAAAGGAAGGATTGAGCTGATCGATAGTTATGCCAGAGTAAGAAAATGAAAAAACACCTTTATAGATCTTCAAAATCTTAGTTCATGTTTTGGTTTTTTTCTTGATTAAAGAACCGTTTTTCATTTTCGATTTACTTATCTTTAGATATCTTCAATGATTGAGATCGAGGTGGAAATGGACAGTGATGTTCTTGCAGCCGAGGCAGTGAACAATACTGTGAGTTATTTCTTTCTTAGCAGTTATCTATGAGTCTGAGTGTGATCGAATCTGAGGCTTGAGTAAAAAAAAAAACTCCATAATTTCACAGGAAAACATTGCTCAACAGATAGAGCAGATCATGGAACTCGAAAACCTTGAAGAGGTATGTAGTTAGTTCCAAACTCATTGTTTACATTCGAATCAAATATATATTACTGCAATTTCCAGTTCCATTTTGGGACAAAACAGAGCATACTTTGTGTTTGATGTTACTTTTGGTCTTTTTATTGTTTGGGATGCAGAAATGGAAATTTCAGGCAGAAGCAAACGATGAGGCCGAGAGACTTCTCAGCTCCCAACCTTAAACATCTCTCTCAGCAAACAAACCCTATACTATTATAGCGCATGTGCTATATAGTTGACTACAAAACCTATATCATTGCTATCCTGGGGCATTTTTGTTTCTTTTATTTTCAACTCTCTGAATATATCAAAATATTAGATTTAAAAAACCGAATCCGACCCGAATCGGATCCGAAGAACCGAAAGTCGCAGGCCTATTTGGCACTGTTTGTAACCCCTTTAAATACTCATGTATCGTCGTCGCTTTATTCACCAATTAACCATAGACCCTATCGTGACCACTCTCTGCCGCCGGAGCCGGAGGTAAGCAATGCCCTTTATTTCCTTGCCATATGATTCTCGCTGTTTTAGATCTCTCTTTTCACATCACCTATCTGTTGATTGGTTTTGTGATAGCTTAGGGTTTGTTTATCTCACAAAGAAATATTATAGGTTGTAAAATCGATCATTCCTGGTAAATCAAATCAGATTAATTTGGGGTTGGTCTTTGTTGTAACAAAATTGTTTATTTTTTGGTTTTAAATTATATATTCATGAAGTTTGTGCAAGGAGGGCGTCGTTTGCTTACATCCCTTGCCAGATACGACATCCCTTCTCGGACACCACCACCTAGAGACTTCCCTCATGGGACACCACCACCTAGTAACTTCCCTCCTCGTAAACCACATCCCTATTGTCGCAACTGTCAACCTGGAAAACATTGGCCTCCAGTCTCGATGGTAGACCCGTTTGATAGGCCCTTGCCGCCACTCATAGTCTATGAGACGATTGATTGTATGAAAAAGCAAACAAAATTCCTCCTCGGACATCCCTTCTCGGACACCACCTCCACCTAGTAACTTCCCTCCTCGGACACCACATCCCCATTGTCGCCATTGTCAACCTAGACAACCTTGGCCTCCAGTCTCGATGCTAGACCCGTTTGATAGTCCCATGCCGCCACCCATAGTCTATGAGACGATTGAGTGTATGAAAAGGCTGCATCCACGCGACATTGAAAAATTTCGTTATGTATTCATCAATTTGCTGGGGCTTCCAGAACCACCTCCCAAGACTAAAACCGAAGAAACCGGCGACAAGTTTGCTGTCAAGTTGATCAGCTTTGACGATGCCCAATATATGAAGCTGCTTAGAGAAGTTGCATGGATCAAATGGACTGAAGAAGTGAAATCAATGTCCGACTTGGGTATGCGACCACTGACAGAAATTATAGATTTCACCCCTTCCCTGATCAAACAAGGTGTCTCAAAGGAAGAAGCTAAGAGCATCTCTATCGGGGTTTTTTAGAGAGTTCTTAAGAGGTTTTTAAGGTTAAAAATTAAAAAATAAATGATTAATGTTAAGAAACGTATCTTATTCAAGAAGTTTTAGAAAATGTTAAGAAATCCCTACGTGTCAGTACGTTGTTGGATAGGCTAATTTTAAGAAAAACCAATTTTTTATTTATTTGTTCTTTCTTTCGACGAGTGCCGGAATTCGTCTACTCCACCGCCGTTTGGTCTTCTTCCTCGATCTGCACTGCCCGCCTTTCGATTAATCCCTCCCACGTTAACGAGAATTGCGAGGTATTTTTCTAATTTTTCGAATTTGCAAAAACGAATTTGTTGCGAATTGAGTTTTGGGATTGCCTGATTTCGTTTCTTTTTTAATCGGAATTGAAGCGACTGAGGAGGGGTGGCGGATCGAGCGGGAAAATAGGACCAGCCGGTATCGGAGTATCTCCAGCTCGCAGAGCGTTACTTGGGGTTTCAGTAGCCTGATTCCGTCTACGGTTTCTCTGATGCTCTTGAGGGATGTAAACGGGTCAGTTAGATGTTTCTTGTCTCCTCTTCTATGGCTTATGATACATCAAGCTTCGATGATTTCAATTTTTTAAAGAAAACTACCAGATTGATTCATGTGTGGCCAAACTGTGGACGCTTTAGCTGAGTATTGTAGCTATTATTTGGTTAGGCAAGTTCTTAACACATTTGTAGTTGAGAAATCTCATATGGAAATAACTTGTTTAGTGTTATTATGAATTCTGAAATTCAAGGTGAGCAATGTCGAAGCAGAGAAAACAAAGAATGAATATGAAAATGTTCCTCTTTGGTAATTCAAGCATAGAAAGAAGCATTCAGTCTTAGAAGTTATCAAGTATAGTTTGGAATTTTTGATCGAAAACATGAGCTTTGTATTCCTTTCTTAGTGGATCTTATTTGCTAAAGAAATGGTTTCTTAAAGCTCGAGTAAGCCTGAGATTTTGTTTGGTTATATAGCTCTCTTGGACTTTTGAGAAGGAAGGGACTGAATGGCGGTGGAAATGCAAACCATCACATGACAGCAAGAAGACCACACTATGTATTCTGACTTTTGGGGTTTTCTTGTGATGTTTGAGAATGAAAAGACGAAGGATTTATACCATTCTGTTTCGGGAATGAAAAGACGAAGTTCTTTGATCTATGTTTCTTAGAATTGGCATCACTCTTATTTGGAACAAATGACAATGGCATGTATTATCCATTTGATATGAGTCCTTTTTTTTGTGTGTGTCAATGCAGTTCCTTCTGTGTTAAACACAAAGAAGGCAAAACTCATAGAACTAAGGGACAAAGAAGTTTCAGGGAGAGCAGTTGAAGAGGAAGAGAGTGCACACAGCTAAGCGATTCCCCTGCCTGTGTGATAAAAGGTCAGAGATTACATTCCAAGTTTTGTTCAAGCTCATAGCTAGGAAAAGACAAACATCTTTTGGTTGAAACTTATATTGCTTGTGAATGTAAATGCATTAATGGATGTGATGATTGCTATAAAGCTTCGAGCGTCGCACTTTCTCAAAAGTAATAGAAAAATCAAGTGTGAAATTTCAATGCCCTTTTGATCATCAACACCTTGTTCAAGCTCATAGCTAGGAAAAGACAAACATTTTTTTTTTTTTAAGAACTCCATTAGAAGAAAAAAAATTAAAATCAAATACAAGGGTTCTTAAATGAAGAAAGAAAAAAAATAAATATTAAAAAATGTTTAAAACCCCCATATGGTCTAACGACATCATTGCCAAGGTCGAATCTGCTGAGCGACTTTGTTGTCTATCTAATAATCATATGCTTGTGTCTTGTTTTTTTGTCTACCTAGTAATGTTTTGTAAACATAACAACTCAATCACCCCTAAACCCTCTCGTGACTATTTTCTCTTGTGTTGGTCGTTGCAGTCTAATTAATAATATTCAAAGACATGCAGCGTATACGAGCATTTGTTGTCTCCTTTAGAAATCTAAAGACTGGTCTGTCTAACATGTAGCACACTAGCAGCAGGGACGTTTCTTGAGACTCCTCTGTACAGCTATATTGGATCTGCTCGTTTCAAAGTTTGACAAAAGCGGAGGCAGCAATAACTAAGGCTATTGAATATTCTTCTTGTTTTAAAAATTTGTCAAATTAATGATGATCATCTGTTGATATACAGGTCAAAACTTCTGGAGCATCCCTAAAAGTTAAAAGTTTCTTTTGTCGGTCGCTACAAGTTAAATTTCTCTTTGCTAATCATATAGTACTATATTGTTATGTAATAATACAGTTGTATATAGTTTTATAATCACCGAAATTTTTTTTCTTCTTTGAATTGAGTATAATTTTTTTGTTGTGTGTGTGTGTGCGCGCTTAGGGATTGTTTCTTGTCTCTGTTATATTATGCAAAACCTGGTTAATTATTACTACTAATAAGTTGCAAAGCGACTTTCTCCAGAAATGTGACATTCATTAATTTAAGTAAAAAAAAAAAAGGGAAAATGAAATGAAAGGGGCCACCAGGTGTCCTCTCTTCTCCACTCCTCTTTTTATTCAGAAACAAAGGTTTGTTATTATTTCCAGAGAAGCTTCTCTTTTGGTTTTCTCTCTCTCTCTCTCTTCATCGCCTCTTGGAGCTCGATGGTGAAGAATATTCTGGTGACCGGCGGTGCTGGTTACATCGGAAGTCACGCGGTGCTCGAGCTTCTTCTCCGCGGCTACACCACCGTCGTTATCGACAACCTCGACAATTCGTCTCTCGTTTCGATCCAACGCGTCAAGGAGCTCGCCGGAGATCATGGAGAAAATCTCACATTCCACCAGGTTTGCCTCTTCCTTCCTCCCAATCCCTTTGATGATTGTGTTCCGAGAATTTAGGTGATCATGACCTCCTGAATTGAGACTTGCTTGATTTGCTTACAGTGCTTGATTGTAGTTTTAGTAGATTGATGGATCGAATTGTGTTCGGGGTTATCTGTAATCTGCGAAAGTTTGCAAATTCAGATGGCTAATGCATCTCTTACCTCTGCAGGTGGACCTTTGCGATAAACCCGCGCTTGAGAGGGTTTTCTCCGAATCCAAGTGAGCTTTTGATTTCTTCTTACCGGTTTACGCATTCCCCAGTCAATCTGATGTTCGAGTCTTAAATTCTCATTTCGTTTATTGATCGGAAAAGCTTAGAAAGGGAGAATCTTATAGCAGCGAATTTGGGTTTTGTCAGATCAAGGACGCGTTAAGATCTGATGTAAAGAAAATTGACTCATCTTTAATCCTGCGGAAAATGTGATTCACCATCGCTCTCTGTACCTGTAATGTAGGTTCGATGCAGTAATGCATTTTGCTGGATTGAAAGCGGTCGGGGAGAGCGTGGCGAAACCGCTTCTGTATTATAACAATAACTTGATTGGGACTATTACACTTTTGGAAGTAATGGCTGCACACAAATGTAAAAAAGTATGTCCCTTTTGGTTCTGCAGTGTGGAGCTGTGCTAATTCCTCTCATACATATACATATATATGTAATTTAACTTTATATCATTTGATCTGTGTCAGCTTGTATTTTCTTCGTCGGCTACTGTATATGGCTGGCCAAAGGAGGCTCCTTGTACAGAAGAGTCCCCTCTGTCTGGAATGAGTCCTTATGCAAGAACAAAGGTACTTTTCGACTTTTATTTTGTAGATTTAATACAAAAGGTTATTTAAGCTGAGACGTTTCTCTCAATCTCTTTTTTTTTGTAGCTGTTCATTGAGGACATTTGCCGTGATGTACAACGCGGTGATCCTGAATGGAGAATCATAATGCTGAGGTACTTTAACCCTGTGGGAGCTCACCCTAGCGGTCGCATCGGTGAGGATCCTTGTGGAACTCCAAATAATCTCATGCCTTATGTCCAGCAAGTCGTTGTTGGGAGGCTGCCTAACCTCAAGATTTATGGAACCGACTATACCACTAAAGATGGCACCGGTGTAAGATTTTCACACGACCTTATCCAATGCTTTTAAATCCCTGCATCACTCTCACATAGACCTGCTTCTTTATGTCTCTTCCTCAAGAATTTTGGTCTATTGGTTGGGAATCCAAGGAATTGTTTGCTCCAAATCCTAGATGAAGCTGCGTCATTGTATATAGTTTCGCCTGTCTTTGCTTCAATAATTAAGTAATAACATGAGAATTAACTCCCTTCCTCAACCGTCAACTTCACTTTGACTGATAGTTTGTGATGTAATAATCTTGTTTTGATTCCTCGGTGTTGGATTGATCTTAGCGGTGGGTTTTCTACTTCAGGTACGAGACTATATTCATGTTGTTGATCTAGCAGATGGCCATATATCAGCGCTTCAAAAGCTAGAAGATTCTGAAATAGGTAAAGGTTTTTCTAAGTAGCTCAATGTCTCGACAATACATATCTGCCTGCGGTTTGACTAGACTCTTGTGGTAGGCTGCGAGGTATACAACCTAGGAACCGGAAAAGGAACAACGGTGTTGGAGATGGTTGATGCGTTTGAAAAAGTTTCAGGAATGGTAAGGCTACTTCTCTCCTCTCTCTCTCTTTGTCCCTCATAAGAAGAGTGTTAATGTGTTTGCTCGTTACATCACACCGACTTAAAAATTCTGAAATCATAATGTATATACAGAAAATACCACTGGTGAAGGTTGGAAGAAGACCAGGTGATGCAGAGACGGTCTACGCGTCAACCGAAAAAGCTGAACGTGAACTAAACTGGAAGTAAGTAAATTTTTACTGTTTTTTTTATTCAAAGTGTCAAGTGATCCCTTTTCTTTGCAAAGTCCCTGAAACTCAACAACAATGTTTTGTGGACAGGGCAAATTATGGAATCGAAGAGATGTGTAGGGACCAGTGGAACTGGGCAAGCAACAATCCCTTCGGTTACGGTTCTTCACCAGACACAACATAACAACAGAGCTAAATCCAAACGCACTCCACCATTCTTTTTCTTTGTCTTTATGTTACAACACCTCTCAGATTCATATATTCATAGCTTTGAAGCCAAAAACACAGTGATTCATTTCATATGATTTTGCTTTCTCCTTTTGTAATTTATATTTACATATACACGCGCATAGGCTTAACTTAAGTGGATTCTTTTGTTTATTGGATTTGTATCATCTTTCCTAGGAAATCAATTCTTTTTATGTTATTTATGGGGATTATATTTGTATTGCAAGGGTTTGTTTTGTAGTAGTATTATTTACAGATCCTTTCCTTCTGCACCTACAAAAAACAAAAACAAAAGTCAGGACAGTGACTAAATTGTTCCACCCAAATTGACTATTGAAATTAGGAAATTAAAAGAGTAAAAGGACAAAAGATATTTTGAGGAAAATAATTACACAAATCTCAAGTATAGTGGGGAGCTCTCCAATGATGTTACTTCACTGTTCAATTCACTTTTTCTTTATTATCGTTTTTGTTCTTTCTCCTTTCTTTCGACTTCTTGAGATCACAAATTCAACAAAATCAAGATCTATTCAAAATACAAAGACACTATAAAGAACACTGCAAATTCAAAAGTTAGTTTCTTTATGAACACTAATACTCTTACTTTATCAAATATTCATTTTGGAAATGGAATACAGATCTTCAATGTTACTTAAAAGTTAAAACCCATACCCCCACTCTCTCAACATAATTCAAATTAAAATCTCTTTGGGCTCATTACAAGGAGAGAAACGTGACCATTTTGGCATAAAAGAACAATAATAAACTATGAACTGGCTCTCCTTTTTTAATGCGAAGAATTACATTTTTTACAATTTCTAATTAATTTCCTCAAACTTAAAAGGAGCTGGAAAAAGAAAATTAGTGAAGAAAAGGATTTAAAAAAAATGTAAATAAAAAAGCAAAAATGGACAAAAATAATTATACTAATATCGAAATTAGCAATGGAAGCCCAAGACGGCACCATCGGCTATAGAGACGGTGACCCGACAATCCGATTTAGCAACCACGTGGTGCGTGAATACGTGCAATACTTTGACCCGACCCGCTAACTCCATCTTCGACTCTATCTCTATCGTTGGTCCGACCCGACTCGCATACCCGAAACCCGGATTCGCATATCCATCCCCGAGTGTTGGCCCCGTCCCTCCTCCGAATCCCACCGGCGTACCCGGAGGAGCTCCGATCCCTGGAAAACCCGGTGGAGCCCCGGTCCCTGGAAAACCCGGTGGAGCTCCGGTCCCTGGAAAGCCCGGTGGAGCTCCGGTCCCTGGAAAACCCGGTGGACCCATACTTCGCGGGACACCCGACCCAGGATTCCCCGGAATAACCGGAGAGCCAGGAATTCTCGGAGGATTTCCTGGAAATTCCGGCGAACCTGGATTCCTCGGCAAAATCGGAGATCCTGGATTTCTCGGAAAACTCGGAGGACCCGAATTCCCTGGAAAATCCGGCGTTTCTGGATCTCCTGGAAAATCCGGCGAATCTGGGATTCTCGGAGAACCCGGAGCTACGGTGAAATCCGGAGGACCGGGCATTACCGGAGAATCCGGAACCACGGCGGCGGAGACGGTGGCTATGGCGGAGGACGAAGGAGGAGAAATGGGGAATGATTGGACGGTGAAAGTGGCGGCCATGTATTGAGTACGACCGGAGTCAATTTTACCGGCGGGTATAAACATAAACCCGACTTGATTACCCGAATAGAGGAGCTGGATGGAGCTGTCGTAATGAGAGAAAACGGCGCGATTAGGATTTCTAACGGCGACGTACTGAGAGAAGGTGAAGTTAGCGGTGTTGTTGGAGACGGCGAACGACGGGAGTTGGACGGCGTTAACGGAGATCTTGGGGTCTTTTGGCTTGAAGACGGTGAAGTAAACGATAAGGAGGACGGCGAGTAAGAAGAGCAAGAAGACGGTGGCGACGGCGCAAGAAGCTAGATTTGTACGGTTTGAAGGACGACGACCACCACCGTGAGGCTTGGCCATTGCCGGAGATCGAAGAGTGTTTGGAGACGAGGATAGAGAGTGATAGTGAGGAGACTGCGAGAGAGCAGAGTGGGAGGAATTATTATTACGCAGTGTCAAAACTAAAAACGATAAGACTTTTTATTAAGCCTTCATTCACATATATTTTCATTTCATTACCAGCTTATTGCATTAGTCAAGAATGTTTTTTCCTTTTTATGGTATTATTAGAGATAATATTATAAGATTCCAAAGTCACATGTTATTTTTTGTATGTATTTCTCCACAATCTAGTGGGTGATAGACTGTCTAAAGTTCATTTTCAGTGAGATTTGCTCTTTTATTGGAAGCCTTGTTTAAGAAAAAAAATCTCTAATTTAAAGAAAATAGAAATCTACTATATAAAAGTAATGATACTCTTCTGGTTGTAACACATCATCACACAAGAGCTTGCCACCTATCTTTTATTAATTATTTTTAAAAAATTTATTTCACTTTCACTAAATGCAAATAAAAAAAAAAAAATTTTATTAAACATACAGAAAGATTCGAACTCACAATCTCCTCAATAAAAATCAATAACATTATCCATTATGCTATGCGTGCTCTCATTGACAAAGTTTGCAAAATTTACTACAATAATAGTGAAAGACATAAAAAACTATGCTGATCTAATACACTATAATTTTAAAAATAACTTAACAAAAAAAATCAAAAAAAAAATCAATAACATTATCCATTATGCTATTAGTGCTCTCATTGATAAAGTTTGCAAAATTTACTATAGTAATAGTAAAAGACATAAAAAACTATGCTGATCTCCAGTGTTGACACATCAGCCCCTCCTTCTTATTATTACGGTATAAAAATAATAAAAAACATATTCAACACAAAAAAATGATTAAAAAATAAAAAAATAACACTTTCATAAATCGCAAACAATCATCAATACTATAAAAGATAAAAGGGGGCTCTCCAGTGTTGCACATCAGCCCCCCCCCCCCCCCCTCAATAGTCAACCTCAATAATATTTTAACAAAAACCATCAAATAACACCAATAAATATTAGTCCAATTATTAAAATATAAATAATTCATTTAATTCAAATTTAACTATTTAAAAAATCAATATTACATAAAAATTAATTTAAAACATCATAAGCATATAAATGTTATAAAATCTAATATTTTAAATGTATCATTCCATTTTTTAAAAGGAATTTAATCCTCAAAATTTCCAAATTAATAAAGATAATTTAATTTAAATGCAAATGAAAAAGGACAAAATTATGAGAGTATAAGTTAAGAAGTTAACTTCAACCTATAAAATCAAAAAACACGAAAAATGAGAAATAAAGAAAAAAAATGAATACAAGAAAATATACAAAATTTAAAAACAAGTAAAAATGAGATGGATTTAATGAAAGATATATATATAAATAAAACCTCAAAATATTAAATTCAAAAAAGTTAGAAATTATACTTTAATGCAAGTGAACAAAAAAACAAATTATAAAATTGAATGAATTAAGAAGTTAACTAAAACCTATAAAATGATAAGATACAAATATATTCAGTAAACAATTAGAAAAATAACAAATTATATAAAAAAATAGAGAGAAGATGAAAAATAGAGAAAAATGGATACAAAAATATACAAAATTTAAAAACATGAAAAAGATGGATTCAGTAAAAGATATATATAAACAAAAATTTAAAATGGTAATTTTAGAAAAGTTAAAAATTATTATAATATTATTTTTAGACGAATGAAAAAAATATGGAAACTTTTTAAAAAAAATATTAATGAAAGATATTACAAAGATCATCAAGGAAAAAATATAGGAAATATAAATTTATAAAAAAGCAAGAGAAAATCGATAGTCAAATTAAAGATCTAAGAACATATTACTTAAAACTTAAATTAAAAAAATATCCAATGAAAAATGAAAGTTATATAGATAACAAAAATATACAAAGTTTTAAAAAATGAAAACAGACTTGGATTCAATGAAAGATATATATAATAAATCTTCAAAATGATTAATTGAAACAAGCAATTAATTAATTTTCTTATAAACACGAAGTAACATAGATAAATATTAACATATGTACAACTAACTATACATAAAAACTATTAAATTTGAATTCAACTATTTAAAAATTAGTATAAGAAGATAAAATTCAAATTTAATTTAAAAACATAATAAATATATAAATCTTATATAATACATAATTTTAAATATATCATTATATTTTTTTTTGTTTTTGAGTGATTTAATCCTTATTTTCAAATAAATTAGAAAACTTAAACTTTATTACAAGTAAAAAATAATTGTGTTATTGAATAAATTAGGAATTTTACTTCAACCTATAAAATTGTAAGATACAAATAAATATTTAATTTAAAATAGAGAAGCTCACAAATTATATTAAAAATATATATATAGAGAAGAAGAAAAAAAAAATAAAGAAGAATGGATACAAAAATATATAAAATTTTAAAATATGAAAAAAATATGGATTCAATGAAAGATATAAAAAACAAATCATCAAAATGATAAAATTAAAAAAAAAATATTAGAAAATTATGATTTAAACAAATGAAAATAGTATAAAAATTGAAAAATCAATAAAGATTCGTAAAATAATATATGAATAAGATTAAACAGATCATCAAAAAAAATAATAAAACCCGCGCATCGCGCAGATATTCTGCTAGTTTACAACATTCAAGAATCAGCAGCACACTGCCAAATTGCTTCTATTTGAAAATTAAATTTATGTTACCTCCTTGGTTGGATCCAACTTGCAAAAATATCACAAGAAGAATAATGACAGAAAGACCCCTAACACTAGTTACTATGTCCCCACTTTCGTCCAGGCCCATAGAAAATAAGGCAGAGATAGCCCACTATTTGCCACTAATTAAGGTTGCATTGATGCTTTTCAAACTCGGTTTTGACTCTGGTTTAGATATCAGAAATTAATCCATTTTAATATTTTGATTTGGTTTCCCGGATGTAATCCTTTAATGAGCAACACAGTTGATCCTCGCAACGTTTTATTTATTAGGATTTGGAAGAAAAAAGACACAAAAGCATATAAGGCTTCTTTCATGGATGGAAAAAATTATCCAAGAAGAGCCTATCAACGTTTTTCAACCATAAAAATACATAAATACATAAGAGATACATACAGCAAAGCCAAACTTTATTATGTACTTGAAAAGTTTACTTAGTTAGCTCGTCCAGACGACGATCCATGGCCATCCCAACAGCTTCAAGAAACGTAGCCTCGCTCGACGCAGGTAACACCGAGTTATGGGCTTCCCTCACTATCTCTTCAATCTCAGAGTCTTTGTTCACTGTTTCTCTGCACATTATGCTTCCAATTTGATAAGGCGTCAGGTTTCTCTCAACGCCCTTCTTCAGAAGCATCGTGGAGATACGCAGCGTGCGTGAGACCGCTTCAGGAACGTCCCAACCGTTGAGCTGCAGAAGCGCAATGTCCTGTTCAGAGTCTAGCGAGTTTATGTAGTTGAGAGTGTCTGAGGAAAACGGGACTTTTGCTTGCGGCCAGTAAAGCCACTCGAATGTACAATCTTCAAACTGCAGACCCATTTCCAATAACTTAGTTTTCGCTTGTAAAATGTTTGCAAGGGTCAAAATGTTTAACGAATTATATAGACAACTTACATTCTCGGGCAAGCAATAGCCATGATCGATGGGGATTAGAACGGTTTTGCCGTCTTCGCCTTTCCCTGTCAATATGTTTCCGGCATGTCGATCTGCGTTTGCCATTCTTATGTCAAAGACGCTTATCTTATGCACTTCTTCCACAGGAAAAGCTCCGGGGCCAATGTCTTCGCAGCTTCCGTTGTTCTTCATGAACATTTGCAAAGAACCAACTTTGGCGTCTTTCGTAGTACAACTGCCGACTCCCTTTGGGTAATTATACACTTTGTGAAAGCTTCTGACCATAGCGGTTGGTGGCACACCGGCGAAACCCATAACTTCTTTAGACAATGATCTCGGTCCGTTCTTTGGATGATCTAATAAGTAAGCTGCAACCTCTCTTGTTGCGCCTTCTCCTACTCTAGTTCCTCTCTTCAATCCCTGACCGTCTGATGACACAGGAAGCTGCTGGGGATTGTTCACAGCCTTTGGTTCCTCATCCATGGGCTTGAAGACAGACACATAGTTGAGGCCTGAAGAATCTTGCATCAAGTATGTCCCTCCCGTGCCTTCAGCTGATCTCACTGGTGGATTACCTTTGTTTAACCCATCGACCGTGCGGTCAATCATACCCTCGAGAACCTTAGGTAGTTTCACAGCGGGATTGAGAAGAACGGGTTCCAACAAGAAGTCTTTACCAGAAGCAAAGTCTTCTCTTTTCACCGCGTCTTGGACAAGAGCAGGGAGATGAGAAGCTTCTTTCACCGATTTCTTGACAAGCAAATAGATGACAGAGTTTCCATCTCTGCAAATCCCATCGATGATTCTGCTGTCATCAAGCTTCTCTCCTTTAAACAAGATCTCTTGATCATCAACATCTGGAAACCCTTTCCCTTCTTTGGAGATCCGTTTCTTGAGATACCCAACATTTCTACGACGATCGACATGAAACTCAAAGACCTTGCCGCAAGTGGTGATCACAGTGACAAGCAACGGATCGTAGAGCTTAAGCACCAAATGCAATATACTCCCACCGGTCACGCCATAGTCCTTCACACGCGACGCGTTCCTCGCGAGCTCTCGGCCACTGAAAACCAGTTTCTGTCATATTACCCTAAACCCATTACACGTCTGGATCCTAAGTTTAACCTCGGCTATTGAATCAGACTCCAGGATGAGCATAGGCATCGTAGAACCAGAGACACTAAGGAACACCAAAACCGATTTGACGGAGTAGTGCGATTGTTCGTGACCAAAAGAAAACCCCGATCCTCTATGAATCGGGCTTAAAGCAACATCAGCAACAGACATTTCCTAGAGAAAACAAAAACAAACCTAGCTCTAATCCCAATCTAAACACACAAGCAACACAGATCTTCTCCTACGGGCATCAACAACAGACACCCCTCCATGAAATCGTCGATCGGAAGATCCAAACCCTACCACCGACACCAACTAGAACAACACCCTTCCGAAACCTATAAATCCATGAATCTCTCCTCTTAAACGCCAAGAATCAAGCCTAGGAATTCACGAAACAAAGAAGAAAACGAAAATCGGAAAATGGGGGTGAAATTGAAAATCGATAAACCTCTAAACAGAAATTTGGGCAGAGATCGGCATATAAACTCTTCCTCGGAGGTTAATTTTCTCGGATTGATCTGCCAAATAAAAATCCTATGATCGCTAAAGAAGGGGAAGATTTTACTGTGAGAAGAAGCTCTTACTTTAAATAGACGCGCTCCTTAGCATTTTCCGGATTTTGTATATTAACGCCGTTAGTCTTACATTGACGACCGTTTGTTCCACGTAAACGGAGTATTTTAGAAATTAGAATTAAGTAGAAATATCAATGTTTTCTTTATTTATTCTTATCAAATAATACGTGGAGTTGATAGGGTACCGTCTACATTTACCCACTAACAAATGAAAACATCATTTCATTATACTATTTTTTCTTATAAAAATCTAATTAATTAACCCATTCTTATCCCTTACGGAGTAATAACGTGTTGATCTTACCGTCATCCAACTAACGGAAACAACAACGTGGCCTTTGGCTTGCCGGCCAACGACGGTATTATGAGTCATTCGTGCAATGAAATCTTGCCACGTGTGATTATCTTTTGAGAAAAAAAACTAAACATTAATTAAAGTGATCATTCAATTTATTTAGAGATGGGATTATTATAATTATACGAACCTAATTACCGGAACATTTAACATTTCGGAAACTTGAACAGGTCTTAAAACCGAGATTATTGCCGTTGCACATGGATGGGGTCCTCTTTCCCATTCAACCAAAAAAATAAGTTCATAGTATCTCAAAAGCCTAAAACATCATTGTATTTTTTTTTAATAAAGCAACCATATAGTATAATATTAGATACATTATGAATAATAATGAATTATGCAGGTTCGTAGAATCATCTCCCTGTGTAACTCATAAGTCATAACAAGGCTCTTTAAATAGCTTTGACATATTTGATACACAAATAACAAAAAAAAAAATGGTATAAAATTGCACTGATATGATGATTTTGATAAAAATTAAAATTGTAGTGATATCAGGATGACAAATATGGTTTTTTTTAATAAACTTCAATAATGTGAATGTTTCTTCTGAGGTGTACCACGAAGGAAGGTCCAAAGGAAAGTGTGTCACATAACATGATAACATGAAACACTTAAAGATTCGACGTTTCTTTCGAAAAGATCCGAGGACCAGTTCATGCATGATGAATAACTTAATTTTTTTTTTTTTTTTTTGAAAACTTAATTTTCTTTTTCTATACACATTAATTACATCCACAAACAAAGAAAAAAAAAGTCACATATGCTATTAAAAAAATGAAATCAATCAAATACTAGCATTTAGGCTTTAATTTAATTGAGTTGCTCAAAACTTCCAGTATGACCTGACAATATTATTTAAATTAGTTCGTAAATATAAATTTAATGTTGTCAGGATAATGGTACATGACTACATGAACAAAGTAAAAATTTAAACACAATGGGCCCGACGCTGCTCCAGCACACGTGTAGGCCCGACGCTGCTCCAGTGCTCCCCCTATAGCCGTTGTTCACCCAGTTACCGTTACGCGCGGGCCATGTTTACCACGTGTCTTAAAAACATTCGTTCATCCCACCACGTATAGTGTTCTAGTCTCTTTGAAGTGGGCCAATTTGTATAGGCCCAAGTACTTATAAATAGAGAATCGAAGCCCGTTGATTGACACTGTACCATCGGTTATATTTTTATATATCGATCCTGTTTAAAATTGGTTAATCAGAAAAACATTCTCTTTGTTTCATTGAAAGTAAAAGTTTCGTTAAAAAAAAATTGTCAACAGTGAAAGAATTGAACGTGAAAAAAAAATGCAAATCATTTTGAGCCTTGTACCAGATATTGTCTCGGACCGGTTTACTGATTTCCGAATTAATCAATACAGAAGAAGAAGGATTAAAGATCTCAAAATGAAAAAATCAGGAGAAACTCTAGCACGTTCAAAAGATTTATTTCTTCTAGTTTTAGTCGTCTACTTCGGAGTCAAGAACGAAACTGGGAAATGCTAAAGTCACTTCCCTGCAAATCATTAAGACGACGACGTACTTAATTAATAACGAACATATATTGTCAATACTCAAAAAGAACTATAAAATGTAGGTAGTATTACTTGAGGTAGGGTAAAGTCATGTTTCTGAGGATTGACGGATTCTTAGCGACGAGCTCTTTCCACTCTTGTTCATCAATTTTGCCATCTTTGTTCGTATCAACCTCAAGCATCGTCTGTTAATAATCCAAAAACCAAATATTGATTAATGAATTCAACATGCATGAGATATGAAAATGTGAAATAGAAATATTAATTAATGTTACAGTAGAATTAATAGATAATACGTAATGACCAGGACCTGTTCGACGATGGCTTCAATTGATTCTTCAGAGAGTTCTAAATCTGTTTCACTAAGTAGTGCGCCCACCATCTTCTTCAACTAAATTTCCACCAAACAATATTACGCATAAAAATGCTTGTGTGTGCATCTACAAAGATACATGCATATTTAATACCAAAAGACAACAATTTTTTCAATACCTCATGGGGTTGGATGAACCCGGTTCCATGGAGATCGTAGAGCTTGAACATAACTGACATTTACAACATTATTAAACGTACATTTATACCGTATAATGTTTATAATGTATAAGAGATACGTACACGAGGACTTTTCATGTTCCGGAGTGTATGGATGGAAGATGCTAAGTGAACGAACAAATTCACCAAACTCAATCACACCGTTGCGTTTCCTATCAAACATATAAAACACCTGCCGCCAAAACTATTTCTAATTAATATTTTAGCCAGCCAAAACATATATATTTACTGATGTAAGTACTAATTGTTTATGTATATGGATCATGGGAATACAAGTATACGAACCCTGTCCGCAAATAGATTTTGCATACTGCTGTTTTTGAACAAAGCCAGAAGAAACTCTTCCTGCTCATAAATATATAAGGTCATATAGATGCATGCATATTAAATTCCAAAAAATAGATGAAGCGATTTTTTAGATTAAATGTATAATCCTTTTTTTACATCTTTGTATGAAAATAAAATAAATGTTTATACCTTATGGATAAGACCATCGTCGATAATGGATGTGCTTAGCTTTTTGAATAAATTGTGTAAAGCCTCTATCTCATTCACCGTAACTGCATATACATGCATATCAATGATATTATAGCTTTCATAAAATGCATATTATAGATTACAGCTCATATTCGTTATAGATATATTAAATCTCCTTCTTACCAATTAATTAGTTTTAGTTATTCAATTTAGAATATGTCTTGGGTTTTAATTATTTTTTTTGTTTGACTTACATGGAGTTTCGGATGCAAGAACATGAGGGTCCTCATATCCAGGAGGAAGCTTTGCTCTCTTCAACGAGAAGCATTTCACGAATGCCAACATTTTTACCTTCAAATTTTGATTATATTTTATCAATTAATTTCGATGTATCAACAACAAAAACATAGATGAAAATTGGATTAACAAACTTTAAAACAGACACTAATGAATCTGGCTTTGAGGCTAATGATCTGACCATTTTATGATTATAAGTTTAAATCATGACAACAAATCCAGAACATGAACTTGAAAATAAAAATAGTCAAACCTATTAAACTCTTGAGGTTTTCACCCCAAAAGAACCATTTAATTTTGATATGATCACCAAAAAACCATTCTATTTGCCAAGAAAATTGAAACGAAATTTGAAACCCATTCTGTAGAGATCTCTGTTTATGTAACGAAAAAACCTCAAATAATCAGAAGAAAGATTTGATGTTTGTTAATAGAAATCATGAAAAGTGAATACCTATTGGTTGTATTTAGATTCGGCGTTCTTCCATTTTCGGTGTTTGAGAAGACTTTCTGGTTTTTTGTGTAATACAATGACGATGCATAATATGTGGAGTGCTTATGTGATTGGACGGAAACAAAAGGTTTATTCTCTATCTATGATTGTTGTTAATTTAATACTAAAAAATTTTAAGTCCATAATTACATAAATAATTAAAATTTAAGTTTTGTTCCTACTGTCAGCAAACCATTACATGAATAAAAAAGACTCTATATATGTAGTAGTAGCCTAATGTTCTGGTGCTGCTTCTTGTCTCACAAGAGGCTGAAAGAGGTCGCTAAGAATCTCCTCCCTCGTCACTTTCTTCAGCTCGGTTTCTTTGTCAAACAGCGTCTTCCACAAGCCCACAATCTCAGACTCCATCGCACCCCTCGCAAACCCATTCGCCTCTGAAACATCCTTGGCACACCTCAACTTCTCCTCCACCTTCTTCAGCGTTTCTTCAATACTAGACGTTAACTCTCGGCCATCTGCCCAGCTTCCTTGTACTTGGAGATTCAAGACAAGGTTGTGCAGATCTCTGATTCCAGCATCAGATTTCTCCCAAGTTTCACTGATCAATTCATATTGGGCCGATTTGCCACCAATCTGATATACTCCATTCTTCGGTTTGATATTTCTTGAGTAGACCAAATGAATAACACGAAGCAGCCTATCCACCACGGGACTAGAAGATTTCAGGTCCCTATTTAAACCTCTCCATAACTTGAAGCAGAACAGTAACATACTACGAATGTCATCACAGAGCAAGAACATCGATTCAGCCACATATAGCGAGAGCTCAACTCCTAGTAGCACAACCTCCTCTCTCAGCTCCTGCTGTGCAAAATAATCCCTGCCAAAAAGTCAACAACAACAAGAACAAAAAGTCAAATATAAAGACTTGACCTTGTATGTTGTCACCTGAGTGAGTGAAGAAAAACTATCAAAGGTAGGGGCTGAGTAGTATTACTAACCCTAGAATGTAAGGAGAATACACGGGCAGTGTCGGGATCTCGCTATGCCAAGATTCGCTCAAAACAGGCTGAAACAGGTCGCTAAGAACCCTTGTCGCTTCGGGGGTTGCTTCGTCAGCTTCCTCATCAAAGAGAGACTTCCACAAGTCAGAAATGTTAGACTCTATTGTCTCCCTCGCAAACCCATTCGCCTCTGAAACATCTTTCGCAGACCTCAACTTATCCTCTAGCTTCTTCAAGACTTGTTGCTTGTATTTTGTAATGGCAGAGGATAACAGTCTATCATCAAAAGAGCAATCTTTTCTTCTGAGAAGTAACACAAGGCGATTCAAAACTATGATTCCGTCAGTGAAATCCTTCCAAGTGGTCCTGGTCAATTCCCACTGGTCCGAGTTGCCACCATCCCGATGATACACTCTGTTGTGTGGTTTGATATGGTTTGAGTAGACGTAGTTAATAACACGAAGCAGCCTTTCTGACACGGGTTCAGAGGGCGGTAGTGTATATTTCCATAGCTTAAAGCAGAACCCCAACATAGTACGAAAGTCATCGCATAGCAAGAACATCGACTTAGCTACAGAGAGTGAGAGCTCAACCGCAAGTCGCACAACCTCCTCTTTCACGCCCTCCTTCCCAGAGACCGTCCTATTAATTAAACAAACAAAACAAAGGTCAACATTCTGACATTTGTAACCTCTGAGCAAACTCTCAGAGTAACATGACTGACCCTGAAGCGTATGGATAATATCTGAACGTTCCCCCCAATGGACGGACACGACGCAAAACACCACCAGCGGTCGGTTTTGGTTCCATCTCTGAATAATCAAAACACAATTACTGTTTAATTCAGGATGATTATATAGAACCAGAAGCAAATTATCACAAAATATTGGCACTTGATTCTATCAATCGACGAAACCCTAGAACTAGATAACAATAATCTTGACCAATCAAATGCAAATTATCAAAAATTTCCACAACAGAAAATACTCTTCGGAATCATAAAAAGCGCACGAAGCCCTAGATCAAGACGGGGATAAACTAGATCGTAACGTTGAAGCACTAACCTCCTCGTCGATGTAGAAGGAAAACTTCTGAAGAATCCATCCTGTCGAGATTATAGAAATTAGGAGAGTATTTTTGAATTAGTTACAGTATTTAGAATTCTATTTTGTTATATCATTTCATTTCATATAACTCTCAAATTTAGACATTTCGCAACCCAAAGGAAATTGTAACAAGGTCCCCCCCGCGCCAAACCTTTCAGGCCACATAGGTAAATGGTATGGGCTTGAATTATTGACCCAAAAAGAGAGGAAAAGGTTTAGGCTTTAACATATTTTGCGACCCATCTAAAGTCCATCTTGTAAAGACTTAAAGAGGCTCCTCCAAAAACCCTCACGAGAGCGGTCTCGAAAGCTATAGCACGCCATCAAATCAATGGAGGAAGAACCGAGAGAAGAGGTGGTGATAGACAAGGATCTCAAGAAGAAGATAAAGGAAACGGTGAATAAGATCTTGAAACGATCGAGTTTGTATCAGATTACAGAGGTTAAGGCTAGAGAAGAAGCTTCCACTGAGTTGGATCTCGATCTTTCGCGAGATCCGTACAAGCTCATCGTAAGAGAAGCCGTCGAGAGTTTCATCGAGAAGGCGATAACGACAATCGAGAGTGAGATGGGAAAGCATCACACTCAGATCGTACAAGACGTCCAAGGAGTAAGCGATACATCGACTATAAAAAAGAAGAAGAAGAAGAAGACGAAGAAGCAAGAAGACTCGGTTCTGCTTAGTTAGATTTCTTTTCAGGTATTTTCATCTACGGGTTTTGCTGTTTTCCGATTCGAATCTGTGTAATTCTCCGGTGTATTATGTTTTTGCTTTCAAGGTTGATGAATGATGATGCTGTCTCTGGTTGTTCACTAAAACTCTCAACTCAAAAGTGTTACCAAATTGATATCTTCTATCAAAAGCTTATTAATTATTCGTCTATTTATTTTCCAATGTTACATTTTTTTTTGGGTACAAAAATGATTATGACATTTGCATTTCTTTCTTGTTCGAGATTTCGACATTTGCATTTAGGAGAGACAATTGGAAGGTTTATTGACAAGATCGCGATCGACTCACCACGTAGCTTACACTGACACCACATAAACACTTTGCGGTCGTTAGTACAAACAAATCTCATTGAAACATATTCATGGACTCAAATTATTTATTATAAAATGTTTATACTGATCAACATAGGAAGAATACAAATTGAGGGCAAAAATATTCAGATAAGAGAAATGTCTAACACCACACAAAATTCTACCCATCATTTTCATGTTTTCTTCATATAGTAAAGGACACAAGCGATGTTAAAAAAGTGAAGGACACAAGCACATTCAAAGAAAATTAAAAAAAGACAAATTATTGAAATGGGTTGCGCATCGTCTAAGCAAGTGAAAGCCAACGTCGTCGCCGACGTTTACAAACCACCGCCGTCCAGTTTCGCGGTGTTTGATATCAACGCCATCGAAGAGCCATGGCTAAAACTCGAGCAAGAAGATGATGAAAAGCCCACACGAGCCGCATTACCAATCACCGTCGAGGATGGTGATGATGACGCTCCTAAAACATGGGACGAGGTCAGCAAATCTCTAGAAACCCACCTTAAACCAGACGCCGTTAAACCTCCAGAAGCGGACTCCGTTAAACCACCGGCGACTCCCCCACGACGGCTTCCGCGGAAGAGCGCATCGTTCCACACTCTTGACGAGCTCGAAGCAAGGGCGAGAAAAGACATCGCCGCACAGAACCCGATAAAGACGGTCAAGCTTAAGAAAACCGAGTCGATGTCCGAGTTAAGACCCGAGCTCTCTCGGACGGAGTCAGCTCGGACCGAGTCGACCAAGTCATACTCGGGGGCTCGGTCGGTGAAGGAGAACATATTCGTATTGAGAGACAGAGAGCGAAGGGAGAAAGAAGGGAACAAGAAACCGGTGATGAACTGGGACCCACTGAGGGAGTTTCCGGAGAAGTGTCCTCCCGGAGGAAGCGAAGGATTGGTGGTGTACACGACGTCGATGCAAGGAGTGCGTCGCACGTACGAGGATTGCATGCGAGTGAGAGCGATCATGGAGCAGCAAGGAGTGGTGGTGGACGAGAGGGACGTGGCCTTAGATGCCGGAGTGTTGAGCGAGCTCAAGGAGCTTCTGAGAGACGAGGAGACGGTGGCGCCGCCGAGAGTGTTTGTGAAAGGGAGGTATTTGGGAGGAGCGGCGGAGGTGACGGCGATGAATGAGAACGGGAAGTTAGGGAGAGTGTTGAGGTGGGCACGTGTGGAGAGAGTAGGGGAGGAAGGGAGGCACACGTGTGAAGGGTGAGGAGGAGCAAGGTGGTTGCCTTGTTTGGAGTGCGGCGGTAGCTGTAAGGTTGCAGCGGCGGTTGTGGGCGAAGGATGGGAGAGGTGTGTCAAGTGTAATGAGAATGGATTGATACGTTGTCCGGTTTGTTTTGTTAGTTAAAGGATATTTAAGAAAACGAATACACGAATAAATTTGTATGTGACATGCTTGATTATTTCTTATAGTGGAAATATACTGTGTGAGTGATTAGATTACAATTTACTCTCGGATGTTCTTTGATCCCTGTCTTCATTCAATTGGCGTCGCTTCTCTGATTTGGTGGACAAAAGACTTGCTCTGTTTATAGTAAGTCTCCTCTCATCAAGAAATTCTCTTTGAAGATGACAAAATTAGAATAAGGCGTTGATCTCCGTATAGATTCTGAGTTCTTCACGAGCAACAACACACTGGTCAAGCGAGTAACCATCATTAATGAGTGATATCTATGAGGATGAAGGTTCATTATGGGATGAAATCTATGGCAATGTCACGAATCTGAGTGATATCAAAGTTTGCTTTCTACTAGTTTCTCACACTCTGTAACACAAGAAAACAGAGCAATTCACAAAATAAAAATACACAGAACTTGACAGAGCAATGAGAGATAGATTTACTTTTTGTTCGAAAGAAACATAGAAGAGGAAAAAAAAAGAATCTAACTTTTGTCACACATACACACAAGGTTCATGGCCTCTTCAGTTGAACTTCCTCTTCTTAATCTTGAAGGAAGAAGATCGGATAATGTCGTCATCCGCAGTGAGAACGGACTCGAGTGGAGTAATTGATTCGGGTTTGGTGAAGTAAGTGAAGAGAAGGTAGATTCCATCCAAGTATGTGTTAGTCTCTCCGGCTTTGTTCTTCTTTCTGATGCTGTAAGCCAATGGAATCACTCCTCTGTTGAAAACTTCCACATACATCCCACCTCCAGCCACAAGCAACTGCCAACAAAATAAACCAGCAATAATATATCAAATCTTTCCAAGTAAAACATGCAGTAATCAAAGCCAACACACATTTCAGAATCGTCATCATGTGATATATATAGCCTAAAGAATCCACATACATCCCACGAATGAGAGAGAACTGTGTATTCACTCGTTTCGAGCATCATACCATCTGTGGATATTTCAAGAGTTTGAGTAAAAAAATGTTAAAAGTAATTGCACTTGGGACTCCTATCTTCAGCAGATATCTAGTTCTTAGAAAGCTAAACCCTTTACTTAATTTTTTTTACTCCGAATCATCACAAACATCCGAGAAGAAACTTTTAATCGTGAATACCCAACTCCACATGTAACAATTTTCTAGAAGATTTGGCTTTGTAATCAATGTGCGTGATCAGACACAAGATGAACTTTTTACTCATCTCTTACCTATAAACTATCAAAGAAAGTTTACACATTGAATTCTGAAAATTGAGTATACGATTAGTTTCTACTGATCAAAACAGTCTTTGAATCCCAAAACCTCGTTCTCTCTCTAATTTCCCAACTTTCCCTGTGAAATCAAGCATAAATTACCTCTTCGTATTTTTGGGTGAGACCAAGCCGCTCATCTTCAGACATGTCCGGTCTCAAGACCGCCATTGTTTCGTACTGTCTGAGCCCAGGTGGGCACTGAGGTTCCGGTTTGTCCTCGAGCGCAGTTGAGACGCCCGACCCGGAAGGAGAAGTCGGGTCATCATCCGACCCGAATCCACCTTCAAAGAAAGTGCCGGAGAAATCAAGAGCCTGAGATTTCACCACAAATCCAGAGTTATCTCTCTTATGCTGTTGTAGCGAGGCGATAGGTTTCGACTTGGAAATGAACGGCCTGAGGGAATGTGAGAAAGAGAGGAGTGGCTGCGATGAGATATTAGGCAGAGAGTGAGGGCAAACTGGGGAATTCGATAGGCATAGCGAAGACGCCGCCATTGTTAATATGAGATGAGAGCTTAGAAGGAAGTAAACACAGCAGCTTCGAGAAAGCAAGGCGATGAGTAATTGGATAAGAGATGATGATGATGGTGTATGCTTTTCACAGTGTGTACACGTTAGTCAGAATGCTAATGTATACCGTGGGCCTGGTAGATCGTCTCGGCCCGTTAAAGGCCCGTTTCGTATCTCTATATCTCTTTCTTTGCGATCAAGCCAGTTTCGGGAAAAGAAATCGTCCGTCGCCGGAAAAGAAAGCTTAAGCTATGCATCCGCAGCTCACAGAAGTTTCGCAGCAGTTCGAGAGATTCAAGGCGGCGTTTGTGAGGAAGGATTACAATAGCTGTAGTGATCTGTTGTCTCAGCTTAAGGTAATGTATTCTTTGAACCCTACTTTGATTCGATTTCACTTTGCATATTTGTTTAATTGGTGAGGAAAAAAATAGATGTTTATGCCGCGAGGGTTGGTTCAAATCTATGGGAGCTTTGATTTAGTAAATAGAAAATTTAGCTTATCAATGCTTTCAGGATCTTGTAGCAGAGAATTTCTGGTGTAGATTGAAATTGACTGCCTGAGAATTTCTGATGTGTATGCTTTTTGTTATCTTCTTCAGGTTCTTCTGACCAAATTCAAGAGTCTTCCTCCATTGTTTGAGAATACACCATATGCAGCTCAGGAGCTGACTATTGCAAGTAAGTTTCTGTTTTCTTTGTTGGCTTTACATGAGTTCTTATTGCTATTAAAGTCTACATAATTTTGCTTCGCCATCAATTGCATGGAGTATTTCCAGTTCACATGATTAATTTAGTTAATTAGGGATTATGTCAGGGTTTTCTTTTTTCTTTTAGATTGTCTGTCTATCTGGATATGTACCTAGACGACTTGAACTGGTAGATTACTGTTTGCTAGGTCTACTTGAATCGTTAAAATGCTGCATTTGTCTGCTTTCTGAAGCGTGCACGATTTGGATTGAGTAATTAGTAGATTGCTCTTCTTATGGATTTAACCGTTTCTATGAAATCGACAATTGGGAAACTTTAGGGGACATTTATGAGCATGCTGTTGTTCTAAGCGTGAAAACTGAGGATCAAGATGCTTTTGAGAGAGATTTCTTCCAGTTGAAACCGTACTATGTGGACGCCAGGTGAAGAAAGAACCCACTGTCTCAACACTATCCTTTTCATTAGGATGCAGTGTTCCTTTTGCTCTAACATTCCTTCCTTTTCTCTGCATCAGGAATCGTCTTCCACCATCTCCACAGGAGAATCTAATCCTGGGTCTGAACCTTCTGAGGCTGCTTGTACAGAACAGAATTGCTGAATTCCACACCGAGCTCGAATTACTTTCGTCAGCTACACAGGAGAATCCTTGCATCAAGCATGCGGTAGAGCTTGAGCAGTCATTCATGGAAGGTGCATATAACCGTGTGTTAAGTGCTAGACAGACCGCTCCTGATGCAACTTATGTCTATTTCATGGATCTCTTGGCAAAGACCATAAGGTAACATCAATGAGTCCGTCTTTCTCTGTCTGAATTAGTTCAGTCTCATGCCTTCTCGTGTGTTGTTATCTCACCTTTTTTTTTGTTATCGCTGAACTATCAGAGATGAAATAGCTGGATGCAGTGAGAAAGCTTATGATTATGTATCTATCAGCGATGCCAAGCAGATGTTGCTGTTCTCTTCTGATCAGGAGCTTTTAGCCTATGTCAAAGAGGTAAAAGAACAAACATTTTGTGCAAAGTGTTGGAATCTTCTTTATTTATTTTTTCATGAACCCTTGAAGCGATTAGGTTTGATCAAATCTTATAGGAGCACCCCGAGTGGGAAGTGAAGGACGGGTTTGTTGTGTTCCAGAAAGCCAAAGAAACCGCACCGTGCAAGGAGATTCCGTCTCTGCAACTCATCAACCAGACTCTAAGTTACGCCAGAGAGCTGGAGCGTATCGTGTAAGATCAGGCTTTCTCATTGCTCGTCTCTTACCTTTTGTTCATGGAAATCTCCAGGTCATAAAACTTTGTTATCATGTAATGGCCTATTTGGAGCGATTCAGTATTTCTCAAAGAAGTGATTCGGTTAATTGGATTTGGCAAATGAGATTCACTCTTACGTTATATTCTGTTGTTCAGTGTTCACTCCTTATCATTTTGGTTCTTTCTCCATCTCTTTGATCTTTTTTTTTGTTTGGAACATGATGTTCAAAACTAGGCTTAGGCATTCGGATATCGATTTGGTTTGGTTTACAGTGAAATTCTTAGTTCAGTTTGGTTTTTCTGGCTCTGGTTTGGTTTAGTTTTGGAACAAAACTAGGAGAGATATGTAGATCCTCCAAGGTTAGAGTAGCTGTGGCCTTTGTTTAGTCAAATTGAAGGCTAGGGAGGTAGGGAGGACAAAGTTACCCAGGACAAGGACAAAAGATTGTCCATTGCCAAACACTCCTCAACTTGGGACACAACTTGAAGCAAGTGGGATTAACGTTGCAAGCATTTCTTCTGTTTTGGGTTTAACAATTGATTAGTAAGTAATTAATTAATTATGATTAGAAGAGGAAAGAAAACTCGCGATTCGATATCTTTTTTTCTTATAAAAAAATTAGATTTAGTAAACTCCTCCCCACTACTATTTAACGAATAGATTTTGTTGACTAATCGTGTATTGCAGCAAAAGGGCTCAAAGTAATGATCCACTTTGGGTAAGCAGTTGAAAGTGGCTGAGTGGTTTCTAACTTTTTACTATTAATTTTCCAAAGTGAGATTCTGATTTAATGTTTGTCCATCTAAGTTCTAACCTATCATTGCTTTGCTTGTTTTTTTTATTTGTCAATTATTGCTTTGATTATCATAATGATTTGCTAAGATCATCATGTTATTATCGAATTAACTATAGGAGTCGTTGTTATTCTACTCACCCGCAACAAGCACTTAGTGCCTAATTACGTCTTAATTTAATATTTTTGTAAAGCTTTTAGGCTCTTTGAGAAAATGCGATGAAAACTTCATGGTGCGGGACATGTAAGAAACCTCTAAACATATACTATAAAATGAACTTTTGATTTTTCGAAATGTGATACAAAAGCTATAGTATATAATCGTCTCGGACAATAAACAATGCCAGTTTTAAAAATTTGATATCTTAGCATTTAAAAGGAATGGATTTATTATTCAAATAATAGTATAATCCACACCATATTTGTCAAAGCCAATTCTAGAGATGGTCAATCAATATAATTTTAGAAACTTACCAATAGTACACTAAAAGGGTTTGAGTGATGTAATAGCCTTACAATTTTATATTATTATATTATTTTTCTTAAGAAAAAGATATAATTGGTTTGGCCAACAATGTTCCATATAAATTTTAGTAAAAATACAAATGCAATGCTTTTTTTTGTCTCGCAAAATATTCAGAAATAATAAGTATAGAAAATGCATGAATGGGATGGGAGATATTCTAGTGGTTGGGGTAAAATGGTGCAGCGTGGAATCAAATGTCTTTGGTATTTTAATAATCCCCAACTTGCCTTCTCCTCTTCTTATGCTTCCTCTTTCTGTGTTAGAGAGAGGTTGAAGAAGAAAGCCTGAAGCTCGACAAGAGTTTTTCTTTTCCCTCGGAGATTCCGGCGAAAACGTCCCGAGACATTCGTGCTGCTAGTTACTACTACTCAGACGAGATTTGCTGTCTCGTCTTACGTCGCTGCTGCTGTTTATGGAACTTGACGATTTGGATCTCGGCGGTTCTTGGCCGTTGGATCAGATCACGTTTGCCTCGAATTTCAGGTCTCCGGTCATTTTCTCATCTTCCGAACAGCCTTTCTCTCCTCTCTGGTCCTTCTCCGAAGCTGCCTCCGCCTCCGGAGATGGTGGCGGTGAGCTTTGCTCCGCCGCTGGAGCTCCCACTCGCTTCACGGATTATTCCGTTTTACTTGCAAGTAAGTCTCGATGCTCTCTTTCTCTGTGCAACTGTAGATTCTAGAATCCAATTCGGATAATGTAGTGGATATGCCGCCTAATATTCTCGTAGGAATCAAACGGATGGGATTTGTTTTTTTCTCCCAACTTTAGCTGGATCTTATTCAAATTTTGATCTGAGAATTCATAGAATCGACGAAATGCAGGTTCTGAAACCGAGGCCACCGAGGAGAATAATCTGGTTCCTTCTCCCTTATGGGGTATAATGCCGCCGGAGAATCCAGACGGTTACTGTGCGATCAAAGCGAAGATGACTCAAGCGCTTAGATACTTCAAAGAATCAACGGGGCAACAGCACGTTCTTGCACAGGTTTGGGCGCCTGTAAAAAACCGTGGACGATATGTTCTTACAACTTCAGGACAGCCATTTGTTCTTGGTCCCAATAGTAACGGCCTTAATCAATACAGGATGGTTTCCCTGACGTATATGTTTTCCGTTGATAGAGAACGCGACGGAGAGCTCGGGCTTCCCGGCCGCGTTTTCAGGAAAAAGTTACCTGAGTGGACCCCAAATGTTCAGTATTACTCCAGCAAAGAGTTCTCCCGCCTTGGCCACGCCCTCCACTATAATGTTCAGGGAACCTTGGCTTTGCCCGTTTTCGAACCATCCATGCAGCTCTGTGTTGGCGTTGTCGAGCTTATCATGACTTCTCCGAAAATCAACTATGCACCTGAGGTTGAAAAAGTTTGTAAAGCTCTTGAGGTTTGTTTTTTTTGTTTCTCTTTTTTTTTTGCTGCTCATCAGCTTCCTTTGATGTTCCTGTGACAAGACATTTTTCTGTTATGCTGCAGGCCGTGAATCTGAAAACTTCGGAAATATTGAACCACGAGTCTACTCAGGTTATCTGCAAGCCCAATGTCAAAATCTCGAGTATTCTTTCAGAAACTTTCGAGAATTGTCTTGAGTTTATTTAGCCTTGTTCCTTCTTGTTTTGATCTCCGTTTCCTATTTTGGTTACCAGATCTGCAACGAGGGTCGTCAGAATGCATTGGCTGAGATTTTGGAGATACTGACAGTTGTATGCGAGACCTACAAACTGCCTTTAGCTCAGACATGGGTCCCTTGCAGGCACCGTAGTGTTCTAGCCTTTGGAGGCGGTTTTAAGAAAAGCTGTTCGAGCTTCGAAGGTAGCTGTATGGGGAAAGTCTGTATGTCTACAAGTGATTTAGCGGTTTATGTTGTGGACGCTCATGTTTGGGGTTTCAGAGACGCTTGTGCTGAACACCAACTGCAGAAGGGACAAGGTGTTGCTGGAAGGGCTTTTCTGTCTGGAAATCTCAGCTTCTCTAGAGATGTTACTCGCTTCTGCAAAACCGACTACCCATTAGTACACTATGCACGCATGTTCAAGCTGACTAGCTGTTTCGCAGTTTGCTTGAAGAGCGCATATACAGGAGACGATGAGTAAGTTCTTGAATTCTTTCTTCCTCCAGCAGTCACAGACAAGGGTGAGCAAGATTGTCTGTTGGGTTCTCTGTTTCAGACAATGAAGCAGCACTATTCGAGTCTCAAGGTTGTCTCTGCAACTGAACTCTGTGAAAATGAATTGTCTATTGAAGTCGTGGAAGCCTCAGAGGACGGAATGGTTTACTCAAAACTTGAACCAATCCAAATACATCATCATCCAGCACCAATCTCTAAAGATTATCCTCAGCTCAATGCACCTGAACAGAAGCTGAGCTTAAACCCTCTTGACTTTGTGGAGAACAACGAAGTTGCTGATGGGTTTGAGAGGTTCCAAACACTTAATCCTTCGCCGGAAGGCAAAACAGGAAAGAAATCGGAAAGAAAGCGCGGGAAAACCGAGAAAACGATCAGTCTAGAAGTGCTTCAGCAATATTTTGCTGGTAGTCTAAAAGATGCAGCCAAGAGCCTCGGTGGTAAAGTTCTTTTAACTTTGTCTACTAATTGTAATTGTTGATAACAAACTCAAAAATTTGTTCCTTTTTTTTTATAAATTTTCCAGTTTGCCCAACCACAATGAAACGCATTTGCCGGCAACACGGGATCTCACGGTGGCCATCTCGTAAAATCAACAAGGTGAACCGATCTCTCACGAGACTTAAACATGTTATAGACTCGGTTCAAGGCGCTGATGGATCAATCAATTTAACGTCCCTCTCCTCTCGCCCTTGGACTCACCAAGTTTCTCCAATCGAAAACCTACCACCACCAGCCACTAGATCGCCAACAAGTTATCTCCAAGATATCAAGCTCGAAAACCGAGATGCAGAAGACAGTGCAGGTTCATCAACTTCTCGTGCTTCTTACAAAGGTAAAGTAGAGTCTTTTCATCTTCATCATCATTTCTTCGAACTGCAAAATCTTAAGATCCATCACCATTGTTCTCATCTGTCTCGTGTTTCACAGTGAGTCCTATTTGCGAGAAGCGTTTTCGGCTTCTAACACAAAACCAAGAAGCATTCAAACAAACGGCCTTGGACGATTCAGACAGCACCTCTAAGAACATAACTAATTTTTGGAACTCCCAAGACACAGCTTCTCCAACAACACTCCACAATAAGCTCGTGAGTATAAAGGCAACGTACAGAGAAGATATCATCAGGTTCAAGATCTCACCAGAGTCGGTAAGCATTACAGAACTGAAGCAGCAAGTGGCTAAGCGGCTGAAACTCGAAACGGCGGCGTTTGAGCTCAAGTATCTTGACGACGACAACGAATGGGTCTCGGTCTCGTGCGATGCTGACCTCAGCGAGTGTCTCGAGACGTCATCTGTTGCAACCGCAGCGAAATCGAACACACTGAGGCTCTCGGTTCATGATGCGACTCTTAACTTTGGGAGCTCTTGCGAAAGCTCAGAGGAAACTATGATGATGTGCTTGTGACAATGCTTGTACAACAACTTTCTCGTATGGCTCTGAGAGTTTTGTTTTTGGTTTTTTTATCCTGAGAACAATGGCTTTTTTTTTCCCTTAGAAGATGAGTTTTAGTGTTCAATTTTTAAGATGTATAAAAAGAACACTCTCCACATCAATAGATGTTGATTGGAATAAATGAAATAAACTTTATTCCACTTTATTTTCAATGGAAATTAACCAAACTTTCCTTTCTTTTTTCTCTGTTGTAATTTAATACCACTGTTTCATCATACATATAACAAAAAAAAAATGAATAATCATAAGTTTTATTGTTTGTACGTTATTTCACATGATCAGACCCCTTGGCTTAGTTATTCGTCTTAAAGGTTAAAAGCTAATCTTGACATAATTAAGTCGTCTAAATCTTCAGTGCTTAACATGGCACTTATTTAATGTTGATGACTTAAATTAATATCTCATACTTATAATAGAACTTAGATCCGATCCATATGCATGCGTACATATCTTTTTCTTTTTACATGCAACTTTAGCCTTGCCCAAAAGCTTGGCCTATTACATCATATTATGTATATATAGATACTTCACACGTACAAGAAAACTTATTTGTAAAAGTAGTAGAGTTAATGAAGCACATTATTTTATGAATAATTTAAGGTCTTCCTTTCCCTGGTTCATGATCTTGATTGGCTCCGGTTCTTGCATAGTCCAGATGAAACTCCACAAGCTCTCTCTCCTTTATTTCATTACCCTCCTTAATACCCTTTTTTATTCAAAAATTTCATAATCCGATGTTAACACTTACTAATTAAAGTGTAGAAAATTGGAATGAAAAATAATAGGATAAGTGGATAACGACACATGTTTGATTTACCTCACAGAGCGCACAACAATTTTAGTGCACCGTAAACTAATGCCATTTTTTGAATCGCAAACAAATTGTTTAAAAAAATCAATATGTGTAATCCATTGTATATTAATCTCAAACTAGGTTTTCATACATATGATCAATTAGAAAACGAATTAATTATAGCAACTTGTAAAACCGCAGTACACGAGTCGTAATATCATATAATTTACAAATTTTGAGAATATTGCATATTTTAAAACGAAAAAGAAAGACAAATTACCTTATTCGATCTGAGATTTATGAAATGACGAAGGGTAGTAGCGTCTGAAACATCAGTATAGGCGATGGCGAAAATCAGAACAATGAAAATTACTAACCTTTTTGCATTATAATAGCTCATATTGAATTTTTTTGTTGTTTCTTAAAGACCTTGAGATTTTCAAGACACAAACTGTGGGAGTACATAGAAACAAATGAGATGAGTACGTTATATAGAAGTAAGAGGTGGCGTCGGAGACATAGTAGTAATGAAAAGTTGTTATTCATTTTGGAAACACACTAAAAAGCTATGGATAATTTTAATTGTAAGTATATAGGAATATTACTATATATTAATCTTATGATATAAAGGTTAAATATCTTTTTTAAAAATATTAAAAATGAATGAGAAACACATTATCAAAGTTAGAAGCCCTAGCCGCCAGAAGAGAAAAAGGAGATTTTGGCTCCGTTGTCCGACGATTCTGTTATTGGTTTTGGTTTTTATTAGAGGTATATGTATTTCATCAAAAATGGATCCCGTTTCCGAGACAAAACTGGCGGAGATGCATACATGGTGCTGGTTTGTGGTGTTTTGTTCTTATGGTTGTTAATTTTGTGACTCTTTTTGAATCTAGGTCTATTGATTATAAGTAACTGCTTAAGTTTAAAAAAGTTGAGTTACTAGGTTGATATACGATTAGGTTGATAAAAAAGTTTAGTAATCTCTTGTTTTCGATCATTTTTAGAACTTTTGTAATAGGATTTAAAATGTGTTTTAATCTGACAAATCATATTTTCGCCAATAAGTTTTGCTAGGTTCTTTATAATTTCTTTAGTGGTTTATCTTTTTAATCGATGAATTTAGTTTTTGAGGGTTTCTTAGAATGATTTAATGGTCTTGTTTTTTCATGTTTTTTTTTCATAAGGTTTTTGTCTCCGAAGAAATTATGTTTGTCATCGGCTTTTGTTTCTAGAGGAATCTTGTTTTCTACCGGCTTTTCTATGTTTCGAAATTTTAATAATAAAATAATATTTTCAGTGAAAAATAAAAAAAATAAAAAAACACATTATTATAGTCAACTACACGCACTATATACCTCTTTGTCACCTCTTTCATCATATCTCAATTTGATTTATTTTGCTCCTAACAATTAACAAAATCCATATGGAAGTATAAATTGATAAAAATTTAGTTCAAAAAAAATACATAGATAAATGAATACATAACAATAACACATGCATACATTTTGCATGTATACATCTTGATATCCATATTGTTATATCATTGTTTCACATTTGGCTCCAAAACTCATGACTAAATGGACAGTTCAATTAATTCGAGTAATTACAATCCTTGTTAAGCTATTGTTTCAACATGTGAAAATCTTTACTTGGTTTTTTAAATATTTAAATGGTAGTAAAACCATGATATCACCAGATGGATCATATCTTTTATAGGAAGTAAATATAATTTGTGTAATGTATATATATGGACTAATATAAATGTAGTGTATTATATTTCTTGGTATAGATATATATGCTGGTTAGGTTAGTGGCAGTCATAATATATCGTAATAATGAAGAAGAGCACCATGTAACTGATATATTCCTAATAAAAGTTGAGTGATTCATATCTCTTTCAAAACCTTTACCAAACCCATAAAGCCATAATATTCGTTTTTTTTTCTGTACCCATACGCGCACTCATCACATATGCTACGATTTTTAAAAGCTACTGATTCTATGATTATTCGATCTTATCAATTTTTTTTTTAAAAAAGAGGATGAAGAATATTGGGAACACAATGGGTTATTAAGATATAGCTACAACTGGGCCATAAAAATTCATGCTGTTGGGTTTAAGAAACAAACGCCGGTAAAGGAAAGAAGCCCATTACATTAAAACGAACGGACGGTGAAGATTAATCCAACGCAAGATGAGCGATCTAATTGGCTGAGTGTTGCACATGTCGCGATGTGATTGGTTGACGTCGTGTAAGATGACATGGACTCTGTTTCTTCGCGTCTCATATTATTCACCGTATACTTGTCATGATATGAATGGTCCACGTAATCTAAGATGACACGGGCTCTGTTCATTGGCATTCCATAATAAGCGACTTTCTTCACCGTAGCGTTCGGGCACTCGAACCTTTAAAAGCCTCCTCCGAGCGCGACTTACTTGGAAACCAACAACATTGTGACTTTCTACTTCAGGAGAAGATTCTCGAGATGGCGCGCGATACGTTTGTGCTTGCGACCGTCTTCTTAGGTGAGTGATGATTCATGAATTTCTAGATCTCTCTGTGTTATGTTTGAATCAGTGGAATTTACTTTTCGGTTTCTTATATTACGGGTCTCATGAATGTTTCTGGGTCGATGCTTGATGGTTCTGATCAGAATCTGATGTGATGTTTCGTGAATTTTCAGATTAGATCTCGTCTACCTCTGTAATTTTTAGTGCATTGGGAAATGATTTTGTTAATGTATTCGATCTATCTACATTGCTCGCTGCTTTAGCATTGGCTGGACAAAGAAATAATTAGGATAGTGTTTTGGTTTGTTCATTCTGTATTTTGTTGACGGTTGGAATTATGCTTCAGGATGTCTGTTTGCGATTACAATCGCGAAAGAAGAGGCGACGAAGCTGGGATCAGTGATAGGGATAGATCTTGGAACAACATACTCTTGTGTTGGTGTTTACAAGAATGGCCATGTTGAAATCATTGCCAACGACCAAGGAAACCGTATTACACCTTCCTGGGTGGGTTTCACCGACTCCGAGAGGCTCATTGGTGAAGCTGCTAAGAAACAGGCGGCTGTAAATCCTGAGAGGACTGTCTTCGATGTTAAGAGATTGATCGGGAGAAAGTAATTACCATTTTCTCTCTGTTTTCTCTTTACATAAAAAGAAAAATAAAATAAAAATTAAAATTTTTTTTGTTGCAGATTCGAGGACAAAGAGGTGCAGAAGGACATGAAACTTGTACCTTACAAGATTGTGAACAAGGACGGCAAGCCATACATTCAAGTCAAGATCAAGGATGGTGAGACCAAGGTTTTCTCTCCTGAGGAGGTCAGTGCCATGATTCTGATTAAGATGAAAGAGACAGCTGAAGCTTACCTTGGAAAGAAAATCAAGGACGCTGTTGTCACTGTTCCAGGTGAGCTTGGGTTAACTTCAGCTAATACCGTGTGGTTACCTCTTCTTCATGTATGGTTAGTTGATTCAATCTCTTGTTGTTTTGCTCTGTGCAGCTTACTTCAACGATGCCCAGAGGCAAGCCACAAAGGATGCTGGTGTTATCGCTGGCCTCAATGTTGCTAGAATCATCAACGAACCCACTGCTGCTGCTATTGCCTATGGTCTTGATAAGAAGGGTGGTGAGAAGAACATCCTTGTCTTTGACCTTGGTGGTGGTACTTTTGATGTCAGTGTCTTGACCATTGATAACGGAGTCTTTGAGGTTCTCTCTACAAACGGTGACACCCACTTGGGAGGTATTAACAAATACTGACCTTAAATGCATTGTCTGAATCTCATCACCTTTAATAACAACAATGCGTTTTCCGGATATACACATATATGTAGTCGTTGGGTTAAACCCTTTTTGTGAATGTGATTTGCGCAGGTGAGGACTTTGACCACAGGATCATGGATTACTTCATCAAGCTGATCAAGAAGAAGCACCAAAAGGACATCAGCAAGGACAAGAAGGCTCTAGGAAAGCTCCGAAGGGAATGTGAGAGAGCCAAGAGAGCTCTTAGCAGCCAGCACCAAGTCCGTGTTGAGATTGAGTCCCTCTTTGATGGCACTGATTTCTCTGAGCCGCTCACCAGAGCCCGTTTCGAGGAGCTGAACAACGACTTGTTCAGAAAGACAATGGGACCCGTGAAGAAGGCCATGGATGATGCCGGTCTACAGAAGAGCCAGATCGATGAGATTGTACTCGTCGGTGGAAGCACTAGGATCCCAAAGGTACAACAGCTCTTGAAGGACTTCTTTGAAGGGAAAGAGCCAAACAAGGGTGTGAACCCCGAAGAGGCCGTGGCCTATGGTGCTGCTGTTCAGGGAGGTATATTGAGCGGAGAAGGTGGTGATGAAACCAAAGGTACGTCTCTCTCCGATGTATAGCTGATGCTTCTTCTCTAATGTGGAAATGTTGTGTCTAAAATGTGGTTTATATTTTGTAATTTCAGATATCCTTCTTCTGGATGTTGCGCCACTCACTTTGGGTATCGAGACTGTTGGGGGAGTGATGACGAAGCTGATCCCGAGGAACACGGTTATTCCGACCAAGAAATCTCAGGTGTTTACGACATACCAAGACCAGCAGACCACAGTCTCCATTCAGGTCTTTGAAGGTGAACGAAGCCTCACCAAAGACTGTAGGCTGCTCGGGAATTTCGACCTCAGCGGAATCCCACCAGCTCCAAGAGGGACCCCTCAAATCGAAGTCACATTCGAAGTGGACGCCAACGGTATTCTAAACGTGAAGGCAGAGGACAAGGCGAGTGGTAAATCAGAGAAGATCACGATCACGAACGAGAAGGGACGTTTGAGCCAAGAAGAGATTGAGAAGATGGTGAAGGAGGCGGAAGAGTTTGCAGAGGAAGACAAGAAGGTGAAGGAGAGGATCGATGCGAGGAACAGCCTCGAGACATACGTGTACAACATGAAGAACCAAGTGAGCGACAAGGACAAGCTTGCAGACAAACTGGAGGCGGATGACAAGGAGAAGATCGAAGCCGCGACCAAAGAGGCTCTCGAGTGGCTTGATGAAAACCAGAATGCAGAGAAAACAGAGTACGATGAGAAGCTCAAGGAGGTCGAGGCTGTCTGTAATCCAATCATCACTGCGGTTTACCAAAAGTCTGGTGGGGCACCGGGCGGTGAATCAGCAGCAACAGACGAGGATGATGAGAACCATGATGAGCTCTAGACCAAAATCAGATATTGTTAATTTGTGTCACCAAAAGATTTTAGAGACTAGAGAAATTACTTTTAAGTTTTGAGCTTTCATTCAAAAGGAGAAGCTGTCTTTTTTTTTTTATATGTATTTTTATCAAGGAATGTTCTAAAGATTTTTAAATAGGGAAAGACGATCTTTTTTCAACCTGATATGGTTTTAAATCTTGACTCTCTTTAGATTACTAGACTCACTTCATCTTGCAAGCAATGGAAATAAATAAACACTACATAAATTAGGTAGCTTAAACATACAGGTGTTATTCAAGAAACAAGAAAACTATATTTTATGTATTTTATCAGGGAATGTTTCAATCTCCTTCTAACTCCCTCATTGTCAAGACTCACAAACAAGTTAACGACGAGTCAAATTATATAAAATGCAGATAAACATGTTCTTTTTGTTCTTGAGAACAAAAAGAACATGTTTATCTGCATTTTATATAATTTGACTCGTCGTTAACTTGTTTGTGAGTCTTGACAATGAGGGAGTTAGAAGGAGATTGAAACATTCCCTGATAAAATACATAAAATATAGTTTTCTTGTTTCTTGAATAACACCTGTATGTTTAAGCTACCTAATTTATGTAGTGTTTATTTATTTCCATTGCTTGCAAGATGAAGTGAGTCTAGTAATCTAAAGAGAGTCAAGATTTAAAACCATATCAGGTTGAAAAAAGATCGTCTTTCCCTATTTAAAAATCTTTAGAACATTCCTTGATAAAAATACATATAAAAAAAAAAAGACAGCTTCTCCTTTTGAATGAAAGCTCAAAACTTAAAAGTAATTTCTCTAGTCTCTAAAATCTTTTGGTGACACAAATTAACAATATCTGATTTTGGTCTAGAGCTCATCATGGTTCTCATCATCCTCGTCTGTTGCTGCTGATTCACCGCCCGGTGCCCCACCAGACTTTTGGTAAACCGCAGTGATGATTGGATTACAGACAGCCTCGACCTCCTTGAGCTTCTCATCGTACTCTGTTTTCTCTGCATTCTGGTTTTCATCAAGCCACTCGAGAGCCTCTTTGGTCGCGGCTTCGATCTTCTCCTTGTCATCCGCCTCCAGTTTGTCTGCAAGCTTGTCCTTGTCGCTCACTTGGTTCTTCATGTTGTACACGTATGTCTCGAGGCTGTTCCTCGCATCGATCCTCTCCTTCACCTTCTTGTCTTCCTCTGCAAACTCTTCCGCCTCCTTCACCATCTTCTCAATCTCTTCTTGGCTCAAACGTCCCTTCTCGTTCGTGATCGTGATCTTCTCTGATTTACCACTCGCCTTGTCCTCTGCCTTCACGTTTAGAATACCGTTGGCGTCCACTTCGAATGTGACTTCGATTTGAGGGGTCCCTCTTGGAGCTGGTGGGATTCCGCTGAGGTCGAAATTCCCGAGCAGCCTACAGTCTTTGGTGAGGCTTCGTTCACCTTCAAAGACCTGAATGGAGACTGTGGTCTGCTGGTCTTGGTATGTCGTAAACACCTGAGATTTCTTGGTCGGAATAACCGTGTTCCTCGGGATCAGCTTCGTCATCACTCCCCCAACAGTCTCGATACCCAAAGTGAGTGGCGCAACATCCAGAAGAAGGATATCTGAAATTACAAAATATAAACCACATTTTAGACACAACATTTCCACATTAGAGAAGAAGCATCAGCTATACATCGGAGAGAGACGTACCTTTGGTTTCATCACCACCTTCTCCGCTCAATATACCTCCCTGAACAGCAGCACCATAGGCCACGGCCTCGTCGGGGTTCACACCCTTGTTTGGCTCTTTCCCTTCAAAGAAGTCCTTCAAGAGCTGTTGTACCTTTGGGATCCTAGTGCTTCCACCGACGAGTACAATCTCATCGATCTGGCTCTTCTGTAGACCGGCATCATCCATGGCCTTCTTCACGGGTCCCATTGTCTTTCTGAACAAGTCGTTGTTCAGCTCCTCGAAACGGGCTCTGGTGAGCGGCTCAGAGAAATCAGTGCCATCAAAGAGGGACTCAATCTCAACACGGACTTGGTGCTGGCTGCTAAGAGCTCTCTTGGCTCTCTCACATTCCCTTCGGAGCTTTCCTAGAGCCTTCTTGTCCTTGCTGATGTCCTTTTGGTGCTTCTTCTTGATCAGCTTGATGAAGTAATCCATGATCCTGTGGTCAAAGTCCTCACCTGCGCAAATCACATTCACAAAAAGGGTTTAACCCAACGACTACATATATGTGTATATCCGGAAAACGCATTGTTGTTATTAAAGGTGATGAGATTCAGACAATGCATTTAAGGTCAGTATTTGTTAATACCTCCCAAGTGGGTGTCACCGTTTGTAGAGAGAACCTCAAAGACTCCGTTATCAATGGTCAAGACACTGACATCAAAAGTACCACCACCAAGGTCAAAGACAAGGATGTTCTTCTCACCACCCTTCTTATCAAGACCATAGGCAATAGCAGCAGCAGTGGGTTCGTTGATGATTCTAGCAACATTGAGGCCAGCGATAACACCAGCATCCTTTGTGGCTTGCCTCTGGGCATCGTTGAAGTAAGCTGCACCGAGCAAAACAACAAGAGATTGAATCAACTAACCATACATGAAGAAGAGGTAACCACACAGTTAACTCAAGCTCACCTGGAACAGTGACAACAGCGTCCTTGATTTTCTTTCCAAGGTAAGCTTCAGCTGTCTCCTTCATCTTAATCAGAATCATGGCACTGACCTCCTCAGGAGAGAAAACCTTGGTCTCACCATCCTTGATCTTGACTTGAATGTATGGCTTGCCGTCCTTGTTCACAATCTTGTAAGGTACAAGTTTCATGTCCTTCTGCACCTCTTTGTCCTCGAATCTGCAACAAAAAAAA
>JAHZTW010000001.1:255802600-255813610 GCA_020283515.1 Alliaria petiolata
AGAGTAGCAGTCTTTAGTCAGCACCATGTGGATGGACTAGACCTTTCTTCGAATCCTCTTCTATATATGATGCGCTGCTACCCAGTAAGTTCCCACAACTTGAGTTGAAGCAAAATATACATACACCCTTGGCTTCACAATGTGACGTAACTGGTATGTGATTTAATGTGGTAGGGAGTACCAGAACAAAAGCTCAGAAGTCACCTGGGTTCTCTTGGGGTCACTGGGAATCTTGCACTGCAGCCCATGTACACTTTATCAGGTATGCCTTTCCTTTTCTATACTAGCACATGGATCTACAAATTTTGGCGATAGTGATTAGTTACCTTAAACTAATTGGGTTTTTGTGTGTTTGGTGTGAATGGGAAAATAGGTGGTCAGAAAAGCAGAGTGGCATTTGCGAAGATAACATTCAAGAAACCGCACTTGCTATTGCTTGATGAGCCGTCCAATCATCTTGTAAGCCAATAACAATAGTAATAATTAATTTGCATATTCTTGGTTAATAAGTAAGGATATCAGTTTTTGCTAAACAATAAATAATAATTTGTCAGGATCTGGATGCTGTGGAAGCATTGATTCAAGGACTTGTGTTATTCCAAGGCGGTATTTGCATGGTAAGAAGTCACTCAACAAATGAGTTGTGAATATGATTGATGATGGATATGTATGTGTACCAAATCAATGAATGATGATGTTGAATATGTTTGTGCAGGTGAGTCACGACGAGCATCTAATATCGGGAAGCGTGGATGAGCTGTGGGTTGTGTCAGACGGAAGGATTGCACCGTTCCATGGAACCTTCCATGACTACAAGAAACTCCTCCAATCTTCATCTTGAGTTTTTCCATTAATCTCAAAATCCATGTTGCGTTTTGTGTTTTGTTGCCATCAATACGACGATACACACACCAGTCACTCTGAAAAGTACCTTTGCTCTATATATCAAAGTTGAGACTATAAGCATCTGTATGGTTTTGTGTTTTTTTGGATTGGTATATCTTGTTCATTAGCCTTTGTAACACGGTCCATAAGTACCTATTGCAGAACAATACCATATACATACTAGGAAAATGTCATCACTCAACAACACAAGTATTTATAGAACTTTTGAGTTTAAGTAATTTATTATTAGAAGAACAAAAAACAGAGAGGCTTATTAGGAAAGCGTTGCGACCCCGAGCGGCTCGTTTCTTCTTGTTTCCGTTTCTTAATCTCTCTCTCTCTCTCTCTCGCCATTAATTAATCATTCTTCCATCTTTCGCTTTCCAAGGTTTGTGCCGTCGATCTCAAAGCCGATCGGGAAATCAAGTAAAGCGATTGATTCAACCCTCTTTCGATTGTCGAATCCAGATTTTTTTACTGTCGTCATGTTTAGTTAGCCGGAACCAACCCTAGTCATGGATTCGTTGGCTCCAGTAGAAACCCTAATTTCACAAGAGGATTGCCACCATGACGAGGAGGAAGAAGAAGAAGAAGAAGAAGAAGATGTTGATTTCAATCCGCTTCTAAAGGAGACTCCTTCCCGTGAAGCTTCTTCCAGTTTGAGCTCTGATGTTGAAGCTCTTGATGGTGAAATTGTCAATAGCGTTAGCGTTGTGCAAAACTAAGACGATGTTGAGAAAGGTAGAGAGGAGGAGGAAATCGCGATGCAAACAAGTGTCTCGTGCCAAGAACCAATCCCAAAGGAGGACTCGAATTCTGAACCTGCTGCTCAGAAAGAAGGTGACTTGGTAAGAGAAGAGACAATTGAGGCTAATGAGAACGGAGACACGATCCAAACTCAGAAGCAAGTTTTGATATCAGATGAGCAAGATGATGCAATCTGCAAGCGAACCAGGGCTCGGTATTCGCTCGAGAGTTTCACCCTTGATGATCTCGAGGCTTTTCTTCAGGAGACTGACGATGAGGATGACATTCCTAATGTTGATGATGAGGAAGAATACCGCAAGTTTCTCGCCGCCGTTTTACACAGAGGTGAAGCTGACCTTCAGTTGGCAAACCCAGATGGAAATAACGATGACGACGATGAGGATAACGATCTAGACTTAGAGATAGAACTTGAAGAAGCTCTGGAGACTGATGACGAGGAATGTATACCTGAAAAGGTCATAAGATCAGATGATGACAAACCCCCTAAGCGACGCCCCGTGACTAGGCAGAAAAGACGGCAAAACATCTCCTTTCACCACAAAACCAATTCTTCTGGGCAGGCTAGAAGATTGTTACGCCCTCTTTTACCTATCTTGCCCGTCGCACCACCTGCTAGGAGGTTTCCTGCTACTGCTTCATCACAAGACAGCCCAACATATGACTTCAGTCAAGCCCAAATGGGAGAATTGCATTGTTTGATTCAAGACCACCTTCAACTTCTTATCCAGGTTTACTCTCTTTGTGCACTTGATCATTCACGGATGCACATTGGAACCCAAGTCCAAGGACTTATATCTGAGATGCACCAACGATATATTTCACGCCAAAGTCATCTTCTTGTCGCTGGTTCGGCATCATCGCTTCTGGCTACCGTGGATCTGGCTGGGAGATATCTAATTGATGTTTCTAGCGGTATGTTAATGTGTTGAAAGATAGTGTGCTATATATCTCCATGTTTTCTTATCTTTGTTTTATCTTGCTATAATATAATTGTCTTCACTATTGAACCATTGTAGCCGTTCTAGATTATCGACGGTGTCAAGTGGAATCCGGATTTGATGCTTCGTCTCAAAGAGTGCCACTGTTTCCCCTTCCTCACCAAGAAGTTGGTGGCGAGATGGTAAACAATCCTCCTTCAGCCCCTAGTAGTATAAGTAAGTCGCCATCAGATCAGCAGCAGCCTAAGAAAACGTTAGCTGCTACACTCGTTGAATCAGCGAAGAAGAAATCCGTTGCCTTGGTCCATAAGGATATTGCCAAGTTAGCTAAACGATTTCTGCCGTTGTTCAAAGTTTCGCTATTTCCCCACAAGCCACCTGCTGCAGCTGTTAGCAATCGGTTCCTTTTCACTGACGCCGAGGATGAGTAAGTTCCTTACCTTTTCTTTTCTTGATCTAATAATGTAGTAGAAAATTGATTCTATGTGCTGCTTGTATGCAGATTACTGGCTCTTGGAATAATGGAATATAATTCAGACTGGAAGGCAATAAAGCACCGCTTTCTTCCTTGTAAAGGCGAGAATCAGGTAATCACCACTGAGTTTCTGCAGAAATAGGAATTGTTTTTTGGGGCTACGAGGTAATCAGTTCGTATTGATTGGATTGCTCTCATTATCACAAGAGATAATTTGACCACAAAATTCAGCTGCTATCTTGCTTTAGGTCGATGCAATTCCTGTTGCAAATGAAGTAGGTCTGTCGTTTTTTTAATCTGCTTTCATTCCGGAGACTAATAAATAAATTGGTGTACTGATGTTTTAAACATAACTGTATCAAGTTTATTGTAGCTCATGATCTGCATGTCCATGTGGTTTGATAGGGTTTTCATCAAAAAATGAAAGTCTTTGTCTTTTCTAATTCATTCTACTTTTATTTGTTTCAGATTTATGTTAGGCAAAAGAACCGGAGATCATCTAAAGCCCCAGAAAATCCAATCAAGGTCTGTTATATGCTTGATATGGTTTATCACCTTCTTCTTTTTTGGTCGCTTATCTGTCTGCCTGTCGGTTCCCTAAAGTCAGTGGCCTGAACTTGTTTGTCGACAAATAAGCACTAAGAAACCATTACATATATATCATGCACATAAGAGAACTCAGTATACGAACTCATTGTCATAAAAGATAACCGTGGATGCCTTGGCAAAAATTGGATGATTAATAGATAATATGACCTTTGTATGCTTTTGATTGCTTCACTAATATATTGGTCATTCTTGGGTGACATTGACATGGTTTGTATAGTTACTTTTTTCCAAGCATGCCGTGGCTTAATATAAATATACATGGCGTAGCTAACCGAACATACATTATACAAATCAGTATTACATGTTTAAGACAGATACAGACGGATGCCTAAAAAATGATATGTATTTTATTCTCTTCCAACCACAATTCCAACGTTATGCTGGATTTTCTCCTTAATGGTGTGTATGTAATATTGCCACCTACAGGCAGTTTCGAGGATGAAAAGCTCTCCCCTGAGCCCACAAGAGATAGAACGTATACAAGAGGTAATTCAACAAGCGCATCCTTTTGCAATTCTGATTGTAAATCGTACTCCGGTGCTCAGTATAAATTTGAATGCTCAGGGACTTAAGTACTTCAAATATGATTGGATGTCGGTGTGGAGATTCCTTGTGCCTTATAGAGATCCATCCTCACTGCCAAGGCAATTGCGCACTGCCCTTGGAATTCAGAAGTCGTATAAGCTAGATGCTGTCAAAAAAGAGAAGCGGCGATTATATGATACAAACAAAAGAAAGTTCAGAGAGCAGCCGGCATCTGCAAAAGAGGTCTGTCGTTCATATCTGTGGCCACTGGCTACCCCTCAAATCATACAAGACACTCATACTACGTATGTTAATTTTGGCTTTCTCATAAAAAATGTAATTTACCTTTACTCACCTTTCATCGCATGTTGCAGGACCGTCATGGTGCTTCTAAGGCCAATGAAAATCATGTTGGACATGAATTGGCGGATAATTCAGGGGACGCTTACCTTCATGAAGGATTTTTAGCAGACTGGAGGCCTGTCATGCCAACTCTCTTATATTCTACATATATGCACTCCTTTGGCAAGGCAATGGATGTTCCCCGTGATCGTACATGTACTGGTGAAGGATCTAAAAATCCTGAACTTTGTGGTGCCCAAATTCTGACATGTACGCGGAGGCTTGCACCTTCTTTCATTCCTCTGTACCAGCCAACATCTGGTACAGCCCCCGGTGCCTCAAGAGCACCGATAATTATGCGGTCATATCGTCGTGCTCGTAAACAACGCAACATAAGTGTAGTGAGACTAGCCCCTGATTTACCTCCACTTAACCTTCCATCTTCGGTCCGTGTTATTTCGCAGTCAGTTTTTGCGAAGAATCAGACTGAAACATCCTCCAAAACTTGTATCATTAAGGGTGGCATGACTGGTGTTTCTGGGAGGGGAGTTTTGGGTACTGAACCTCCTTGCTTTTTAGCTGACGGAGATAACAACGATCCAACTTGCGAGAAAGATTTGCCTGCAGAGAGCTCCTCTGGGATGGGCGAAACAGACAATGACTCAGATCTTCAAATGCATCCTTTATTGTTCCGGACCCCTGAGCATGGACAGATTACATGTTACCCTTCAATCAGAGAACCAGGAGGTTCTAGTTCCTTTAGTTTCTTTTCTGACAATCGACCTCAGCTGCTGAGTCTTTTCAACAGTCCAAGGAAAATCAATCACTCAGCTGATCAGTTCCAGAAAAAATCATCATTGAATGAACACGAGGCAGCCCTGGGCGACAGCTGTTTTCATCCTCTTCTTCAAAGAACTGAGTGTGAAACAAGTTATCTTATTAATAGACGTGGGAACATAGACACAGACATTGGCAAGAAAGGCAAATTATGTCAACTTCAGGATACTTCTAGTGCTGTTGAGAAGAATTATATCCCTGGTGCTGGTCGTAATGATGTCAACTTGAAACCTTTCAGTTCTAGCAAACATGCTAAAACTGTGAATTTAGATATCAATCTAAGTCAGAGCTCTTCTAAGGTAAAAGATTGTGGTAGTGTCTCAGCAGCAAATATTTCAGAAGTTCCAGACGTCTGCATGATTCAACGTAATGATGGCTCTGAAGTGCCTGCATCAACCGCAACAAGCGATAGATGCATTGATGAGATGGCTGATCAATCTAATCTAGGTATAGTGATGGAACAAGAGGAATTAAGTGATTCTGACGAAGAAATGATAGAAGAAGAACATGTTGAGTTTGAGTGTGAAGAGATGGCTGATTCTGAAGGAGAAGAGGGCTCAGAATGCGAAGAAATCATTGAAATGCAAGATAAGGTAAGTTGTAGTTATTTATTCAGTTATGTATAGTGTGCCCCAGGGAGCAGCTTTTGTTTTGTTGTTGTTAATTTCTTTTCTCGTAACTTAGGACATTGTGAACAATAGGATTAAAGCACATGTGGATCCTAATCTACAGTAGATGTAGAGATACTTTTTGCTGTGTAGTTATGTGGCGCTTGTGGATGGTCTTGGTGATGCATGAACTTTTCCATCTGCAGGATAACAGAAGCGCTGCAGTAGAAATAGTTTCAACAGATGTCGATTCTGGCAAAGAACTAAACAGGGATTCTCCGAACAGTCCTTGGTTGAGTCTGGATCCCAGTAGCCGTCCCTCAAGTAGTAAGGTTAAGGACATGGAGAAGACAGAGCCAGAAAAGAAAAGGACCATGACACAATATGGTCCTAGTAGATCACGCAAAAAGAGGACACCAATGAAGAGCAGCGATGCAGAATCAAAGGAAGACGAAGGTGTTGCTCGGTTGAGACTGGGTCCTCTCGCCCTCCCTTCAATGAAGAAACCCAGGAAGTGTGTTGGGCTGGCGGAAACAAGTCCAAGTATTGAGACAACCTGAGAAACTTCAAGGCCCCAACAACAAATGATTAGCACTTCCCCACTCCAAATTGCTTCCCGGTATGTCGGCCAATCTGGGGAGCTGTGTTCTTTGGGTTTACCCTCTTGGAGGTTGTGGCACCCATGGAGCTTGCTACTAATGAGGTTATTTAAAAAGATTTTCTCTCAGATTCTGATATTTTTTGGACACTTCCATTAGAACCATGAGTGACGAGAACATGAAATGGTAAATAGTCTGATAAAACTTTCAGGGTTCAGGCGCGCAGAGACAATGCAGGGTACAAAGATGAGTAGTGAATGAGGCAGAAGGAATAAGATTCAGCTTTGGCAGATTCAGGTCAGCCATTTCTTTTGTGAGTTCTCTTATTCCCTAGGGGGTTGTTACTAGTACATTATTATTCTGCAGATGTTTCGTATCAGCTGTGTGAAAGATATTTTCTCTCTCTCTCTCTCTCTCTCTCTCTCTCTCTCTCTCTCTCTCTCTGAGTAAATATATATGTATGGTAAAATAAGGAATAATAGTTCAGATTCTGATTTACACTATGTAATAATAGCATTTATTTGGCACAGTCTCGGTTGTTAAGTGTTATTACAAAATCTAGCCTGCTGATTTTTGCTAAAGAGGAATGGGTTATAATAGAAAGTTGGAACAAAACGTTTTGGGTGAAAATAGTCATCGTTCTTCTCCTCTATATGTGGGTCCTCTTCTGAGAATGTTTGTTGTTTAGATTTAGATTTGTTCGACCCTTGCATCTTCTTGCATATAGTAAAGAAAATCTTTTTTATTGGCAGGGAAGAGATAAGTATTGGAGTAATTAGGACAAAAGCTGAAAAGGGAAGAAATGGTGGAATCCGGCCGTGATGTTGCATCAAGCGGGGCTCCATTGAAGTTGGAGAGTAAAGAGATGGGATCTTCTTAAGCACAAGAGTGATGAGGCAAATGGAATCTAGTCTAGTTGTTTGAAATGGAGATCACTTTATCCTATCTTTCTCCTTGTTGCTGGTTCTTCTTAGCAAAGATTTGAATGTCGAGAGACAATTTTACGACCACTTTTGTAATGTTTTAATTGTTTATGGCATTTCGTTTATAACAATTTTAGGATCTGTGATTACTGATAAACCCTTTTTGTCGAAGAGTTTGCCTGATTTGTGTGCAATAAATATGATGGAACTACTTGCACTTCTTTTCTGTAGATGGTTTCAATTCTACAACAACTCAAGAGTTGGAATTACACCTTTGAGCAAAGATTACATTGATCATATCTGCTTCCTGTAGAGGATTTTCATTCCGGCAGTGAAACTTGATTGCATATAAGAGAGTAGACCACACAATGGAGGCTAAATTTTTAATTTATGACTCGGGTTTATCCAATACAAGCATCCAGATTCAGAATGCTAAAACAATACAAGTTTGTATACGCAACAAAAGATACAACATGTACACACTGCGACTTGCCCATGCATCGGTGCTTCTTTTCACACCAGACGATTCAACTTTTCCAAAGCAAAATCACACCTTGACAACAAAAATGGCTTTGGAGTTGTTTCTGATTCATGCCTATAGCGAGATTTAAGGTTTGTTTGTCCAACTTCCCATAACATATCAATGACCTTTACTGTGTCACAAGCATCTGCGCAGAAGGCTTCTTCACTCATTGATTACTTTGATGAGTTCAGCCGATGAGCTTGTGTCGCGATCTCTAAGTGTCTCATCGTTATTGATGCAATTAATTGGCATAATCCCATCTTCTTTCATTTTTCTACACAGCTTATCCGCTTCACGCCGCCGGCCTTTCCTAGACAATCCTGATATCATTGTACTGTAAGCTATAGCATCAGGCTTCACTCCTTTGAGAGTGAGGCTACAAAACAAAAACCAAGCCTCTTTCACCTTACCAGTTCTACACATCCCTTGAATGATGATACTATATGTGATAATGTCAACATCCATTTCACTCTTCTGCATATCCTCCACCATCACCAGCGCTTTCTCTACCTTGCCGCTATTACAGAGACTATCTAACAGAATGTTGTAGGTAACAATATCAGGAGGCACACCACAATCAACCATCCGACTGAAAACCTTTTGTGCAACACTGAGTTTGCCCGCTTGACAATAGCCGTGGATAAGAGTGTTGTAAGTGAAGGCGTCGCCGACCAATCCTTGATGAGCCATCTCACACAAGAGCTTCATCCCATCTTCTACCCTCTTAGACTTGCAAAATCCGTTTATGAGAGTATTATATGTCACTAGATCCGGGAAACAGCCCTTGTGCAGCATCAGATCAAACATTTGNGCGTCTCATTATTGATGCATTTAATTGGCATAATCCCATCTTCTTTCATTTTTCTACACAGCTTATCCGCTTCACGCCGCCGGCCTTTCCTAGACAATCCTGATATCATTGTACTGTAAGCTATAGCATCAGGCTTCACTCCTTTGAGAGTGAGGCTACAAAACAAAAACCAAGCCTCTTTCACCTTACCAGTTCTACACATCCCTTGAATGATGATACTATATGTGATAATGTCAACATCCATTTCACTCTTCTGCATATCCTCCACCATCACCAGCGCTTTCTCTACCTTGCCGCTATTACAAAGACTATCTAACAGAATGTTGTAGGTAACAATATCAGGAGGCACACCACAATCAACCATCCGACTGAAAACCTTATGTGCAACACTGAGTTTGCCCGCTTGACAATAGCCGTGGATAAGAGTGTTGTAAGTGAAGGCGTCGCCGACCAATCCTTGATGAGCCATCTCACACAAGAGCTTCATCCCATCATCTACACTCTTAGACTTGCAAAATCCGTTTATGAGAGTATTATATGTCACTAGATCCGGGAAACAGCCCTTGTGCAGCATCAGATCAAACATTTGTTTGGCCTCACCAAGGCGACCATGAATGCAGAGACCATTGATGAGTGAATTGTAAGTGAAGATATTAGGATCTATAGACCTTCGCATCATCTCCTTGTACAAGATTTTGGCCTGTAAAAGATTCCCCTCTTTCACAAATGTATGGATCAGTGCGCTGAAAAAGATGACGTTGGGATCGAGTTTCCTCTTCACCATATCTCTCAGAAGCCGAGCCCCCTCGCTCCATCTACCAGAGTTACAGAGGGCGCTTATGAGAGTGTTGTAGGTAACGACATCCGCACTGATTCCTTTCTTCTCCATTAGGCTGAAAAGCTCGAGGGCGTTATCCGCATCTCTGTTCTTGCAAAGACCATTAATCACAGTGTTGTAGATGACAACATTGGGCTCGTATCCCGATTTGGCCATCGTGTCAACGAGAGATACGGCGTCGTGGAATCTATTCCTGCGACAGAACCCATTGAGCAGAGAGCCAAGGGTGACAATGCTGGGCTCAAACCCGAGTTTCATCATCTTCCCAAGAAGAGACAGAGCAAGAGAGAGCCGAGAGCACCTGCAGAAACAATCTATCAAGATGGTGCAGCTATAGAGATCGTGCGAGATCCCCAAATTCTCCATCTTGTGGCAGAGATAGACCACGATGTCATACTTGTTCATCTTGGCGATGGCAGTCAAAACTCTGGTGAAATCAACGATGGTAGGGAGGGGACGAGAACGAAGCATCTCACAGAACAATCCGAAAGCATCATCAAACTTGATAGAGTGGAGCACGCCACTCCTCAGTCTCTCCCGGTAATGGCTCGCACCAGAAAAAGGTCGAGACCAGATCAGACAACCAGTCTCAGGATTATTATTACCTCTCTCCAGAAATCGCCGGCGGAGAAACCCCTTCGCCGTTGACGCAGTCGCATTCGCAATAGACCTCGGCATCCAAAATGGTGGGTTTTTTGCTTCGTTCCCAATCTCTCAAGAGCGTTATTGGACTTTGCGACGAACCCTACCAACGACGGCCACTGCTCCGGCAACGAGTGGTATCTCTGAATAATGAATACGGGTCTCGTTGTTTAAACGTCGACGTTTTGGAGAAAATTCTTCTAAGACTTTTGGTTTTTAAGAGTTTACTTCACTTTTCTGGTCCTGCAGTGTGGAATTCTTAAATCAATATATATATATATACTCAACAACAACCAGGCTAGCAGTAAGATTAACTTGAGGAAGGTTTGGTACCAACGATCAAAACCAAACCAAACAATTTGCAGAGGAAAATTATACAAAGAGAGATTTCAGTTTGAGAGACTAGTGAAAGTCTGGTTATGTTATAAGGAGACTTGGAAGGAATCTTCTCAAGAAGACACTTGCAAATGTTACAAAAAAAGACACTTGTAGGAGAATTAAGTGAAGTTATCTTCTGTATCAGTGAAGCAAATGGACAAATAGAGATTCTTGTCAAGTCTAAAGGCTTTGATGCAAGCACAAGGGTTTGGTGGAATCTGCATATCGGTGAAGGGGGGACATCGGGAGATCAAAGTTTGATGTGGTAATAGCTGTACAGAGGAGTCTCAAGAAACGTCCCTGCTAGTG
>JAHZTW010000001.1:255814997-256085431 GCA_020283515.1 Alliaria petiolata
TAAGAAAAAAAACTAAATGCTGACTCCGAACCAAGCATATTATGCCTAATCTTCGAGGTTATCAAAACAAAAACAAAACAAAATAATGAATATCGAGAACGAGTTTGGATAAGGAAAAGAATAAAATCGAGTAAAGTAATATGATCGTTTGACGATCAAAACCAAGATTGTAAATGAAGTTAAGTAACACAAAAATTTATAATCAAAGAGAAGGAAGCAGAACATACAAACAAGTAATTGAAGCAGATTCCTTAGACTATATTCTGGAGATAAAGTTACATTTCTAGAAATAATAATGGCATTGTTTATCATTCTTACCGATTTCCGATAAAATAAATGAATATAACAATTCGTTTTATAAAGATCAAATGATCCCTTTTTATGTTCTTTTCAAAATACATAAATGAAAAGAAGCAATTTTTGATAATTGAAAAGAAGCAATTTTTGATAATTGAAAAGACGCAACCACACATGACATTTCTTGAATTAAAATTAGAATTTATGAAAAATACGAATAACAATTTTGAAAAAACACAACTTATTGAAAAGCAATTGGCATTTATTCAGATTGTTATTATAGATAGATTACAATAAAGTGACATGAGTCACGGGAGGGTTTGAGTTGTTCGGTTTACAAAACATTACTAGGTAGACAAATAACAAGAAAAGTCAGATCAAGACACAAGCATGCATGACTAGATAGACAATAAAGTTGCTCATTACTCCAACGGCTCCATAACAGCGACTCCACCAGCAGATTCGACCTTGGCAATGATTTCATTAGCTTCTTCCTTTGAGACACCTTGTTTGATCAGGGAAGGGGTGAAATCTATAATTTCTGTCAGTGGTCGCATACCCAAGTCGGACATAGATTTCACTTCTTCTGTCCATTTGATCCATGCAAGTTCTCTAAGCAATTTCATACATTAGGAACGTATCCTGATTTCACCATCGAAACAACCAGAGAGAAGGCCTCGTCGATTCTATTGGTGCGACAGAATCCACTGAGCAGAGAGCCGAAGGTGACAATGCTGGGCTCAAACCCGAGTCTCATCATCTTTCCAACAAGAGATAGAGCATCGATAGTAGCAATCTATCAAAATGGTGAAGCTGTAGAGATCGTGTGAAATTCCAATAATTTCCAAACTCCGACAGAGATTGATTACAGTATCATACCTTTTCATATGGGCAATGGAGGTCAGTAATCTACTGAAATCAACAATGGAAGGAACGGGATGAGAATGAACTATGTCACTGAACAAATCAAGCGCGTCTTCAAGCTTGAAAGAGTGAAGCCCACTTCTCAGTTTCTCACTAGCACCATAAAAAGCTCGTCTCCAGAGACAAGTTCCAGTTGGGTTACCTTTCTTCAGGAGATGCCGATAATGAAATCCGTTCGCCGTTGACGCAATCAGAGTCGCAACCGATCTCCGCATCCAATTGGATTTATTTGCTCGGCCGAGCAGAGAGGCCCTGAAATTACCACCGGAGAAGAAGGGAAGGGACAAAAGGTTATCGTTTCGTTAAACGACGCCGTTTTTAGAAACGGGTGTAGTTAAGAAGTCTCATTTATTTAGAACGTGAATACAAGTAAGTATAATTGTAGTTATTAAGCCCATAAATAGGGAATTAGTTGTGATTAATCAAATCACCCAGGAAAGGAGGCGTTAAGCAACCTCTCTGGAGGAGGAGGTGTATTTGACGACCATTTCTCAAACTCCGATCTCAGGAAAAAAAGATCCATCAATGGAGAACGGCAACAATGGCGCCGTGAGCGTGATCTCTCGGGTGAAGCTCGAACAGGTGGCCACATGGGTCGGCTCCTCCGTCGTCTCCGCCTTCTTCACCTCCCTTGAACGCTGCGCTTGCCTCAACCTCACCACCACCGATCTCGACGACGATGACCCCGAATTCGAGGCTAAGGATCGTCCTCTCTTCCTCGGCGCTGCTCCTCATCTCTCCCACGACATTGTGTAAATGGTCACTCTCCGATTCCAATCCTCTAGATTCGTTGCTGGGTGGTGATTTGGGATCTTTGTGGGTTTAGGTTTTATTCATTGCTGATCTTTTGGTGTGTAAGGAATGAATAATTGATGATGATAAAGGAAGTAATTTCGTGTGATTTTGATTATCTGTGCCTCTTTGCTGCATTATGTAACAACTGTGAACTTGATTCTTTATACTCGGACACAGGTATTATCTGAGATCGTTAAAATTCTAAATTTACTCACATTCATTTACTTTTTTGTACATACTTATGAGCTTAGTTTATAGTTTGAAAGAAACAGTCTATGTTTCCTTCATAGTGCCTACTGTACTATGTACTCTAATGAAAGAAGAAGCAAAATGTGCATAAGGCTAAGAAAACAAGATCGATAGCTACGTGATGGAAATGATTCAGGGCAACTGCTTTTGACATGCTATCTTGATACCTCCTTCCTTGTCCTCTAGACTCTTAAGAGGTTTCGTAATTTTGTGCATCATCTACATTGAAATGTTGTGTTGTTGAGTGCGGTCACCTTCCATATGATCTCAATCCTGTGGAAAACGGATCTACTTTTACTCTATACAATCTTCTTCTTCTTCTTCTTCTTAATCAATCACGAGGCTCTCTCCAACAGAGCAGCATAACGAGGCATCGCCTAATTATGTATAATCTCGCTCTCTTCTCCTTCAATGACCGATTTGGTGTCAGCTTGTTCTTCACCTGCTTATGAAAATCCTTGTTCGACTCCATATATCGATTTCACCACTTCCTCACGGCACTCGTTAATTTCTGCCCATCAAAACTGTTAACATTTCTTTCTCTTTATAGTGTGGTCTACTACTCGGTTCAGAGCATGTCTGTCTCGTTAACATGAATGTGAATCAGGAGAGGAGCCTAAGACTTATTGTCAAATTAGGGCATGGGTTTTATCAGTCAACATTGGCTTTGATTGGTTTTCTGTTTCCAGGTGGATTTTTTGTCTTGCTGCACATTAAGGATCAGTCTCTTCACAAGTCCATCCAGAGTAACTGTCTTCTGCAACAAACAAAGCAACCGTTACTTTACTCATTTCTCCTAAACGATGACATTCATTACAAACATCAATTCTCAGTTTCAGCTACTTCTCCAACACTTGTCCATCGATTCCATGCTTCCACCCTTTATTATTGTTTCTCTGCATTTTTTTGACTTGTTCGAGTCAAAAACCTTGTGCTAACCCATTTATAATATAAACCCTGAATTTTAGGCATGCTTAGCAACATGATAACTCTCATTAAACTATTGACCCTCATTTTTACTCCACTTTCTTTATCTTATCTTTTGCTTTGAAATTTTGATCACTACGATAATTAATTAATCATACAAGTTATTCAAACAATGGTAAAGAATGCTTATTTTGGATTTTGGAGGTTGAATCTGACTAGGAATTTTACGCGGAGACGTTTCATATCAATCCATATAGCTCATGAATCTCGTGGCTATGTTTGATCAATGAAATTCGTGCTTACTTATTTTAATTTTAATGTGATTAACGCATAATATTATATATATGAAAAGCAAGATACGATCTTGTGTTAAGACGTACGGGATCTCTAATTATCCGTCACACTATCAAAAGTTTCAAAATGATATATAATTAAAGAAATATTTCAAAAAAAACTTTATAGGATATATCGCCCGCTGCAAGTTACACAACTGTACTATGTGTTCAACGGTTACTTTAACCACAAAGTTGCAAGAATCTTCATATCAAGAATATTCACTCGATCTGGTTGGATTTCTCTGTTTGCGGCTATTTATATATTCAAGTATTGTTGTTCAAGACCAAGATGCGACGATGCTGTTGTAGAATGATTTATATTCATCTAGCTATCAAAAAGATTTACCATAAGATTTTGTAAGACATTTTGAACTAGCTCTTACTACAAAGTCGGCAAGTAATAGCTAAGTAACATGTTTGCCCGCAATTTTTAACGTCGGTCAACGAGTGTCATGAAAGAGAGGAGTATTAAACTGTCTACAAAAGACAGAATCAGCTAGCCACTCACTAAAATCTCAGATTGTATGGACCATGATGATGCATAGCTTGATTATATGTATTGTTCTCCAAAGGCTCTACCAATAAAACTTAGTTTGTGATTGGTTACGAACAACATAAAAGAAATGGTAGCAATAGTTATAATGGCATGCCATACAGAAAGAGGATTTGACCAACTCTCTCTCTCTCTCTCTCTCTCTCTCTCTTTCTTGGCAATTAAGTTGGTATCCAATAACACAACCTAACCCGTTTTAACATAAAGCAAAGATTCCGACTTTGTCAATGTCATTCCAATTCCAAAGGTGGAGGAGTCTCTTTTCTTAATTACATTTAATCGAAATTAGTTTATTGTATATTCAACGTCTCTCACCCAACGATCCTATTTTTAAATCTCTAATATAGTGCGGGATCCTTAGAAACAGACAAGGCCTCCCAAGGTGGAGGAGTTTATTATTCACAACATTTCATCTAATTTATGTTTATCTCAACGTCCCATTCTATCATTTCCTTTTATTATTTATATACCCTGCAAATTTTTATTAATAATTGATTCTTGGAGGTTGGACCATCTTGTTTTCTTAATAAAGAAAAACAATTGAATTTTCGATCCATAAATTTTCACAATTTTATACCAATCATTGAAAATATTTATGATAGATTCACAATATGTAAATCATTGCTTCTTTTTTTTGGTGAGTCAAAAAGAAACCTTCAGGTTAATAATACATTTGAATATGTCTTCCATGCATAACCTAATTCTTTTTTTCTTTTTTTTTGACCAAGGTTTACATAACCTAATTCTTTTTGTATTCCTTTTTGCTAATTCTACCATAGAAGATATGCAAATAATCTGAACTTTCATTCGATTTCTCTGCAAAGTAATATTCTGATCTGATCCACTTGAGAATAACTAAAATCCTTATATTGAGTTTGAGGTGGGAACATTTGTAATTAAAACTGTATGAGGCAATTGTTTAACACAAATTAGATGGATCGTTCTAGACTTGGAAATAATTAAGACACATGTATAGCTTGGAGTTGAAACATATTATAAAAATAAATATATGTTTTATAAATAGAAATTAGTGGAATTGTTAGTGGGTAGTAGTTAGATTTGGGTAAGATTACTTTTTGATGATTTTCATACTCAGCCTTGAAGATCTTCTTCTCATCCATTGATGGATTGGATACTCCAAGAACAAAGAGACCAATTAGCTCACTCTATTGTGCCATTCTCCAAAATCCCCACCGTATCTTTTGCTTATACCACTCACAATTAATTTCACAAGCAAAAATAACTACAAGACAAAGTTACTTAAAGGTGGAATTTAAGAATATTCTCAACATAACACTTAACTTTGTGTTTGTGGAATTCTGATGTATTAAGATCATATGCCAATTATATATGTGAGATTAAAAAGACAAAAAAAAAAATGATCAAGTCTTTCTTCTATTCCTTCGTTTACAGTATAAGCGGTCCAAAATGCACTCGTAGCATTCATAACATTAACAACTACTGTGTTTGCAGATATCCCCAGTCATACAAGTATTAATAATTGTTGAATACTGAAATTTTGTATTCAAGAATGGTATACTCCATGCAAAAATGGAGGTACTGTTCTAAGCCTTTAATTAGATTATTGCTACGCATATGAACATTTTAACACGCTTCTCAATATAGTGTATTCGTATACACTATTTAAATGTATTTGAATGTCACTATTCATAATTTTTATCTATTTTTCAACCGATTAATCTCTTTCTTTTCACAACCGATTAATCTTTCTTTTCACAACCGATTCTCATAGCGGTATGAAATAAAATATATATAATAAATTTTGTATTCTGGAATGGTATAAATGGAGTTGAGAAACTTTGATCTAATAAGATCATGATCCCTATACTTATAAATGAAAGATTTGACAAGAGCTCGTTTCTACCTGGTTAGTTAAAGAATGAAATAGGCACTAAATGTCGTTAGCTTAATTGTAAAAGTATTTTAGACAAAGTTTAGATGTCACGAGTGACGTTTGAAACGAAATTAATATTACATGATGTTGTTCTAGGTACGAGGGATTATGAGTTTCGCTTCAAAACTTTCTAGTAATCCAAAAATATATATATATATAGGCTCGAGAAGGGAAACTATGCTATTGTAAACTAATATAATTCGGGTTATACGTTTTCTAAATGCAAAAAAAAAAAAATGATATACATGCCGCGGGATTGTCTATTAATTCTTAGGTCCAGTAGATAAACCTGGACTTTATATATAGAGTGTGTGACTAGGTGAGAGATATAGACTTTGAACATGTTTTAATTTTCACCACTAAGTAATGATTATAGAAAGATATGGTAAGAGGAGGGGGACCATTGAAATGTAAAAAGATTCCTGAGGATAATACCATTAGAAAGTTGGACATCATTGATAAACAGTGAATGTTACCCAAAACATGGCACTATCTATGCATTGTTTCGACTTGTATATTACAGTATTTATTTTGTATACTTTGGAGGATTATGGTTTGTAATCACCCAATTTCAAGTATAATTTTTGCTCCGTGACTCATCATCCTCTATAATTTTGTCTTAGTCAATTAGAGTTGGCTAACTAAACCTTTATTCTAATCACATAATTCCGAGTTTTCATTTTGTTTTGGTGCCAGTCAATAAATTTTTTTTGATACTCTCGTGGGTTATTTTACTATAAAAAAGAAAAGAAAAATGTGTATATTATTGAATAGAGAAATAATTAAGTCCAAAATAAACAGCATGGAAGAATGTTGTCTCCTTTCTCCGCATCTCGCATGGTATGTTCCTCCAACACGTAGCACTATAAATACTAAACCCAATACACACACACTCGACAATTATATTCTCCAACTGCTCGCTCTCTCTCACATAACAGAAACAGAGAAAGAGATGATTGAGACGGTTAAGCACCTGATCGGCTCCGGTGGCCCCAGCGGATTCGGCTCCAGATCCACCGCCGATCATGTCACTCTTAATTCTGATCTCCGATCTCTAACTGCCATCATCACTGGTTAGTACTCTTCTTCCGATTTCGAATGAATTAATCACTGATTAGTCGAGTTTCCTAACCAACCGTTTCTCTGTCGGGAAAAAAGGAGCGACGTCGGGGATCGGGGCGGAGACGGCGCGTGTTCTGGCAAAGCGTGGGGCGAGGCTTGTGCTGCCGGCTCGGAGTGTGAAAACCGCCGAGGAAACAAGGTCGCGTATCCTCTCGGAGTTTCCGGATTCGGAGATCATCGTTATGCATCTCGATCTCAGCTCCCTTGCCTCCGTTCGTCGATTCGTCGCCGATTTCGAATCTCTTCATCTCCCTCTCAACATCCTCATGTATGTAATTAGCTTATTTTAAACTTATCATGATCCGATGAAAATATTAATTAATTTTGGTTTGAAACAGCAACAATGCCGGGAAATACGCGCACAAGCACGCCATCTCTGAGGACGGTGTGGAGATGACGTTCGCCACTAACTATCTCGGCCATTTTCTGCTCACTAAACTGTTGCTCCGGAATATGATCGATACGGCGGCGCAAACCGGCGTTCAAGGCCGTATCGTCAACGTCACCTCCGTTATCCATAGCTGGTTCTCTGGCGATATGTTGCAATATCTCGCCGATATCTCCCGAAACAATAGGTACACATTTTTAGTGTTTACTAGTGCCATTCCAATCAAATCATTTTGCGAATTAGTAATTAATTTTATTAATCAAAAAGGTGATGCGACGACAAAAAAAAACGCCGTCGTCCTCGTCTTTATTAAATTATTGTATTATACTTTAAGAGAAAATTATAATACTCCTACTAAGGCCGTGTTTGGGGCTTGAGTTTGACCCGCTTTGACTTGCGTTTTGTAGAAACTACGACGCGACCCGAGCTTACGCTCTCTCCAAGCTCGCCAACGTTCTGCACACCATTGAGCTATCACGGATTCTTCATGTAAGTAATTTTTAAAACCCTTTTTATTTTATTTTTATATATGATTAGTATCAGATCAATATCTAAAAGTTACTAATTAACAACTTTAATAACTGCAGAAAATGGATGCTAATGTGACGGCAAACTGTGTTCATCCTGGAATCGTGAGAACACGTCTCACAAGAGACCGAGAAGGCTTCCTCACAGATTTAGTGTTTTTCTTGACCTCCAAGCTGTTGAAGTCTGTTCCTCAGGTAAATCAATTATCGTGTGTTTCATTTATAAACTTTGTATATAACCTAAGACAACATATATAAAAATGGTATATTGCATTATTTATAGGCAGCAGCAACGACATGTTACGTGGCAACAAGTCCGAGATTGAGGAACGTATGCGGCAAGTACTTCTCGGACTGCAACGAAACTAGGACGTCTAAATTCGGATCGTGCAGTCTTAAAGCTCAGAGATTGTGGACTGCTTCTGAGTTGTTGGTTTCTCCAGCTTCCACTCCCAGTGTTTATCAAACCTTTAACTCTTTCACCAACCTTCTTCCTATCTCTAAATCGTCTCAAAGCCCTGTAATAATACCTAATTAATTAGCTTTGTTTTATAAAATAGGTCTAGCAATATATATCATATATGTTTGTTTTGTGTGTATAAGCCTGCCTATATATATTATTGTATATGTGGTTGTGGTTTGTCATGTAAATATAAGAATAGTTGTATGGTTTTGTAAAATCTAGCTATGTCTTTGTTATGTGATCATTCCTACCTACGTCAATCTATAGAACAATCAATATATATTAAAGTATTTGAGAATTTTTCTTAATGGAATGAAGCGGTATCCACAAGCCAAACATTGTTTCTTTGGTTTGATAATATAATCAATCAATTTGGATATTATGGAATCGTATCCACACGCCAAATACGGTTTGTTTGGTTTCAAAATATCTTGAAACGATCAATTTATGTTAAATTTCGGTTTGTTTACCACTCTTTTCAAGTATAAACAACTAAATCTGTGAGGAAGAAATAAATATCACTAGAGAAATGGGATCGGTTTGATTTGGTCAGCTAAATTAATAGTGTTTGGGTCGAGAGACTGTTCAAATGGATCTTCCATATAGCAATGCTATGATAATCCGTTTTTTTTCTTTCTAGGCCCATTAAATAACCATTTGGTATTTCAAAGGCCCATTTATAATGAAAATACATAGCGCTAGGGCCCATGGCGCTAAGCCTAGACCCTCACTCCTTCCTCCTCCGAGGCTAAAACCTCGCCTGAAACGGAACATCAAGCTCCGGCTGAAATGGCGAATGCCCAGAAAGTCTTCACTGTTGAAACGTTAAGGACTGCAGCCAAGCAGTCACTCCGCTGCCTCGTCGTTCCCGTCCGTCTACGCCGCGCAATCAAGAAATATCTTCGCGGTACTCTTAAGTCTTAACCTTTAGTTTCTTCGATCCATTTTTCAAGTTTCCTTGAGATAATATGGGTTTTTGTTTTGTGGATGGTGGTGCAGAGGAAGATGATCCGCACATTAGGAAGAAGGTGCGTCAGCTATCGGAATCATTCCAAGAGATTAAGGACACGAATCTGCAGTTACCTGAAACGACGGCCAAGAGTCTAGCAGATTCTATGAACTCGGTGGAGACCAAGCGATGGAAGATACAGACCGTTTAAGGAGATAGCGGTCTCGAATACAGAGACGGCGAGACCGCAGCTTACATTGCCTCTCGCATGCCCGCCGTCTTCTCCGTCTGTTACAGAGTACTCATCGAGGTAATTTACAGGTTTCTTCTTTTCGATATAGGTTCGTTGGAGATCAAATGGACTTTGTGAATTTTTAATTTATGGGTTAGATGCTGAGTAGTGATACCATACTTGAGATTCATGTAGAGGATTGAAGTTAAAAAACTTGTATTCTTAAAAACGGCTTTAACTTGTTATAGATTCGTCGAAGGTTACCGGATTTTGCGCCTACAAAAGTGCTTGATTTTGGTGCCGGCACCGGTTCTGGTTTCTGGTGAGGAGATAAATGCTTCCTGATTATATTCTCCCGTATATATATATATATGTTCTTGATTCTTTGTAACATCTTGTAGGGCGGTTCAAGAGGTTTGGCCAAAGTCTGCGGAGAAGATAAATATTGTGGAACCATCGCAATCAATGCAGCGTGCAGGACGTAACTTAATACAGGGTAAATTACTTTTTATTATTCAGTCTATCAAAGCCCTTATAACACTTTGTGTGTTTGATTGATTCTCATCTTACTTTGTTGTGAATATGATAGGCCTCAAGGATTTGCCTCTCATCCATGGGTATACTAGCCTGCTAGCTCTTAGCGAAGAGATCAGCAAAAAATCCAATTGCAAACAATCCAAAGATACCGAGAGGAAACATGATCTTGTGATCGCTGTAGGTTCTCTCTTTTGCTGTAAAAAAAATCTTTTTCATTTCTTTCAGTCACACAAGCTGCGATTCTTGTTTATAAGCTTGTTGTTTACTGATTTAAGTCCCAAATGTTTATTTTTTCATTGTGGTGGTTAAGTCCTATGTGCTAGGGGAGATACCGTCTCTAAAAGACAGGATCACTGTGGTTCGCCAGCTCTGGGACCTTACGGATGATCTCTTGGTATGTATTTGTTTTGAGTTTTATCATCTCTCGTTCTGCCCAATGATTTCTTTTATACTGTTCTCCTCAAATATTGTCTCTGCGTGCACTGTGCATTTTGATTTGAATACGTTTTACGGGTCCTTTACATCAATATCTGGTTGAACAGGTTTTGATTGAACCAGGAACGCCACATGGTGCTAATATTATATCTCAGATGCGGTCCCATATACTGTGGATGGAGAAGAGGGTAATTTTCATTTGCTTACATCTATATCCATGCTCAAATGACCATTTGTCTCTGATGTCAGAAGTTATTTATCTCTCTTCTGCTTATTTGCAATGCATTCATTTGTCTAGAAACTGCGTAAACTGGAAAGTAAGATGAAGAAAGATGGAAAGGACGTGCTCGATCTCAAATCTGGTGCGCATATTGTTGCTCCAGTAAGTGTCAATACTGAAAAGTCTCCTTCACTTGGTCAAGAAGCTGCTGTTTTAGTATCTAGGAAAACAATTCCATAAAATGTATTGTAACACACAATTGGGTTGCAAACGCAGTGCCCACATGATGGAAAATGCCCGTTGGAAAACACTGGAAAGTATTGCCATTTTGTTCAGCGGTTGCAGAGAACTTCGTCCCAGCGTTCCTACAAGGTTCCTTAAGTGTTCTTGGAGTTTTCCTGTATGCAAATATATAGATTTCAGTCACCTCTCTGTTTGCTGATGACTCCAAACCCAAACCTTAACCTTGTGCAGCGTACAAAAGGTGTCCCCTTGCGTGGGTTTGAAGATGAGAAGTTCTCTTTTGTGGTTTTCAGGAGAGGTCAGCGCCCACGGTTGGTAATTTTGCGATGTTGAATGAGATTATTAAACCTTTAGAGAAAAGTTGTAAAGGATTGAGTTTTGGGTTATGCCTTGAATATAAGGAAACCATGGCCTCTTGATGGTATGAAGTTGGAGACTTTGAAGGAGATGCGCGCCAGTAGGAAACCCGAGGATCTCGAGATTGATTATGGTAAGTCTGCGGCTAATTTATGAAATAAATGTGCATCCCTTTTGAGCTGTGGTCCTAACGGATAAGCGTATCCATTTGCAGAGGATTTTATCAAATCACAGGTGGTTGAGGTGCCTTACATTGATCCAAAAGAATACGACTCTGATATCATGGAGGAGGAGGAGGAGGAGAAGGAGGAAGAAGAAGAAGTCGGTGAAGGTACTGATGAGGAGGAGGAGGTAGAGGAAGAAGAAGAGGAAGAGGAGAGTGGGAGGGCGAGTGTGGGAGGAGGATGGGGAAGGATCATATTCCCTCCGTTCCGCAAGGGGAAACAAGTGACGTTGGATATGTGTGTGCCGACCAACGAGGACTGCTCAGAGGGAGCTTTTGAGAGGAGAGTGTTCACCAAAAGCAAGAACCCTCATCTTCATTCGCAGGCCAAGAAATCCTTTTGGGGAGACCTTTGGCCATTAACCACTCAACAAGACAACGGCAAAGAGAATAAAAAAATAGATGCCGAGTGGTGTCGCCCAGACCAAGACCAGAAATGGGGAACCTGGCCTTAGCCTTTACAGTGGTAGAGTTTTGAGGATTATTTATCTATTATTATCCATGTAAAATCATCATTTAGTGAATGAGTGTTTTAAAGACATCTGAGAAAGATAACTTCATCCCCTAAGATGTGTGCCACCATAATTTGAAATGTAAGTAGAGAGTAACACTTTTTCTCCAAAAACAATAAAGAGTTACACACTTAACAAGCCTTTTCTGATTATGATGAAATATATTATTTACAAAGAGCGTGGGAATAGATAATGCCAGTCTTGTTGCATCAAAATCAAAACAATACAGATAATGTTACATTATGTATAAATATATTATTACCAAAGAGATGAGTTTCTGAGACTATCTATGCCAAAGAAGCTTCATGTTCGCGATATATCTCCTCTGCGTGAGCTGTAGTAACGTAAACTGCATTGGCGAGCGAGCTGTGTTTTCGGCCATAGAAAACATAGACAATCACTCCAATGAGCAGCCACACCGAGACACGAGCCCATGTTGCAAATCTGCCAAGTTAGCGAGTCAGAAATATTATGATGGTGCTCTTGGGGGAAAGAGAAGAAAATGGGAAATGAAGGAGGGATGCATTGCTCACCCAAGGTTAACCAAAAGGTACATGTTGATGAGAATGCATATGATTGGCAGGAGTGGAACAAACGGGCATATGAAACCTATGAAACAAAAGGCATTTCAACACAGCACAAATGATAATACAAGGCCTTTCATATGCTTATTGTTTACCAAATCAATTATATGATAATAGCATTCATTACCTCCAGAATGTCCAAAAGTGTGCCTCGCATCATCCTGATCTATAGAACTCAGAGCAATCAAACCAGCAAGGAGGAGGCTTCCACCAACACCACACAGTGGGTATCTAACAAGCCTTTAAACCATTTCAAGATGATATATAATAAGCAAATAAAAGCTTTTTGAGGAAAATTCAACGCTTAAAAGTGAGAACTAACCCTGGGAAGTTGAGGCTTGATGCCACATAACTTAGAAGGAAGGCCCCAATACAAGTGAACATAATGCTCCATCCCGCCACTAACCTTCTCTTCTCTTCGCTCAGAACCCCTGCAAAATCATTCACAAGTTTGTGCTCAGACATTTAGTAACCAGCAAACATAAAAACAAGTCCCAAGAAATTCGCTGGAAAAGGATGCAAGTGGTCTCAGAAGTGGATGTTACTTACAGCACCCAAGAGCTTCTTGCTTCTCCACAACTGGGAAATGAACCGAAGCATCATTCTTGCCAATTAAAGGCTGTTTGGTACTACTTGAAGTGCCAACATGATCGGATGACTTTGTTTCACTTTCACCATATGTAAGTGAAAGAGAATCAATTCTCTCTTGAAGAGATGACGGAAGAGGTAGCTCATCTGGAGGAACATATCTGAGTATCAACACTGATATTGCCACCATTGTAAATGCCAGAAGTGTCCCAACACTCACCTGCACCACCACCACCAGCTCTCAGATACTAAATAACTACTAGACCAGGAATAATAAAAACAATAATGTGTCTTACCATGCCTGCAAGCTGTGAAACATCCATAAAGAACGCTAAGGTTGCCGCACAAATCCCAGTTGCTATGGTCGCTTTAACCGGAACCTGTGTGCGTCTGTTAACGTCTGAGAAAATAGAAGGCAGCAGACCATCCCTAGCCATTGCCATCAGAATTCGCGGCTGGCAAATGAAAAATAGCCATATTGAGTAACAACCACACACACCAACGAAAAACACCTAATCAGATTTTTCTGACATTTAATCGTAAATCATTGATTTGTTTTTCTATTTTACCTGAGGGAGAAGGGCACCCATTAAAGCTGAGCAGAGAGCCATGACAGCTCCTAAGGTTATCAAGTATCTATATCAAAATCCCAAAAAGAAAACAATCAATCTCATAAATATGTCTAAGTCGAATGGAAACAGAGTGGATCTTAAACGACCATATACTTACACGGCCCACTGCATGTCATGACTAGCGAAAGCAGAGGATATCGGAGTGTCAGGGTCCATCGCATAGTAAGGAACTAAACCAACAATAACAATGGAAACCATCATGTAGAGGGAACAACAGAGGAAGAGTGCAAGACCAATACCAATTGGTAAATCCCGTTGCGGATTTTTCACCTGCCCATAGATGTGGATAGCATTATTAGTACCTCTTTAAGTGCTTGAAGCTTGAAAGCAAAAACAAAAGGAAGAGCATGGATTTCATAATCTACCTCCTCTGCAGTACTTGCAACCGAATCAAACCCAATAAATGCAAAGAAGACTGTCGCAGAACCAGCAAACATTCCATCCACTCCGAATGGAAAAAACCTAGAAAACGACAAATGGTTTCATTTGTAAGATATCTGTCTTAAACAATGATGACTCAAAGTCATAGTGAATGCTCATCTTACCCTGTCGGAAGTTCGTAGCCAGCCCAGCCTGTCTTGAATCCCAGATAAGTGCCAGCTACTATGACAAATAACAAGACACACACATTGGCTGCAGTCACAATCCCCTGAGCAAATGTGCTCTGCATAGAAGAAGATATTTCCAAGTAAGAGGAACATCCAATTTGAAAAATAATACTGATCGTCAAAGATATAAAGCTTGTACCTCCTTAATTCCCAAGCACAAAAGGCCAGTTACAATGAAGACTAGAATAGCAGCACATGGATCAACAACAACATCAAGGCCTGGGATCTGGTGACGCGCTAAGAATGAAGGCAAACCATCTTCACCACCAAAAATCAATGCCTGTGGTTTCGTTAACCTTCTAAAGCTTTAGCGACGAACCCTTATTGATACTAACAGACGAGAAAAAAAAAAAAAAAGAGCATCTTGCTTACAGACCAGATTTGGGGATATGCCTCGGGCAACAGCTGAGCCACCAATGGTGTATTCGAGAATCAGAGCCCAACCGATCAACCAAGCAACACTTTGACAAGAACAAAAAAAAAGTTAGCCAAATAGAAAGAGAGAAGAAAACAACAGAAGCAAGAAATGATGATTACCCTTCGCCGACACAAATGTAAGAATAGTGGTAGGCACTGCCAGCAGAGGGGCAACGACTAGAGAGTTCAGCATAGCAAAAGGCAGAGAGGGCAGCGGCAACTCCAGCAATGAGAAAGGACAAAGCAAGAGCTGGCCCTGAATGCTCTCTTGCAACTGTTCCTACGAGAATATACACTCCTGCTCCTATTGTTGCTCCAACACCTAAATACATACAAAATCAAGTGATTTGCTACATCAAAACAACAGCAATCCAAAAGCTTTAATCTTCAAAACCAACAAGAGAGAAGAAACGATGATAAATTCTTTGTCTTTGACCGTATCCAGATTAATTGGCCACTCGAGAATTAAAGGACTATCATAAGAAACCCAGGATTTGACCAGGTTCGTCTCTACACTTGGAACCCAGAAAAATATAAATTCAAAAGAAATTACCAATTGCAACCAAGTGAGGAACAGTTAGGGCTTTGGCGAGCTGATGCTGAGAATGAGAGGCAATGGCAGAGTCGACCTGTTTCCTTCTGACCAAACTCCTGAGGTAACCCCATGAATGTCCACCTCCTTCCTTTTGCGTATCCACCAGAAAACCCATCGAATCTCCCTCCCCCCTGAAATATTCAGGGTTTTCGTCCACCAATTCAATGAATTTTCTTGAGTGGATCAATTTACCACCGATAACGGAGAAGGAGGAGGAGAAGAAGAAGAAGGAAAAAAAAGAAGGAAGGAAAGCAGATAAAAATGATATCTTTAAAAAAAGGGCTCTCTTTTAATAAGAAAACATGAATTAGGAGGTCGCGTGAGGAAACGAGCCACTGCCACAAAATGTTATCCAAACGATTTTGCTTGGGTCAACTACAACGTGCCTCTTGCCGTTTCGGTACTTGTTTCAGTTATTTTGTAGTATAATAGTATTCTTTTGTTTGGTTTACTCCAATGGGTAAATAAGAATTTGTCATATCGGGAAGGGAATCTGAAACCTTCTCCTTCTTCGGGGAACCATCTCCAATCAATAGATTCAGAAATGGGGTCCCTATCTTCATCGCCAATAATAGACGTATGGTCGTCAGACCAATCAATAAATTAAATTATGGGCGCTACTGCTACGATATGGGATTACTATAGATTCAGTACCACACTCTGCATATTATTATTATTATATTGCCGAAAAAAGATGTCTCTGTGCTAATAATGTGTATACACATCTTTTACGCCTGCCTAAGGTTGTAACTTAATTGATTCAACAAATAAAAGAATCCTATATTCACTCGTCTTTTTAGACTAGACCCGAATTGGCAATCCATAGTTGTTGAATACTCTAATCCTTCCATCCCAAGTCCCTGTCACGATCACAAGCCCCCACATGTGTGCCTGCCACGCGCTCCTCACCAGCTTCAGCGTATCCCCTCTGCTGCTCATCGTTGTTGCAGCTTCTTCCAGCTCCTCCTCAGGCCACGTTGTCGACCCTTTCGTTGGCGTAAAACAGCAGTCCGCTTTCCCTATCTTCTGCTCCAAACATGTGATTCCCTCGCTCAGCCTCTTCCTCTTCTCCTGTCTGAGCCAGGGCAATGCCACAGACGCGTTCTGTGAGAGAAACCCCTCGCAAGACCGGATGCTTTTCGGTTTTCCAGAAGTTGCCTTCTTGATGGGTAACTGAGACTGATTCCACACATGAACCCCTGAGTCCTCTCCTGTTGAGACAATGTGTTTCCCGTCTGGTGTGAAGGATGCAGATGTGGTGCAAAGGCTAGAAGCTGCAACCAAAATGGTAATATTCCACAAGCACAAAGCAAGTTTACATCTTTTCTTATTAAGCACAAGAATAGCAGTCATTATGAACAGATACTACTAACCTTTAAGCTTGCAGATTACATCCTCTCCACATACGATTCGAATCTGTGAATCAGCGCAAGTAACCATTACTTTCTCCGAGTAATTGGGAAAGAAAGCAACACCAGTGATCCTTTTGCTTGGAACCTTCTTCTTCCCATGTAAGTTGATCTCTCTGTCCATTTGCAGCTGCTTCTCTGAAAATGCACAGTGTTAACTATATCAGTTACATTATACCAGCTGTTGTTAATTGCGTCATTATGTCATGTGAATAAACATACCTATTATATGGTAGAAGCGACAGTTCCCTGCTATGGATCCTACTACTGCACCCTGCAAACATCTCTAGTAAGCAACTGCTCAAATGTCAATAAAGAAAACTAAAAGTCTTCGTTCAAAATACCTTTGCATCTGGACGATAGCACACAGCTGTTACAATGTCTCTTATATCTGTGTAGTCAACAACCCGACAACGGGACACATCCCATATTCGAACTTTCCCATCGATCGATCCGCTTATAAAGTAATTATCATCCACAGGGTTGAATGCCACGCAAGTCACTGTGTAAAAAGTAGAGAGAGAGGTGTGAGAGTGAGTACACAAGCACGAAAAGAAGAATGAAAGTAGCACAGAAAACAAGAAGAAGCTCACCGAAATTGTTATGAGAGAAAGTTCTGAGACACTCGTCACAGCCTACTCTCCATAAGCGAACAGTCTCGTCCACAGAAGATGACAGGAGATACTGAAGCAAAGTGGGAAAACTGTAAGAGGACATATACTGCACAACCAAAGACTACTGTACATAATAATTGGGAAGCGTTTGGAAATAAATGTTTTACCCCTTTCTCCGACCAGGAAAGATCCAAGATCTCACCAGTATGTCCTCTCAACTCATGCAGAGGCTTCTCCGATATACTGAAGATCTTAGAGGGTAACACAACGCAAGTTGAGTCCGATGACTTCCTCAAAAAACTAGTCATCTTAATTTCTGTTTTCTCGGTGTTCATATTCAGAGGCTCGATCTGAGACTGTTGATTCATCCCAAAGTAAACACCAGAATCAACCTCAGCTACTTCATACTCTTCTGTTCTCTCTTCCTCGGTTATGCTCCAAACTCGAACGACGCAGTCTTCACCAGCGCTTGCAATGTATTTCCCATCAGGAGAAAACTTCATGGCTAAGATGGAGCCATCATGCGCTGAGAACTCTTGGTCAATACACAGAGATGAAAGCTCCTTGAACTGCTTTTTGTATGCCTGAACTCGAGCAATTCGCTTCAACGGCGATCCCACTGATTCAAAGACTGTAGACTCAAGGACATGTGTCAAAACACCTAGCTTCTTTAACCAAGATTGTGCCCCTTTCTTCAATGGAAAATCGCCAAAGCTACCCGATCTACTTGAACCGGATTCGCTCAGTCCTTCAGGCAAACTACTGCTACTACTACTACTACTGGACTCGTTCCTGGACAACAAGGTTTGATCATCGGATGACGAAACAGAGGATCGATCAAACCCAGAGGACGCAGTAGATTCATTCCTCAACAACAACAAATCCACCTCCTTCACTCTTTCACCAGAAGAGCCGTCCACGACTTCAGACACCGAGTTTGAACTTGACGAATCAGAAAGTTGAGATTGGGGTGGTTCAGGTTCATCATCAGAGTCCAAGGAATCGTCTCTTGCGGTCTTTTTGAAACTAAACCCCATAGATTGGAAAAACTTACGCCGTCGATTAGAAACACTGTCAGGGTTATTGGTCCAGAGATGTAAACCACCAAATTCATGGGAAACAGATGATACAACTTCTTCTTCTTCTTCTTCTTCTTCTTCAGGGGCATCAAAGAAGCAATCTTCGTCTTCTTCATCCCCACGAGTACCCATCACACTCTGTTCGGTAAACCAAACAAAGAAAGAAAGAAATCGGTAAGAAAGAATTCAACTTTGGCTACCACAAAAGTCTCACCTTTCGTGGCAGTCAATTAATACTGTAGAGAGAGACTCGTGGAACTAGTAAAGAGAAGGCAGAGTTGAAAATTCAAAAAAAAAAAGACAATTAACAGCGAAATGCGAAAAGCAGAGTCAAGCCCAAAATCAAAATCTGAGACTTTTCCTTAAAAAACGGATTTCTGTAGTTCGCGGCAGAATTATAGATAGACCAGACCACCTAACTTAACACGTCGAAGAGATTGCTTCCAAGTCAAATATAAACAACAATATTTCATCATAAACAATTTAGAAGAACACAGAGGATTGTGTTTACCTAGAAACTGCCTTTTGCTGAAAACAAGAAGAAAAAAAAAACCTCTCGAAGAAGAAAGGAGGGTTCTTATAAACCCAAGGAGCGGGTATGAAAAATCTGTCGGTTCGGCTCGATATTGATTCACGCTCTTTGAATTGAAACCCTTTCGTAGTGAGAGCTAGAGCCAATTTGAACAAAGGGTTTTGAGGTTTTAAAGAGTCGCGATTGATAGCGAGATTAACGGGGAATATCAAAAAAGGAGGGAGATTTGTAAAATAAAAATGGGGTTTTCTTTCTTCGAACCATCGAAGAAATGTACAAGGAAAGGGGTGTACAAATAGAAAGAAGAAATACTATAATTTTCATGTCGTTTTATTCTCCCTTATCTTTCGATTTCATTTTTTTTTTTTTTTTTCCTCTCTCTCTTTTTTATTAAAATGGTCAACCACTTACACTGACTTCAATATATGTGGTATATACTCGTCTTATTCTTCTTCTTTTTCTCTTTTTTTTTGTCTAAATTTTATTATCAAAGTAGAGAATATTTATATGGTGGAATATTAAGTCAGCAGTTTCCAAAACTCCAGAAACACAAACCAAAAAAATGAGAAACAAACCTAAAAAATGAGAAATATATTATAAAAGTCGTAATTCACGAAACAAACTACCGTTAAAATTTTAAAGCTAAGAGAAACTACAAAAAAATATACAAAACACTAGTATAAATCTTACAAGTTGCAATAAAGAAGATTTTCAACCAGAGATGGAAGAAATCGGTAAATGATAAAGGGAAGAAATAACTTAAATAGAACCATTAATATAAAATTAAGGATTAAATCATCTCAGTTTTTTTTTTCTTATTAATTATTGATCTCAATGTTGCTATCATAATGAAAATTCTTATATATCAATAATATTTTCCACCAAAATATATAATTTGTTGGTTTGTACTAATATCTGCAACCGGCAATTTTATAACACTATATAAGAATCATACCAATAATACACGTGAGCTGTAGACTACAAAAAATACATATTTTATTATTTTTTATCATACCTATATGTATATATCAGTAACATTTTCATTGTGATTTTGGATCAGATTAGTAACCGTAAATTTTTAGCGTTTAGTTGGATCTTTTAGCAGTAAGATGAAATAATAAAATACTTATGAAATAATTGAAAATTGTAAGGAGTTGTACGTCAAAACGGTACAAAAAACTGAATGTAATATTATTGGTAATGTTTTCTGTACTATTTTTGTGATTGATAATTAGTAAAACTGTATAACTTGTACCGCAACTTTACGGTAAATCTTTTGACTACCAATCAAAGCCTTTAATTAAGATATTATACGTATGCTTATGAACAAATAGATAGGTAGCCCAAAAAAAACATTGCTTTGAAGATATTTTAAATCGTTTTTATTACACAAACCCATTATTTCATCCGAAAAAAAGAAAAGAAAAAAACAAAACAAATTCGCTGCCCACCAAATGAGTAATCTCATTAGAGAGCATCATATAGCACGCAGAAAAAACATAGAAAGGGCCAAATATTTTGCCTTGTTTCATGTCTTCTCTTAATTAGTTCCAATCATTTAGTTACCGGCCAAACTAATTAAACTATTTATTAATTGACTTTGAGTGGTGGGATCCCGAATTTGAGCCATTTGACATCATTACTCTTTTGCGCTAATCACACGTGACACGACTCACGTCACGTGACAATTCGTCAACTCTTTTTATTTTTGAGCAACGCTCACCTCCAAGATTCGTCAAAACGAGTTTGGTTGTTTTTTTTCTATTTCATACAAATTACTATGTAATTGACAAAAAAATGGTAAAAATAATTTTTTGAAAAATCAACTAAACCCCGCACAAGGCGCGGGGAAAACTTGTGCGGTGAAAACATCTAATATATTAGTATTAGTTAAAAAATGAATCCCTTATTTAAATTTGATTACAATATTGTTCCCATATTATTAGTACATGCATGGACATGGTCACATGGTGCATGGAGATGGAGTGATAAAAGGAGATGCCCAGCGTGCCAGCGGGATGCCGAGCCTTCTTCGCTAACAAGCAATGATAAGTCACCGCATCTCACTCTGACTTTTTCTCTCTCGAAATAAAACCCTAGAATCCCAGATTTTGAAAATCTTGAGGGCCGTTTGCTGGTGGATAGACTTGAATAAAATCGAAGTCTACAATTACATATAGGTAAATAATAAATTAGTAAATAAATGAATAAGCATAGATTAATCGTAGAATGTAATAATGTAATTGTCTAAAAGGAATTAGCAGATAAATTTTGGATTTTTCAAGAGATGGGAAAAAAAGAAAAAAAGAAAAGAAAAAGAAAGGGCTAAATAAAAAACAAAATGGAAGGTAAGGAGTAAGAGTCGTGCCGTGGGGGTTCCTCACTATCCGCGTTATGATATCATCATTCTTTTTCTGCATTATTTTTGTTTTAACAACTTTTCAAAACTGTATCACACTTTAATGACTTAAATCAAATTCGGGATGGATTAGCAACAAAGAAAAAAAAACTCATAAAGGAGAGAAAACGTTTCTCATGGTGTTGGGGCTAAAAAGGCCGGGAAAAGAACATTGTTGGGCTTTTCTTAAGAAGGAGCCGAATATTTATTGGCCATATATTGGATAACAGAGAACAAGAAGGAACTGTTGGGAATTTTCTGTATTTTCCAATAATAAGAAGCTGGATACATACTCCCTGTGTTTCGTTTTAAATGATATTTAAGTTTTTTATGCATAAATTAAGAAATTACATAAATTCATATTTTTTTCCTATACAAAAACCATCATTTATTAACTAATTAAAAATAATCAATCTAATCACTAAAAATAATATAGAATTCAAATGGTCAAAAGTGATTAAAAAATAATTTAATTTTGCATTGAAAATATAAAATATCACTTAAGTTGAAACAATTTTTTTGAGATAAAACATCAATTATAACGAAACAGAAAGACTAGAAGAACTTTTCTAAACTACCCGATTTGTACAATTAAGATAGCAAATCACAAGTTAATGAAATTGAAATCATATCCTTATTACTCGGGATTGGATGTTCAAGATATTTCAATACCACTTCTCAAGTGAAAACATATAAATTTTGTATGTCCAACTTGAACCAAAAAAAAAATTAAAAAAATTCGTGTGCATCTAAAGTTTTGGTGAAGATATCAACAACAAAAAGATGATATAAGTATATTTTTCGGGTGGAGCTTGTTGTTTTTAGGTGATTAATATTTAATTTTATAGATTTTATTTGGGGGGAGTTTATTGAGTTTTTCGCGTTCATGTCTAATTCTTTAATTAATATGATATTGTACATTTTATATATGTGGCAAAGTACTCATGAATTTGTTTTTTAGCTCATTACCAAAAAATACCGTACTAATTTGAATTGTATTTTTTTTTGACAGCAAATACTCCATATATTAAAATTAAATTTCGAAGAAGTTAGGCTCTAGAGCCAGCCATTCCAGAATAAAAGAGTCTACAGAGGAAAATACAACATCGCGGATTTAAATACTTTTAGCGGGCTGATAAAAGCAATAGAGAAATGATACAAAATAGAACGAAGATGGACGAATGCTTCAAGTTATGTGGCTAAGGCCGACCATTCTTCTTCCTCCTTTACTAATTTAACCAGCCGAAGACAATTGGCTCAAAAACCAAGGATGGAATCCGTATCGGTAATGTCGCTTTTATTGCCCACAAAAAATATTTGAATTCAGCATGCAGTGGTGAGAGGACATGGTCTTTTGCGGAAAGACCAATCATCCGACCTCATCTTCACGTTCAAGCATCAAATTGGAGTTGTATTTAACTTTTGTATTTGATCATGTTTATCTAAACTTACGATATATTCATTGGATTGATATCCCAACCGCATTAAAACAAAAACAAAAATCATCTTTCAATAAATCGATTTTACTGGGGTTGATGGAATTAACCATAAATTTAATACCTACGACCAAAGCCAAGGCTATCGTGAATCTTTTTTATTTTTGATATTCTAACAGTAAAATGAAGTTTGAGTTACACAAACAATAATTTTTTGACAAAAAAAGGTTGGAGTCTGCATCCAAACCCTACCTGTTTTTTTTTTTTTTTTAACAAATTAAGTCATTAAATTAAAATCAAAGGGTTAACCGGTCCTTGTCGGTACAAAGTGAAGAGATTGTATTGCTACCGCATTCAAACCCGTACCAATAGCTTCTTTTTTCTTCCATATTTACACGGACCCTACCGTACGAATTAATATTATAGGACAAACTGTGTAAATAACTAACCAATTGGGATGTGGTCCAAGCATCAACAATGGCACGCCCTATATTCTCGGGGGTTGAATTTTAGCTTCATTTTATAATGTCACCATTTATGATATTGAACCATTTCTATTAAAAAAACGGAATGTTATAAGTGGACGTTTAGTCAATATGCTGTGCTATATTGAATTGTGAGTGAATTATAACATTTTCCTCGATCCATACAGAGGCATCAAATGCCCATTTGCCTAGGAACCATTTTGGTTGGCTTGGTCCCAAAAACATAGGTTTCTAAATAGTAATGGATTCTTTAGATACCAAAGCAAGTGTCCATTTACACTAGCTTCGCTTAATTTAGTTGCTATGTCCACATCATTCGCACACGCCATGTGACATTAATTGATATGATCATCCAACAGATCCTATGAGTATGTATGTACATAGTTGGGTAATATTTTATCTTTATACGTGGGTAAAAATAAATTGAATAATTGTGCAAACAACATTTGGATATTTTTCTTAGCATGCAATATGATATCACATACTATTTTTTCGGCGTCACATATACAATGCATGTCAGCATGTGAGATGTGCGATGCATGTTAGGTTAAAGTTGGATCGGTTCAAATTTCAATCCTCACTACAAGAAAACTGAGGATTTGTGATGGTAAAAATGGTCGCACTTCCGTCACAATTCGGGTTTTGCGACGGATTTGCGACGGCGACCAAAATGTCGCTAATCGTTAGCCGCAAATTAAATTCCGTCGCAAATCCAACGCAAAATTTGCGACGGAGAATATTAATCGCAAATCCGTCGCAAATTATTGCCGTCGCAAATCCTATATGCCGCAAATATGTCGCAAATATGTCGCAAATTTGCGACACATTTGCGACGGAATATGCCGACGGCGGTAATCGTCGTCGCAAACGTGTCGCAATAAAAGTTGTAGCAATGTCGTCGCAAATCAGGCGCGTCGCAATGTCGTCGCAAATTTGACGTCGCAACGCCGTCGCAAATTTGCCGTCGCAACGCCGTCGCAAATTTGACGTCGCAATGCCGTCGCAAATTTAATAATAAATAATTTATATAATAATTATTAACGAAAATTATATATTAATTAATGTTAAAATTAAAATTATAATTATTTTCAAAATATNTCGATCCATATAGAGGCATCAAATGCCCATTTGCCTAGAAACCATTTTGGTTGGCTTGGTCCCAAAAACATAGGTTTCTAAATAGTAATGGATTCTTTAGATACCGAAGCAAGTGTCCATTTACACTAGCTTCGCTTAATTTAGTTGCTATGTCCACATCATTCGCACACGCCATGTGACATTAATACATATGATCATCCAACAGACCCTATGAGTATGTATGTACATAGTTGGGTAATATATTATCTTTATACGTGGGTAAAAAAAATTGAATAATTGTGTAAACAACATTTGGATATTTTTCTTAGCATGCAATATGATATCACATACAATTTTTGTTGGCGTCACATATACCATGCATGCATGTCGTCAGCATGTGAGATGTGCGATGCATGTTAGGTTAAAGTTGGATCATTTCAAATTTCAATCCTTTCCATATCCATAAAGCATATGACTATTACTCCTCTCAAACAACAAACTATATATATAGAATTTTATCACACCATATGTGAGGTTTTTTTAGGTGATGTAGCGTACGTGACCTAACATCTACTCTCTAAGTTTGATTAGGACTCGTTGGTGCTTTCGGAGTCCCTCGTATAAATTTAATGGGATGAACAAAATAAATCAAATGATTTAGGTGTTACGTGCATCGACGATGCATCACAATTCTTGTTCTAGCACGTATTTCTTTTTAAACTATCCTTTCTTTTTGTCAACTCATGAGATTCTTCATACATTGTACATATTTCGGTCTATATATTTAAAAGTTTAATTTCAGAAATCAACCGAAACAAAATGGTGTAATTAATGGTAGATAGACCAAAACCTAGGGAAAGAATACTGCACCATTAACGACGACTTTAGGGCGGTTGAGTTAAATTTTCATTGCAAAATAAGTCATTTTATTTAGGCCACTTAGGATTTTTGAGCTTCGGCCTATATGTTCAATTATTGACAAAAAGCACGTATATGCATATATCTTGGGGAGTAATAGGTGTTAATCCCTAGCTAGTTTTAGTTTTAAAAAGTTGACAAACAGGACATAAGATACTAATTTTAATTAAGAAAATCATGATTAAAGCAAAATTGTATAAAAATGTTTCTACTGTAAAAAAAACGTTTCCGGTTGATTAAAAAAAATTAAAAATATATATACAACGTTTCCAGTCAATTAATGTCGTTTTGAAAGTCGCGTATAGAGTCACAGCAGTCATTAATTTGTGTGTTAGTACTTAGGATAGTAATAATACTAATAATGATATCCGACATATTTTCAACGTAGAATTTGTAGATAGAGCCAAGTATTATAAATAGATTTGCACACTCGAATAGCATTTTTTTGGTGAAGAATCTTTGACGTTAGGAAAATGAAAAATTGTGTGTTTACGTGATAATAATACACAAATCTAATACTATAATATAGGTGTGAATCCAAATCCTAATCCTATAGTAGAGATGATGACGTGGACCGCAGTAGAAGAAGAATAAGAAGAAGATGGTCGGGCCCACGGGAGATAGAGAGATGGGGATCGGACGGCTGAGATGAGACGAGAGAGAGAGAGAGGAAGCGGTTTATCCGGGACAGAAATAACCCAAACAGGTAGGGTCCACAAAGATGACTAATCTCCACCGTCCAACTCAAAATAATATTCGTTTCTTTCTCCGGTCGACTCACACACCTCTCAGTCTCACACCTGACTTTTTTGGGTGCTCTTCATCCGGCTGACACGTGTCGTGATCTCCAAGAGGGATCATCTCACTGGTGCGCGTATGGGTGCCACACACACTCTCTCTTTGGGCGTGATTCCCCCCACCTTCTGACGGGGCTCTGCAGTTAGCCGCCGGTCTGTCTACTCATCAAATCAATCGCCGGTGACGACGCAGAAGATCAACGGCAGGAAGAGGAAACAGTGGGCGGATGAGGACCGTAAGATTAACAAAGAAGGAAACAGTGTGGGTCCCAATGGCTCTGTAGAGTGTAGAGGCGTTTCTCTTGCTCCACTCCACTCGGTTCTCTTTTTTATTCTTCTTCTTCTATTTTCGACCACCTGTGTAACATTTTCTCTTCTTTTTTTTTTTATGTTGTAAAGTGTAAACATATTTCGTCGACCTCTCACATGTAACACTTTTTTTTTTGGTTGAAGCTCAGTAGCTCACATGTAACACTAAAACACTATTATTAATGATTTTAGCATTTAAACTGGAATATTTACGTTCAAAACAGTTTCAACTCTAAAAATTACATCGTCCTAACTTTTACGGGTAATAAATTTTTTAATTAACAAAAAAAAAATAGGACAAGAGTTGAAAGGAAACAGAAAGCACCAAGACATATTTCAATGGATAAACGAGTCACGACGTGACCAATACACTTCCTTTCTATGATATTATGTTGTTATCTTTCTTTTTCAATACATATCTTACTACTAACCTAAATTCTGCCTCAAAGGATTGATGACATGTATGATAAATGCACCAATTTTTTTTTGTTTTTACGGGGAGAACTTATATGAATAGTAGTAACCTCTAAGATCAATAAGAATTATGAACAAACAAAAATTAACTACAATTTAAGACAATTTAAGTAATTAGGGAAAAGCAAAAATGAAGATAAAATAATAAGATTCGTGGGACGGCGTAGTCTAAGAGTAGTAGTGTGTCAGGCAGACTCAAGAGCAAACCCTTTTTCTCTCTCATACGAAGAATCCATCAAAGAGCAGCGAAGCCACACACTATATACGTGTGTGTATCTCTCTCTTTTCTATATATCCCACTAAAGTGATCATTTTTAATTTTAATTTAAAAAATTCTCTTTTTTCGTCTTCTTCTTGCTTTTTCAAAAAAACCAGCTTTACCTTTCCACACACTCACTTCTCTCTCTCTCTCTCTCTCTCTCTCTCTCTCCTTAGCTTCTTCTTTCTCTCTTTGAGGGTTTTGATCAGCTTGAAATTTTCATAGCCATGGACACAGCTAAATGGCCTCAGGTATATTTAATTTATTTACCAAATCTCTTTTCAGTTTCCTCCTTTTAAAAGAAACTGCTTTCTCTTAATCTTTCTTTCTTTCTTTCTTTTCGCAAAAAGTTTCCATCTTTTTGAAAAGTTAGAACGAGATTTTCTCGTGTGTGATCTATTATAATCATTTATATTATTTGTTTGTTTGTTCCTCTAAAAAAAAGGAGTTTGTTGTGAAGCCAATGAACGAGATCGTGACAAACACATGCTTGAAACAGCCGAATCCTGCTGCTGTTGCTGCTGTTGCGGTGGAGAGGAAGGCAAGACCGGAGAAAGATCAGGCTTTGAACTGCCCGAGATGCAACTCCTTAAACACCAAGTTCTGTTACTACAACAACTACAGCCTGACGCAGCCCAGGTACTTCTGTAAGGACTGCAGGAGGTATTGGACCGAAGGTGGGTCCCTTAGGAACATCCCCGTCGGTGGTGGCATCAGGAAGAACAAGAGATCTTCCTCTTCCTCCAATTCCAATTCCTCTTCACCCTCGTCCTCTTCGTCTTCAAAGAAGGCTCTTTTTGTCAACAACAACACCACGCCACCACATGTAATCCCCAAGACGGGTGAGAATGCTCAGGAGCAGGCGGCTGCGGCTAAAGCTCAAGAATTGCCCTTCTCTCAGGGGTTTGGGAATGCCCACGAGGTTAAAGATCTCAACTTGGCGTTTTCTCAAGGGTTTGGGATTGCTCATCATCATCATCATCAGAGCATTCCTGAGTTTCTGCAAGTAGTACCCAGCAGCATGAAGAACAACCCGCTTGTCTCAACCTCATCCGCTTTGGAGCTTCTAGGGATCTCTAATTCCTCCTCTAATTCACGCCCTGCTTTCATTCCTTATCCTAACGTTCACAATTCATCGGTTTACACAGCAGCAGCAGCATCAGGATTTGGTCTGAGTTACCCACAGTTTCAAGATTTTATGAGACCAGCTTTGGGGTTCTCTCTTGATGGAGGGTGTGGTGAGGGGTCCAGTGGCACTAATAATGGAAGACCTTTGCTGCCATTTGAGAGCCTGAAACTTCCAGTTTCATCATCAAGCACCAATAGTGGTGGTGGCAATGGGAATGATCATCAGCACAGTGATCATGAACATGAGAAAGAAGAAGTAGAAGCTGACCAATCTGTTGGGTTCTGGAATGGCATGCTAAGCGCTGGTGCTTCTGCTGCCTCTGCCTCTGGTGGTGGTGGATCATGGCAATAGCTATAGTCAAGGACCCAATGCGTATTTTTTACAAGGAAAAAAAAAAAAAAGCTTAAGGTTTAAAAGTTTCATCCAAATTTTATAAGATGAGGTTTAACTATATACCATCTGGGTGTTTACTATATTAGTCCTTTTCCTTTGGTTTTCTTTTCTTAAAAAAAAAAAAAAAAATTATTAACTTTGTTGAGGTGGGGATGGATACTGTATGACTTTGTATTTAAATCAAATCTCAGTTGTTATGTTCGGTACCTACATTTATTAGGATGGTTTTGGCTGAATAAATAATTCATTAAAATGTAGTATGTAATGGTATCACTAATAAGTCACAAGAGAAACAACAACCACCTTAGTGTAAAGACTGGTGTACAATTTAGCTACCAAATTCCGAGAAATGGTCATTTACCCTCTCTTTAGAGTTTAGACATAGAGCCTGTCATAGTAGTGTGTACTTTAGCCTAAGACTAAACCCATATTTTATATTTCTATTATTAGTCACATGCTTCTTACATGTGTATTACACGTACTAATTATATATATACAAAACTTTAGCGAAGACTCAAGAGTACGAGAGAAAAGGGAAGACTCTCTCATTTGGTTCTTTGTTTGTCATTTAGGAACACTTGAAAGTGGAAAGGACGGTTGAGTCAAAGCGGTTGTGACTTGTGAGGAGAAACAAAACCACAAAACGCCTCAAATTCTTAAGGCAACTTTAAAAGAATAAATTAAATCACTTTAATTCAAACACGAGATATAATAAAAATAAAATCCAACGGAGCCACCCAAACATTCCCCTCGGACTTGGTATCACTCTCTCTCTCTATCTCCCCATCATCATTATCATTCTTCCCACTCTCTCTCTCTCTCTATCCTCTTCCCACGCACAAAAGATTGAAAACAAAAAAACACGTTGATTGGGTGTAAAGCAATGAAGATGATAGTAAAAATTGGGTTTAAAAGAGTCCAGCTTACAACCATTAAATGTCAATTAATCATTATTTTATTGGCTCTGATTTTATTTAAGATGATGTAAAGAGTAGTAGACCATAGTTAAGCCAGCTTTAATAGGGTTTGTTCCGTACAACATACTAGATGAAATTTTTTTTGAAAATTAAGCGTAACAACATGTGAATTAAGGAACCCGTTTTAGTAGTCGCGGTTCAAAAGTCCTCATCTTGGACTCTTTGAGGTAAAATGGATTAATTATAATTCGGGGAATACATATTAAGTAAACAAAAAAATACATATAATTTTATTATTTATATAAAGAATAGGTGTGTAGGTCTCTAGTTTCTGTTGCAATTGACTCTCCAACAATAATACTTTCCGCTACAACATGTCAACATCTTCTCATTTGATTCCTTCTTGTTAGCTTAGAATTTACCAACATCCAACTACGACAAAGCTCTAGATTTTATTATTCTGTTGACGTAAGAAGAAGGAAAAAGAGTCGCATCGAACATTGGCACACTCGTAATCCTAATCAATGACCACAAAAATCCATCCTCTCCGTTTTTTTCTTTCTTTCTTTTTCATTTCTGGATTTCACAATAACAGTAAGCAACAATCCACTTTGTATATATATATATGAATTCTAAAATTCACTAAACCGCGGGTTCAGACTTACAAACCCTCTCTGACTTCTTTGGCTTTTACAATTAATAAAAGGAAAATCTAAGAAGAAGACGAAAGTGGCATATACGTATTTGTCATTTCAAGGCTCCATCATCAGATTGATGATACCACATCTCATTTGGTGGTTTTATTGGTCTGCATTGATTCCGAAGATGCGGACCTTGTGCATGTGCGGGAACTTTGCAACCACCATTATAAACACAGCAAGCGTGTTCAGAAAGAGCATCGGATGTTGATAGTCTGTCGTGTGTGATGCTATCAAGTACCTACACCAAACACAAGTTTCATTCATAAGAAGATCCTCACTTTCTCAACAGTAATGTATCTCCAAACATCCTATATCTATATTGTGTTGTCCCAACAACACAAGAAAACACAGCTATGGTTTCAGATTGTCTGGAGAATTCATATGGGAACCAACACTCAATATAAAAGGCTAATAGGCAGCAGCACACTACAAGAAGCTAATCTTCTGAAACCTGGATTCCACCGAACAAAGTAGCAGCTACGACAATGTCTAATTATGATAAACACAACAGACGCCAATCTCTCTACCAAGGAATGTTATTTCATAAAACAAAAAAGGGTGGTTCAGATTTCTGTCACAAAATACAGCTAACATGGGAACAGGAAAGGAAAGATGCATCGCTTCTTTCAACAAATGGTAGGCACATAGTGATTCGTTATCGCAATTCGAAGCAACAGGGAAGTGTGCAGTATAAAAATTTAAAAGTCGCCAATTGATCTATGTATGTGGTGGATTGAGGAGGGGCTTACAGGACAACGGGAACAAGAGTGAGGAACTTGCGATTGCGAGTGAGCTGCTTGCCGTTGTCAACCTGTTCCCACCAAGTCAGCCTGTTGTAGATTCCCTGGTCATCCCCAAACGGCGTCCCCTTCTTCCAGTGAAAGAAATGATACGTAACCTAATTTTTTTGGGGGATTCAGAGATTTAGAATTGGAACCAATCATAAAAGGGGTCGAGGGATGAACACAAACATACGGCGAAATGAGCGAGGTGGACGATGGTCCAGGCCATGCCAGGGGAACAGTTGAAGATGGAGAGAACGAGGAGCCAGCCGAAGAAGAGGATGAGGATGTAAGTCGTCCACACACCTGGATACGTGAACCACTCCGTGTTCCGATTCACATCCGTCGTCGGCAACGCTCGTACGTACATCATTCGATCCCGAATTCTCTTCCCTAATAAGCTTCTGCAGATCGATCACCCTCCGATTTTGACGATCTTTTTTCTTCTGATGATGATGTGATCTCTCTCTCTCTCTCTCTCTATTCAAAGCTATCTTTTTCTTCTTTTTTCTATCGGTCTTCTCTCTCGCTCTCTCACTGTCCGTCAGGTATAGGCTGGGCCAATCCGTATTGGGCTCATAAAAGGCCCAATGAGCTCTCGCTTTAAGAAGCCCATCTGTTGTACTCTCTCAAAATTGGGTCCCATCAGAAATTTTGGGAAAAAACTACTAATACAAGCGAGTTAGTGACACTGACAAGTCTGCGAAAGAGAACAGTAAAAACGCTATTATTATGTTAAGAAAACAGTAGTAAAATTATTATTATGTGTATTGTGGGAAAAAGATAAATCTGACAGGCTGGGCTGTGTTTTGCCTCCTCATCACCGACATCTAACCCTCAGAATCAACATGTCATCGAGCTGCCTATCCAATTCCTTTCCTCCACGTGTCTCTTTCTGTCAAGAATCTTTCCTCCTCGTCCCTCGTGAAACAGGTCCCGCGCTTTTTATGGGCCACATTTTTCTTTTCTTCTTTTTTTTTTTCTCAAAAATATAAATTACTTACTATTTACATCAGTAAAGGGGATATTTATTTCGAGGCTTGGAAGTTGCAACTCTATATAAATCAGTATGAAGTATTCCATCATATATATTGTATCATTTCTTTTTTTGGGTCCATTTGGAACCGTATATTGAAATTTGAGAGATATCTTTCATCAAAGGTCAATAAAATAAGACTAGGCTACCCAAAAACTGTTTACTAACAAAATAAGATTATTTTCTATGTAAAACACTATTTAGCGGCTCACTTATCCACCTAGAACAAGTAAACAATACACTGTAACTAAAGTTGTTGAATATTACCAAGTCTGAATCGTCTGATAGTGAAGATTTTGAAATTAGAAGAACCACAAAATAAGAGTCAAAGATGTACTGAATCCAATCACTTAAATGATAAGTTGTCTTTAGCAAAAATTTTTTTTTTTTTTTTTTTGATAAGTTGTGGGGACAGAGTGAAATCAAACGGAAATATAAAAGACAAAACTGAAAGTTAAAAAATAAACAAAAAAAATTGGATGAATTGTACGAAGAAGGAGACATTCCCTGACAAACGGTGTCTTGCCCAAAGTAGGAAAATGATTGTATGGGTGCTTGTGCACCGTAACACTATATGACGTGTTCAACTCTCACTCCAGCTCTTCCTCATCGTGGGCCGCACCTTGGAGTTTGCGAATGTTCATGAATTTCCATCTAGGGTAAAAAAGAATCAGAAGAATGAATAAGATTAAAAAGGCAATAACTATGTGATCAATCGAATAAGAATTTGACTATCTTCTCCTTTTTTTTTTCTTCGGTGCGTCAAACTCATTACGAGTAAATTATTACGTGTCACATATATGCTTGTGGTCTATATATTGAGAAAAATCGTCGATAAAGCACAATGATACATCTTCGAGAGAATCCCATGCATAAATATATAAAAACGAACAAAAACTAAATGTGATTCCATTTTAGTTCCATTCCATCGATTACTAAATCAATATTCCATTTTGCATATTTAAGCAACTTGTGCTAACCACACTTTCATCGTCAGCTCTGGTTTTAGACAAGTGGTTTCTAACTATGTGGCTATTGTCTATTATCTAGTGCTTAATTTTATTTTAATCTCTTAATTATATCTATTAGTATATATAAGTAAAAGTGACGTCCGCTAAATTATTTATAAGAACATTTGCCATTTTCATTTGTCTGTGTATAAACTTTTCATATATATATACTCCAACATTTTAAAAGATTGAGTACTGTAATATATTTTACCATTCAGTTCGGTCATTATTCATTTTTCGAATATGTCTGAGTTTTAGTTATTCATAAATATGTATGGCGGAATGTGTTGTATTCAATTCAAACATGCAAATTTCAAATGTCAATTTCTCAATTATATTCCGTATAATCCAATAATTTTTCCCACAGGATCCTTGTTTACATATGTTTTTTTTTTTCTGGACAATACACATATTAAATTGATCAAATATACTGATCGAAATATTTAGTGGTAAGCGATATGCACTTTCAATGATAAAATACATAAGGGACCCTCTGAAAAAAGAAAAAAGGGAACCTCTGAATATTTTGGAGCATCGTGGGAAGTTCAGGGTTTGAAAGATGTTGGACACCGAAATCCTTCTATTATAACGATTCAAGCTCGAGACAAGAATTCCTAAAGGAACGTTAACGTTGTTGCATAGGACTCGTAGCGTAAACGTCAAGGAAGCAAGAGATCAACATGTTATAAGCTCTTTGTCGTTTATTGTCCTGGTCTGAACAGGAGATCACAAGAGAATAGCTAGTTTGCGAGAAAGTCTGATTTTCTTTATTAAAATCCAAAAGTTGATATGTATGTATATGTGATTCATGGCAACGATCCACGAGACTATAAATGGCATGACATACATATACAAAGTTTGTGTTTTCAATTATATATTATGTGTGTGTGTGTGTGTGAAAAGGGAATGATGATATTTGATGGTAGTGGGAAATAGCATGATGGTGTTACCATAAGAGTTTCTTAACAAATATAAGGACACCCATCGAAATTGGTCCTTTCTTTGGGACAAAGCGTGCCTTGTTTCCCCTTTCCCTTTTTGATATTCCATTGCATCTCTAACTATATATTGTCATTTTTCATTTTCCCACATTAATTTTATATACTGTGCCAACATATTATAATGTGAATTTTGCTATGTATACATAACGACTGAGTGTGTGAGCATTCGATATTCGATCCAGAATTAAATTCACCTGAGATCGACTGATCAGATAAAGACATTATAGTATGCATCTGCATAGAATGCGAAGTAATTACTAACTAGGTGATAACCTGCGCCCTGCGCAGGATGAAAAATCAATAAAAAAATTTAATAAAAATGATTTTGAAATTGTTTAAAATAAAAATAACTTAATGAGTTATATATATATATATATATATATATATATATGAATAACATGTATAGATGTCTATTAAAATAAACTTCTTACTTTTACAGTTTTCTTAAATCATTTATGTTTTTTTATATTGATTTTTGAATAATCTACACATTCTCATTTTCAATGGAGGCTTTTTAAAACATACACATATTTATTAATCATTTGAGTAATTTATATAAATGATAAAAATTCGAATTATAACAGATTTATAAAAGAATCTATATATTTTTTACTATATGGATGTTGTGATTATTATTTTTTTTTTTTCAAAACTAAGCTTAAACAAAAATAAGAGAAGAAATATGGTGTTTACAAAATAATTATTTTGATATATTTGTGGTAAAAAAATAGAAAGAAAGACATATTTTCATAAATTAGATGATGTTTTTTTCATAAAGAAAGAAAATATTTATAATCTTATTTGTTTTAAACATATTAAACTATTTTAATATTTCGAATTTTCGATATAATATTTTTAACTTGTTATCAAGTTTAAATATTTATATTATTTGTTAATTTATATGGTTTTATTAACAAACCATATTAAACCAAACAAATATTTATAAATATCGATGACTATTAAATCAAACTTCTTGGTTTTACAGTTTTTTAATCATTTATGTTCTTTTTATAATGATTTTTGAACCATCTACACATTCTCATTTTCAATGTGGGACTTTTTAAAGCATACTATTTATTAATCATTTGAGTAATTTATATTCATTTTTAAAAAATCGAATTATAACACATGTATTAAAAAATCTATATATTTTTTACTATATGGATGTTGTGATGATTTATTTTTTTACAAACCTAAATTTTAAACAAAAATAAGAGAAGAAATATAGTGTTTAAAAAAATAATTAGTATGATATACTTTTGGTAAGAAATAGAAAGATAGAGAATATCTTCATAAAAATTAATTGTTAAATTATGTATAAATAAATGATATAAGGAAATTGATGTCAAAAAAAAAAAGATATAAGAAAATTAGTCATAAATTATATCTTCATAAATTAAATGTTTAAAGTAATAAATGGTTAAAAGCATATAATATAATTACTCTAATCAAAAAAGGAAATTTGTATTAAAATAATGGAAGAATAATTATGGTGATGACACATCAGCAAAATGACACCACTGTAAATAATTCAAAAAGTAAGTCTACTCTTTAAAAATGTTTCTCAAATAATATATAGGGGATTCTTATATGGGAATAGTCTATTCCGAATAGATAAAGAACAACAGTATGTACTTAATGGTGGGTTAACTGAAACTAAATGGTTGTTTTACTTATAGACAGCAGTGTATTTTGTTTTCCAAATTTTGAAAAAGGACATAATTAATAATTTAAAGTGATGTTCCATAGAAAAAAATGTGGTTCACCCATCTTGGTATTTAATGGAATAAAAATAAAGACAAAATAGTACTAGATCGTTATATGTGAATAAAAATTATTATACTATATATATATATATACTCCTCATCATTATCAATTAGTTTTTCAGTGTTCTAAAAAGTATTATTAGCAGCGCTTAGACGCTATGCGTATATAAATTATGGTGATTATTTTCTAGGCGTTGGTATTAAACATATTAGTATTATTAAGCAGTATTAGCTGGTTTTCGGCAATCCTAATCCGAGTAGTGTAACTCAAATAAAGTAAAAGAAAGAATACAAGAAAACTTGTTGAAAGGAAATTTCTTACGATCTTGCACACACAAATAAAAAAAAGGAGATTTCTTACGATAAACTTTTATAAAAAAGAAAAAAACAAGCGTACAACATAAAATCCCACTTTTGGATTTACTTCGCCACTTTCGGACACCGTTGGAATAAAAACGGAAACTTTTGAAAGGGATAATAAAACAATTAAAGCAGAAAAGAATTAAGGGAAAATCTTGATGCCGTTGACTTTTGTTCTCAACGGCCATGATTGAGCGTGTGATGAGTATAAGAGACCAAATTATGGCTGTCCCTAATAAACCTAAAAAAAAATTTGATAAGATTTTCTCCATTCTAAGAATAGTAGGAAAAAATCGAATTTTAGCCCTTTTCTTTTTAAGAGAAGATTTTCTCCATTTGATTTGTAGTTATGTAGTTATTATGATCACTTTCCGTCAAAATGTATGCATAGAGTAACATCAGAGTTGTGCTAACGTTGACATGAGTTGAAAGGATAAATTTATTTAATTTTTTTTTTTGGTAAAATGAAATGATAAATATTGAATGCTTCAATTCATAAAAACACGTTTGAATGCTTCAATTCATAAAAACACGTTTACAGTAATAAATAGAATGTTATATAGCATATAAATAAATATAAACTAACAAAAAAATAGTAGTTTTCCACAAATTAACTAATTTTATGTTTACTTTACTCTAATGCTTTAACAATTAAAAATTGTTTTATATTCTTTAAGTCACTTAACCTATGCATTGTAGCACGATAATCATGGTTTCTATTGTGTACGCCTATGTTTTATTTGTTCTAATTACCACAAAATTTTTAACGTTCAAGCGGGAAAAAAGTTTAAGTCGATATCAACTATTTTAGTTTAATTAAAGAGGAATTTTAAAAAATATTCTCAAGATGTTATATATTTTGAAAAACTAACTCATGTTTTCTAAAGTTTAAATTTAAAATTTTAAAAATTAAAAATGGCCAAAATATTATAAATAAATCAAAGGCTAGCTATATAAAAAATGAATAAATATACTTTGACGCTATAATAAACTTTTTCTTTTGGGTTCAATTGCGCTATAATAAACTTACATTAAGTTTTAATAATAACTTGAACGGGAAAGAAGGTTTAAGATCGATTTTTTTTATCCTAATTCTTCTCATAATAAAGATTGTGTTAAGTGAAAACATAAATCAAAAGAAAAAACTTATATGAATCCATAAGAATTAAATTTCATCTATTATATAATATTAGCACATAAATTATCCTAAAAATGAGTACCATCTAATCTATGTGTAAAGGCTGAAAAATGTATCTTGTCAAGGGTAGCATGAGGGAGAGGAAAAAGCATAGCTTCTAACTCTTTTTTCATTGTTGTTATCAGTCATGCCGAATGTCTATTTCAATCTTAAGTTTTAAAAAATGTTATAATAGTATTACTTAATACAAAAGTTAGTATTCAAAATTTTGAAAACATAGGCTAGTTTTCAAATTATAAGAAATTTTTTAGGTTATTAAACAAAATCTCCCGTAGTTAAATGAAACTAATAGAAGTGTACCTTTAAAGTTTTCCAAAATATTAGCTTTTATAAGCCAAAGTTTATTCTCCTTTCATTAAAATACGGATTTGAATAACATGTGTACATAAAATATCTAAAAAATAAGTAAAGAAGTGAGTTTTTGTATTATTGAACTAGTGTTCAATCTCTACTTTGCATTGATATAATACACAGGAACCCTTTTAATTAATTTCTGCATAATTTTCGCATATAAAACCCACATTTTTCTTTTGCTAAATCAAGTTATTGCCAATTTTTTTTTTCTTCTATATAAACTTAAAACTAAATTCTGTTTCTTCTTATTTAAATTGATGAGAAATAATAGCTCTCAAACTTAAAGTCTAAGGATAGCCGTATTTTAGGTTGGTACGACAAAATACCACAATTAAACATTTATGTGATATATGGGTTTAAAACTGTTAGGATTGTATATATATTTAATAGAAACATGTATACTATAACTTCTTAAATTATGTAGATTATGTGACTGGTGAAAAAGACACTAGGCTGTTTTAATATAATTTATGAAGAAGTGGATTCGGAACTAATTAAGTCAAGAATATCATACCAAAAATTCAACATTTAAGTGAAACATATCTGAGGGACCTCATTAGCCCATACACCGAGAGGCGTACCATCTTTTGTTTATAGAAATAATTTTAAAGGAGAATTTGTGGTATAACAAAAAAAAAATATGATAAGATAAAGATTATAGCACATTTTTTTGGTCAAATTTTTATTTTTATTTAAACTTAAATTAGGTTTGGTGCATATAAATTTAAGGTCCGTTTAGCCAATTTATCTGCTACATTGTTAAACTAACAATTAATAAAATTAAAAATGATTGCTTCAAAGCTATTATGCAAAGAGAGAATATATGAAACGACATCATAGAGCTAGGAGAAACCAATTCTCTGACTTCAACGCGTTAACCGCCTGATTTGAATTTGATTCTAGGCGAATTCTTATGAATCCACGCATCAAAGCATTCTCAAGGACTGATCGGATCGCAAGCCTTTCGAACGAAAAAGGTTACTTCCAAATTGCAAGCAATCAAGCGATTAGATATAATCGTAAATTTACATCCCAATTCAGCCACCTCTCCCTCTAGCATATGTAGCACATGAAAATAAAAAAATAGATAAGTAACAAAAAATACTATTTTATTTTGAAACTAGTTTTGATCATTTTACACAGAAAATAGAATATATTATTATTTTATTTTATATAGAAGAAAATTAGGTTTTTAGATTATTTAATTTATTTTTAATAAACAATAGTGTTTGTTTTAAAATTAAAATCATGGCGTATGCAAATAAGTACATATGCAATGATTTAAAGTTCAAAATTAAAATATTAATGTATAAATATATAAATGAGTTTAATTAAATATAACTATTCTACATAGAAATAAATATACATGTATAGGATAATTTATTCTTACTTCTATTTATTGAAAAGCTTATGTTTGTTCAAAAAAAAAAAATCAAATTATGGCATGTTTATATTAAAAAAATTTCCACTATATACCAAACTTGAATATTTAAAAAAAAAAAAAATCCAAAGCAAATAAACGAAAGGTGAAGAGAATTGATTTTTTTTTTTAAATAAAGAGAGAAAGAGAAAAAGCTACATAAGCAAGATATTTTTGAATATATTGTAATTTATACAAATTATATATATTAACCAAATTATGTTTTATGGTCACTTGTTGAATTTTCAACTTTTTGTGCTTATTAGATATAATTTCCCTAACTCTAAATCATAATTTTTTTATCCAACAACTTTTTGTGCTTATTAGATACTGTTTGTCAAACGAAGGGAGAAATTAATACTTTTCATAAAAACTTCGTCCTCTGTTAGTTATACTTTATTAGTGAGCACTATAAAACATTAATATATCTCCTTGGTTTGTGTCTCTTTTACTAAAGAAATCATCCAAACTTATGCCCCACAGCCGCATTATTTTTTCCTCGGTGGGGATCACATCCTCCACATCTTTTTATTTTTATTTTTATATAAATATTAATTACTCCTTTTTCAAAAACATTATTTTACTCTTTTTTTCCGACTCGCCAATTTCCATAATTTTGTTTTTCAATTGTTTGTTAATCATTACTCCCACCGTTTCAGAATAAGTGTCATTTTGGGAAAATGTATCTGCAATAAATTGGATGTATCTGGATGTGTTTTGAGTTTAATACATCCAAATAATTGCAGATTCATTTTCCCAAAATGACACTTATTCTGAAACGGAGAGAATATGATATTAAAGTATATTATCATAAATTCGTATCGAGTATTCATTAATCCGAATTAAAGTAAAATCAAATCCCTTTTTATGGAAATTATACCTCGAAGATCCTCTCCTGTATTAAAATTCAGAAGACAACAAATATATCCCATAAAAGCAAGCAAACTTTTCATTAACCGGTAATAGCCGGTGTAATTCTCGTCGCTTCCGGGGCAAAAGCGTGACTGGACACCGGCAGGCAAATCAAAATACGATATAATAATATCTTTATTTTAGTATTATTATTTATTTAATTCCTCAAAACTTCTCTCTCCTCTTTCTCAGACAAAAAGGCTCTTCCACTTCCTATCGAGTTACAGAAAACATTTCAATGTACACACACATTATATACATACATTTATATATATATATAGCTTAATTATGTTATTCTTGTTTATATATATATATATATATGTGGAAGGACAAAGCTTTAAACTCGTTTTTAATTTGCTTGAACAAAAAGCAAAAAACGAGGAATTTCTCTCTGTGTCTCAGTTTCTCTGCAGACATAAGAAAACCATAAACGACATTTCTCCTCTATTTCCCAGCTTTTATCTTTGGAGTTTGGTTTCTGGAGAAGACAAAAGTTTCTGTTCTTTTTAAGAGCTCGAGTCTCGAGATCCTTGAGAAATAATTAAGGGGTATTCTCGAGAAATTTGGACCTGGATTCTCAATTCGGTGATGATGGATTTGGAGGTTAAGCAGATATTGAAGAGTCTCTGTTTCAGCCATGGATGGTCTTATGCTGTCTTTTGGCGCTATGATCCCATTAATCCCATGTAATTTCTCTTACTCATTTTGTTTTCATTTTTCTCCGGAGGGTTTTTATATATGCATGTCTTTTTCTTGGATAATACTTTTTTTTTTTTTGGGGTTCTTTTTCATGTTGTTGATTTATAATACCAAGGACAAAATTTGCGTCTTGCTTTTGGTTCGAATTTGATTTCGTTTATTTTGAAAAGGAATTTGAAGTTTCCATAACTAGAATATTATTAACGATCTTGTTTTCTCTCTCTCTTGGATGGAAAATTATGATTTCAGGTTACTGAGATTTGAAGAAGCACATAATGATGAAGAATCGGCCGCAGTCGTTAATGAAATGATTCTCCAGGCTCATATCTTAGGCCAAGGGTAAGAAGCAATACAATTCAATCGTATATATATATATATATTTATGTGTTGTATGTATCTTCTTCACTAGTCTTTTCTTTTTGATGACTCCCAGAATCGTGGGAGAAGCTGCTTTAACCGGAAACCATCAATGGCTGTTCTCAAACACACTGTTTCAGGTTTGTTCTCCTTCTTTCCTTGATGTTTGATTTTTTTTTTTCTTTTTCTGTGAGCTCTATCTAGGTCCACCAGATAGTGTATATAGAACATTTCACGAAGAAAAGAATTAGGATTTGATATTTATGTTCGTTTGCTTGTATTGCAGTGCCACCATGAGTTTCAGAACCAGTTTCTCTCTGGCTTTAAGGTAAACCTAATTGTCTCAAAGTTTGAAACTTAATTCATATCAGAAGATTCTTATCTGCGGTTTCCATCTTGACTTACAGACTATAGCAATCATTCCAGTAGGATCAAACGGCGTTGTTCAGTTGGGATCTACTCAAAAGGTTTGCATAAACATAACAAAAAATGTTTTGAAATTAAATTTCTTGCTGTGGAAGTCATGGACTAATTAGTGTTTTTGCATCTTTCTATCTTGAGATTGTTGAGAGACCAGAGGTGTTGGGACAAACAACAAGAGCTCTGCAGGAGAAATGTTTGAAAGAACAAGATCAACTCAATACTTTGTTCGAGTCTCTAATACCACTGGGAGACGGTGAGATTGTCCCTGAATCTTTTCAAGGACTCAGCTTTGATGACATCTTCACAGACGATAATCCTCCTTCTTCGGTCAGCCCTGAGGTCATCTCTGATAAAACCTCTGATGCACCTCTAATACCTCCTTCTTCACACCAAGATGAGCTAAGCCATGGTGATGATTTTGGGTTCGACATTCTCAACTCTTACTCTCTGGACGATCTGTACCAGCTGCTCGCTGATTCGCCAGAGCAGAAATGCTCATCAAGAAGTGATCATCAGGAGGATTCCATGGTGATCCAAGGAGATGATGACAAGGAACTTCGCGACATGTTTTTGGGGATCAGTTCTTCTTCATCTGTTAGTCATCAAGGATTTGGTGCAAAGCCTTGGGATTTGCCGCCTAAAGGACTCTTTTCTGAGCTCATAAGCAGCAGCCTTAGCAACAGCACTTGTAGTTCGCTCACCAATGTGCAAGACTATTACTCTGGCCTGAATCAGAGCAAAAGACGGAAACTTGAAACATCATCAGCGCAAAGCTCAAGCTTCTCAGTAACAACTCTTGTTAACCCTGATGAAGACAGATCAAGCGTTGCAGGGAACTGGAAGAAGCCTCATGAAGAAGGTGTGAAGAAGAAAAGAGCAAAGGCAGGAGAAAGCAGGAGACCGAGGCCTAAGGACCGTCAGATGATACAAGACCGTATCAAGGAGCTACGAGGGATGATTCCAAATGGAGCAAAGGTTAATAACATCTTAGTTAATTAATTCCTTAGAGATTAGCATTGAGATCACAGATGATTGAATCCTGTGTGTGTTAATTAATCAACAGTGTAGCATTGATACGCTGCTTGATCTGACGATAAGACACATGGCGTTCATGCAAAGCATAGCCAAGTACGCAGACAAACTCAAACAACCATACGAGCCTAAGGTGAGTGAGAGAAATCCACTCAATGGATCAAATCTGCTTTTTTTTGGTTTTGTTATTTTGAATGAATCACTCCATTGATGATGGCAGCTGGTGAAGGAGAGAGAGAGAACATGGGCGTTGGAAGTGGGGGATGATGAGTCGGTGGTATGTCCGATCGTGGTGGAGGATTTGAAGCCGCAAGGCCAAATGCAGATAGAGATGTTGTGCGAGGAAAGTGGTGAGTTTCTGGAGATTGCAGATGTGGTGAGAGGCTTGGGGTTGAACATACTGAAAGGAGTGATGGAAACAAGAAGGCAGGGAAGAGTGTGGGCACACTTCATCGTCGAGGCAAAGCCACACCTCACTAGGCTTCAACTCTTGTGCTCACTTGTTCACCTCTTCCAACAACAGTCCAACTAAACATGACTTTTATAGTTATTAGTCTCACTTACTTCTCCATAATCTTCTGATTCTTTCCCTTAATTTGATTGGTGGATCAAAAAAAAAAAATCTGTTGATAGTTCCATCACAAAGAGTTTGTATTGTAGTAGAAAGTAGAAACATCATCATCACATCAAAGATTTTGGTTTTACGCATTGAGCGAGTGTAGTATGTGTGTGTGTGTTTGGATATAAGAAAAAGGCCCATAAGACATAACAAAGAAGGCCCATAAGATATAACAAAGAAGGCCCATTTAAAAATGTGACCACTCCAAACTAAAGGGGGAATAACTGAATGCAGAAAAGAGGATTCGAGAAGTAAAAGCTAAATATCTAAATTGTTCTTCTTCTTCTGCCAAACAAAACAATTCTCTCTCTCTTTTGTAGCTTCATCATCATCTGTCAATTCTCTTATGCTTGTAACAATGGTGGATCAATGGAGCTGCTTTATCCAATAAGAGACAAGCTACACCTCACCGTCATCGTCTCGGAGATGGGGATTCCCTTCGCCGCCAAACTCCGTTTCCGGTCGAGGTTTCGATCGGCGATTGACTCCTACTGCTTCGCCCGTGAGGCCTTCTCCGATCCAATCGATCTTCTGTAAACCCCATCATCTCCATTTTCTCCTCCTTCTTCTTCTTCTTCTTCTTCTGCTTCCGGATTTCTAGGGCTACTTTTAGGCGATGGACGAGGCCGATTTCGCCGACAAAGATCCCACTGGTCGCTACATCAGGGTACGCTCCACCTTCTCTTATCTGCTCCACCTGCAATTCCCATGAAATTCTCTCTTTTCGTATTGGGTCGGGAAACAATTCTACACTAGTTCCCTAGGTTTATATATGTAATAGCTACATTGTGATTTGTGAATGAGCTCTCTCTTCCTAATAAAATCTTGAATGTTTTTTTCTTTTCTTCCTTCAGTATGATGACGTTCTGGGGAGAGGCGCCTTCAAAACTGTGTATGTTTATTATCAGGTCCTATGCTTTTAATTCCAACAATGCAATGCTATTGGAATTCTAATGCTTAAGCTTTCTCACCTCTTTAATCAGATACAAGGCATTTGATGAAGTCGAAGGGATTGAAGTTGCTTGGAACCTAATGAGCATCGAAGATGTATTGCATATGCCTGACCAACTTGAAAGGCTATATTCTGAAGTCCATCTGCTCAAATCCCTCAAACATGATAACATCATCAAACTCTTCTACTCTTGGGTTGATGATCAAAACAACACCATCAACATGATCACCGAGCTCTTCACCTCTGGTAGTCTCAGGGTGTAAGTCCTCTCTGCTGTTTCATTCATCTCTTTATCTCCCTCTTCCCAAAGAATGTGTCTTGATTGTTTTTTCTCTTTCATGCGACAAGATATCGTAAGAAGCATCCCAAAGTTGATCCCAAGGCCATCAAGAACTGGGCTAGGCAGATTCTTAAAGGCTTGAACTATCTTCATTCTCAGAACCCACCTGTAATTCACAGGGACATAAAGTGCGACAATATATTTGTCAATGGAAATACCGGAGAGGTCAAAATCGGAGATCTTGGGCTCGCAGCAGTTATGCAGCAACCCACTGCTACAAGTGTGATAGGTAATACTATCAAACTTTGCTTCACTCTTGTTGGATGTAGCCAAAAATCTATTAGAACCGAATATTTTGAGTATGTTCAGGTACCCCTGAATTCATGGCACCCGAGCTTTATGAAGAAGAATACAATGAACTTGTGGACATATATTCGTTTGGCATGTGCATGTTGGAGATGGTAACATGCGAATATCCATATAGCGAATGCAGAAACCAGGCTCAAATATACAAGAAGGTTACCTCGGTAAGTTTGGCGTGATATTTATAAGTCTTACCTTTCTCTTTGACGCGGGGCACCTCTTTAAACTGTTGCATTTTCAGGGTATAAAACCTCAATCTCTCAGCAAAGTCGATGATCCTCAAGTTAAGCAATTCATAGACAAGTGTCTTCTCCCTGCTCCTTCTAGACCAACTGCTCTAGAGCTCCTGAATGACCTGTTCCTTGCAACAGATGGTGCCAAGGACTCCACTCTTGAAGATTCATCAAACACAACATTTAAACCTGTAAAGCCGCCACAGTCCGAACATCTTCCTATGGATGTGGATCATAAGGAGAATACAAGTGTTTCCATCTGCTCCTCTGGAAAAAGCAGCCAAGAATACCCATGGCTCCATACCATTGAAGTCAAGAGGTTTGCTGAAGAAACCGAATTCAGGTTGAGTGGAGAGAGGAAAGATGATGTGACAGTGTCAATGGCTCTGCGTATCGCTGGCTCATCTGGTCCGTCTTATGGCCACTTTTTTATTTCTCTCTTTTACATTTTGGAACGGCTCAATTACAGTATTGGATTTTCCCAACAGGTCATGCAAGAACAGTTGATTTTGACTTCTATCTGAAGTCAGACACGGCAACAGCAGTTACAGGGGAGATGGTCGAAGTGCTTGAGCTGTCAAGCCAAGAGGTTATTTTGATAGCTGAGATGATAGATGACCTGATAATGAAGTTGAAGAAGGCTAAGGGAAGCCCGCCTCATGGAAACAGTTTATATCATGAAGAAGCTGGAGAATCAATGAAGTCAGACATATCAGCAGACTACTACTATCCGGTCTCCTCAAACGAGGCAGAAGAGCCTTTGATGGCCTCGTTTCTGGATTCATGCTCAATGATGCCGAAAGAATACTCTGAGGATCTGAAGACGGAGCTGAATGTGATCGAGTCACAATACAACCACTCGTTTTAACGACTCGTGAGGTTGCGAGAAGAAGCTATAGAGAACGCAAAACGGAAGTGGATGAGTTTGCCAAGTGCGTACAAGCAGCTTTGATTCTTCCATTTAACGTAGCCACAGTTTTGGGATTTGTTTGCTGCTTCTCTCTCTGTTTTGGTTTGTTTCACTGCGTCATTATATGTTTTTTTCGTCCTTCGAAACGAATGAAATGTCTTTTTGATGTTAATAACAACAGATAACCCTTCTGTTATTAAAGTTTTGTTGTAAGTTCAAAATTTTAGAAATACATGGATTCTTTGTATATATTGTTAGATTTGAAAATGAACTAGTTTATGAAACTTAAAAAAATGGAGCCCGGTGAAGGCATTAATAAATAATTAAGATATATATTCCAAAAGAACCCAATCATTTTTGCTTTTTGAAAAAAAAAAAACAAACTAATAAATAAAGTATTCAAAATTTGGCATTTCACATGATAGCACCGACGACAGCGCAGGCCAGCGAAGCAACGATAATGGAGAAAGCCGAAATGAGCGACGACGAAGATTTCTGGGAGAGAGGGATCGAGCCAAAGGCGTTTTGGTAAGAAGGAGCGTCGGCATCGGCGGAAGAAGAGGGAGACAAGGCGTCTGCTTCGGCGGAGAAAGTGCCGACAGAGATGAGGAGCTTCTGGTACTTGAGACAGTGGCCTGGATGTCCACTAGTGAAGTAAAAGGTTCCGTTTTGGGTGAGGTTGAAGAGAGAGTTGCCGTCGTTCATGTACAAGATTGGATCTTTGGTGTTGCAGCTCTTGAAATTGGAGGGCGTCACTTGAATCAGTGAATCTTCGCTTGGTGGGTACAAGAACACTGATTGCACCAACCAACCAATGATTTAGAGATATTTTGAATTGTAAAAAGAGTTGGATTTTGAATGAATAAAATACTTACAGAGGGAATCACCGATCTTGAAAGAGTGAGATTTGGGCCATTTGGAGTAGACTTTTGCATCAATTGGGATACCCCATGAGTCCAAGTCCCCAACTTTGTATAGCGTCGACGACACTTTACCAATCTCTTGTCCTAATAACAATATCATCACCTGCAATAACAACACCATCATGCTGCTCAGCCTCATCATTCCTCCCATCTATCTCTCTTGATTTGTGAGTTTTGTTTCTGAGATCTCCTGAAAAGCTCGCTCATATAAATTGGTGAAGCAAAGTAGTGGGAAATGACGGTTGTACCCCTGAGGATTGAGGCACATGGCCCGAAGTTGGCAGTACATAAGAGGAGGGGTCTAATCATAAATTCGTTTTCTATAATCTAGTGTCTGGGTCTGTCTGCTTCTGTATTGTTGTTTCACATGGCCACCAAAGTCTGTCTTATGGATAACTTGCGCTTCCATAGATTCATATGTTCAAATGTTCGAGTTTATGACCACTTGCTCGCATTGCAATTTCCACACTCAAACAGAGACAATAATGGCCTAATTCAAACTGATTTGGATGATTCTATGTTTCTTGCAATAGGTTTTCTTGTAACAACACACTTTTCCGCACTTATTTTTTTTTTTCTTGTAAAAACTTAAACCAGAAACTGTCCTCGGATTGTTTGGCCAAAGAGTCAGCCAACAAATTGGCCACTTTTCCGCACTTCTAAAGATTGTTTTTCGAGGCACAAAAAATATTGAAGAAAAAAATAATGGCCAAAGCCCAAATAAGCTGATTGATGTGCACAGGTTTGAGTGTTCGCTACATCTGGTGAAAGCACAAAATCCAAATATAAATAACAAAGATATTATGGGTTTAGGGTTTGAGTGGAAAGGCTTCTTTATGACTTAGGCATCAAACGTATTAAGAGAAGTAGAAAATCATCAAGAGAAGAAGCCGTCTGAGCAACAGCGTTTACTCTTTTTTTTTATGTCATCGGTGATGGAATATCGGTTATTATGGGTTTAGAGGGTCAGCTTCAGAGGTCATCTCCTTTGTTGCTGACCACTCTTGTGATCCTGCAATGGTAACAAGATACATTAGAAACACCAGTCGGTCCTCAAGATGATCAGATCAAAGGCGCTGTTTGATGTAGCGACAGGTTTAAACATGTACTGCTACGTTCCTTGCTAGATATGAACATCAACGGATTCAATGTATGATGGGAATGCATGCAAATATGATTAATGAATCTGCAAGCTTTCGTTATATTAAAGGCAATGTTCATCCGTCAGAAATTCACGCACAGGAATACAGTGAATATGAATAGCCGCTTTTGTTACATTTCATGAAACCCAGAGAGAGGTTCCTCTCACGAGTTTGATGGGAGCATATATATTATTTCCATAATAGAATATTCCTAAGTTCACTAGTTACTTCCCTCCCTTTAAACCGTTTCCTAAGTAATGTCAGAAGACTTACTTGACTTGTGGACCTCGGCTACATTCATCAATCTCCTCTGCAATATAGAGGCCACAAAAAGGAATACAGAGCACATCCCAAACATCACGGTCATTGGAAACGCATCAACCTTTAGCATAAAAAGAACAGAAAAGCTCGTTAAGTTTGCATTTAAATGAAGAATCTATATGATGGATATTGAATAGATAACTTTTAGATTGTACTGCAAGTATCTAAGGGATAGCACTTAGATACTACTCCTTGAATCCATATGATGGATATTGAATAAATAACTTTTAGATTGCACAGTAACTACTATCCAAGGGATAGATAACTCGTTCTACATAATTATAAACGAAATGAACTCTAGATACGCTAAGGCCGAGCAGAAGATCCACACAATGAGAACTGGAAAACTCACATTGTACAATACAAGGCAGACAAAGATGTTGAGTGGGATGCGGAAAAAATTCATGATGGTGCTTCTGGCTTCCTCTGGAATGTATTGGGATCTCATCTTCATTATAGATGGCCAGAAGATTCCTACACACGCTTCAAATGTGCAGAAACCCATTAGCTGAATGCATCCAGAGAATGATATGCTTCCACCTTTTACACCAGAGGGCGCCACCAAGAACTGTTCCAATTGGAAATTGGGAAGTTATTGTATTTGCAAATACTCCTTGACTATGGAAAGTAAATAATGAGAGAGATCAAGATAGAGAGCATACGCTTGTTACAACAGGAAGCATTAGAGCGGCAGAAGATATCACAAATACGATCTGCATATAGCTCTCTACTTTTGGAGACGAGTGTGCCAACAAACGAGATGCAATGGAGCTACCAAGCATTGAAGCCAGCATGAATGTTGCAAATATGAAACCATGTGGAATGTCCTCATCATTGGGGCTTAAAGCAGGGGTCCAGAGAAATACAAAGGTGTACATGGACCCTTCAAACAGAGACTGTATAGCACCGAGCAATGCAATCTTCTCATCTGATTCAATTAAAAAAAAAAATGGTTAGTGGAGCAAACCCATATATGTCTAAAACTAGACAAGGTAAGAGGTTCACCAGAAGCAATGGCAGACGCAGCGTTCTTGAACTGGGTAAGAAGGTCTTTGTTTTCTGATGAATCTCCATAGTTTTCGGACCATGATGATATAATAACGGCCATACCAATAGCAAGAAAGCAAGCAGCAGCATCGAATGGAGCAACAGGGCCCAGGGACAGAGAATCCACAAGGAAATTGCCAAAGAGTCCAGCTATGATGGCCACTAATCCATTCCCAAGGAAGATTGCCTTGGAGAATGTGACTGATAGCCATTGCTGCTCGAAACCTCTCTGCACACAGGAAATAGAAGCACAAGTTGAAGAGGAAAAGACATTTGAAGTGATAGGAAATGGGGAGTTAAAGTCTGACAAACCTTGTTGTGCTCAGCAACTAGCCAAGACTCGAAGGCAGAAAAGAGAAGAGAAGTTGCGATACCACCCAGAACACGACCCACCATCAAAACTTTGTACTGGGGAGAATGTTTGGTGATACAGCTGAGAATATAGGTAATGCAGTAGGTGATAGAAGCTCTCTTCCGACCCCTAAGTTACAGGAAAATAACCCAAAGAGTAAACACGAAAGAAAGCAAACCACTAACATTAGAAGAAAGTATTAAGGATGGATTTGCTCACTGTTTGTCGGCAAGAGATCCCACAATCGTCCCAAACAACATTGAAGATCCAAAACCAGCAATAAAGAGCTGACCGATCTCTCCCTTTCCGAAGCCATAAGTACTATAGAGATAGTACACGTACGGACCCTGCAACCAATCCCCAGCTAAAGCCGCCGAGAGAGAGACATTGTTTGTTTAATCAATGGGAATCAAACACAGAACAAGAAGAGACAGTACGAACAACATTTTTCGATCAAATCACCGATCTAGTTCCACCGACACTAACGATCAGAGCGAGACAAATCAAATCGGCAGCGATCGGAAACGGGAGAAAGTAGATTCGAAGAAAGAGAAGAGGTGTGAGATCTACGAACGAACCCATCATGAGAGAGTAAACGAGGAGATAGTTGTTCTTGAAGGAGTTGAAGGCGGAGGAGGTGTTAATGCGGTCTTTGTTGGATTTGCTGAGCTCCAAGCCGGCGACGATCGCAGCGAGGCCACCGAACACCACGAAGTAGAAGATCTCCATTGTTTCACCGATAGATCTCGATTCGAAGATGAGTTTGTGATTTGATTTGTGAAGTGTGGAGCTAGTGAGATTTAAAACCCGAGTGTGCCTCTCTGCCTCTGAATTTCATTTATTCATTTTATTAATTTGCTAACCTTTTAAGCAAAAATAGTTAGAGAATGAAATGTTCATAATTTTTTTCTTCCCATTTTTTTATTTATTTAATTTTTTGGTCAATTTGGTTAATAAACAAAACAATTTTTTTTTTTACAAAGTAACCAAAATGTTAGAGATAAAAAGATATAAAGAGATTAAATTGTTTAGTTTATAGGTTTTGGTGATGGAGTAGGCGGATCATCTCGTATGTTAATTAGGCGTGGGTTGCGGATCGGATCTGTCCCGCCCCGCCCGACCCATCCCACAACGGGTTTTAAGTTTTATTTACCCGTATACTGTCCCGCAAAAAAATTAAACAAAATTTTTTGACCCGCACCCGCCCCGCTTAAATTTAAGAATACCCGCATATAACCTGTAAATATTTAAATAAAAATAAAAATACATTTTGTATAATTTTAACAAAAAAATCATAATAAAAAATCCAAAAATATAAATATACAACTAAACAACTTATTTAAATTTTTTAAAAAAATTATTAGCGAATTTATACATATACTACATAATAATTTAAAAGTTTAATAATTTTGTCAATAAAGTTTTTAATAATTAACATTTAAAAATATATATATACTAGAATAGGATCCGCATATATGCGGGGTTTTTAATAAAATATTTTAAACCCTTAAAAATAAATTAAAAACAAAATCGAATAATATGTAAAATTTTTTTTTTTACTTTTATTAATATTTCCACATATATATGTTTTACTACTCTTATATGAATTATATTTATTTCTAATGCTTTATATATATATATATTTATTTATTTATTCTAAAATGTACATTATTAATATTTACTTAATATATATATATATATATATATATATTCTAAAATAATTTAGTTATTGATTAACTTGTCACGTGTCACTTTTGACGAATTAATCATCCTACTTTTATTATAATTAGATTTATCATAATTAAAATCTAGATTAGGATCCGCGTATTATAATAATAAAATTTAAAACTCGTTAAAATATTAATTTAGGAAAATAGAAAGAAAAATGTGATCATTACTAAAAAAATATATGAAAAACATAAAATCTAAACCTAAAAGTTATTTATTTATTTTAATTCTCATTTATTTTCAATTAAAATATTCAAAACATAGAATCTTTTGCGGATTCTAAGCAACATTAACAATACTTGTCATATAGTTCACACACTTTATCAACTATCGTTTTTTGTTACGCTATGCTAAAAATTTGGGTATTTAATTTGAGTCATTCGAATATGTTAACGATCTTTCTATTAACTCTCTTCAAGTAAATAAAATATCTCATTCTCTTCACATTCATCTCTCTTATATGATCTCTCTCCTTTCTAAAGATGTTATACTTCTTAAGACTCGTATCAAAAGCATCTCTACATGATTCTTGATATCATCATCCTCATTGATCTCAACGTCGTCTAATGTCATATCTAATTTTTTTTTAAATTAAAATATATCCTAGTTAATCTAATTTACTTTTTGTTTTTGTTTTTATTTTTCTTTTGTAATAGATCCTTTCGTTTTTATTTTCTTTTTCTTAAATTGAAATATATTCTAGTTAATTTTATTTTACTTTTGTAATCTAAATCAATAAATTTGACATTTATTTTTTGCAAATTCTTTTTTTCTTTAAAAAATTATTATTTTACCGAAACACGTATTCGAATCAATACAATGATTTAGTTCACACAATATGATATAATATATTAAGATACTTCGTCTAATGTCATTTCTTAGCAGCTCAAATTTTTCTTTTTTAATTGAAATATATCCTAGTTAATCAAAGTTACTTTTGGTTTAAATTTTTTTTTTGTTTCTTTCGTATATGATCTCTCTGCTCTCTAGAGAATTTATGCTTCTCAAGACTCGCATCAAAAGCTTCTCTACATGATTCTTGCTATCATCCTTCTCATTGAGCTCATCATCGTCTAATGTCATATCTTTAACATCTCGAATTTCTATTTTTAATTGAAATAAATCATCGTTAATCTATTTTTTATATTTTTTTTCTTAAATTAAAATAAATCTTTATATTTTATATTCGTTTTCTTAAATTGTAATATATCCTAGTTGCTTTTATTTTAATTATGTAATGTAAATCGATAAATTTGACGTTTTTATTTTTTAAACCCTCACTAAACAACCGATTAAATCTTTTCTAACAATTAAAAACTTAAATGAAGAACATAAAAGAAACTTATTATTTACCTTTAAGATTTTTGATAAAATAACCTTATTATTTACGTTTTTAATTTTCCTTTTAGTATTAGTAATTGATCATACAATTTCTTTAATTTAAATGAAAAACATAAAAGAAACTTTTTTTTTTCTTAAATTTTCCTTTTAGTATTATTTTTCTTTTGGTATTAGCAATTGAAAAAGAAACTTATTTTACTAATTTTTTGATTTTCGTTTTATTATTAGTAATTGATCATACAATTTCCTTAATTTTAATAAAAAACATTAAAATCTTATTTTTTTTTTCTTAATTTTCTTATTTACCTTTTCGATTATTTTTTATTAGTAATTGAAAAAGTTACGTATTTTCCCTTTTATTTTTAAATCTAATTTTTAGATTTTAACACGTGTTAAAATCTAATCGACTAACTTGACATATGTCACGATCATGTTAAAAAATAACATTGATGCATCCTACTTTATATAATAAGATTATATAAAATTTTGACGAATTAATTATCCTACTTTTATCATAACTAAAATCTAGATTAGGATCCGCGTATACGTAAATATATTATAATAAAATGTAAAAGTCGGTAAAATATTTTCTTAAGAAAATAGAAAATAAAATCTGATCACTACTGAAAGAAATATACGAAAAACACAAAATTGAAACTTAAAAGTTATTTATTTATTTTTAATTAAAATATTCAAAACACATAATTTGTTGTGTGGGTCCTAAACAACATTAACCCTACTTCTCATATAGTTCACACACTTTATCAACTATCTTTTTCTTCTCGCTGCGTTGTAAACTTGGATATGCAATTCGAGTCCTTTGAAAATGTTAACAATTTCCCCGTTAATTTTTTTAAGCAAATAAAATCTCTCTTTTTATTCACATTCATCTCCCTTATATGATCTCTCTGCTCTCTAGAAAATTTTGCTTCTTAGACTCGCATCAAAAGGCTCTCGACATGATTCTTGACACCTTCCTCCTTATTGAGCCCACCTTCATTTAATGACATATCATTAGCATTTAAAATTTCTTCTTATTATTTAAATTTTTTTTTCCTTTTAATATTAATAATTGTTCATACAATTTACTTAATTTAAATGAAAACATCAAAAAACCTATTTTCCTTTTTCTTAATTTTTTTATTTTTCTTTGGTATTAGTAATTGAAAAGAAACTTATTTTCTTTTTCTTATTTTAAAACTAATTTTTTTGGAAATAAAACATGTGTAAAACTTATTTTACAAAAATATATTTTATAATATATTTTATAAATTTTATTAAAAATATATTTGAATATTTTTAAGAAATTTAAAATATAGTCAAAAATATCTTTTAGACTAATACAAAACTTATTTAAATAAGGAGGATGATATTTTAAAACTTATTTTCTTTTTCTCTAGATAGCACAAATATATCATCGAAATATATTTTTACGATATATCATTAATATATGGTAAAAATAAAATATCTTGGTTACTTTTATTTCTTTTTCTTAATTGATATATGTCTTTTTTATCTTTCCTTTTATTTAATTTATTTTTCTTTTAAAGATAATAGTATTTTCCTTTTTCTTTTAGGATTCATATATATATTTTTTTTTAAAATAATAATATTTTCCTTTTTCTTTTATGATTAATATATTTTTTTCTTTAAAATAAGATTTGAATCAAAACACGTGTCAAAATCTTATCGATTAACTTGTCACGTGTCGCGATCAGGTGAATTAGCAACTTTGACGCATCCTACTTTATATAATTTGAATGACACGAATTGCATACCCAAGCTTTTAACGCAACAGAACAGAAAAAAATAGTTGATAAAGTTTGTGAACTACAAAAGAAGTAGGGTTAAATTTTATAATATATTTTATAAATTTTATTAAAAATATAAATGAATATTTTTATGAAATTTAAAATATAGTCAAAAATATCTTTTAGACTAATACAAAACTTATTTAAATAAGGAGGATGATATTTTAAAACTTATTTTCCTTTTCTCTAGAGAGCAAAAATATATCATCGAAATATATTTTTACGATATATCATTAATATATGGTAAAAATAAAATATCTTGGTTACTTTTATTTCTTTTTCTTAATTGATATATGTCTTTTTTTATCTTTCCTTTTATTTTTTTTATTTTATTTTTAAAGATAATAGTATTTTCCTTTTTCTTTTAGGATTAATATATTTTTCTTTTTTTAAAAATAATAATATTTTCCTTTTTCTTTTATGATTAATATATTTTTTCTTTAAAATAATATTTTAATCAAAACACGTGTCAAAATCTTATCGATTAACTTGCCACGTGTCGCGATCAGGTGAATTAGCATTTTTGACGCATCCTACTTTATATAATAAAATATATATATATATATATATATATATATATAAATTGGAACACCCGCATCCGCTCCGCATTTTAAAAGTACTAGCATCGCAAAATCCCCTTTTTAATAAACAAATTTTTTTGGCCATCATCCGCCCCGCGGCGGGTCTAACGGAGCGGAACCTGCGGGTAGTGAACCAAATTCCCAGGCCTAATGTTAATGCTTTGTTTACCTAACACCACAAAGTAGAAGATCTTCTTTGTTTCACCGATAGATCTCGAGTGTGCCTCTCTGCCTCTGAATTTCATTTATTGATTTTATTAATTTGCTAACCTTTAAACAAAAATAGTTAGAGAAATGTTCATAATTTTTTGCTTCCCAATCATTCTTTAATATTTTTTTTGTTTTTTTGTTTTTTTTTAACAAATATCTTAAAAAATAAAAGATAGTGAAACTTACAAGAAAAAAACGGTGAGAAAAAAACTAAACACTCGTTATTCTGGACATAAAAAACTAAGATATATGTGTTATTTTGAGCTCTTATTTTTATCCTCTCTAGTATAAAGATGATATGCCCGAGCATGGTTTTCCTCTCTTCACACACGGGATAGTGTTACGTCTCCATGGTTAAACGCATGTAACTCGAATTTTCAAATAACATAGTTTCCTCTGTCGCGATGGATGAGGTTGATCATCTCCTCGGGCCCTCGGCTAATCATTTGTCTATCAGAAGAGTTTACACAGATTCGCCGAAAATCATCCCGCAGAGCTTTGACTTTGAGTCAGGCCACTTCACTCATGGCCGGCCCATCCGATATAGCCAATTCTCACCAATTTGTTGATGATACACCCGAAGTGTGCATGGTCGGAGTCAAGATTATACTCAACAATCATTATAGCAAATACTTATAGAAAATGATTGTTGAGTATAATCTTTTTTTTCAGTTACAAAAAAAGATTATACTCAACAATCATTTTCTATAAGTATTTGCTATAATTATGTTCTATTGTGTTTTCATTATTACAAAACACATAAATCAATTGCAATTAAGGTTGGTTTTTCAATAAAATTTTCAAAAAAAAAATGTGTCCAGAGGTAAAGTTAATTAATGGACTTTAAACACATATACAAGGGATAATTCTACCAAGTAGTTTCCTTCATCGCGAACAAGTAGTCGAATCATCTTGTAGTCGGACTCTTTGTTGACCTGTACCAATTTCGTGTATTTGTCAGAAATCATACCGCACATGTGTTTCGACACTCCAAACTTGAATCGAGCCACTTCACTCTTGAAAAGCATAAAGTCAAAAAAAAATATCAAAACATATTTTATTTTCAGAAAATCTAAAACAGTTTTAATGGACAATCAACAAAAAAACCTAGAAAAGTATGGTAATCTTACTTTGATGGAAATCGATTGACAAAATCTCCTCCCATTAACATTCATCATCTAAAAAATGATAAAAATGACATAGTGGATTAAAAAACAAATTAAAAGCATAAAGTATCAAAAATATCAAAACATATTTTATTTTTAGAAAATTCAGGAAAGTATCAATGGTAGACCAATATTCAAAGATAAAACTCAGAAAAGTATGGTACTCTTATTATACCTTGGTGAAAATCGGGTAACGTAGTTTCATTTTATGAGAAGAAAATTCAAAAAATATAATACACAATATATAACCATAAATGAATATAGCCATAAATGAATATTATATATCTGAGGAGTATGTTCTTCTTATAGGACGAGCCAGGAAAAGAGAAAACCGGCAACATGAGGGTCCACAACCACCAGACGGCTGCCTAATAGTAACAGCAACCGCAACGATGGGTTTTTAGTGGGTATCTCACAAATAAAATAAAGAAACACAAAAAAAAGAAAAAGAGAGAAGCCGTCCTCAAACGAGAAGCAGTTCTCAAGTTTTGAGATACGATCTTCTTATAGCTGTCATTTTATATTTGTGAGATACTCTTTAAAATCTGATAGCTTTAAAATTTGAGTACAACCACCTTTGCATGATGAAGCGACTCCACGTACCACATCTCTTTGACAGACCAAAGCATCTCGGTGCTTAAAACACCACTGCATGACTTTCTGGTTGGCACTGAAAATCCAAATCAACCAACAAATCACTAAGAGGACGAGCCTTATATAACTTTGCAAAATGCAATGATAATTATGATGACATCGATCTGAAAAAGAATAAAAGACAAAACACAAATAAAGATAGAAAAAAATTGAAAACACCAAATCAAGCAGTACATATTTAACCATGTAACCATATATATATAGGGGGAATATCATATCTTAGGACTAAGGTAATTTGATGGTGCTTGTTCATTGGATGCATCAGTGAAAGAATGCCTCTAGATCTTAGTACATTAGCCAACGCCATCATCTGAATCTGAAGAAAAAGACATCTGAAAAAGGTAATGTTAGACATTGATATATTATCTCACGTGTGCTGCTAGTGTTCGTTTGAAACTTTGAACGAATCCCTAATTGCTCCTTTGATGTTTGTTGGGTTTAGTCTATAAACAAAAACGAGTAGGGTTAGTTTATAATGGGCTGCTTGTTATCTAGCAGAAAATTTTTCAACAAAAATATTATGTTAGCCTCCTTTACGTGTGAAAAACTTACTCTATGTACAGTTTTATCTTGTGTGGAATATGGCAACCAATTAGGATTTCATCCCAAGGATTTCTAAATCTAACATTTTTCAATTGTTTTTTTTTTTGTTGGAAAAGAAAAAAAGGTAAAGGGGATAATTTAAAATATGGAAGTGAGTAAGTAGGAAAACAAGAAGACCAAAAAAAAAGAGAGTATAAATGAGGATGAGGTGTAACGCCTATCTAATCTTAACTATCAGAGTTTGAATGTTCTACGGTCAATCAACGCATGTCAATTTCGCTTTATCTAGACACACTTTCGTATTTTCCTTAAGTATCTAGACACACTTTTGTATCTAGACACACTTTTGTGTCTTGTTACCCGATTCTCTTCTGCCAACAAAAAAAAAAGATAACTTGCCAGGACTCTCGTCGTCGATCAATTACTACATTCTAAAAAGTTGGATATTATGAAATAGTTGGTCACAAACGTTTTTTGTGTTAAAAGTTGGTCACAACGTTCGTGACTATAAAAACCTTCTAAATTTGTTTATATTCAATAGACTAAGATGCCGTTGTCACTTGGTCTATCATTAGGAAGATAAGGATAATAGCCAACGTAATCAGATAGAGATCACAGCAATTCATAAAATATATACGGAATAAAAACACAAATGACTCACAAAATTAACACAATACTATCATAATACGTGTATTGTTAATCCCAAAAAGCAACAGCAATGGCAAAAAAAAGATGTATTATTGCTTTGGACGGTGCGTGTCCCTTGTTTGACAAAAGTCTCATCGACTCATAATTTAAGTGCTCGGCGTCAATTGCCCGGTACACCATCTTCAATTTACTTATTTCTTAAGTCTTCAAATCTAAAAAACGTGCGTGATCATATTATTTTTAATCCAGTATCACCCATTCCATTAATTTCCAATTGCACCCCCAACAATTAATTTGACTTATACTATTGTGTTTTCTAGTCCACACTAAACATGGAAAACTATTACCTAGCTAACCTAAACACTTCCAAAGAGTTATAGACGGGGAACACGTGAATGCCTCCAACTTTTTCTAAGTAATAATACAATTCGTCGTTTTATCGTCTTGTTATTTCTCCAGAGCCTTAATTGTTATATTCTGTTCAATTTGTAAACAACGTCTTTAATTTGATGTGATATACGATAATAAACAGAGAATAATAAATAAATAAAAATTAAGTGTGTTAGTTCGACTAGAAAAACACATTAGGTAAAGTTTAGAGGTCACATGACCTAGTGACACTTGGAAGATATAACGGGTTTCGAAAAAAAAATCCTGTTTAAGCGGATTCCCGAACCTTTTATTTCTCTATATATAACCCTCTCCTCCTTACGTTTCGCTAACACCAAGATTATTTGTATTTCACGTTTCCAAAAAAAATCCCTTTTTATAAAGTTTTTTACTATGGCCCACATCCTCAAGACACAACAAGCCATCGCACTCTCCGGAAAGAAACGAAACGACCGCGATGACGACGACGGAGAAGCCGTGGTTGCTAAAAAATCATCATTGGCGGCGTTTGAAGCGGACCCTGCGGCGGCTCTGGCCAGCATCCGACACGAGTTCGGGGAGCACGGCGGAGTGAACATGTCGATCGAGGCCTCCGCCACCTTCACGGTTATGGAACCGGAGACCATGAAGCGGATGTTCGCCGGAGAACTGGGACCGGACAACGACTTCTTTGTATACAGCCGACACTTCAACCCCACCGTACTCAACCTCGCCCGCCAGATGGCTGCTCTCGAAGGCACCCAAGCCGCCTACTGTACCTCAAGCGGTAATTATATTATAAAATAAGAATATATCATGGAATCTTTTTTTGTGTGTTTGATACGGAATCTTTGGTAGGGCTTCAACCTTTTTTCTTCTTCTTGTGAATTTGAATATCATTAAGAAATGAAAGTGTCTGTAAAAACTTACAAAACTAGCATAACTATATATCCTTTGCAAAAAAAAAAAAGAAAGAAAGAAGATAAAAACAAGGAAGGGTCTAGATAATCAAAAGCTGAGGAAACTAAGATTAGTCACTTTGTAACGTAAGAAAGAAAAAGAAAAGGCAAATATCATATATTAATATATATTTATTGAGACGGACGTCAGGTATGTCGGCGATATCGTCGGTGCTGCTGCAACTGTGCAGCAGTGGGGGACACGTGGTGGCGTCGAAGACACTCTACGGAGGAACACACGCTCTGCTCTCTCATTTCTTGCCACGGACCTGTAACATAATCACGTCCTTCGTCGACATAACAGACCATGGCGCGGTGGCAGACGCGATCGTTGAGGGTAAGACACAGGTCCTCTACTTTGAGTCGATGGCGAACCCAACGCTGACTGTGGCCGACATACCTGAGCTGAGCCGTATGGCACACGAGAAGGGCGTGACAGTGGTGGTGGACAACACCTTCGCCCCCATGGCCTGTCTCTTATACACATCACGAGAAGGGCGTGACAGTGGTGGTGGACAACACCTTCGCCCCCATGGTGCTGTCTCCGGCCAAGCTTGGAGCCGATGTGGTGGTTCACAGTATCTCAAAGTTCATCAGTGGTGGGGCCGACATCATCGCAGGTAACGTGACTTAGTTTTGTCGCCAGGTACGTACCAAGTTTCTCTTTCACGTGAGGGAGCAAATAACCGTACACGTGTCTGTCTTTGTCTTTGTCGTGATATAATAAATAAGCAGGGGCCGTGTGTGGGAGCGAGAAGCTGGTGAAAGGGATGATGGATCTGCGTGGCGGGTCTCTGATGCTTCTGGGTCCCACCATGAACGCCAAGGTGGCCTTTGAGCTATCCGAGCGAATCCCTCACTTGGGCCTGCGCATGAGAGAGCACAGCCGCAGGGCCCAAGTGTATGCGGGGAGAATGAGGGAGCTGGGGATTAAAGTGATATACCCGGGCCTAGAGGACCACCCGCAGCATAAGCTAGCCAGAGGGATGGTGAACGCAGAGTACGGATACGGAGGGTTGTTGTCAATAGACATGGAGACGGAGGAGAGAGCCAACAAGCTCATGACCTATCTTCAGAACGCTACTCAGTTCGGCCTCATGGCCGTCAGTTTGGGTTACTACGAGACCCTAATGTCCTGCTCCGGTAGCAGCACCAGCAGCGAGCTCGACCCTTCCCAGAAGGCAGCCGCAGGCATCTCTCCTGGCCTTGTACGTATGTCGGTCGGGTATGTGGGTACGTTGGAGCAGAAGTGGACACAGTTTGTCAAGGCATTCCTCAGAATGTAATCTCTAATGTGGCCAACCTTGTGTCTCTAATTTGTTATCTCACAATGTTCTGTGCGTTAAGATCTTTTTGGTATATGTATTTCTTTCCAGAATCTTGTTGCTTATCTTTTCTTTTCTTTTTTAACTTTTTCCCTTATAATTATATATCCCAAAAAAAAACTTGTATTTTTTTTTCTTTGGTTAGAAAATTCAACTTGAAAATCGGTGATGCCTCTGCATTCATTACATTTACACTCAAAGAAGATTGGACGCCCATTGCAAACCGCTTTATTTAGCCACTAAACTATCCATTCTACTTTTTCCCTTTAAATTCAAAATAATAATGAAAGATCAGGAACAAAAAAGAAAACAAGTTCTGTTTTTTTGTTTTCCTGAATATACAGGAAGAAGCTAGTGATCGAAATATGCAGAAGTAAATGGGTATAAGGGTATAAGATGATGATTTGAATAATAGTGGTTGGAGCTTGGTATTTATATATGTATATATACGGAAACGAAGAAAGGTTAATTTAATTTGAATGAGGTTGAGGAGTAGTAGTGGATTTGCGCCAAATGAGCTCAAGCTCACGGGCGAACTCCTTCTGCCTCCCAACAACAATGGTGATGTGGTCTTTGTCGGGGACGACGTGGATCCTGGCACGTGGCACTTTCCTCTTGACGACATAACTGCACTCCACGGGGATGAGCTCGTCCCGGCCGCCGTGGAAGACGGTGACCTCACAGTCCACGTTGTCACGTACATGGTCCAGATAGGCCTCCACTTTGCTCCCGGACCCGAAAATAATGTTGTGTAATGTGTGCCACGACGCGTTGTGTGTGTGACACAAAAACCCTTCTATCAAATACGTCCGCATCCTGTATATTCCATCCAAATTATATACCATTTTCATTGTTTCTATCTACTATTAGTAGAAGTGAAATTGTGCAATAATATATGAGCATTTAATTTATGTAACTATATCATCCTCACGATCTCAAATGTCAAACTCAGGATGAAGACGAGATCATTCAAAGATGTCCGGCTACATTAATTGCACGTAGAAGAATGAATAGGTAGGTAGGTACCTGTTTCTGGTGAGTAGCTTGGTGAGAAATTCCAACAAGTGGTGGTTCTTGCAAAGCACGAGACTGACGGTGCGGCTAACGTGCTCGTACCAGCTAGCCACTGAGGCTCCAAAGGCCATCGGAGGCCACACTTCCTTGGGAGCCAATCTTCTCATCACATATTGCGTCCCTTGCACTCCCTTTGGCACCGAATAATATGGCTGCATTTTCACATATACCAATTACCATACTGACCAGTAATTAAGGATTTGATTATTCAGTAAGGAATTTATATAGTTGAGTCATGACTAACAGGAGCCAGTAGAGTGAGTGACTTGATGGCTCCTGGGTGTTTAACCGCGAGGGCAAGAGCCAAAATGCAGCCTAAGGAGTGAGCCACTAGGTGGAATGTCTTGAGTCTGAACTGAGAGATCACTGATCTCTCTATCATCTCTAAATGCTCTTTCAGTGTATACAGCGAATCATTCGGCTTTGGACTTTTCCCGTACCCCAACAGATCCACTGCTAGAAACCTGTAATTCGATTTGGCTGACTCTGAGAAGTTTGGGAACAGAGTCTCCGTCCAAAACGTGGATGATGATAAGAAACCATGTATGAACACTACATTCTCTTGTGCCTTGTTGTCTGCACATTCAAAATTATTATCACTATACAAATAAGTTTTTTGGAAAATTTAGCTTAATAGTCTATTTCCTTAGAATTAATGGACCCTTTGTATCTTTGAAGGCAATTTATAAAAAATGATGTTTAATCCTAATTAAACGCGACTTTCCATTTGTTTCAGTTAAGGATTTCTTATTTAATGTGAAACCTTAACCCATGATACAATTAAGTAATTAAAGGTGGTTATTTGATTTGATCCTAAGGTAGCATTCTTTTGTAACTTCTTTTCTTCTTTCTCATGAGAATTTAATACAGCTCTTAGATGAGAAAGAATGCATGCTGCACGAGACACAAGAGAGAGTGAGGAGCCAAAAGGGGAAGGGTGTTTAAATTTTAAAACAGGACCAGGAAACAGGGGATTGAGATTATGCACCCAATCATAATATATTGTTACAATATGTAAAATGCAGAGAAATAAAAGCTGAATGTATATAAAAGTACCTTTGGGTTGTTGGACATTGACAAAGAGAGAATAGTTGGAAGAGGAAAGCCAAGAAGTGCAGAAACTGCAATGGCAATCAGACCATCTTGGTGTTCTTTGCAACTTCTCGACCACCGTGGAATTTACAGTCAGTAATGTCTTTTTAGTCGATGAGGATCTCTTCTTGGACTCATCACAGCATTCCACAGCATTCTTCTTGAAGCACTTCACCAGCTTAGTGAGCCTTTTGAGGACTGAAGGGCGTGAGTAGAGTGTGTCGGAGATCTCATCCAAATGGATCTTTGTCCTTGTGAGCGAGACCACCTTCGAGTACTCTCCTGATCTTTCAGACACTATCATCTTCCCGCCTCTGCTCCCTCCGGCCGCCGCGGGTTTGGCCTCGGGCGGCGGACAACAGTAGCACGGTTTCCACTCCGACTCGAAGAAGAAATCAAGCGTCTTGTAGGTGAAGCAAAGCAAGAAATCCACAATGTCAAGGATGAAGAAGACGAAGAAGCCCACGGTGCGGTTGAGCCACCGTGAAAATCCCATGCTGTGGAGTCTGAGTCTTGTGGAGGAGGGCATGTATGTATGTAAATTGTATGATGGTGATGTATGTAAGTGAGAAAGAGAGAAAAAAAAATATAGTAGTATAATACTTAAGTTAATGAAGCAAGAGAGAGAGAACAGGTGGCAGATAGATGAAATTTCTGTCTCTTATACACATCTAGATGTGTATAAGAGACAAAAATATAGTAGTATAATACTTAAGTTAATGAAGCAAGAGAGAGAGAACAGGTGGCAGATAGATGAAATTTATTGATCGCATTTAACATACATTGTTGGCCAAAATGATGAAATTGGGTGGCCGTTGAATCTTCTTCGCAGCCCTCTTTGCTTTCGTAATTTCTCAGCACTCGACCACGCATATCCAGCTAACACATCCCGTAATTTCTTTTCTTATTTTATTTGAAAACATCAAATACTTGGCAACATGTGGTGTCTATTGGTGGTCCGGTGACAGAGCCGTGCCTTATGTATATGTAAATAAAGCAATGGTCCAAAGCCACATAAAAGTGAACAAAATTATTTTGCCACATTTTTTTCCAAAATTAGGCTTATGTGTATATTGTAATATCTATTTTTAGATTTTTTTTTGTTTGAGAAGTCCATAATATTAAACATTCTATATATTGTCACAGGAGAAGTTAAATAATTTGGCTATCATATCTATAGAGAAAGAATTGGTTAAAAACTTGAATATATAAATTTGATGAATGATTTTATTATAAAGTGAAAGCAAAATTGTGATTTAAATTTCTATATTATCAGTTTTTATTATCATTATATTGTATATTTCAGTTTATTATAATGTTGTTTATAGTAAATACAACACTTTTAGAACTTACCTTAAGCATCTATAATAAACCTAGGCACAACACCCTCCACTATAGCTACTTACTTAGAGCATGTTCATTGGTTTAGAACATATTTTTGAGATTTTCAATAATTTAATATATATATTTTTTGTCAACCATTTCCATTAAAACCCGAAGGCTCAATAATTTAATATATTTAGTTATCTAGGTAAATTTTAATATAAAAAAAGAATCAAACTGATTTTTTTTTGTTTGTAACATCTTATTTTATTAGATAGTAAATGGGTAATACAAATAGTTAATCATCCAAATAGGAGGAATGGTGAATACATTACAAAGATCATCAAGGTCATAAACCTGTTTTGAAATAATATCAGCTATTTGATTTCTTTCCCTATTAACATACTCTAGTGAGCAAAGAGGAATACGGTTAAAAAAATGACAAATGGTATTAAGGATTCTCATGGGTATCTCAAAAGTTTTTATTGTCTCTCCTACTTTTTAAAAAAAATATTTTTATTTTTGAAATACTTATTGAGAAGAACCCAATGATGTAGATACACGAAGTCAATCAAGTCACCACCATGCATGTAGGGATCCTTTGCGTTTATATATGTTATAATTATGTTTTATTTAGAAAAAATGTAATTCAGATTTCGTTTACATTTCCAAATTGGACATATATTTAATTAAAAATATATACAAATGTTTAATGTAAAAATAACATGTTAAGCAGCCACGAAACATAATGTTTGAAACAATAAAAACCTTTTAACAAAATATAATAACAATCAAAACCCTAGATAGTCAATAATGATACTACTATATATATGCTTTGTTTGGTAAGACCATTAATGAGGGCTTTGGCCGGTTGATAGCTTTTGGGGTCTAAAACTAAAAGAGCGCAACTAAATCTGTATTAATATCTATAAGATTAACTGTTTGCGAAACTGAAACTATTGTATACATCAAATCATTGAAGTAATGGCAGAGAGATGTAAATTGTAAATGTTGATAGCACTACAAGAAAACAGTCAATTTGCGATGGAATTGCATGTATATTGCGACAGTACAAAAAAAATGTCGCAATTACGTCGCAATTTTGCGACGACAAGAATCGTCGCAAAAACGTCGTAATTTGCGACAAATTTGCGACAGAATTGCGACGGTAGACGAAACAGCCGCAAATCCGTCGCAAATGGCGAGGATTTTGCGACGGAAAAGTTCCGTAGCAAATTTGCGACGGATTTGCGACGCGATAAATCCGAATCAATATTTGCGACGGAATCGCGACAGAACTGCGATGAAAACAAAGTAGGTAAACCACGTTTTCCATAAGTCACACCTAACCTCACATACAGGAGTAAATCGTCGCAAAATTGTCGGCTACTATCGCAAATCCGTCGCAATTATATCGGATGCCGTCGCAAATCCGTCGCAAATACGTTGCAAATAAATATAAAAATCTATAAATAGCTCACTTCTGATTGTTGTTTCACACATCTAAAAATAAAACAAAGAAAAAAAAAAAGAGAAGAAAAAAAAATAAAAGTGAAAACATTGAAAAAAAAAGTAAGAGTGAAAACATAAAAAAAAAAGTAAGAGTGAAAAATGTCTTCGAAATATAATGACATATATGCATTACGATCGTGGATGTACAATCAACGAGATCTGGAGAGTGGTGAAGTGACGAAAGAGTATCGGGACGGGTTGCGAGGATTCTTGTATCAGGCAACAAACCAACCATTTGCGATAGAACATGGTAAAATATTCTGTCCATGTAGAAAATGCAAGAATATACCATATATAGAAATTGATACTGTGAAGAGGCATCTATATAATAGAGGGTTTATGCCAAATTACTATGTGTGGTTTTCGCATGGGGAAGGTAGTGGTGCAGGAAGTAGTAGTACCGCGGGTCAGGGTTTTGAGCAGCCTAGTAATGATCATTATGATGCTGGGTCTAATATATTTGGAAATATTGATCAAGGGTATCAACAAGGGAATAGATATCATGATATGGTTGTAGATGCTATGCATGAAGCTCCACCAACCTCATTTGTTGATAATAGTCGGGAAGAACCCAATGCAGATGCTAGACGATTTTATGATATGTTAGACGCTGCAAACCAGCCCATCTATGATGGATGTAGAAAAGGGCAGTCTAAATTATCATTGGCATCTAGGATGATGACAATTAAGAGTGATAATAATATGACTGAGAGTTGCATGGATTCATGGGCTGAACTTTTTAAAGAGTATTTGCCAGCAGATAATCTTTCTGCTGAAAATTACTATGAAATACAGAAGTTGGTTTCGGGTCTTGGGTTACCATCAGAAATGATTGATGTATGCATTGATAATTGCATGATTTTCTGGAAAGATGATGACAAACTGCATGAATGTCGGTTTTGTGGGAAGCCGAGATATCAAGAAACCACTGGAAGGACTCGTGTCCCGTACCAACGGATGTGGTACTTGCCAATCACTGATAGATTGAAACGATTATACCACTCGGAAAGGACTGCGGCAGCAATGAGATGGCATGCGCAACATTCTACGGTGGATGGGGAGGTTACACATCCGTCAGATGCAAAGGCGTGGAAACACTTTCAGACGGTACACGTTGACTTTGCTAACGAATGCAGGAATGTCTATCTTGGCTTATGCACTGATGGATTTAGTCCATTTGGAATGTCTGGGAGGCAATATTCTCTATGGCCTGTCATATTGACGCCATACAATCTTCCTCCGGATATGTGCATGCAACGAGAATTTTTGTTCATGAGTATTCTAGTGCCTGGTCCTAAGCATCCGAAGCGAGCACTTGATGTATTCCTCCAACCTTTGATTCATGAGTTGAAACAGCTCTGGTATAGTGGTGTTCGCACGTTTGACTACTCGCAGCAGAGGAATTTCAATATGCGTGCAGTGTTAATGTGGACTATTAGTGACTTCCCAGCATATGGAATGTTATCGGGGTGGACTACGCATGGAAGATTATCTTGTCCATATTGTATGGATAGGTCAGATGCGTTTCAGCTGAAGAATGGAAGGAAGTCATGTTGGTTTGATTGTCATCGTAGGTTTCTTCCCATGAATCATACATACCGGAAAAATAAGAAGTTGTTTAAGAAGAACAAGGTTGTCCGTTTCCCTCCACCTGTTCATCTTTCAGGGGATACTTTGTTAGAGCAAATTGATGAATTATACGGTGCTCAAGAAACGTGTAAGCGTGGGGGAAATTGGCACACACCGGCAAACATGCCGGACGGATATACTGTATCTCATAATTGGCACAAAAAGAGTATCTTCTGGGAGCTCCCTTATTGGAAGGATCACATTTTACGGCACAACCTTGATGTGATGCACATAGAGAAGAATTTTTTTGAAAACATCGTGAATACAATCTTGAACGTGAAGGGAAAGAGTAAAGACAATTTGAAATCAAGGTTGGACTTGGTCGAAATTTGCGCAAGACCCGAGTTGCATATTACAAGTCAGGCAAAATTACCGATTCCAAACTTTCGAATGTCCGTGGAGGCGAAGCGGACATTATTCGACTGGGTTGCTTCTGATGTTAAGTTCCCAGATGGATATGTGTCCAAATTCTCAAGATGTATAGAGTAAGGACAGAAATTTTCTGGTATGAAGAGCCACGATTGCCATGTTTTCATGCAACGACTACTACCATTTGCATTACACGAGCTCTTACCGAAACCAATTCACGAAGCAATTGCTGGTACGTAAATTAAAAATAATTAAATAAGTCGATAAGTAATATATAATTCAGTTAATTAATTGATGAAGTTGCATGTAGGCATTGGAGCATTTTTCAGAGATCTATGCACGCGAACACTGATTGAGGATGGTATTGCACAGTTAAAAGAGAATATTCCGGTGTTGCTTTGTAACTTAGAAAAGATTTTTCCACCTTCGTTTTTTGACGTAATGGAACATCTCCCAATCCATCTACCACATGAAGCAACACTTGGGGGCCCCGTGCGATTTCGATGGATGTACCCGTTCGAGCGATACATGGGATATCTTAAAAGAAAGGCAAAAAATCTTGCAAAAGTGGAGGGATCGATCGTTGCTGGAAGTTTGACGGAGGAAACATCTCACTTCACGTCATACTACTTTAGTCCAACTGTGAGAACCAAAAAAACCGCTCCTAGACGGTATGACGATGGAGGGGAAGCACCTACGTACCACGTTGACGTCCCGGATATCTTCGCCCAAATAGGCAGACTTGCTGGAAAAGTGAAAGAAGTTTGGTGGGAAGATCACGATCATTGTAGTGCGGCGCACAATTACATATTGCGGAATTGTGAGTATGTGCAGACATTAGAGAGGTATTAATTTTTATTTCCTACATACATTATTATGATAATATTCTCCAATTCATATATATCGCTAACTCGGCAGGTGAATTACTGCAGATTATTCGATTCTCAGGTTCGAGAACACTTTCCTGATTTAGAAGAAAAAGATTATGAGAAGTACAACGAACGTGAATTTGTTGGGTGGCTAAAATACTATGTAAGATCAATCTACACTTATTTTGACTTATAAAAATTGTTTTATTTATAAACACTTCATTAAGATTTATTATGTAGGTAACACAGGGATGTTCGAATGAGCCCTTCCCACTATGGATGCATGAAATTGTTAATGAACCAATAGCTATGACCATTAGTGCTCCAATGTACTTGACTCGTGGGTACATATTTCATACGTACAAACATGGATCGAAGAGGTCAACCGCAAATTATGGAATCCAAGTTAAAGGTGAAAGCGACTTCTACGGTGTCTTGCAACAAATAATTGAAGTCACATTTCCAGGAGCCATCGGTTTGAAATGTATTTTATTCAAATGCGATTGGTACGATCCGAGTAGTAGAGGGGTCCGCACAAATAACTTAGGGGTGATTGATGTCAATTCAAACAGACGTTTTGCAAAGTTTGAACCCTTTTGCCTAGCCTCGCAAGCAGATCAAGTGTGTTTCATTCCATATCCTCGGATTAAGGAAAAACGTGAGAGGTGGTTATCAGTGATTAAAGTGAATCAGCGAGGCCGTATAGTCGGGAAGATTGACGATGTAGCAATGCAAGCTGAAAGACATGATGAACTCTCCACTCCAATGGCTTCAACAGAAGATATTTTACATATTGATCTAGAGCAACAAGATGTAGAAGACATAGTGAATGATTCAACTGAAGGTCCAAGATCGGACGAGTTCGATGAGACCGATGATGAAGAAGACACTGATGATGAGCATAGTGGAGATGAATCGGATTAGCCAAGATCATAATGTGTGATATTTGTAATTTGTAATTTGAATTTTATTTTTAAAAAATTCGGGATTTGCGACGGAATTGCGAGGGGTCGTCGCAAGTCCGTCGCAATTTCCAAAATTGCGAAGGACTTGCGACGAACCCTCGCAATTCCGTCGCAAATCCGGATACCAAACCCTATACCCCAAATTGAAATACGGTTTGTAAAGTACTCATATAAGTTTAATTGTAAACATATTATGATCTTCTAAGTTGATATACAAATTATAATAAAAAAATAGAGTTTTTCATGAAATCATTTCATATAGAAGGATAGAAGAAGATGATGTTTATTTATAAGTATATGAGTTTTGTAAAACTCACATTAAAAAGTAGAATTTGTAAACTTTTGCATAATTTGAGATTTGTTAAGACTTGTTACTATCATAAATGTTTTTTATATTAATAAAATGAAAAAAAAAACATTTACAGTACTACTTTTAGTAAGATTTAAAAAATTCGGGATTTGCGACGGAATTGCGAGGGGTCGTCGCAAGTCCGTCGCAATTTCCAAAATTGCGACGGAATTGCGACGACCCCTCGCAATTCCGTCGCAAATCCGGAAATCCGGATACTTTCCAAACCCTATACCCCAAATTGAAATACGGTTATTTAAAAAATTCGGGATTTGCGACGGAATTGCGAGGGGTCGTCGCAACTCCGTCGCAATTTCGAAACTTGCGACGGCTTTGCGACGACCCCTCGCAATGCCGTCGCAGTGTATAAACATTAAAACCTAATAATTCTTTCTTCTTCCTTACCCGAGTTTTTCTTTCCCTATTTTTGCAAGTCCGCCGCTGACACCTCTCTCTCTCGAGAAACCGCCGCCGGACCTCTCTCTCTCTCTCTCTCTCTCGAGCCACCGCCGCACCTCTCTCTCCCTCTCTCGAGCCTCGCCGGATTCGCCGCCGCACCTCTTCTCCTCGCCGGATCTGCTCCTCGCCGGATCTGCTCCTCCTCGCCGCCGAACTCCCTCACAAAGGTAACAAATCCCTATTTTCTTAGATCTATGTTAGATTATTAGGGATTTGTTAGGTTAGAAATTGTTAGATTTTTAGATATGGAATGTAATTAGGGATTTGTTAGGTTGAAAATTGTTAGGTATATAATTTTAGATTATCTAGAAATTTGTTAGATTTATTTTGTAATTAGTTTGATTTTAGGTAAATTTTTTACAAATTTAATCAATTAATACCTTATGTAAAAATTGTTATTTTAGTTTGTATTTGTTAGATTTATTTTTTATTTGTTAGATTTATATTTTTAAAATTTAGTTTATAATTTTTACTTTATATATTTTGTTTAAGATTAGTTTCAAAATTGTAATTTACAAATTTTTATTTAAAATTTTTAGTTTATAAATTTTAATTTTATTTTATAAAATTTTAATTTTTATAAACCGAACATGATTTTTATTTTATAACTTTTTTTAGGTTATAAATTTTATAACTTTTTTTAGTTTATAAATTTTTATTTTTCTATGACTAACAATTTTTTTTTTTCTGCAGATGTCTACGAACAACGATTTTTCTCGTTACATGTCACGAGGGTCTGGAGGGTCTGGACCTCGGTCTTTTCCGTCTACTCCAGGGGCTTCTTTCACCTCTCCAGTTCCTGAGACAGCTCCCGCACAACCTCCTCCTCCTCCTCAACCGGAGGAACATCTACAGCAAGATTGGCGTTGGCAAGATATGGATATTCGAGAGGTTCTCGAGAGTCCCGGTCATGACCGCCTGATGCACCTTGATCCAAACCGTCCTCCCGGAACCAAATGGTATTTAAAAAATATATTTTTTAATTATTTCAAATTATAACTATTGCAAATCTTTTAGTTTTTAATTTTTTTTTTCAGGTTCGATTATGATCCATGTGTGGCTGCTAAGGTCCGAGAAATCTTTGAAAGAGATTTCAAAGAAGCTCATGCCAATTGGTCGCAAACTCCGAAAGAGACCATCAACCGGTGGTACAAACAATTTGCCGTAAGTATCAGATTTTTTTATTTATTTTATTTATTTATTCCTATGTTTAAGCTATTTTTTAATAACTTTTTTTTTGTATTTTGTAGCAAAAATATCATTGGGATTGGAGCATTAACGGAGAAGTTAGTGAAATGTTTGAGGCCAAGTTGAAGAAACGGATGACTGACCATGTGGGACGTTGGAAGACAAAGTGGAAAAGGCTAGGCGATGATGCGAAGCCCGAATGGATTGCTTCGTCAGTTTGGGAGGGTCTCGTTACATATTGGAATGAGCCGGGGAGCGTGAAGAAGAGCGCCAATGCCCGCAAAGCCCGTTTCAGTGCTCCTCCTGGAGAGCAACCCTCTAAGCATCGGTCGGGTCAGATTTCTTTTAAAGGACGCGGCCGAATGATAGTAAGTATTTATTTTCTATATTACATTTTTTTTATATAATTTATTCTAATCATTCTAATGTTTTCAACTTTTATGTAGGCTGAGCGGACCGGAACAGGAATTCCGGATTTGTTAGCGGTTCTCGAGGAGACCAAAAAAAATCCGGATGGATCTTTTGTCGATGGACGCTCGGAGAAGCTATACAACGACGTCACTGCGAGGATGCAAGAGATGACTCAGGCTGATCCTGATGATCCAGAAAGCACTGCATCTTGCTCACTTAGTACGACCCAGAAGAACCAAATTTATCTGGACGTAAGTAATTTCAATTTCATTACAATTTTTTTTAATTTTTTTAGTTAATAATTTCTTAATTTTACTTACATATATATATTTATATATTTTTTAAGGTCGCTCCCCGTACAAGAGGAAGAATCTTCGGAGTGGGTTCTTTACAGTCAGATATTGAGGCTGTCACTCTTCCATCTTTTTCTTCCACCGGACCAGATCCCGCTCTTCAGGAGATAATCGAGACCCAAGCCCAATTGATTCAATCACAGAACCAGAAGATGCAGAGCTACGATAGGTATTTCGAGTTTCTGGCACAACGAGACTCGGCATTCGCAGAACTTTACCGTAGCTCGGATGCCGGTCCGTCAAACGCAAACGATGATCCCCCGATCGATTAAATTTAGTTTTTTCTTTCTGAACAATTAAGTTTTATGTTTTATGAATATTATTTTGTAATTCAAATTTCTATTTTAAATTTTAATTTATTTTCTAATTTTATATTTTGAAAATAATTATAATTTTAATTTTAACATTAATTAATATATAATTTTCGTTAATAATTATTATATAAATTATTTATTATTAAATTTGCGTCGGCATTGCGACGTCAAATTTGCGACGGCGTTGCGACGACAAATTTGCGACGGCGTTGCGACGACAAATTTGCGACGGCGTTGCGACGGCAAATTTGCGACGGCGTTGCGACGTCAAATTTGCGACGACATTGCGACGCGCCTGATTTGCGACGACATTGCTACAACTTTTATTGCGACACGTTTGCGACGACGATTACCGCCGTCGGCATATTCCGTCGCAAATGTGTCGCAAATTTATGACATATTTGCGACATATTTGCGGCATATAGGATTTGCGACGGCAGTATTGCCGTCGCAAATTTGCGACGGATTTGCGATTAATATTCTCCGTCGCAAATTTTGCGTTGGATTTGCGACGGAATTTAATTTGCGGCTAACGATTAGCGATATTTTGGTCGCCGTCGCAAATCCGTCGCAAAACCCAAATTGCGACGGAAGTGCGACCATTTTTACCGTCGCAAATCCTCAGTTTTCTTGTAGTGTAGTGAAATAAGAAGAATGAGAAATGATATGGTGACATATGGCCATTTAACTCAAAGCTTATCACTCTGAATGCCCACCGGCCCATCTAAACAGCCTAACTACCTGTTTTTAGTCAATTCTATAATATGTATACACAGTTTGTAAAAAAAGGTAAAGAGTTAGACCTGCAGTATACATATATAGTATAGATAATTTTACATAACGAGAAGGACGTGTGCGTAGTCTCAAGCCACAGCTACTCGCATCTATATGCCCATTAAGTATACTTATACCATTTTCTTTAAGATCTGTTGTGGGTGGGGGTAATGTTAATGAAGTTGAAATATTCGAGTACTTATGTAAAGAGTGATATATCGTAGTATGGTAAGGAACGTGAAACCATGTGCTACGTTTAGGAGGGTTTCAAAAGTCTTGCGTCACATAATTAAAAAGTTTTTTCTTATTAATTTTTAACCGAACGAACTGCTTGCTTTTCTAAGACCATCTGCATTGGTGAAAGATTATCTTTAGATCATCTCAATCCATGGTTTCTAAATGATTTCTTAAGATATATTAAACAAAGAAAAAATATTAAAATAAAGAACTTTTGATTGGTGTTTTTAGAGCATGAGTAATGGTGAGACGTCTCTTCCTTTTTTTTTTTTTTAAATCCAGTTTCCAAAAAAAAAAAATTAATTTGACCCATCACGTTATGACACGTGTCGAGAGACTGGAAAGAATCGATTCTAAAAACTCTTTGGGAAGAGTCGATTCTCTTTTCTCTCTCTGCCACATCATTTTTTTCTTTTTTTTTGGTTAAGAGCTGTTGGGCTCCGCATTGCGGATGTCTTTAGGTTTTTAAGAAACTCTTTATTATTTTAATATTTTTTCTTTGTTTATTATGTCTTAAGAAATCCTTCAGAAACCATTGATAGAGATGCTTTTAGTCTCTCATCATATTTAATATTAATATTTTAACTATAATCGTATTTTATAATTAATTTATAAGCTATTAAAAAAATTAAACCACTCATATAAAAACAAATGTGTAGGGAGTCTCTCAAAGTTTTTAAGGAATTTATCATTTGAGAGACCCATTTCAAATTCTCTCTCCTATTTTTATTATTTTATTAATTTTTATTCATGAAAGACTACTTGAGAGACCTGCAATGCAGATGCTCTAAGTTCTAATGATGGAGATATTTTTTGTTAACGGTTTTCTAATTAATTTCTATTGTAAGTATATATATATAACTAATAATTTTTTTTATATAGCCACGAAAATACAGCGAAAAGGTCTATATATCTAAAAAAATTAGTTACGATCCTAGCGTCACGAAAAAGTCATAAACTTTTTTTCGTGGCTATAGAATCGTAATTCTTTTATGGCTATATAAGTCTATTCGTAACTTTTTAGTAGTTTTTCATGATTTTTTTTTGATGTAGTCATAGAAAATATGTGGCTAATCTAATCACTGGCTATACAAAGAGATTCCTTCTCAACTCTTATATTTTATTTTATTTTCTTGCATTCTATATAATAGTGTTTTTTTTTTTTTTGTCAACAAACGTCCATATATTAAATCAATTTGGGTTATAGATTCAGGATCTGTAGATCCCGTCTCTCTTAACCAAGTGTGACTTACATGGAAAAAAATAGTTCCTCGTACTCTTGCCCTTTTTGCATTCTATATAATAGTGTTTATATACTCTTATTCTTTAGTTATCCGAAATCTCCGGGTTCTCAATCTTTTACGATTCTTTTTAATATTAGAAAATCTTTGGTCAACGTCAATTTTATTTGCATGTAACACCCATAGATTTGTTATCTTACACCTTGTGGTGGTCTAAGCACCGGAAAATTCACTAACAGACATGTACATTCTGATGTCGATCATACGTTTAAGGGTAAGTGAAAATTAGCTAGAGGAATTTAGTGTAAAGCTCAAACTCAACCATATGGAGCTCTTTTGGTATAGCAGAAAAAGAAGTTGAATGTTAAGAAAAAGAGTTAGCTACAACTATAAGTTACAAGCAATGGCACACAAGTGTAATGCAGTGGTCAGCGACGACTGCCATAATTTATACTATATGCATATTCCATTCCAACATGTAGCGTTAGAATTGGTTTGGACTGACAAAATCGAGTAACTAATAATTAAAAAAAAAGAGAGAGTATGTGATGGAAAAAGGTCAAAAGACTAAGAAGCCATAAATGCGATGTTTATGGAGTTTGGTAGGCAGTTTCTCTTTAATGTATTGTTCACATCTTTTGAAACTTGAAAATGCCCACTTGCAAAAACCAACCCATTAACTTTACCATAATTAATACTCTATCTATTCCTGATAGTTTGATTTTTTAGATTTTATTTTTGTTCCTCAAAAATTGATTTTCTAGATTAGATTTAATATATTTTTTTTTTCAAAATAATAAACAAACAAAAATAATATAAAAATTAAATTTAAATTCAAAAGCAAACAAAAAATAATAGAAAAAAGTAAGTAATAATTGTTTATTAATATGTGTGAAAAATCTAAAAAATCAAACTATGTGGAACAAAGAGAGTATTATATCAACACTAGTGTTTCAGCATTTTTTTTGATCTCACAAACTGACACCTTATTAAAAAAATAACTAAAAGACCAATCAAAATAAAACATAAATACACATAAACTTCTGTTTTTGACATCTCAACCTTTTTATGTTATAAGAAAGAGTTGTTTTGGTGAATAATCAAAAAAAAAAAATATAATTAAGAAAATAACCAATTTTTTAGAGAGATAGGAAGAGATAGAGAAAGCAATTGATTATTTACCAAAATTTTCCAACCTGATATCTAATGAAAAAAATTGAAACCGAAGAACCAATAAAAAAAACTTAAATACACATCAGTTATAATTTTACACATAAATTTTCTAACTTTTATGAAAACCCAAAAAAAAACTAAACGAAAGCGTCCCGTCTCCACGGCTTGTAGATTTTCTCTCTACATGTTTCTCGTCTTCTCCGTTTCGATCCCTTTATTCCTCTATGAGTTGACCTTATTAATTGTGTACTTACTTCTTCGACGTGTGGATTTTACTTGTGAAACAAAACTTCTCAAGTCAACAGATTGTGGAATAAAATAAAAAAAATTTAGCAAGTGAAGACCTAAAGATAACAGTGGGGATTCGTAATTAAAAGCTTAGTTTGGTAGTTGCTTTTTGAGGAATGACGGCTAGGGTTCTGGAGACGACTAGGGTTTTGGAGAAGGGAGAAAAGGACGCTACGATGACGGACGTCGGGGATAGGGGACGACCTCCGGGGGATCCACCGGATGTTTCGTGGGCGAACAAGGTTATGGGGAGTAACGCAGGAGGAAGACCTAATCCAGAAGATGTTCTGGATGACGAGTTTGTCACGGCAAGGCTAAGCCTAGAATTTTGGATGGGGAGGATGGTGAACCAGTGATAACAATAGGAGCGGAGGTTCTAGAAGCGATGAATGGTTTGTGGAAAAAGTGCATGATTGTTAAGATCTTAGGACGGAGTGTATCGATTCCTGTTCTGAGTAGGAGGTTGCGGGAGATGTGGAATCTGAGAGGTGCGATGCATGTTATGGATCTCCCTCGCCAGTTTTTTATGATCCGATTTGAAGTGGAAGAAGAGTATATGGCAGCACTCACGGGGGGTCCGTGGAAAGTGTTTGGAAGCTATCTGATGGTACAGGCTTGGTCTCCGGGTTTTGATCCACTACGGGATGAGATAACTACTACGCCAGTGTGGGTTCGAATGTCGAACATTCCTGTGAACTTTTATCATAAGTCGATACTTTTGGGGATTGCTAGGGGATTGGGGAATCCGATCAAAGTGGATCCTACGACGCTGAGATGCGAAAGAGCAAGATTCGCTAGGGTGTGCGTGGAAGTGAATTTAAAGAAACCTCTGAAAGGAACTGTGATGATTAATGGAGACCGTTACTTTGTGGCGTATGAGGGTTTAACTAACATTTGCTCGAAGTGTGGCTTGTATGGTCATCTAGTCCATATGTGTCCGTCGGGTAACCAGGAGACAGGTCAGGAGAGAGTAATGGAGGTAGCCAGACCAATGCAGATATCGGAGGTAGCTCCTACTGAAACCATACGGGGTGATGAGGGTTTCACGCCGGTCAGAAAAACGGGGCGGAAAGGAGGTGCCTCGGCGAACAGAGCAATGACCACGGCGGAAAATACGGGAGGTGGTTTAGGAAAGGTTCGGAGTGTGTTGGTAAGGAGTAAGGACGTAGAGAATATTGTGGTGTCGAATTCTTTTGGAAGCTTGGGTTTGGATATGGAAACTCAGAATTTAATGAAAGATGCTACGATATCCGATGCAGATAAGGAAAATGTAGATCTACAAAATAAGAGAGGGAATGAGATGTGTGATGGGCAAGGCAAGGTGGTCGTGTTTAGGGGGAATCTGAATACGAAGAAAGGTGGGCCAAGGGGAGCTAGTAAAGAGAAGAAATTTGGAAGTATTGGGCCCAGATCTAAGTTTACAAAAGACAATCGGCCCACCAGAGGTCTAGTCCTTGGGCCAATTCAGGGTGAGCTGGAATTATCCTCGAGTGGGAAAAGAATGCGAGTCGAATCAGAGAACTCGGGGAAGGTCGGAAGATCGATCGTTCGAGATGATACGATTTCTACGATTGAGCGGAGATCGATACAGGAAGAGATTGAGGAGAAAGACAGGGATCGGAGGAGCTCCGATGATCCAGGGGGAGAGAAGGAGATGACGGATCGCATGGATTTACCAGAGGGAGAGATGGCGACTCTGCGTTTGGGGGAAGAGATCCAATAATGGTTCTCCCCGGCTATTCTTGTTCTAAATCAAGGTTTCCTTATGAATTGTCTGCTATGGAATTGCCGGGGGGCGAATAAACCCAATTTTAGAAGGTCGATTCGATATATAATGAAGAAGTTTCCTACGGATATTCTGGCGCTCTTTGAAACACATGCTGGAGGTGATCGAGCAAGCAGAATTTACCGAGGTTTAGGTTTTGAAAACTCATTTAAAGTTGATGCGATTGGACAGAGTGGAGGTCTGTGGTTATTATGGCGAACAGGGATAGGAGATGTGGAGGTGGTGGAAACATCACACCAATTTATTCATGCGGTAGTAGTGAATGGAACCGAGCGTTTGAATTTGATTGTAGTTTATGCAGCTCCATCAGTTAGCCGGCGTAGTGGCTTATGGGGCCAACTAAGAGATGTCATCAATAAAGTGGATGGACCGGTCATTATCGGAGGGGACTTTAATACCATCGTTCGACTAGATGAAAGGTCGGGTGGGAACGGGAGACTATCGTTGGATTCAATAGCGTTTGGGGAATGGATTAACGATACTTCTCTGATTGACATGGGTTTTTGCGGTAACAAGTTCACTTGGAGAAGAGGGCGAGATGCGAGCACAGCCATAGCGAATAGATTGGATCGGGTGCTCTGCTGTGCACACACAAGGCTGCAATGGCAAGAAGCAAGGGTTTCACATTTACCGTTTCTGGCATCAGACCATGCTCCACTGTATGTGCAGCTCGCGCCTGGGTTAGCCGGAGATCCTAGACGAAGACCGTTTAGATTTGAAGCGGCGTGGTTGAAGCATGCAGGTTTTAAGGAGCTGTTAGCGACGTCCTGGAATAGAGAGATCAGTACACCAGAAGCATTAGGGGAGCTACGAGAAAAGCTGAAAAAGTGGAATCGGAAAGTATTTGGTGATGTTCAGAGACGGAAGGAGGGGTTGGTGAGTAAAATAAAAGAAGTACAAGCAGCATTAGATCAGACCCAGACGGATGAGCTATTGGAAAGAGAAGGAGTTTTACTTAAAGAGTTTGAGGATGTACTAAAACATGAGGAGCTAATTTGGTTCCAGAAGTCGAGGGAGAAGTACATTGCGTTGGGGGATAGGAATACAAAATTCTTCCATACCTCAACGGTGATCCGGCGAAGGAGGAATCGCATAGAGACACTGAAGGACGATGATGGAGTATGGTTAACGGATTCACAGGAATTGGAGAAGCTTGCGATTGCCTACTATAGGAGGTTGTACTCCATGGAGGATGTGGATGCAGTGGTGGAGAAGTTACCACAAGAGGGGTTTGCACGTTTCACAGGTGAGGAGGTAATAGAGTTGAACAGACCCTTCGTGGCATCGGAGGTGGAACAAGCTATCCTAGGAATGGGGAAGTTTAAAGCACCTGGACTGGATGGCTTCCAGCCGGTGTTTTACCAACATAGTTGGAAGGTCGTCGGTGAGTCAGTGATTTATTTTGTGTTAGATTTCTTCGAGACAGGGATCCTTCCACATGGCACGAATGATGCGCTACTAGTCCTCATAGCTAAGGTAGCGAAGCCGGAAAAGATTACTCAGTTCAGGCCTATAAGCTTGTGTAATGTCTTGTTCAAAACCATTACTAAGACTTTGGTGAACCGTCTAAAGCAAGTCATATCGAAGCTCATAGGACCAGCTCAAGCAAGCTTTATCCCGGGGAGGCTGAGCATGGATAATATTGTGGTGGTGCAGGAGGCAGTGCATTCTATGAAGCGCAAGAAAGGCTGTAAAGGATGGATGCTGTTGAAGCTTGATCTGGAGAAGGCTTATGATATGATTAGATGGGATTTTTTGGAGGATACGCTGGCTGCTGCAGGTCTCTCTGACGCATGGATAAAGTGGATATTACAGTGTGTTTCAGGTCCGTCGATGAACGTACTTTGGAATGGGGAGAAAACGAACTCTTTTAAACCACTGAGGGGACTTCGCCAAGGGGACCCCCTATCCCCCTATCTGTTTGTCCTGTGCATAGAAAGGCTATGTCATCTAATAGAGAAATCGATTACTGACAAGCGATGGAAGCCAATTCGTCTTTCGAGAGGAGGACCAGAGCTGTCCCATATTTGTTTTGCTGACGATCTGATCCTGTTTGCTGAAGCATCAGTGAGTCAAATACGAGTTATTCGGAGCGTATTGGAGAGTTTCTGTGTAGCTTCGGGACAGAAGGTTAGTCTTGAAAAATCTAAAATCTTCTTCTCAAGCAACGTATCCCGAGAGCTAGGGAAGCTGATTAGTGATGAAAGCGGGATTGCATCAACTAGAGATCTGGGGAAGTATCTAGGGATGCCTGTTTTGCAGAAACGTTTGAATAAGGAGACTTTTGGTGAGATACTAGAGAGAGTCTCGTCACGACTTGCGGGCTGGAAAGGAAGCGTTCTGAGTTTTGCAGGGCGCTTGACTCTTACGAAGGAAGTTTTAGCATCGATCCCAGTGCATACCATGAGTACCATTATGATGCCAGGGTACACTCTTGAGAGCTTAGATAAAGTATCAAGATCCTTTTTATGGGGAAGTACAGCGGAAAAAAAGAAACAACACCTGATTGCATGGCACCGAGTATGCAAACCGAAGTGGGAAGGGGGTCTCGGTATTCGGAAGGCAAAAGCCATGAATATAGCTTTGGTAGCTAAAGTAGGTTGGCGACTTCTGAATGAAAAAAACACCCTATGGGCATAGGTGGTGAGAAGTAAGTACAAAGTGGGAAACACGCATGATCATACTTGGACTGTTTTGAAGAATAACTGGTCCTCGACTTGGAGGAGTGTGATGGTGGGTTTGAGAGACGTGGTTTTCCGGGGACAGAGCTGGGTTGTGGGAGATGGGCAGAGTGCAAGGTTCTGGGCTGATAAATGGTTGTCGCGCACACCATTGGTGGAGCGGATCACAGGGGAATTACCAGAAGAGTATATTTCACTCTCTGTCCGAGACATGTGGAGAGAGGGGTCGGGATGGATGATGGAGAAAATTGCTCCATATGTAACAGAGGAGATAGGTTTGGAACTGTTGGCAATAGTACCGGATAATGTTACTGGCGCGAGAGACCGGTTATCCTGGGGAGAGACTCCGGACGGTGAGTTTACGGTTAAATCAGCTTATACCATGCTAACGCGGGAGGAAGAACCACGACCAAATATGGAGGCTTTCTATCGAGGTGTATGGAAGGTGGAGGTTCTAGAACGGGTTAGAGTGTTTCTCTGGTTAGTTGGTAATCAAGCAATTATGACGGATGTCGAGCGGAAAAGGAGGCATTTATGTGTTTCGTACATCTGCCAGGTATGTAAAGGCGGAGTAGAATCGATCATTCATATACTACGAGACTGCCCCACAATGGCAGGAATATGGACGCGCATTGTTCCACAGAGGAAGCGTGGTGAGTTCTTCAGTAAGTCGATTCTGGAATGGATGTATGCAAACTTGGGGGAGGGAGGTGAAGTGGATGGGTCACCTTGGTCTACAACCTTTGCCATGGCTGTATGGTGGGGGTGGAAATGGAGGTGCGGGAATGTGTTTGGGGAGAATAGAAAGTGCCGGGATAGGGTAGTTTTCATTAAAGACTTAGCCAGAGAAGTGGCAGCGGCAAGAGTGGCAAACCGAGAGAAATCTGGTGTGAGAAATCGTGTGGAGAGATTGATAAGCTGGGTTGCTCCGGCAGAGGGTTGGCTTAAATTGAACACCGATGGAGCATCCCGTGGTAACCCGGGGTTGGCAACAACAGGGGGAGTTCTACGAGACAGTGATGGGAGCTGGCGTGGAGGCTTCGCGTTGAATATAAGAAGGTGTTCGGCTCCTTTGGCAGAACTATGGAGGGTGTATTATGGGCTATATATTGCATGGGAGCAGAGACCTTCGAGACTAGAGGTTGAAGTGGACTCGGAAATGGTGGTAGGTTTTCTCACGAAAGGGATTAGTAGTTCGCATCCCTTGTCGTTCCTGGTACATCTGTGCCATGGCTTTACTTTGAAAGACTGGACAATCCGATTTTCCCATGTGTTTAGGGAAGCAAATAGGCTGGCGGATGGCTTGGCCAATCACGCCTTTTCCCTTCCCTTGGGTTTTCATGCTTTGACTTCTATTCCTTCGTTTTTGGATTTGGTTTTAAGTGAAGATTCGTCTGGATCTGCGCATCCGATACAAGTGTGTATGTAATTGGTTTCTTATTTTGAATAAAACAGGGAGACTTTGTCTCATGACACATTCACAAAAAAAACAGTGAGGATTCGTTGCAAAGGATTGGAAGTAGTGAATCAATGAAAAACTTTGATTTTCCACTAAAAAATACAAAAAATTGTGACAAAATATTTTGTCATAATATTGTAATGATTTACATATAAAACTATGACATATATTTTCTCATAAAAGAGTTACCATTTAATCATAATATTGTAACTGAATTAAAAATAAGAGACTTTTTTCTTATCGTGACAAATTTGTTACAAAATTACGACCAAATCTGATAGCTAAATAATACGATTTTGGTGACTAAACTTACGTCACTTATAGTTACAAATGTTTTGTTACAAATATTATGTAACTATTTCTTCACTCATAGTGACAAGAATTACTGTCAGAAAATATTAATTATTAGAATGTAAAAATAATAGTTTTAAATATTTTTATGTAAATATTTAAAATAACATATAATGCCATATTTACGGAACATAAACAGTTTTGTTAACAAGAATAACAATTTGTCCTTGTATATACGCTTTGATTTTTTTATAGATTTTTTAATTGACTCGAAAGTATGTTGTATAGTGTTTTAAAAAATTGAAGCTTTTAGTTGAAAATTGGAGTAAATTTAAAGAATAATATTTTACTATTTAGAGAAGCATGAGGATCCTCAGTTATGAAAATCTTTATTTTTAAACACAGTTTTTTTTGTAAGTATACATTCTCTTCCATTTAATATCCATTATATCGCATTATTAATTACGGTCATTTATCTTTTATGTTGTAAAATTCAAACACTAATATGAAAGGTTCGATGAATCACAACTACACAAGAGCCAAGATACGCCGAATTTGGGTGTGTTTTGAGACATATACTTTATAGCAAAGATGCATCAATAATAAAATGAGAGTTGGTTTATTACTTCAAACTTTTGGCTGGAATTGTGTTACTTATGATGTGGTTAAAGGCTTTTGCATAGAAAGAAAATTCTCTTTATCGTTTGAAATTAGGACGAGAAAGCGTTGTGCATCTTTGACGATTAAAATTGTATATGTGTTCTTGTCTGATAACCATACCAATGTAGAGAATGGAAACACAATTATATATATGGTGAATGTTGTGAACCAACAGACGTGGAGATGGTATTATATACCGGGTCGGGTTTGTAAGTAAATCTTTTTTCTAACTTCTTAGGCGTTTATGAAATCAAAAGTAATTATAAACGTCTTTGTTTTATATAATCATCAAAATGTTTTCAAAGTTTTCATATTTCAAATTTTTTTTGTATGATATCTCAAATAAAGTTTAACAACCAAAAATGAAACGTCTATATATTTTTCATGAAACTGCCATGATATAGAAATCCACAAATATGCAAGTAGAGATGAGTCATATTTTGCTACAAATATTTCTGTGTTAAACAAAATAAAGTTTTTGTTTTAACAGTCAAGCATCACACCATTATATATTAAATGGGCCTCAGTAGCCCATATATTAGGCTGATTATTTATATATTAGAATCAATTAAGCCCACTTGCGATGCTTGATGCAACGTCGTTTTCACCCTTGGCCACGGCTCTCACACTCTCTATCAGCTCATTTGTTCTTCCATCTTCCGACAATATCTGCAACAGCTCTTCCGCGTTTATGACCAGCTTCACTTTCCATATTCCACCTTTGGTGCTCGTACGCCTCCTCCTCGTCTTCTTTTCCTTATGTCGGGTCCTTGTGTAGATGTTTCTTGAAAAGACGTCCGTATATGATCTCTTCAGCACCCTGTGGTTGTAATGCAGAGACATTCTATACGGAGTTATCTCTGGAAAGGACTCGCTGTTGGATCTCACGTGGCAGTTTTCGACTAAAGTCTTCAACTCGTCGGAGACATTATTGGGCAAGAGATAATATGACAGACCCGGGACAAGGTGGTGGTGGTGAGGCAGGGGTTTCCAGAGGAGATCAAGGGCCGAGAAAATAGCATGGCCTGAGAATTCGTGGGACACGGAACCCGCGGTGATGGGTGAGTAGTACTCGAGAACTCCACCGTCGGATTTTATGACTTTGATCGATAAGTCTTCCTCGTCGCCTAACCCTCCGAATAAACAGTTCCCCATGCTCGACTTATGTGCTCTTCTTTTGACTACTCCATGCTCTCTAGCCTCTATCTTCTAATTATAAAGGTCGCTGAAGGTGAGAGAGTGAGAGCTTTCCCCTATAAGGCTTCTTATTTGATAGAAAAAAAGAGACGAAACTATTTGAACACAAAAGCCGCGTACATCAAATGAAAATGCTGTGGAATCTTCTTTGCTTTTGAAATTTTTAATACTGCTATAGCTTATTTTTGTTTACTTTATGTTAACAGTGTTAATTTCTTTTGTTCTTTGGTGGTGAACGTATAATAAATTAACTTCAAGTGACCATAAACCTGCTTCCATATCACCATCCATTTCATAAATATCTCAACTTCCGTTTGCTCATTCCTTAAAAGCATGATGCATGAAAGAAGCAGGTGTATCCATCGTTTAGTTGAACAATTTTAGTGGCTTGTGATATCCCAAAAAGAAAAAGAGTTGGGCGGGCTATATAGAATAGGTCGAATCATATTATATAGACCAAAAGGAGAAGAGAAAAAAAGAAAAAGAATAAGTAAAGTCCATTCCACTCCCATTGCAAAAAGCATCTACGAAGAAGCATCGGTCGGAGTCTCTTTCCAACTTTCTCTTTAATAAAACTCATTGGTCTCGGACCCTATTTTAGAGTCCACCTTATGTTTATACGAATGCAAAAGTCTTATTTTGGCGCCAGAAGCTAATTCTACAAAGATCCACTTACTTATTGATTCAAATTCTAACAAATATATATATATATATATATAGGGGGCTGGGGGAGGACGTGCCCCATACAGATTCAAAAAAATATTTATAAAGTGTTACCAAATACAAATGGTGGTTCATTTAGTTTATGTGCTTATTTAATTAATTTGTGCCCATGTAAAAATATATTCTAGATCAGTAGTTTTAAATTAGAGTCCTTGTTTTTCTCTGGAAACTATTTTAGCTGAAGTTTTTTTAAAACATAAAGTATGGGTTTGAACAAAAAAGATTTACAATAGTTTTAGAAGTGAAGTTTTTTATTTGAGAATATACCGACGTGTAATGATTTTAGCCATGGATTCTTGCCATAATCCATGATTGATAATTTTTTTTTTAAAAGGATAATTTGTAACGAAATTCATTGATTTTTTTTTTAATTATCACAAATTTGTATGTTTCAATCCGGCGCGAAATATGTAATTTTACATAATTTCTTGCATTTTTTAGTGTTTTCCTTATCGAAACCATGTAAAACTACGAACGTTTTCGAACGTGATGTCATATTGAACTGGAAAAGATTACAATAAAACCGGCTGTCGAAAAGAACAATACCGAACCATAAACCCAAACGAAACACGGGGAGACAAACACAAACTACATCATGATCAATCATATATAAAAATCTAAGTATTCATAGCCCTCCTCACCAAATCAGCTCATCAAATTCATAGATCAACACGTTCGAAACCGGCTCTCCTCAATTCGAATGATGAGAGACACCAAGTTTGACGGAAGCATTGTTCACTGGTTCGCTAGTCGAAGCTAACTAATTCTTTTATTCTTTCATTATTTTCTAGCTATTTTTTGATTCTTGGTCACAAGCCACGTTTTAGTTATTCAAACACTATGATGCAACAGTTGTAAAATAGTTTTTTTGTTGAAAAAAATTTACTTTCTATTAAAAAAATCTAAATATTTGATGTTAATTTTTCAATGTACATTTTTTTTATAACTAGAAATGTAACTATGATGCTGCTTTTAATTTACAAATGCAACAAATTACATCTGGATGGATAGTAAAAATTTTACGCAGAATTTACAAACATTGGGGATCTACTTCTACGGGACAAATAACATCAAATCTTGAAGCTGAAGGTAAATCGCTTTTGTTGGCTCTTCAAAACATCTGGAGTATTGGTTATAATCAGATTTCCTTTGAAGGAGATTGTCAACTCCTCGTCAAATTACTACATAATGAAGACCAAGATATTAGCGTTTGTAATTTGTTTAGATGACATTAGAATATGGTTATAGAAATTTAAGCACATAGATATTTCTCATGTTAAAAGAGATTGTAATATAGCAGCACAATGTTAGCTAAATATGGTCCCCAAATAGAGTTTTTTTACTCTGGATCTTATTTCCCGCCAAATTGACTTACAAAAATCTTGTATTCTGATTACAACAATTCAATATAATAAATATGATTTCGACAAAATATACATATATTTCTTTTTTATAACTGATTTATATTAATATATGGGCCTCCAACAAAATATTACAGCCAGCCCCGAACTGGGATAAACCAAAAACCACAAACATACATCTTATATATAGAGAGAAGAAGTCACGGAGGAGCCACCTAAAGTTGGAATACCGCGCGTGAACCAAGTCGTCAAGTATGAGATTGTTGACTTGAGGGCAAGTTATCACAGTTGGGAAATTTTACAATGAGACACACCGTTTCAACCGTAGTCAAGTATGAGACCGTTCCAACCAGATCGTTGAGGGCAATTTATTTTTCAATGTTCTCTCTCTAAAAAGCAGACAGATGAAAAGACAGGGCATTAAATGGATGGGACATTCCATAACCCACAGACAATTGAATACAATGGAGGGGTCAAAATTGGATGTATAAATACGTAAGAAGTTGAAACGGAACGTGGACTATGTCTGTCAGCCCGGCCCGGAGAACACTCTTAATGACTACGGTCCCATACATACAGCGATGGAGGACCATTTCCCATTTATTGTTTTCTTCCTTAGTGTTAGGTTTTCAATATTGTTGATTTCTTCCTTAGTGTTAGGTTTTCAATATTGTTGATTTCTTTATCTATGTACTTTTATAAAAAAAAACAAATCCAGTCTTAAAAAGTTAGAACCATAATTTTTTTTAGCACAAAAGCAATGCCGAAACTCGAAACTCTTTCCTTTTAGGGATTTAATTTACCCTATTTACACCAACTGCCTAAATACGTTGGATATCTCTTACTCATTTCCTACTTCTTCTTCACTTGACTTGTGTGTATATATACTATCTTTCATATATCAGGCATTGATATTAATGCAAGAATAAAAAAACATTAGGTTGGGACTGGGATCGCATTCCTTGATTACTATATATGCCATCTTCTTCATTAGATACAAAAAATCGATGCTTGGATATGTCTTGTCATTTAGTCGTGGAATAATCTTTGGCGTCTCTTCTCGTGTGAAGTCTTGTTGGAATATTAGTTAATAATACTAGTTAATTTGAAAAACTTTGGTCAAAAAAATACTAGTTAATTTGAAAGTCTGTATCAACTTTTAACAACAACGATTTTTTTTTTTAAAAAAAAAAATCAATGCAGTCCTAGCTATTGCAACATGGATGACCTTAATTATGTGGTGGAAGAATTCTCCTATATATTCAGCTCCTCTACCGCTTTTCAACTATCAGAGCCAACAATAACTCAAGAGAGTCTTGCGGATGGGAACACAAGGCCAAGTTATCAATTGCAGAGGTAATTTGTGTATATACAATGATCTGTATATGTGTTGACAAAAAAAAAACAAAATGATTTGTATATGTATGTGTGAAGCTAAGCTAAAGTGTGAATGAATATAACAGCGGCTGTGGCATGGGGAGCTGGAGAAGCTCTAGTAATGGAGGATGTAAAAGTGGATCCTCCTCAGAGATTGGAAGTGAGACTTCGAATCCTCTTCACTTCCATCTGTCACACCGATCTTAGCGCATGGAAAGGCGAGGTAATCATTACTCTCTCTTCTTCGTTAAGTACAATACAAGCTAGCTATTTCAATATCTCCTTCTCTCTGTCTTTTGGTCAGAACGAGGCTCAGCAAGCATACCCTCGAATCCTTGGTCATGAGGCTGCAGGGTAATTAGTTAGTCGAATATATATTTTGTGGATCTCATTTTCTTCTTCTTTTCTTTCCTAATGGATGTTGTTGGATGGGAACATTAATTACAGGATAGTGGAGAGCGTAGGGGAAGGAGTGGAAGAGATCAAGGCAGGGGATCATGTGCTCCCTATTTTCACCGGAGAGTGTGGAGAGTGCAGAGTCTGCAAGCGAGACGGAGCCAATCTGTGCGAGAGATTCCGAGTGGACCCGATGAAGAAAGTGATGGTAAGCGATGGGAGGACCAGATTCTTCACCAGCAAAGAAAACAAACCCATCTTCCATTTTCTTAACACATCGACCTTCTCCGAATACACGGTCATAGACTCGGCCTGTGTGGTCAAGGTGGACCCTCTGTTTCCTCTGGAGAAGATGAGCCTCCTCAGCTGCGGTGTCTCCACTGGTAATCAACATCTTCTAATTATGTGTGACATGACATGTAGTGAAAGAGACAAGTAAAGTACTGTTTTATAAAATGAAAGGAGTGGGTGCGGCTTGGAATGTGGCTGATATTCAGCAAGGCTCCACCGTTGCTGTCTTTGGACTGGGCGCTGTTGGACTTGCCGTAAGTCTTTCCCTTTTGTTTTGTTTTGTTTTTTCGAATGGTATCATCATCATGGAAGCTCAATACACTCACTCTTAAGGTGGCTGAGGGTGCAAGAGCCAAGGGAGCCTCTAAAATCATTGGGATCGACGTCAACCCTGACAAGTTCCCATTAGGTATATATATATATATATATACACACATACATCTTGATATGTATTTCTCACTCGAATTTTAAACTTCAATCAACAGGCAGAGAAGCAGGGATCAGCGAATTCATAAATCCAAAGGAGAGTGACAAGGCAGTTCATGAGAGAGTGATGGAGATAACAGAGGGAGGAGTGGAGTACAGCTTCGAGTGTGCGGGAAGCATTGAAGCACTTCGAGAGGCCTTTTTGTCTACAAACTCGGGAGTGGGAGTGACAGTTTTGCTTGGTGTTCACGCAAGCCCGCAGCTTCTCCCTATCCATCCCATGGAGCTCTTCCAAGGCAGATCCATCACCGCCTCTGTTTTCGGAGGCTTCAAACCCAAAACCCAGTTGCCTCTTTTCATCAACCAATGCCTCCAAGGTCTGATCAATCTCGACCTCTTTATCTCTCACCAGCTTCCTTTCCACGATATCAACAAAGCTATGCAGCTGCTCCACCAAGGCAAGGCTCTTCGCTGCCTTCTCCGCCTCTGATCTTTGCTTCTGTATTTTACAAGTTGTTGATGATTTTTATTTTATTTTTTCCTACTGCCTACTGCATTGAGAGCTGCTTCCTTATCGAGTCCACTCCCACACTTGATTGTTATTTTGATCACCAATACAATTTATAATATGACTGAAGCTGTACTCCACTCCTCCCTCTGTTGACGCCAATCAATAAAGGCCAAAGTTGAGCGAAAGAAGGGGTTAGGATCCGATAGAGAATCACAATCATAATGGCCATTAAACTCGATGTGTTCTCTGTTATATCACAATCAGTTTTAGATCTTCCTCTCGTGTTTGTTTTCTAATCTCCATGATCAGAAACTTTAGACAAGAGAAGCATCGATATGTTTATTAGCGCAGCAGCGTGGAATCATATCATTGTGCGCTCTCAGGAATTCAACCCTGAAAGAATAAACAACCCTCGCTTCTTTTTCTCTTTACTATTACACTGGTTGATACATCCACCAAGACTAAAGAGACGGCCTTTCTCTATTCAAATTGCAAAAGGAGAGAAACCCTTTCACCTCTTGCATCATTCGCTCTCTGTACACTCTCCTACATCCTTTTCCCCATTCTTGCAAACCTTCTGGCTACTCCGAATATCACGGCCTTTGTCAACAGCCCTTTGTCCAGTGTGCATGCAAGCGCAATCGCCCCTCCCACCACTAGTATCTTTGGTATGTTTTTTCCCGTCGGCTTCTCTCCTGTAACCTCTGCTGCTGCCAAATCCCTCTCATTCATGAACTCCTCCGCACTCACTTTGGTGTTGATTTGAGCCATTGATGCGCTTGGTGATAAACCTTCTCCTGCTGCCTTGGCCCTCTGATATGCACGTAAGCCTGGCTCTATTTTCTTCACTGCACCCCACATCCCCTGTCTCACCCCGAGCTTTGCAATCTCCCACGGTATTCCCATATCCTCATGGTGAAATAGTAGGACCTCACACGCTGTCATCTCACCATCGCCTCTTTTCGATTCAACTAATATATATATATATATATATCCATTTAGGAAGTTAACACAATATATCCATTTAGGAAGTTAACACAACAATTATAGGAGAGACAACTTGACATCACAATCGTAGTACCTGCACGGATGCACCAGCTTGAATAGTATAAGTCGACACGCCGTGGCTTGCTTTGTCTTGGTACAGACGGGTATTGTACTCCCTGAAACAAACACAAGAGAGATTTCACCTATTATAGACACATGAAAAAAAGTAGCTTCAAATCCGTTTGCATCAACAATATCCACAAGAAGAACACATGTCCTGCACGGATCTAATAGTTCAAGTAGCAGCGAATGAATTACCTTTGTAATGCAATAAAACACTCGGCCCGCGTCCCATATTCGACGGCCAATAATGTATTCCCTGTCGCTACAAAAGAAGGGGAACTGCAATAAAAGCAGGGGGCAAAAACCAGAGTCAAGAGAGAGAAGAGGAAGAAGCAAAACAGAAGCTAACAAGCGTGTGCCTACCTTGCGCACCCATTGCACAACCATAGTGCCCGTGTCCCTGCAATCCTCCAGTGTAGAAGAAAACAAAAGCATATCATCCCACTTGGAACGGAACTCATCATCCCAAAAGAAGTCCCTCACCATCTCGGGAGTGGCATCCTCAAACACAGTTCTGCTACGGTACTGGGGAGGCCCATTCTGGTGGTAACATCAAAAAAAGATTTCAACTTTGAGCATCCGTTAACACCGTACAGTTGTTCACAAGAGTGCAAAAGTGAGAGTACCTCAGGATCTCTCCTCCAAGCTTGATATGAGAAGGTGGGAGTTGACCGGTCCATCATTTGAATCCAAGCAGGACCGCCATCTTTGACCTCAACCAACTTCCATAGATGCCTAAAATCATCTTCCGTTACGAAGCCAGATTTCTCTTTCTCCGTCTGGGGAGAAGGGCTACACAGAAGCAACACAAATCAGAGTTGAGAGAGAGGCAAAGTGAAAGTGAGCCTCGGTGGAAGTGGGAATCAAATTACCTGTTGGGGTTAACGGGAAAAGACTGGGAATTGCGTCTGAGGATGGAAGTGGGAAGGTGAAAGTTGAGGGGGTTGAACGTGAAGCTGAAGAATTTAGGTGGTAAATCAGAAGAAGAGAGTTTATCACCATCTCCGGTGAGATACGCCCACTTGGGTCTCCATATCCAACCCACCAAAACTCCAACAGCCACAGCAATCCAGAGTGGCGCTACTAAAACTAGGAGGTCAGCGAAACCGATGGTGTGAGACTCGGGAAACAAAGAACCCAACCCCATCTTAACCCTCCTCCTCGATGTAATCGGGATGATTAGGGGTCAAAGCGCAGCGATCGGACGAGGGTTGGGCCTTGCGAGGGGAGATTGAAGACGTAGTCGAGACGGAGAATATATAAAAGAGATAGAGAGGATAAGGATTAGGATTTGGGAGAGACGATGGATTACTGTAGGCCCAGTTTCGTCCTTCGATGCAATCTTCTCTCACACCCTCTCGTTTCGTTTCTATACGCCAACACACTTCTCTTGACCAGCCGTTTATACATTTATTTTTTCTTTAACTAAAGAAAAGCGGAGAAAAGTGGATAAACAGATGAAAGTTTATGGGGGTGATTGGTAGTAACTTTTACTCTAGACTTTTAAAAATAAAATTGTTGTGAAAACTTTTGGCTTTTAAAATAAGAGCTGTGACTTTTTGTTTATAAAAAGTCATAAATTATTGGCTTTTAAAAAAATAATGTTATAAGAGCAAAAAAGTGAAAAATGACTGTGAGAAAAAATAGGAAGACTTTTAAAACTTTTAAAATGCTAAAGTGTAATTGATAAAAAATAGACTTTAAAGACTTTTAAAAAAAGTAAAAGTCTCTACAGCTCTTACCAATCACCCTCTATACCGTCTTTGTGTGCCACGTGTTTTGTCATTACGATTCTGTGGTCGCCGCATCTTTTGCCCTCTCCTTTTTTTTGTTTTATTACCGCACGTATAATGTTAAAAGGTTCTTAGTTAATACTCCCTATGTTCCTTAAAAAAGGTATTTTTGAGTTTTTCACACTTATTAAGAAAATTTTACAAAAAACTTTTCTAACCTTGTTTTATTAATTGTTACTTAAGATATTCTTTAAATAATAAATATTATAAGGGCAAATTAAGTAAAAATTGACAATAACTACACCTAGAAAATTGAAAACTGCTTTCTTTTTGAAACAAATTTTTTTTCTAAAACTATCTTCTTTTAGAAACAGAGGGAGTAGTATTTAATTATAAAAAAAAATAGAAAACAGAAAAAAGCAAGTAAGATTTGATTTTTAACTATTTATTTAATTTTAATTTTTTATTATTTTAAAAACCACCATTGTTATGGTCTTAGACCATCTGCAATGTGAGAACCCTTATGGGTCTCTCGAAAAATATTATTTTAATATAATTAACATTTTTAATTAAATTTTAATTTGATAAAAAATACAAGCCAATGTAATTCAGACAAGTGGCTTATAAGTCTCTCAACAACATGAGAATCTATTTTCATTTGAGAACCTCTCCTCTTTCTCTCTTCCTTTAAAAGTGTAATTATTTTTCTTTTTTTTATTGTGAGAGACTCACTTGAGAACCTCCCATTGCAGATGCTCTTAATTTTTAAACCCGACCCCAAAACCATCGTAATAATAAATATATATATTCTATATAGTTTTGAAAATAAAATAATAGAAAAACATTAATACCATACAAAATCCAATAACAATAATAAAATATTAAAATAATTAAATATTTTAAATTATAATTTAGACAAAATATATAGTAAAAATTATTAAGCAGAAAATCACAACAACCTATCTTAATTATCTCCATCGTCACTTATCTCATATTTCTTAGATGGTATAGTAAAGTTTTCATTAAAATTTAAGATTATAGTTTAGTCAATATAAAGTAGGATGCGTCAAAGTTAATAATTAGCGTGATCGCGACACGTGTCAAGTTAATCGATAAGATTTCGACACGTGTCATAGTAAAAAAATAAAATAAAAATAAAAGGATATATCTAAAGAAAACGGAAAATAAAACAAAAGGATCTATTAAAATAAAATATATTTCAATATAAAAAAGGAAAATAAAATAAAAGTATTTATTAGAATTTAAAAAAAAGGAAAACAAAAGTAAATAAGAGATTTTTGACGCGAGTCTTGAGAAGCATAACTTCTTTAGAGAGCCGAGAGATAATATACGGGATACGACCATGAAAAGAAAGAAAGACATTGTTTGCTTGGAAAGAGTTAATGGAGAGATCGTTAACATACTCGAATGACTCGAATTGCATACCAAAGTTTTTAACGCATCAGAACAGAAAAATATAGTTGATAAAATATGTAAACTACAATTATGGTTAATGTTGCTTAGGATATGCAACATATTCTGTGTTTTGAATATTTTTATTGAAAACATATGAGAATTAAAATAAATAAATAACTCTTAGATTTCAATTTTGTGTTTTTAATATATATTTTCTTAAAGTAGTAATCCGATTTTGTTTTCTATTTAAAAAAAAAATCTTTTAACGGGTTTAAAATTTTGTTATTATAAACCTGCATAAAACGCGGGTCCTAATCTAGTCCTATACAAACACGAAGATTTTATATTGTTCTAGAACATCAATTGTCTTTGTCTTTAACTTTTGACTAATTCAGACATCTTAATGGGCACTGCAGTATAGCATGGGTTAATAATTTATTTATTTGTTGCATTCAAACTAGGGCTGGGAAAAAATTCCGTTATATTTGATTCGATCCATTATTTGTTTCGATTCGAATCGAAAAATTTGGATATCCGTAATTGTTCGGAGCAAAGCAAATATTTAAAATTAATATCTGTTGAAAACGGAGCAAATCACAAATACTAAATAACGTCACTTGTGGATTTGCGATAAAAAAAAAAGGATCATAGATAGTTTGGGCCAAAACAATCCTTCTGGGTATAATCATTTTGGCCCGATATGTTATTTTCGACGTCGTTAGATCGATTTGTGTAAAATCGTTTTCTTTTTCCAGTAGATTTTCAATTATTAAACTTTTAATTGTCGGTGACGGTAAACAAAATAAAGATAATCGTTGTGCTGTACTCTTCGTTAGCACCTCCATTGGGAATTTTAATAATTTTTAAAAGAATAACACGAAAAGCATTATCTTGTTCTTTGGGTTAAAACTTGTACATTAGATTCTTTTATTCTTTAAAACGATAACACATGATGTAAAAAAAGGCCCTTTGAATGAATAAAATTTAACATTCTTTCAAAAATATTTATTTTAGTACATTTAGAAAGTTTCCTGTATCATTTCTACTAGAGTAACTAATTTTTTTTAAATAGCATTTAATTTGAAGCGTACTTTTCTTATCTATTCATTGTATTTCCAATCCGAAATTATACAAACTCCAAAAAGATTATTTTATTCCTATTTTCGGTAACAGTGAACCGCCACCCAATCTCGTACTTCCAACCGGAAAAAAAAAAACACAAAAGTAATAAGTAAAAAAACGATAAAAAAGAATCTTTAAGCGAAGTCGAAAAAACAGAATATTCCGGTGAATCATCACGGCAAAGCGCAACCGCGACGAGAAAAACCCAGCCGTGATCTATCCCTATCGAACTCAAACAAGAACCCTTGCTGCATCAAATTCCCAATCACCGAGAATCCAACCTTCGGATTCACCGATTGAATCGCCAGACATTGGATATCTTCCTCCGTCTCGATAAAGTAATTCCTCGGCGGCGGAACGAACACCGCACCACCGGCGAATTCGAGTTTCAGCCTCGGCATGATCTTCTCCGGATTCGAAACGCCGGAGACGTTAACGCATAAATCGAATCCCGGAGTCAGCTCCGCCGCGATCGGGAGCCGGATCCGTCGTCTCAGAGTCGCGACGACCTATCGATACGCCGGATCAGCTAGAAACGAGAGCGTTGTGCCGGAATCCACGACGGTTCCGCCATTACCTGAACCGTCGATCTCCCAAACGGAAGGATCGATTCGTAATTTAGCACCGTTAACGGACACCAACTTCAACCGAACGTAGTAAAAAGTCGGCGAGAACGGATTCGTGAGCAACGGAGTGGAGGAAAGCTTCGAAACGACGTCGGATCTTACTCCTCCTCCGCCGTTTCCGATGATGAGGTAACTCGTCGGCGGCGGAGAGAGAGTGTAGTCCATTAAGCAATACGAAAACTTGTTACCGAAACGACGGCCCAACTGAGAAGCAAAAGAAATTGGGCCACGGCCCAAGCCCATAACTCCATGGGCTCCGTTAAAACTCGCGCCCGATACGCTTTGACCCGAGATCCGAAACCCGCATCCGAAAGCGACGCTCTTTAGAGTCGCCTCTCTACCGGAGCTTGTCTTCAACGTCGTCGTCTCTCTCGCGAACAAACCGGATGTTAATGAACCGTCCGCGTAAGCGTACTCGTAAGGACACGTGGAATGGATCCGGGTACGGTAACATTTCGGAGCCCGACCCGGTTTGGGTACGAGTCGACAAATCGGGTCGTAGCAATGAGTCGGAGCGAATGTAGAGGAGTGGCGAGGGAAAAAGACGGTGGCCGGAGAATGAAGTGAGCAGTTCCGACAAGCGGATCATTTCACCCAAACGAGATCGCTTCCGGTGTCGGCGATTAGGAGCAGCGACTGAGGCGGTTGGCCGATCCGGAGATCCACGAAGTATTGACCCGACCCGGAAGAAGCGCCGGAGACTACCGGAGATGTTACGAATGGGATGGGTTTACGGCGGAGAGACAGAAAATGGAGACGGCGAGTGTCTAAAGCCAGAGCTTGCGTCGGAGAAGGTAACGGAGATTTGCGGAGTAACGGGAGCTTCAGGTACTCGTCATCACTCACGGCGGCGAGATTCGCCGGCGGGAAGAGGAATAGAGAGAGTAAAGAGCAGAGGATGATAAGATGGAACATTGAGAGAGAAGTGAGAGTAGAGAGAAATGGAAGATTATGTGTCTGTGTTTTTAAGAGATAGAAGAAGAAGAACGTATAAATATACGGTTTATATACGTGTATATTATACGACTTTGTCAGTTTGTGGTCGAAATGTTAATACATTGTAACGTGAAGACTGAAACATTTCTGTTTTGGGGGTATCAAAAGAAAGCTTTGGCTTTTGCAAGAAACTCTTAGCTGTCTAAATGTGTTTTTGTTTTGTTTCTTTGTTCCTTTCTTTCACTTTAAACATCTAAAGCAAATTTTTATTTTATTTTTACTGTTTCATTACTTTGAGGAGTGTGATAATACTAAACATTGGGTTGATTTTGTGTTTTTTAGTGATTGTAATCTTAGTCTTAGATCCGTGAATTTATTTCATTTTATTATATAGAGAATCGGATGATATGAATGATTATTATGACAATAATTAATAATTATACAAAACAATAATTATAATAAATGTAGATCTTGTTCGGACGTGAAAAGTACTATACCCAAGAAATGGACCCTGTTTGTTAGGTGGTGGCAGAACTACTTAATTTCCAAAAGTATATAGAAAAAAAACTTGATAATTTTTCCTTATATGATTACATAATAACAAAAAAGTGTTACTATTAGTTGTTGTTATATGCTAAAAATCTAGAGAATCATTTTGTTTTTGGATTTTTTTGTGCGGTTAGTAAGCATGGAAACAAGCTTTACCCTATGTATTGTGATGAATTTAAATAATGAATTATAAATAAATAATGTAAAACGATAAAGAATGCAGAAGATTCGGGCGATACTTTGCATGGCTGCACATGATATGAAACATGTGACTTTTAAGACAAACCATAATAATTTTATCTTTTTTTCAGTAGTTTGGGAGATTACAAATTTATTGCGAATGTATTATCTAAAAACTAGGAAAACATAACCAAAAAAAAAAACACTAGCAGAAAATTTAAAGAAAGTACTTTCTGTTTTTTTTTTTACAACAATCTATAAATTTCACTGTACTATAACTCATTTTCAATTTGACAAGTATGTGGTACAATGATACAGAGAGACATGTAAATAATAAACTCAGTTTACAGAATCTTCATTGTTATTATTATTGTCTCCTCCAGATTCAGTTTTGGCTCTGCTTCTAAGCTCTTCAAATGCCTTCATGCTGTCTGCATCAAATCCTCCAGCAAACTGCAAATTTCATCCACACATCATAAGAACAAACATTTTCAGCTATTCATTAGATTCTTAAGTTCTCTTGTCTGAACTGAGTGTTTTTTTCTTACCTGATGGACTCTAAAAGCGAAACGAACACCTTGGAGAAGCAAGAACTCTCTGTTAGGATCTTTATCAGATCCACTCACTGAATCAAGCTCATCAGCTACTCGTTTCATGTACTTCCTCGCAAGCTGGACTGACGAAAGCTTGATCTAAAAGAAAGAGAAAAAGCATTTTCAGGACTGTTTCACAGAAACAAGACATTTTCTGCAATCCAAAGAAAAAGAAAGAAACAAACTAAATACCTTTCCCACGACGCCAGAATCAGATAACCAATCAACAGGAATTCCAAATTCTTTGTATCGTGAAATTGCCATGTCTCTTGTACGTAAAAGCGCGTATACGCTTTGTTCAACCCTGTGAAAAAAAGAAGCAAAAATCAAACGTTAGTAAAGCAAGACTTGGTGTGTAGTGTGATACTCTGTCTTTGGTGTTGATAGTTTACTTTTCTAGCTGGTTCACAAGGGAGATTAGGATCATCGACAAAGGAGGTCACTTGCTTCTCAAGTTTCATGAGATCTTGATACTCAAAAGCTGCTTCTCGTAACGCGTCAGCTTTGCCTTCAGGCCAATCAAAGTGCTTAAGAACCGCTCTTTCATCAACCTACTCAAGAAAAAGACAACAATTGATTCGTGAGTTCAAAGAACCGAAACAGCGGTTTAGAAAGTAAATGTTGAAAAGATGAGATAATGACCAAGAAGGAGAGCTCTTCATCTAGCCAGCTAACGAACGCCAAGAGATCTTCTATGTCGGTGAATGAAGCAGCTCGAACTTCAGTTGCTAACGACTGAACAAAGTCACCTTGTGTCTCCACATCCGCTTTCACCTGTAGTCAAGTTTAAACATTTGATTCTTTGTTCGAAAGTCCAATTGCATCAACGTTATATTAGAAGTTTGAACTTACTGCTAAGAGGAATGTTGATCGATTCTCGATTTCTCCAATCATATTGCTCCTAGCTTCAGATGAATTACCAGTTCCTGAAGAGATCAAAGAAGGTGCACCATCTTTCTTCGCTTCACGTTTCATCAAAGATTGATAAAACTCAACAAGCTCAGGAGCTCGGTGAACCTTGTTCCAACTTCCCGCTCCTCTTCCAAGTGCTCCAGGAGGCGGTGGTGGTGGCGGCGGTCCACCACCAGGTGGCGGAGGAGGTGGTGGTGGGCCACCACCAGGTAATGGAGGTCTTGGGGAGGGCGCATTGGTACTTTTACCACCAGATGATCTTGGAGGTGGGCGAGGTACTCTAGGAGGTCGTTTCTCAATGTCTACAAGCTTCATTTTAGTTACTGCTTGAGCATTTTCGCTGGCTTTACCGTCGTTGCCATCACTAGACTGATCACTTGTGGTCACGGTCCTTTTCATGGAGGGAATTGAAACCGGTTTCTCCTTCAGTTGAGCAAGTTTAGGAGGCAAAGCCACATTACCTCCAAATCTCTCTGCTCTCGCTTGATCTGCTTTATGCTTAATGTGCTTCTCTCTCTCAACCGCAAGCTTATGCCTGTCTTTGTACGCAGGATACTTCTCGTCCAAGACATTATCAACCGATTTAGACATCACGTGAAACGATGATGCAACGTTGTTCAAAGGCTCACCCGGAGAAGAAGCTTGTTGCTGTGTTCTGATTCTTGGAAGATTCGGAGTTTCAGGTGTACCAGGAGATTCTTGATCCACTTTACCAAACGTTGTTATGGCTACGGACTCTCCCGCGTTTCTAATCATCAAAGACTCTAGAGGACCTCTCTGTTTATTCATGCTCACGCTAAGTCTTCCCGGTGATCCTCCATAGAATGATCTTGAAGGAGATGATTGAACGCTCGAGTCGTCTTTGCTTTTGCCCCATCTCTTAAGCTTCTGAATCAGACCTGGTTTCTTGCTAAAGCTGCTAAGCCTACTCGTGGAACTATCCATTGAAGCGTTGTCGAAATCATCGCTTCCAGGAGATGAAGGTTGAGAGAAGTTGCTCTCTACATCGGTATCTCCTTGGCCACGCTCCGAACCAGCATACTCTAGCATCAACCGTTTGGCTTTAGCTTGGGATTTGGGGCTTAGGTTCTTGCTCAAGTCACGAGCAGAGATTTTACCAGCTGGTGTCTGGTAGTTTCGTAACTCGTAACGTAAGCAGGTGTTTGTTCCTTTCCGCAAATTCAGAATTTATATTTACATGAAGAAAATTCATGCTAGAATGTTTCTGAGATGGTATTTTTGGTGCTGTTGAATTATTACTTTTTTAGATTCTTCTGAAGGCTGTTCCTATATAGCAAGGACACAAGCTCAGTGTTTCATGGCCCGTAACTCCTAGCATTCATCATTATGAAGAAGCACCAAGCCAGTACCTTGGCCATATAATTGGACATGAGGCGAAGGAAGTTTGTTTCATGCCTTGAAAACCTTGGGTATGCTTTCTTTGTGGCACACAGTACCAGATTTTACACTAGATTCTTCATAAGAGGTGTACTAGTATCAGAAGTACTTATAATGTTTGTGTTATACGCATTTTTCTAGTTCTGCTGTTCTAAATTGATATGTTTTATTTCAAAATTAATATCATTCGGCTTATTCTATGATAAGTTGCTGCTACTGATATTTGCATAGTTCATAGAGATTTATGTTTTCCTTCATCTGTATTCTTGGTTACTATCTATGTTCATAGAGATTTAGGTTTTCCGAGGTTTCTCAAGCTCGATCTTCAATCTCCTTTCCTGGCCTACAAGACATGTGACAAGATTCTTTTGAGTGCCAATTTCTAGATAGAGTAGCTTGAGAGAACTTCATTTTAGGGAATCATCTATGGAAAGTGGGCGTCTTTGTCCACTAGAGAGTTTCATTCTAGCCGAGTATACACAAATCTTGGATAGGACAGATTGCTTCTATGATGTGATATCTATAATAAAAAAAAATGCTCAGTTACTACATTTTTTAAGTCCTTGCTTAATTTTTCTTCTTGCGTGCAGGTTGGGCAACGGGATGTTCTGCTGGTGAAGGAGATTGGACTCTTGATTATTCTTTCTTCAAGGTTTCGATTGACCTTACCGACGCTAGTCATGGTGGGTTTCTCTATTGTATTTCTTTCAATTCTAGGAAAGTTCACAACGGTGTTCTTCTTTCTTGTGTTGAATAGAGAGTATGAGTGTGCTTGGTGTTTAGTACGTTTACGTACATGAGAAATTCTTGTTTCTATTCCTTGGTGGGTTTACAGAACATATGCAAGATATATTGGGGTTGCTGTTCAGATATATTTAGCTATTACAAGAGACTGGTGTTTGCCAATGGATTTTTGGATGAGGTATGGCTATGCTAATTGTATTTTTTTTTTTTTTTTTGGGGTCTTGCTAGTATATCCTAATGATTCAATACTACTCAAAAGAGTTTTGATACATCTCTTGTCATTATTGAAGCTCGCAGCTACTTGTGAGCCAAAATTTCATTAACGAGACAAAACACCACCAATGTCCTATATAGTGGATATTGCATCAAACATGCAGGAAAATAGTTTTTTGGCCTTTAGCGTTTCTTGTAAGCATGTATCATAAAATCAGTTAGAAACCAGATTTACCTGGAGAGAGGTCTGAACTTCAGCGATATGTTCTTTAAGCTTTGAAATAACACCATTTACAAACTTTTTGTCACCAAGTATGTCCCCTAGAGTAGCAGCTGCACTTTCTTCAATAGCTTTTGTCACTTCTCGTGCCATGGCTGGAATAGCTCTGGCAATCTTATTCTCAAATTTTTCTTTAAACGATTGTAGCTCTTCTTTGGTAACCTTCTCTTGTTGCAATTTTGTAAGATCAACTAACATCTTCTTCTGAGAAGCAATAGCTTCAAGCAGCTCCTTATGAGAAGTGAGAAGCTGTTACAAAGGAACATGTGTTAAGTATCGAGAGATTAAACTTGAAGTTGTAGCAAAACTTCTTAGTATATCAAATAATCTTACCTCCATAAAAAGCTGAGTAAGTGCTTCATAGCCTTCATTGCCTATACCGTTGTTTTTGAAAACTGGCAAAAAGGAATAAAATCAACAGAGAGCTCTCTAATCACAATCGAAATCATAAGACAAATATGTATACCGAATCTGAGTACTGGCAAAAGGAAAAATCCACTAATCTGAGTACTAGATTGCAGATTAGAGATTACATGTGTCAATCGGTAAGAACTTTTCCTCAGGAACGAGCGGCTGTTGAGAATCCACTAAGAGAAACCATCAAAAATCGAGAAGAGATTCAGAATTTAAGCCAAAAATCAAGAGCAAACTAAACCAAAAAAATAAAAAAGGGAAGAAGAAAACGGAAGAATCATGGCAGAAAGGGAGTGATCGACTTACTGTTGTTGAGAAGAGCAATCACCGCTCAAACGAGAGAGGCACAGACACTGAAATTTGAATCGCTCGACTGAAGAAGACCTAGGTTAAGCCAAAAATCAAGAGCAATCTAAACCAAAAATTAAAAAAGAGAAGAAGAAAACGGAAGAAAAGAGAGAGAGAAAGAGTGATCAACTTACTGCTGAGAAGAATGAGAGAGAGAGAGAGAGATCGACTTACTGGAGATGTAGGTATTACGAACCAGAATCGGCCATGGAAATGGAGAAGAAGAAGTTTGTTATGAAAGACGATTTTCTGATTCGAGTCAAAGTATCCGTTTACATTGTTTATATACAAACGCAAATAAAACAAAATTGAGTTAAACCAGTAAAAGGAAGCCGGTTTAACTAATACAGATTGAACCGAGTAAACCAATCTCAATAGTAGGGTTCAGAGACTGAAATTAGTTTGAGATAATCCGATTTTTAAAGGGTTTAATACGGCGGGAAGTGGAAATGAAACTTTCCTTTGAGTCTAAAAGTTATTTGAAATTTTCGGATATAATCGTTGCTTGGATGCTTCCTGTTAATGGAATTTTCCGGTGCACTGTTTCTTATTAAGATTAGATGCGATCGCGCCACGTCATTTTTTATCGACGGTCAGATAAATTTTTGCAAATTTATAAACAATAAAAAATTAAAATTATATATTAATTTATATCGGATGTTGTTTTTGCTTAGCACTTCGCATTTGCTGTGTAATCGGATCTGCAATCTCAATGTGAGTAAATTTTTTTTCCAACTTTTGTTCTCGCCTCTGATATTTCACTGAACGATTGACTCGGAAAGCTTGTGTGTTTTGTGCTTTTCATTAGTTGCAAAGTACAAGTAAATTTGGTGTCTTTCTGGGTTGTTCGTATTCACTTGAGCTCGTTCCAGTTTTTTCCGCATTAATGATTAAGTAATTGCCTGGATTAAGAAACTTTCTGAATTTATTTACCAAGAGCATTAAGCTATCTTAATTCTTTCTTTCTTTTTTCCTTTCAGGGAAACGGTATTTGACATTGAAAAGCATTCAACTCTATACATTCATCTTGCCAAATCAAACCCCAAATCTAAGCGTTCAAGAACAGGCAAGTAGTGGATTTTTTTCTTCATTGTAGCTAAAGGAAAGTTGGATTTTTTGCTTCTTTGTTAATTATTGTTTTGTGATGTGGTAGATGATGGTTTTGAAAGCTTGAAAAAAAAAAAAAAAACAAGTCTTGGAGCAACACTCCTGAATCTGATAAGATCATTGGGCATATAAGCCTTCATCTTGCGGCTTCTTTTGATTTTTTGTGTGCTTATGTTTCATGTATCTGAATATTTGTATAGTATTTACCATTCCAATCTTCATAATCCCCACGCTCCTGCATGCTAGCCCTTTACTTTAAGATATCACACTTGGGCGTCAACATGGTTTCGCGTTTCTTAAAGCTCACACTGCACATTCTTGTACGTTTGGCCACTGCAGGTTTTAGCAGCTTTCACACTCCTGGAATGAGTAGTTCTGCTTACAACTCAATTGGTTATTCACCTGCACAAAGGTCATCTGCACTAATGCTTAGATTATGTTACTTTGTTGCACACACTTTTCCTGTATTCTGTCCCTAAGCCTAAGCTACTTAAGGAATGAGTAGTTCTGCTTACAACTCAATTGGTTATTCATACTTTTCATAGCTAAGTATTAGCTATAAGCATTCATAGCTAATACTTTCCTTTAGCTACAATGAAGAAAAAAATCCAACTACTTGCCTGTTCTTGAACGCTTAGATTTGGGGTTTGATTTGGCAAGATGAATGTATCGAGTTGAATGCTTTTCAATGTCCAACACTTTTCATAGCTAATATGGGACCAAATTGCACTGAATATGAGTTAGTTCAAGTTTTTTCGAGTTAAGAATAGTGTCTATTATACACTAAAACGAAGCCTATGATACACTAAGAAAACCGCCTCTTGAACTTTTTTGGTTTTATTACACATTATGTCATGTACATCGTGTTTTGTCTCTACTTTTGTTTGTTAAAAAAAGAAAGTCTTGTTGTCTCTTTTCAGCTGCAAGGCATGCAATCAGAAGCTGCGGTGTTGAGCAGGCCAAATTTTGTGGCGTGAAGCTTCCCGTATTATCAATGAGGAAGGATTTAGAGCCTTTTGGGAAGGGAATCTAGTAACTGTTGTCCATAGGCTTCCTTATTCGCCATTGAACTTGTATGCATATGAAAAATACAATAAAGTGAGTTTCCATTCTATTCTCTTTTTGAATTGGGTGTTCTGTTGAAGTTAATCATGATTTGTCACTCAGCCTAACCCAAAGCTATTTCGTTTTTGCAGTTTTTTTATTCGAATCCAGTTTTACAGAGTGTTTTAGGAAATGCGAGTAGCAGTCCGTTTGTGCACTTTGTTAGTGGTGGCTTGGCTGGAATAACAGCTGCTTCAGCTACGTATCCTCTCGATCTTGTTAGGACGCGTCAGGTTTGATTTTTCTTCTTCTTTTGTTTGAAGTTTGAAAGCTTTATTCTTTCTTTGATCTGTGCAGTGTTTCTTTGTCTTTCTCTGACCTGAATGCATTACTTTTTTATTCTTCCCAGAGAAATGCAATGTATTATCAGGGTATTGGGCAGAGAAGGGGGATTTTTTGGTCTGTATAAAGGACTTGGTGGTACGTTTTGTTTGCTTTCCTTTGTTCTCTTGTGCCATGCCAAGTGTGTTAATTGCTTCGTGGTACGTCTTATTTTCCTGATGCAGGGTGTTGGGCCAACCCTTGCAATCAACTTTGCTTCGTATGAGTTTATGAAATCATTTGGGCGATCTCATAGGTAAAAAATCATCTTTAATTATGATTTTTCTGTTACTTTTTTTTGCACTCGCCTATTGAGTATTTCTGCAAGAGTCCAGTCCGAGTATGGGAAGAAGAATGTTTAGCATTTTAATGGCTCTAACCGTTGGGGTTGTCTGCAATATCGTTGCTGGGCCGGCCTCTGAGGTCCTTGGTGGCGGCTTCTGAAATGGCACGTTCCTAGCATCCTGCCATTATATATGCTTATTTATATATTTTTATGTTTGCTTTCTTTTTCGTTTTATACAATAAATTTATAAATTTTAAAAACAAAATCAACAAAAAAGCAAATTGAAAAAAAGTACGTGTTACCACCTTCACTTATACTCAACATCCTATAGTAAATTTTGCACTAATTGATCGACACCGAATATAACTGGAATAGTAATGTTGTACTTCTCTAAAAAAACAACTTGCATATATTACGTGATTACCAACTTACCATCTTTAATTAAACGCAACATATTACAATAACTTGCATCTAAAGTTCATAATAATGGATTCAGAATCCAATATAATTAGGGGTAGCAGACAGCAGTGTCTTTATTTTTAAGAAGATTTCGAAAACGGAGGACCAGTAAAGACTAAAGAGAATTTATGAGTAAACGTAAGAAACAAGTTGCAGTAGTACTAATAAATTGATATCTGTGACAAATCCGTGAATGATTTGGCACATGATCCAATGATCAGTCTCATATCTCACCGTCCCAAAGTTATTCAAGAGTCTTATAAGGACTCGTCTCATGAACAAATGACATGTCTATCACCAACCTTCCCTGCAGCATTGAAACACAAATCTTTCAACATTAGATAACCCTGAGCCTAGGAGCAAAACAGAGAGAAAGCTTTTTTGACCTATTTGGAATGTAATCCACTTGCCTGTTCAATCTCAGAAAACTTGGATAACATGTCATCGGGTATGGACCAGCTGAAAACATCGAAATTCTGTTTGATCCTGACTTCACGTGTGCTTTTTGGAAGAACACTTTGGCCCATTTGGAGACCCCAACGTAATGCAACTTGCGCAGGAGTCTTGCCTAGCTTCTCAGCAACCGAGCCTAGAATGGGGCTCTTCAGAACATCGCTCTTGAGCCACGTTGTCCCTGGAGAACCCAACGGAGAGTATCCCTACAGAAGAAACATCAACTAATGTTTAAAATTTCCAGCATCTTTCGTCAGTTTTCCAAAAAAGGATATGGACATGAGTGTTCTACATACAGAGAGGTGAACGCCTTTAGATTTGCAGAAATCCCTGAGCACAGTTTGTTGCCACGATGGGTGACACTCCACCTGGTTAACAGCAGGAGGGACGCGAGCCACCTCCAAGAGATCTGCGAGATCCTTTGTTGAGAAATTGCTGACACCAATAGCTCGGGCCTTTCCCACATCAAAGAGTGCTTCCATTGCTTTCCATGTGCTAGGAATATCAGTTGGCAAAATGTTCTCTGGCTTAAAACCAGTTGAACCTAGGCTAACAGGCCAGTGGATCTTCAAAAAGGTCACAAAAACTATTGGTTAGTCGAAAATGGTCCACAAAACGGCGCAAGATGTCACTTGAAAGAAAATTAGATGTTCGACCAATATCTGACACTAGTCCTAAGATTCATAAATCTTAACAGATGCAGTAACATACACGTAAAATAAAACACAACTAAAAACACAACCCAAAGTTCAAAAAACCAATATGGATCACTGCAAGTTATCTTGAAAAGAAGTACACATGGATAATTCGTCAAAGGAAAAAGACAAGGTTTCCTAATATGTTACTTACGAGGTACAAATCGACATAGTCAAGCTGTAGATCCTGTAGAGTTCTGTTCAGAGCATCTGGCACATCTTGAGGATCATGATAAGTACACCTTTTCATATAAGCAGGTGACAAGGTTAGAAGCTACATAGACTTGACAACTAATCACCGAAAAAGCAAGGATATAATCTATAAGGTAACTAAAGAACAGTGGTGTAGAATACCAGAGTTTGGATGTGATGAAGATTTCCTCACGCTTAACAACTCCATCATCAAACAGTTTCTTCAGGACTAACCCAATCTGCAGGAGTAAGAAGTACAGGTGGGTTCAGTCAATTATTTTAAATTAATCATTGTTGATTAATGACAAAAAAACATACAGAGAACCACGGGCCTATTAATTTCAATATTCAAAACAATAGCACAGTTTGCAAACAACAGAGATCAAGTCGATAAAATTACCTTAAAAAAAAAAAATTGGTCATCAAAACAGAGAGATACAGAACAGTGGGAAAGCATCTATAAATAAAATTAAAACTTGAGGACAAAAATGTGATGGAAATGCCCATATCCACATTTTACCAATGATTAGAACGAGTAAAATTAGTAGTATATGATCAAACAAGGCAACCAAAGATGAGCAGTTTTAAAGCAACTCATTGTAATATACAGCACAAATCATAAGAAAGATCATAACCTTTTGCTTTAAAATCTATGTAAATCAAACTGGCCTACGTAAGTATTGAAATTCAACTCTGGAAATGAATCAATACAGCTTAACCCATAACTTCCAATACATATTCTAGGAACAGAACCAATACAACATAACCTATAACTTCCAAAACATATTCTAAGGAACAGAACCATAATCCAAAACGAAATATACAAATTCAATGAAACTAAAGATGAGTTTGGCTAACCTCCCTTTCGTTGCCATAGATTTGAGCACAGTCAATGTGCCTATAACCAATCTGCACAGTAAGAGAATTCCTCAGTCTTGTTCCGTTAAAAAGTGTAAAAGCAATTTAGGTGAAAGTAGAAATCAGTAATTTAGCTAATACAGACTTGGCCGTAAATTTTAAGACTCTACGATCAAGTGACCACGAAGCCGCGAAAATCACACAGACGAACCTTAACAGCGGCTTCGACAGCGTTTCCTACAAGACCAGGATCAGCCTGCCACGTTCCGAGACCAACAGATGGTATCATGGCTCCGGTATTGAGCTTGAAGAATCTGATTTCGTCTGCGAGAGTGTCATCTACCAGTAAGCCAGAATTCACGTAAAACAGAATTTTGTCTTGGACAACTCGTACGGCTTCTGCTAAGACTTTTCTAGCATCCCCTGAAATGTTCCGGTCTGTTATAATGGCTTTAGTCACAGCTTTGAACCACGCAAATATCAAAAGGGTCTCTGTTGTAAAGCAAAAGAAGCCACAATCGAGGAGACGCTCCATAAGCGCCCAAAGCGTTTGCTGGCTCAGCTGAAATGACCCAGGCTCCAATAGTTGATTTGGCTGAACCTGAAGTTTTGACAAACAAAGTGATGTGATCAGGTTATAAGATACTAAAATGAATAATTCAAACAATTTTTTTACCTTAGACAATAACCAGTACAGTGAAGCATCATCATGAATCTCTAGAGCCATAGTGAAGCACCGTTCGTAATCTCCCTCACCTAACAACGAAGCCTGCAATAAAACTTAACAACAACTCAGAAAACAGTATGAGATCAACCATATTAAACATCAGAGATTGATTTTACCATTTCTTCAGTCCCATCCATCGAGGGACTTTTTTGGGAGGTCTTGGCCGAATCACTAATCTTGATGCTTTCCTGTAAAACACGTAATCTTAGATTTTAGATTTCTTGTATAGTCCTAAAGTATTATAAAAACCAAATGAATCTAGAATTTACCTGGACAGATGTCTGAAGTTTATTTATAGCTTTTTTAAGCTTTGAAATGACCATTTTTTCAAATATATTGATAGCTTTGTCACTACCAGAAGTTAAAGTTTCTTGAATGTTAGTGGCCACTTGAACTGATATGTCTCTGCCAACCGTTTGGAGTTTTCCAAACAAATCTCTCTGAACAGATGATAGTTCCTCCTTAGTTGCAGTCTCCATTTGCAATCCCATTAGAGTGACCACCATCTCCCTCTGAGATGAAATAGCTTCACCCATCCTCGTCTGAGAAGTGAAAAGCTGACTCAAAATTTGAAGAAGATCTTGACGCTTTGCCTGATTCTTCTGAAAAAAAAAGAAAGAAAAAGCACAACAGAATCAACTAGTGTTCTTCCTAAAGATAAAAGGAAAAAGCAACAAGTTACCCTTATTCTGTCAATAGCATCTGCCCGAGTCGGCTGATCATCTTGAACACTTTCCTGAGTCTTCTGATCATCTTGAACACTTGCCCGAGTCGGCTGATCATCTTGAACACTTGCCCGAGTCGGCTGATCATCTTGAACACTTTCCTGAGTCTTCTGATCATCTTGAACACTTGCATGAGTCTTCTGATCATCTTGAACACTTGCCTGAGTAAGTCGTTTTTTCTCCTTTCTTTGTGCAGCACGCACGACTGAAAGCTGCTTATACGAATTACCACCTTTCATCCCAGTGTAGCATTCATAAACCTGTATGAGTCCTTGCAGTTTCATCTGAGGAAACCTGAGAGCCAGATACTCATGCATTTCAGAGAAGGAAAGACATTTTTCAAAACATTCCTTGGATGCAAGAATCACAGCTCGCATCTTTTCATCCCTAGATCCCTCCAACTGCTCTTCAAAATGAGGCTTAATGCGTTGAAAGAAGTTATTAACTCTTGTGGTTAGTTTATCCTATAACATGTATAACATGGTATCAGAATCAATTCTTGCCGAAGAAAAAAAAAAAAAAAGAAAAGAAACAGAATTCTTAAGATAAAAAGACATACCATTATTTCGTCAATGGCGTTACTGATTTTGACAGCTACATCATCTGGAAAACCGATTCCCTTTAGGCGCTCCTTGTTGTTTCCGACGAAAAGATCATCCTTGTTGTTTCCGACGAGCAGAGAGTCCCAGATGTCAGCCTTTTCCAGTGTATCCACATCTTTCTTGCGTATATGGTATTCGCGTACTGGCAAAAGGAATAACAAGTAAGAGCTCTAATCACAAGATGAAATCAAAAGACAAATATATGTATACTAGATTGCAGATTAGAGATTACAAGTGTCAATCGGTAAGAACTTTTCCTCAGGAACGAGCGGCTGTTCAGAATCCACTAAGAGAAACCATCAAAAATCGAGAAGAGATTCAGAATTTAAGCCAAAAATCAAGAGCAAACTAAACCAAAAAAATAAAAAGGGAAGAAGAAAACGGAAGAATCATGGCAGAAAGGGAGTGATCGACTTACTGTTGTTGAGAAGAGCAATCACCGCTCAAACGAGAGAGGCACAGACACTGAAATTTGAATCGCTCGACTGAAGAAGACCTAGGTTTTCCATGTTAATCGGTGGGGCTTTGTGGTCCAGTCTTCTGGAATTGGATATTTTCTTGGGCCCAACGATTTTTCTTAATATGAAATTTGAAGATGGGTTTATCTTTCCTTTTTATTGTTGTTTTTAGAGCTCGGATTTGCAACTAAATACTTCAAGTCGCCCATCAAATAATTATTTTATCATTTTTAACTCTTAACTCTTAACCTAAAAATTTAGAGAGAGTTACTCAAATAACATAAAATTATATTAGAATGACTCTAATCATTTTAATTACTAAATTGTTTTTACTACGTAAAATGCTTTTTCTTACCAAAAATCGTAATTACTAAAAACGCCACTTTTCTACCAAAGAAATTTTAAATTTCAGCACACTAGAAAAAAAAAACTAGGTGGAAATCATCTAAGTAAATCTGCTATAGGATGTTATTGTTGTATAATTTGAAATCAACTCCATTAAATTTAAAATATATCAGATTTTAAATTTTTGATTCATTTTACAATTTCATATATATGATTCTCAAATCTGTATCGAAGTATATATATATATATATATATATATATATATATATATATATATATATATCGTTAATATGGTATCATTTAATTTTTACAACAGATTGTGGTTAGAATTAAACTCCTTCAATTTTTTTATAAGGAATATAAAATTGAAACTATAAAAGGTGCTTGTAAAAATGAAGCTATAAAAACCTATGAATACATAAAAAGAAAACTACAAAAAGTATATAGGTATCCTTGTGACTGATATTATGTGAGTTTTTGTTCTGAGCTGTTTTGAAAGTGTTTATCAGGTAGATATTTGTTTATATTAGGTAAATGTCCGTGCTACACACGGGATAATTACGTTTATATTTTCTATGGTTTTTGTTATTTATATTACTTTTTGTGTTTATATTTTCCCCTATTTTATTTCTGTTTTTTTATCTTCTGCTTCAATGTATTTTAATTTTTTTTTCTTATTATATTTGTTGTTGTATTTATTTTTATATTCTTTTTTTTTTGAAAAATGTTTTCATATTTTTATTTTCTGTGTTGTATTAATAGTAGTGGTTTAAATATCGACCTTTGATAATTGAATGAGTCAATTTTTGCTCTATTATTATGTTATTTGACTTTAAATTTTTTGGGAGACCAAAAGTTACAAGTCTTTTATGAATAAAACTGAATACTCCCTCCGTTTCTGAAAGATAATTTTTTAAAAAAAATCTTATGTTTCAGAAAGATTGATTTTTTTAAGTTTTCTATGCATTTTATAATGATTATTAATGATAAATTGTAAACTTCTAGAAAAACAATTCAAATTCTTGCATTATTATTGGTTTAAAGTTATTGAAAGTTGTTAATTGTAAAAAACAATGTATTTATTATCAAATTTTAATATGTCTTCTTAATATGTGTGAAAACACATCAACATCCATCTTTTAGAAACAAAAAGAATATAATATTACATAGAAGTGACCATCAACCTGTAAGACGCATTGACGCCTAGCTTACAAGCTACTCCAACAAAAGAAGCAACGATATTTCCATCACTGTAGTTTCCAATGATGAGGTTTGGTACACCCTGATCTTCTTTCGGTTTAAAATCCAAATCTAAAATTATGAAGGAATGGATCAAAGCATATTTTAATATAAATAAGCAAAATAGCAACTATATACTGTTTTAATACTTTTAGAAGCTAAAAGTCGGCTCGCAGCTCCGGGCGAGTTATAACACAGCCACGCATCTTTTGCTCTCATAATTGGCCGGAGAAAAAAAAAACTTCATTATTATTACGATTTAGTTTTCGGAAATTGTAGAAAATAATAATGTCGGGAAAGCAGAAGCACATGGCCTGATGGCCTCATGGGGCTTTTGTGACAGTTTCGTCTTTCCTCAACGCATGTTTTCTCCATCGAGATCGATCTGTAGCCTTTCATCAATAATAATGTGATATTATATGAGCACAATGACACCATATGATGCACATGAATCCACATCGCAACAACAATAACACTATGCACGAAACAAAAACTTGAAATCATAAAGATTCATCTTATTTTCATTCAAACTTGTGTTAACATTCTAACTCAGATAAGATCTCTCTCAGCTATGATTTTCAACACCAAACCCGTGATCGAATCCTAAAAGAAACAGTGTCTGTTTTATAGTGCAGACATAAACTTAAGAATAGAGAATCGTAACAACTATTGGGCTGGACTAAGCCCGATATAGTTTTCATATATTCGTGTTGTACAAGGCTAGGTTTAGCCGACTAATGTGTATATATATCATTGTACAAACCTTATGAATGAATAAGAAAGCACATATTCTCTCTATTTGTCATGGTATCAGAGCTGAAATCCTGAAACCCTAACTCTTGCTTTCTTCTCCGTTTTTTTTTCTCTCTTTCGTTTTCTCTTAGAGCTCGAGTTTCCTTCTTACTCGCACTCTGTTTTCTCTGATTTCGTTTTGGTCTTCGATTGATCATGTCAAACGAATCAGCTGTTACTGTACGCGGGGGTGATACCACCGTTGTTACACCTTTTACCTTGTTTTCGTCGGACAATCCAGGAGCTTTGATAACTTCTGTATCTCTCACCGGCGACAACTACAATGAATGGTCATGTGAGATGTTAAATGCTCTCAGTGCCAAGAAGAAGGCAGGTTTTATTGATGGCTCGATTGTCAAACCTTCTACCGTCGGCGCTGAGTTGGATTCATGGACTTCGGTGAATTCCATGGTTATTGGTTGGTTGCGTACCTCTATTACGCCTCGTGTTCGCTCCACTGTCTCCTTCATCACTAATGCTCACGATTTGTGGGAGAACTTAAGGAAGCGCTTTTCCGTGGGCAACAAGGTTCGGGTTCACTACCTTCGAACTCAACTTGCTGCTTGCAAACAAAACGGTGATTCCGTGATTGACTATTTCGGGAAACTGGCTAATATGTGGGATGAGCTCTACACATATAAACCAGTTCCACAACTTTCGCCAAGGAACGCGAAGAAGAAAAAGTGCACCAGTTTGTTATGGGACTTGATGAATCCCGTTTTTCGAATGTTATTCATTCGATTATTGATGCTGAGCCTTGTCCGGAATTGGAACAAGCTTACTCTCGTGTTGTTCGTGAAGAGCAACGCCTCACGCAATCTCGCGATCAACAACAAGAAGCTGTTGGTTTCGCTACTCGGAGTGATTCTTCACAACTTGCTATCTCCAATTCCCGAGACTCTGGCAATGACTCCTATGCTACGAATTCTCGCAACCGAGATCGTCTTCTCTGTTCTCACTGCGGACGCTCGGGTCACGAAAAGGCATTCTGTTGGCAGCTCATCGGCCATCCTGATTGGTGGAAAGAGCGCAACGCTCGACAAGGAGGCAGAGGAGGTTCTGGTCGTGTCGGTCGTGGTGGTTCAGTTTCCGACTCTGATCGAGATCGTGCTGCGGCTAATGTGGCGCATGCCACGTCACCTAACGCTTCCGTATTTCCGGACTTCACACCTGAGCAGTGGACATCCATTAGTTTAATGGCACAACAGAAAACAAGGTCTGGTAACTCCAACAAACTCTATGGTAAGATTTGTGGTGATATTATTATTGATATTGGCGCCTCCCATCACATGACTGGGAATCTATCTTTGCTCGTCGACCTTGTTGATACGTCGCCTTGTTCAGTTGGTTTTGCGGATGGTAGCAAAACGATATCCTCAAGCATGGGATTGTTGCCTATAACCGACTCTGTTTCTCTACATAATGTCTTATATGTTCCAGATCTCAACTGTTCCTTGATTTCCGTTTCAAAACTTTTACGGCAACTCAAGAACTGTTGTGCTATGTTCACTGATACTTTGTGTGTGGTACAGGACCGTTTCACGAGGACCCTGATTGGAGCCGGTGAGGAACGAGATGGGGTGTATTATCTTACGGATGTTGCTTCGGTTCGCGCAAACAGAGTGGAAGCGGTTTCTGATCAAGCTCTGTGGCATCAGCGGTTGGGACATCCGGCTTTTTCAGTGTTTTCGTCTTTACCTTTTGATATTTTAGCTACTAGCCCGGGTTCGTGTGATGTGTGTTTTCGGGCTAAGCAAACAAGAGAAGTTTTTTATGACAGTTCAAATAAATCAGCAGAGTGTTTTGATTTAGTTCACATTGATGTTTGGGGACCATATCGTGTGCCTTCTAGTAGTGGTGCTGTTTATTTCTTGACTATCGTAGATGATTTCTCTCGATCCGTATGGCTTCATCTTCTCTTGGAAAAGTCTGAAGTTAAACAAGTTTTTCAAAAATTTTGTGCCTACACAGAAACTCAGTTTCGTAAACGGATCAAAACAGTTCGTAGCGATAATGAACTGAATTCATGTGCTTGGGTTCATTTTTCCGTCAACAGGGGATTCTTCATCAGACCTCCTGCGTTGGCACTCCCCAGCAGAACGGTCGGGTTGAGCGCAAACATCGCCATATTTTGAATGTTGCGCGATCTCTTCTTTTTCAAGCTAGTCTACCAATCCGTTTTTGGGGTGAAGCCATCCTTACAGCTGCTCACGTTATCAACCTCATGCCAACAAAAGTCTTGAATGGTCGCACGCCACATGAGGTTCTTTTCGGTACCAAACCTACTTACGATCACTTACGCGTTTTTGGTTCTGCTTGTTTTACTCATCTCCGTTCCAGAGACAAGGATAAGTTTGGCTCGAGAAGCCGTAATTGTTTTTTATGGGCTATCCATTCGGCAAGAAAGGATGGCGCGTCTTTGATCTAGACACCGAGGAATTTCTTGTCTCTCGTGATGTGGTATTTGAGGAAAATGTGTTTCCCTTTCAGAAGATTTCTGCTGGTGACTCTGTTTCTTCCGATCAGATTGTTTTGCATGATACATTCTTTGATGAGGAATGGTCTCCGTCTCCGACTGTACCAGCGAGTGAAAACTCGACCGCGCCTGCTTCTGATAGCTCTCATGTCGAGCCTGTTACTACAGCTCCGCTTTCGAATGATGTCGCCGTCATCGACCCTTTCTCTGTACCAGTTCTGGTAACAGATTCTGCGTCTGTTGTCGAGTTGACAACTACTACTGCTGCTGATGATTATGCTGATACCGAACTTGTCTCCGCTCCGGGACCGGTTCCTCTTTTGGGTCGTGGACAGCGCACAAAGCAACCTCCCAAACAGCTTGCTGATTATTTGCTCTACAATGTCAGTTGCATTCAAGATAAAGATAATACACTCCCCTCTCTCACCGACTCCTCTCTTGCGTCTTCGCCTACGGTTCCAGGTAACACTCCGTATCTTCTTGAACACTATGTTTCTGATGCTGTCTTCTCACCGGGCCACCAAGCATTCCTTGCAGCTATACTTGCAGGTGTTGAACCGAAAAGTTACAAAGAAGCGTTGAAAGATAAAGTCTGGCGAGATGCGATGGTTAATGAAGTTGATGCTTTTGATATTAATCGTACTTACATCATTGTTGATTTGCCGGAAGGAAAAGAGGCTCTCGGAAATCAATGGATTTTTACGATAAAATATCGAGCTGATGGCTCAATTGAACGACATAAAGCTCGCTTGGTGGTGCTTGGTAATCATCAAGTTGAGGGGGAGGATTTCACGGAAACTTTTGCTCCGGTTGCTAAGATGACTACTATTCGGGGTCTTTTGAAAATCATCTCGGTTAACAAATGGGAAGTTCATCAAATGGATGTCCACAATGCATTTCTTCACGGTGATCTCGAGGAAGAAGTCTATATGAAACTTCCCCTGGGTTTTCGACATGCTGAGCCTAACAAAGTTTGTCGCCTTCACAAATCCTTGTACGGTCTTAAGCAGGCTCCCCGTTGTTGGTTCGCCAAGCTTACGAACTCACTGCGCGAGTATGGTTTCACTCAATCTTACTCTGATTATTCTCTTTTCATCTATGCTCGTGATGGTATTGAAATTCGAGTTCTCGTATACGTTGATGATTTGTTGATCTGCGGCAACAACTCGGCTGCTTTATCGACTTTCAAAGGATACTTGGGCGAATGTTTCCGCATGAAAGACCTTGGCAAGCTGAAATATTTTCTCGGGATTGAAGTTTCCCGTAACGATGATGGTATTTTCCTTTCTCAGAGGAAATACACTTTGGATCTTATCGCTGAAACTGGTATGTTGGGAGCCAAACCAGTTCATTTTCCGATGGAGCAAAACGTTGATTTTGCCAAGGATACGAGTCCTTTTCTGTCTAACCCTGTGCCGTATCGACGTCTCCTTGGTCGTCTCATTTATCTTCTTATTACGAGACCTGACTTGTCTTACTCCGTCCATGTCCTCTCTCAGTTTATGCAGACTCCACGTGAGGGACATTGGGAGGCAGCCGTACGAGTCGTACGTTTTCTTAAGGCAACCGCAGGCCAAGGAATTCTTTATCGGTCCGATTCCGACTTAACTCTTACGGCATACTGCGACGCTGATTGGGCCGTAAGTTCTCTCTCCCGTCGTTCACTTAGTGCATATGTCATGTTTCTTGGTGGTTCTCCTATTTCTTGGAAGACCAAGAAACAGGACACGGTGTCTCGCTCGTCTGCTGAAGCAGAATATCGGTCTATGCGAAAAGCTCTGGATGAGATATTGAACTTACGACAGTTGTTGCAGGAACTGGGTTTTCCTCATCAAGGTCCTGTTCGTCTTTTTTGTGATAGTCAGGCCGCCATACACATTGCCGCCAATCCGGTGTTTCACGAGCGTACTAAACATGTTGAGTCTGACTGCCATGCTGTTCGCGATGCTGTCCTCGATGGAACTATTGCTACACCTCACATTGGTACAGCTGATCAGATCGCTGACCTTCTTACCAAAGCTCTGGGTCGTCAACAATTTGAGCGTTTAGTGTCCAAGTTGAGCATTCTTAATCTTCATGCTCCAACTTGAGGGGGAGTATTGGGCTGGACTAAGCCCGATATAGTTTCCATATATTCGTGTTGTACAAGGCTAGGTTTAGCCGACTAATGTGTATATATATCATTGTACAAACCTTATGAATGAATAAGAAAGCACATATTCTCTCTATTTGTCAACAACCATTGATTTCTCCTCTTGACCATAAAAGGGTTGGTACACTTGGCGCAAAACCAACGAACTCGAGGACTCTTTAGTGTCGAATAAAAGAAAAGAATATACCTTTTTAATGGAAAAATCTGCGAGGGATGGTCAAGTGAGGCTATCACAAGTTGCATAAGACTGGAGAATAGTTACAGCTTGTTCTGTAATGTTTCTGTTTCTTGCACGTCTCACCCAATCACTCACTATTTCCTCTTCTTTACTTCCTTTAACACCCTCTTCAAGTGCAGCTGCTGCTTCTGCTAGTTTACCGTCGGCCAAGTAATTGTCAACCTTTCTAATTACGGACTCAATGCCTCCATTAGCTTGATCCACTTCCTTGAACTGTAACAAAAAAAAATCAAAGGAAGCAATTCAATTTCAGAGTTTTTGAGTGCAGAATTTTGTTTCGTAAGTAGCATTATAAAATACTTTGAGCTAAGTAGCATTATGTCGAATCGCATAATAAGTCTTGGACAAGCAATAAAATGAACCAAAGTTGACATAGAAAAAAGAAGCAAAGAAAAGCTCAGTTTTGTCTCCATACCTTTTTCGATGGAAGTTTAGGTGGGGGAGCCTAGTAGTAGAAATTCGGTACATGATTAGCTTTGTAAGCCATGTTCTTCCGGAGTTGCTTAGTGACTACTTCTTGCTCTTCCTGAACATAATACATTTTCAAGAATGGAAGATAAAACATTATACTGAATCTAACATGTAGGATCATCGTTTTAAAAATTAAAAAAAAAATCACGCTATATAAATCAAATTCCTACCACCATAAACTAAACTAATGGACGTGTATGCATATAGATGTTGTACCTTATATCCATCAAAGTAAGAAATGGAGACTCAACATTCTTCTGGTGGGATCCATGGACGCCATTTGGTTCATTGTATCATTATAGAGGTCCAATGGTCCTACACAAATGGGAATCCCTCTATTTGCTACATGGGCTGACCTAAGGTCTCCGTCGGGATGGATGCTCCCTCCAGCTAGAACCCTGATATTTGAGGGTTTTTTAAAAATAAAAATCCCCTGGAAAAATTAGCAAGTTTAAAAACCCTAGTTGCTATCTTCTTATCAGATCACCAAACCCATGTTTTTTTTATAATGTTCTCACTGTTGAACATGGAGGGAAAAATCTGTTGAGTTATTATGGTTAATGTTTGATTTCAAGTAATTATTTTTACTTACTAGGGCTAGGATCTATGTTTCTCGGGGATGCCAAAAAAGTGGAATCTGGCTCTGGAGATACAACAAACTCTCTTCCAGAAGAGATACTTGCTAAGATCTTGTCTTTTCTTCCCACTAAACGAGCTGTGTCTACGTCTCTCCTCTCCAAAAGGTGGAGGAATATGTTTCCATTGATGATTCGTCTCTTTGCATCTCAACATCATTTCTATTTAGATGACTTGGATTTAGTTTATCCCGAGGAAAGATGTCCACCAGAGGTTTAGGGATTTCGTAGGTAAAACACTTTCCGGTAACGATCCCATAAAGAAACTCTCACTAAAATGTCAAGATGGTCTTATCTGTTTCGCTCTTGCCGACCGATGGATACGCAGTGCCTTGGAACGAGGTGTCGTGGATCTTGATCTGCGTTTAAAAACGATTTTGAGACGACGTGTCGCAGATCATTATCTCCACGTAACCCGTCCTCTTCCTTCTAGTGTCTTCGCAAACAAGACGCTGGTTAAACTAACATTAGGAATAGATCTTGGTGATCGTAGAACAGTTTATCCAAAAGTGTCTCTTCCAGTGCTAAAGAGTTTGTATCTCCATGGACTTTGGTTTAGAGTCCAAGAATTGTGCTGTAGGATGCTTCCTGGTTGTCCAATACTTGAAGAATTATCTTTATATTACTTATGTGATAACTTCACTAAACATCCACATGGAAGACGACTACTGATCTCTATATCCCACAAAACCCTCAAGAGACTCATAGTTCACTCCAATAACACGTCCACTGTCCATATATATATATATATCTTGTACTTATACGTACAATCACACGTCCACTGTCCACATAACCTGTTTCTTTGAGCTTAGCTATTACCACTCATCATCAGAGACTTGTCATTTCCTATGAGTTTCCTTTCATCTTCATTTTGACACCGTTTCATTTCCTTTCATCTTCGTTTTGAGTCTTTTGACTCGTTTGACCCACATATTATCATGTGCATATCGACTAGGGTCATTTGGGAGGGAAGCTATTTTTTATCCAGTTGTATACATTCCTAGGTATCAAATTTTAGCTTGCTTGAATATCATCATATCTCTTTGTTTTCCTTTTTTTTTTTTGGTCACAACTCTTTGTTTTCCTTTTCGCAAATAATTTGTTTAACCCTTTTTCCTCTTTTTTTAACCCTTTTTCCTTTTCTTTCATGATTTGCATAAACGTAGGCATCGTTTAGTTATCTAAAATAGATACATGTCTTGTCACATAGCTTAAGACAAGATGGATACAAGCAAGTTATAGGAAGTGTGCGATCACAAAGTCAAGATAGATATAAAAAATCCAAGTCTAAATAAACAATAATAATATAAAACGAGGGATAAAAGACGAGATGAAGAGAGAGGCGAACCGCTGGTTCTCTCCGGCCCGTACTTCCGGCTTGATTCCGAAGCTTCTCACCCCTGGTGATACGCCTCCTCTGGTCCCCCCCTTACCACCTGACCCGCCTGACCTAGCCCTAAACCTCACCCTTAACCATTTCCCCCCTCTCTCCTCCCCCTCCTCGAAAGTCACTGTTGCAGAAACCCCAACTACCTCGCCCAGTGTTAAGTTTTCCCCCAACTCTGAGATCAAAACTACTACCTTGCTCAATTCGACCAAGACCCCAACTATCCAACCTGGAGAAATCCAAACGGGATACTGTGAACCCAGATCTGGTTTCACTGTTCACACGGTCCAAACTGGAGGGCAACATTTCACTGTCTTGCCGCCGAAATCTACTTCCCCAACTGTTACAAATAAAGCCACTACCACTGGTACGAATCCCTCAGATCCACTCAAGCAACAAATACCAACAAATCTGGACCCGACCCCCAAACCACAAACTGCTGGAACCTCCCATGCCAGCCCTAATGGCTCTAACCCGACCCCACCAAATTCAGAACCCCAGCCACCAACTCTTGCGGAAAGAATTCCTAAGTTTGAAGACAAAAACTCTGAAACGGCTATCCCCGGTAACTATTGCAGAGTCAGGCAGACCTCGTGTGCTTATTCCGGATGCGGTCTTCCAGAAAGGAGCTGAGCTAGCTTCACCGAGATTTCCTAGTCTGCTTCTTCAATGGGAGACCCCCTCCTTTTGGTCAAATTCAGAATGTGCTCAACCACTTATGGGGTAAGGGTAAGAGGGTTGAAATCCACAATAACCCTATAAATCGCTCAATGTTGGTGAGAATCCCCAGTGATTATCTAAGTCAACGGATCCTTGAGAAGAGCATATGGTACATTGGCGACTCGATGTTTCATGCGGTCCAGTGGACTACAGATCGTTCTGCCCACTCTCCGTCATTCACTGGGATCCCCATCTGGGCTCATTTAACGGGTGTTCCTCTGGACCTTCGGCATCAAGATGGTTTGAGTTTTGTGGCTGGCTTGATTGGTGAGCCTAAAGAGACAGATGAATTCACTAAAAATTTGGTTAGTCTCACCTTATCTCATGTGAAGGTTGAAGTAGATCTCACCAAGGAACTGCCCTCTGTTGTTGAGTTCAGTCGGGAGAGTGGGGAAGTTGTGGAGGTTCATGTCTCCTACCCTTGGTTGCCCCCTACATGTGCCCATTGTAAAGAACTAGGCCATATAATGAAGAACTGCTTGCATTGTCCGTTGCCGGAAAAGACTGCGCCTCTTGCTTCTAAGAAAGTGGCTGCTCCAGACCCAAAGAAAGCAGCGCCTACAGACCAAAAGAAAGCAGCTCCTCCAGGCCCAAAGATAGCAACTCCAGACACAAAGAAAGCAACCCATTCTTCCAAAGTTTTAACCACCCCTACAAAGCTTCCTGTTTCCATCCCAAATAAAGAAAAGGCCTTTAGTTCCCTTCCTTTTTCTGCCCCTGAATCTAGCTCCTCTATTTCTGTTGAGGTACATTCTAGCATTTCCCAACCCTCTCGTTTACCTATCCATGTTGATCCGTCCGCTCAATCAAATTCATCTCCTAACCCTTCTCCTTCATTGTCTAAATCTCCTTCTACCTCTGCTTTACCCTTAAACCCTTTTGTTACAGCTTCTAAACCCTCCCTTAAAAGATCCAGCTCTAACCCTTCTTTTGGTTCCCCACCTGCATTACCCCAATTAACCTGCATTACCCCAGTTAACCTTTAACTCCCCTTCTCAACCCTTGTCTATAAGTCCTGTCTATCTCTCTAAAAAACCTACTATAGCTTCTAATAATTTTTTGCTTCTTCATGGGTCCCTTCATCCTGAGAAGGGTACCTCTTCCTAACCTTCCCTATGAGTACTAAACTCTTTTTTTGGAATGTCCGTGGTCTAAATGACCCGGATAAACATTATACCTTTTGTCAATGGCTTAGTAGCCATCAGGCTATTTTTGGTGCTATTTTAGAAACTCACATAAAAGAGCCTAACCTGAACCTACTTATGTCTACCCTTTGCCCAAACTGGAATTTTACCTCAAACCATTGTTCTGATGCGGATGGGAGGATTATTGTCATTTGGAGAGCCCCTGCTGCTGTTCGCATTCTTCACAAGTCAAGGCAATCTGTGACCTGTGAAATTTCTTGACCAACTGTCAGTCCATTCATTTACACAGCGATATATGCCTCTAATGAGAGGGGAGAGAGGACTGACTTGTGGGTAGAGCTTTTGCATATGTATCATACCTTCGCTCTTGATTCGAAACCTTGGATGTTGGGGGGCGACTTTAATCAGATTCTCCATCACGTGGAGCACTCTTTAGCTGCTGTAAATTGTTTTGACTCCCATATTGTGGAACTGCGTGACTGTCTTGGTCAAATGGGGCTGTTTGACATGCGTTATCATGGTCCCCTTTTCACTTGGAGCAATCGACAGGATGATTCTCCGATTGCCAAAAAACTGGATAGGCTGTTGATTAACAATCTGGTTATTGGTCATTTTCCGCAGAGCCTAGCATCTTTTCTACCTCCCTTAACCTCAGACCATTGTCCCTGTTTGATTGACCTAGCTTACAAACTACCTAAAGCCGGCACAAAACCTTTTAAATTCCTGAATTACCTCACAAAGCATCCTCAGTTTCACCAGGTGGTTATGGAAGCTTGGAATCAATCCGGCAGCATCGTGTCAACTCTTACCTATCTCTGTTGGAAACAAAGAAATATCAAAAGAGTGTTAAAAACCCTCAACAAAGAAATTTTTTCACAAATTCAAGTGAGGGTTAGAGAGGCTAACAGTTTGTTACAACTTGCGCAGGAACAATTGCTCCGGTTCCCCTCGCCCCAGACATTCCAAGCTGAAAGTGAGCAATATAAGAAATGGGCTTTCCTTAGGGATATTGAGGAAAGCTACTTCAAGCAGAAGTCTAGGATCAACTGGTTGAGGGAAGGAGATCAGAACACTACTGTTTTCTATAGAGCTTTCCTTACCAGGGTCTGTTTCAATGCAATCCGGTCTTTCATGTTGCCATCTGGTGCTCTCATCTCTGATCCGATGGAAATGAGTATTCATGCAATTAATCACTTCAAGAGCATCTTAGGCCCTTCTCCAGCAACTCGTCAGCAGGTCCCATCGCCTCCAGCTTGGTTCCAAGCCATCCACTCCTTCTCCTGTTCGGCAGAGGCGCAGCAACGAATGATCACTATCCCATATGCAGAGGAAATAACAAAGACTCTTCTTAGACTTAATCCGAATAAAGCTCCGGGGCCAGATGGACTTACTTCGGGGTTCTATAAAGCGGCTTGGGGATGTCTGGGCAAAGATGTGATCACTGCCATTAAGCAGTTTTTTACCTCCTCCTTCATACCATCAACTGCTAACTCTACTATACTGGCTCTTGTTCCTAAGCACCCAGGCGCGTCAAAGATCTCGGAATTCAGGCCTATCTCTTGTCTAAACACAATCTATAAAGTTGTCTCACGTCTTCTTGTAGCTCGCCTTAATCCGATTCTCCCGGACCTCATACTTCCGAACCAAACAGCCTTCGTTAAGGATAGACTACTCTTAGAGAATACTGTTTTAGCTGGGGAGATAGTGAATGGATATCATAAGGGAAAGGGTCCAAAGAAAATTACTATTAAGGTCGACATCGCGAAGGCGTTTGACTCTCTCTTGGGATTTCCTCTTCAATTGTCTAGAAGGTCTTCAATTGCCTGACCAGTTCTTGAGATGGCTCCGGGCATGTATCTGTACAACAAACTTCACGATAGGTTATAACGGCACAGTTCAGGGATATTTTAAAGGAACCAGAGGTCTAAGGCAAGGGGACCCTCTCTCCCCTTACCTATATGTGATTGCCATGAACACTCTATCGATGATGTTAAACAAAGCTGCTGAGGAAGGAAAATTTGTTTACCATGAGAAATGTGAAGCAACGAAATTGACACATCTCTGCTTTGCAGATGACTTACTGATCTTTGTTGAAGGCTCTATTGACTCGGTTCAGCAGGTCCTTCAAGTCTTACGAGAGTTTGAACTGCGATCAGGATTGGCGGTGAGTGTAATGAAATCTTCATTCTTTGCTTATGGACTTTCAAATGGTGAGATTGATGCAATCCAGTTTTCAACGGGTATGCCCCACGTAACTTTGCCTGTCAGATATCTTGGTGTCCCACTATGTACCAAAAAGCTCAATGCAATTAACTGTGAAGTACTGCTGCAACAAGTCAAAAACCGTCTCTCTTCCTGGACTGCCAAATCGCTTTCGTTTGCTGGGCGTCTTCTCCTCATCAAAACAGTGATCGCTGGAATTACCACATTCTGGTGCTCATCTTTCTTCCTACCACAACATTGCATCAAAAGAATCAACTCACTCTGTGGTTTATTCCTATGGAAAGGTAATATTGATGCTCACCATTCTGCAAGAGTGTCCTGGGATCAAGTAACTAAATCAAAAAAGAGGGAGGCTTGGGAATAAAGGATTTACGAACATGGAACAAAGCTTGCTGTCTCAAGCTGGTTTGGCTCCTATTTTTTCAAGCAGGTTCGGTTTGGGTGGCTTGGTTTAGGAGGGAAATTCTAGGAGGGTCCCTAAACAACTTTTGGACTATAAAGGAGAAAAATACTCACTCCTGGCTGGTCAACAAACTCATCAAGCACAGGGGATAAGGTTTTACCTGGATAAAGTTGAGGCCGCAGAATGGAGTACGATGCCGGTTCTGGTCTGATAACTGGTCGCCCTATGGATGCCTTCTTGACTATTTGCCTCGTCATGGTAGACTAGGCATCCCTCCAAATGCAACTCTGTCCATGTTATATCGTCATGGAAACTGGTTGATAGCACCACCTAGGACTGATGAGCAGCTAAATATTCATGTCTACCTCACAACGATTCAATTAAATGAGGGAGAGGATTACTACGAATGGGAAATTGAAGATAAGGAAAGTGACAATGGCTTACTCTATTGGGCGTGTATATGAGCGGTTGCGAGGAACTGTTGCTGAAGTTTCGTGGCACCAGGCAATTTGGAATCAGGGAGGGATACCAAAGCACAGCTTCTTGGTCTGGCTTTTTGCGTTGAATAGATGTCCTACGCGTGATCGTCTTCTGGGGTGGGGCTTAGCTACAGACGCCTCTTGTCTGTTATGTAACTCGGAGAATGAAACTAGAAGCCATCTGTATTTTGAGTGCAGCTATACTTGGGAGATATGGTCTCAACTATCTACACGATGCCAGTATCAAGCGGTCAGATCGTGGGAAGGCTCTCTACTACAAATGATCAACTTACCAAAGAAGAGAAGGAAGAGTATGCTTACATTACTTTGCTGGCAGGGAACGATCTACTGGGCGTGGGCGGAACGGAACAGTCGGCTCCACCGGCAGTGCTTCAGATCGGCGGAGACGCTAAAAATAATCATTGAAAGGCAGATAAAAGAAAAAATTCTCAGTTTCAGGACAACAAGACCGTCGTGCTCATCAGAACTAATGGGGTTATGGTTTGCCAATTCTCAGAGTAACCTTTCGATTCCATAGATGGTATCGACACCAACAATGGTAGATGGGAATTAATTGGGTTCAGTTAAAGCTCTTTCTTGTGTGAGTTTCTAAATTAAAAACCTTGGGCCTTGCCCTTTTTCTAGCCCAAATGGCTCTGTATTGTCTTTTCCTTCTTGCAGTATCAATATGAAAGCCCTTTTTTTCAAAAAAAAAAAAATTAAGTTAAGATAGACGCATAAATTTTTCTATACGTACGTTACGATTAGCTTTTGCGCGCTCATGTCCTTTAACAACGACTATTCACAGTGAATATATATACATCAACAATTGCAAGCTCGGCTTAACACCCTGCTCTGAAGTGGGCTTATCTCTGCCTTTATCTTTGATGGAGATAATATCCGATCTTCATAACCAAACTAGAAGACAACAAATAGACTAGGAACATAAGGAGTTGACTGCCATATAGCTTCTTGTTTATATTTGGTGCGACTTTATCCCGTAATATCTACTAGCGGATCCAAACATCTTGTTTTGTTTTGGTCTTCTAATTAACTTCTAGAAAATAGAACAAATCATCTTTTGAAAATGATCTATTGAATGAATACCTATACTACATTAAAGTTACAACTTAACTGATCCAATGTGTTTTGGCCCCAAAAGAAAAACTGATTTAACGTTAGATCAATTAGATCTTATTTAATAGACTACTACCAATTAATATGAAGGCCATATAATCTTATTTTACCATTCAAATACAATTTAGGCCTTGATTGTTTGTAATTTTTAAAGTAGGTTTTGACTTTTAATTTTTAGTTCGTGGTTCTTAGCTTTAGACTATTTGGCTTTCGATTTTTTTTTTTGTTTGGTGTAGATTACTTTACACGGTACGTTTTATTTATTTTGGATCTTGATTTGTCACAGCCGAAGAAAATAAGTTTTCTTGTTACTATTTTTATGTTTTCATTAGTTTTTTTGGCAGCCGACGGTATGTAATGAACATTCTAATTTTCGAATCCAATGAACACTCGGTAGGAATGCAATGTAAGTTTTTTTTAATTTCCTTAGAAAAAAAAAAACAAAAACAAGGATCACTGCCACTATTTGCAACCAAAATTTAAGCAGTAACAAACGCATGTTTCGCTGTTTATCAATAAAACTCAGTACCTCGCTCTAATAATACGAGGCGTTAAGAGAATTTCTTCTACGAATGCTAAAAGTAAAGAAGCAACAAAATACATGAACGAAAACAATGTAACTAATTTTATAATGTAATCTTAAATGATCTGGATACGAATTTATTAAAATCAAATAAGCAAATTAATAATGACGTTGGTTTTGTTGACAAAAATAAAATGGCTAATGAATTAATGAATTCTTTGTCGGTCAGATGGGTCCCGCAACCGTCGATTATCAAGACTCATATCACCGTTACCGACAAAAAATACAGAAATCTTATTTTTCTTTTCTTTTTGGTTAAATTATATTTTTTTCATTTTTATTTAACAATAATCATTGTTGACAAAAAAAAAAATAACAATAATCATTCATTTAATTCAAATTACAGATGTAGAATATTATTGAGTTTTAGCCTTGTCCTTTCGGGGACATCTGCCAATTTAATTTGCTTATATACAAATGTTCGGTGCCTTTTTACATTTATCCGACCATATAACTACTAACGATCGGTTATCGAGTTTTTCAGAAGAAAAATGTTTTTAACAATCCGTAAAGAAATTGTGCTTCGACTATTCCATTTGCAGGGCGTTTCTAGAGTTTTCTGTCGAACCTAGATTTTAAAAAGATGCAGCATAGCCTTAAGTTTATGTGTTATTGGCTTGTTTTTTATCTCGAGATTTAATCCGCTGCATCGGTCGATAAATGGTTATTGTATGAGTTATGTCTCTGGTGGAGATAATCATATATGGTGGCCTAAGTCAAGGCTGAACCAATTGTAAATCTAAAAAGGCGTTCGGTGCCTTTTTACATTTATCCGACCATATAACTACTAACGATCGACATATCGAGTTTTTCAGAAGAAAAATGTTTTTAACAATCCGTAAAGGAATTGTGCTTCGACTATTCCATTTGCAGGGCGTTTCTAGAGCTTTCTCTCGAACCAGATTTAAAAAAGATGGAGCATAGCCTTATGTTTATGTGGTATTGGCTTGTTTTTTATCTCGAGGTTTAATCCGCTGCATCGGTCGATGAATGGTTATTGTATCAGTTATGTCTCTGGTGGAGATAATCNGGACCAAATTGCACTGAATCTGAGTTAGTTCAAGTTTTTTCGAGTTAAGAATAGTGTCTATTATACACTAAAACGAAGCCTATGATACACTAAGAAAACCGCCTCTTGAACTTTTTTGGTTTTATTACACATTATGTCATGTACATCGTGTTTTGTCTCTACTTTTGTTTGTTAAAAAAAGAAAGTCTTGTTGTCTCTTTTCAGCTGCAAGGCATGCAATCAGAAGCTGCGGTGTTGAGCAGGCCAAATTTGTGGCGTGAAGCTTCCCGTATTATCAATGAGGAAGGATTTAGAGCCTTTTGGGAAGGGAATCTAGTAACTGTTGTCCATAGGCTTCCTTATTCGCCATTGAACTTGTATGCATATGAAAAATACAATAAAGTGAGTTTCCATTCTATTCTCTTTTTGAATTGGGTGTTCTGTTGAAGTTAATCATGATTTGTCACTCAGCCTAACCCAAAGCTATTTCGTTTTTGCAGTTTTTTTTATTCGAATCCAGTTTTACAGAGTGTTTTAGGAAATGCGAGTAGCAGTCCGTTTGTGCACTTTGTTAGTGGTGGCTTGGCTGGAATAACAGCTGCTTCAGCTACGTATCCTCTCGATCTTGTTAGGACGCGTCAGGTTTGATTTTTCTTCTTCTTTTGTTTGAAGTTTGAAAGCTTTATTCTTTCTTTGATCTGTGCAGTGTTTCTTTGTCTTTCTCTGAACTGAATGCATTACTTTTTTATTCTTCCCAGAGAAATGCAATGTATTATCAGGGTATTGGGCAGAGAAGGGGGATTTTTTGGTCTGTATAAAGGACTTGGTGGTACGTTTTGTTTGCTTTCCTTTGTTCTCTTGTGCCATGCCAAGTGTGTTAATTGCTTCGTGGTACGTCTTATTTTCCTGATGCAGGGTGTTGGGCCAACCCTTGCAATCAACTTTGCTTCGTATGAGTTTATGAAATCATTTGGGCGATCTCATAGGTAAAAAATCATCTTTAATTATGATTTTTCTGTTACTTTTTTTTGCACTCGCCTATTGAGTATTTCTGTTCCTCCAGAAGCTAACTCGTCACATATATCTTACTGTTTTCTTTACTCGTTTCTTCAGGCCAGATGATTCAACTTTGATTATGAGTCTTGGTTGTGGAAGTCTAGCTGGAGTTGCTTCTTCAACAGGTTTGTTATTCGATCTGACCTTCTCTCTAGCTACAAGACACTAAGCCATTTCTACTCAAAAGTCCATTTCGGGAAATCGGCTTTGTAGTTTCAAGCTTTTTCCTTTTTTTTTTTTTGTCAAGCAGCTTTTTCCTTAAAACATATATTTGCCACTTACTATATGCATCATTTGACTAACTTTTCGATTCCCATAACGCTGTAGCTACGTTCCCATTGGATCTTGTGAGAAGAAGAATGCAAGTAGAAGGAGCTGGTGGAAAAGCGAGAGTGTACAACACGGGACTCTTTGGAACGTTCAAACACATATTCAAGTCAGAAGGTATCAGAGGGCTGTACAGAGGATTATTGCCTGAATATTACAAAGTGGTACCTGGCGTTGGCATCACCTTCATGATATACGAGGGTTTAAAAACACTCTTATGTCCTCCTGCCCCTTATACTTAGAGGAGTTTTAGTGCGTTAGCTGCTTTGTTAGGAGAAGAAAGGAACAACATTTTTGTTTCCTTTGCCCATCTTATCAAACCCCTTTGGTAGTAAATTTTACTTTTCATACTACTGCCGTGGAAAAAAAAACAGAGACAAAATTGTCCAGTGTGTAGGTTTAGTTGCATTTGGGTGTTGGTTAACACTCAAATGCATCATCATTTACGCTATTTTTTTCCACGCGAGCAATCTCCTGACATCACAATTTTGTAATGTTTTTGTTTGCCAATTGTCTCTGTTTCTTGATCTACAAAATTTGACACTTGTGATAATTATCTTTACAGTGAGTTTTTGGTTTTGCGTTATGCTACGTTTGTGTCTTTGTAAACAATTTCAAGATTTGAACACAGGATTGTGGAATGAGATGTGATTACAACGTACAACGTTTTTGTTAAATGCAAGAAAATATCTTTTACTGAAAGCTTGTCAATCGTTACACTACACTCCAGGAAATCATGAAATTTGGTCAATCTCCCTAACAAAAAGTGTAAACTTGGTTCAACAAGAACTCAAAGCTGAAACGACTCCGAGTCAGAGCTACCAACAACATGCTCATAGTTCGCCCTCATATACATAACCTCATCAAGAACCGACTCACCCGACCCGGATCCAGATGGCAACACCCCTGCTCCAACCGTCATGGACTCCAATCTCTTCAGCATCACCCTCGTCTCCTCGTTAGCGCTCCTCCGTACAGCAAACCCTAGTTTCCTCCCGTTGCAAAACATGGTCCAAACCGGTACGGATCTCAGCAGGCAAGACTTCAACTCGGGTCGGGTCATTCAAGAGCGACCCGAACAAGACCCGAGCTCATCTCGTGGACTAGCTGGTTCGTCGCAATGGAAAGCTCGAGGAGGAGGAGAGGTTTGACGGAAAGACGGTCGTGCTGGACACAGAACCACACGTGTCCCTTTCTCCTCCCGAAAATCGTACCAATCACCATCGTCTTCGAAGGTCTCTGCGGTTGCGTCACGGGGGATAGGTAGTCTGAGTTGTCGGCGGCGGCGAAGGATGTGGCCTCGGAGGAAGAAGCTGAGTCTTGAACGTCGATGACGTCTCTGAGGGAAGTACTGAGACGTTTCTTGGAGACTCCGTTGGATGCTGATGCTCCAGTTACCGATGCGGTGGTTGGATTCGTCGGAGGTGTGATACACGGGAGAAGATAACGACGGAGAACGTCGATTTTCGTCATCCTTCTCTCTCTTTTTTTTCAAAGGGGTTTGGAGGAAAGAAGTTCAAATGGAGCTTTCAAGAGTTGCAGAGAGAAATCTCTGTTTTCTTCTTGTTGTGTGCTTTTTTATAAAGGAAGGCGGGAGACAAGAGAATATCCGTTGTGGCTTTGACTGGTTTGACTGCAGTTACACGTGGATTTTTGTTCACTTGCCACGTGGAAAGTGAATCTTGGATTCTTTGTTTCTGAAAAGATTTTATTTGCGATGAAAAATTGTTTTCATTTGGTTAAAGATTTTTCGAAAGCTTATTGGTTGATTTGTTTTTGTGGACTTTCTTCGGTGCATTTAATATTTAATGACTTAGAATTCAATTTTGTGTTTTGTTGCTGTGAGTTAAACCGTACGGGTTTCCTGATCCACCACATTCGTTCATTCATTCATTCACTGCCGGAACGTTCGGAATTGACAGTAAAAGAGTTATGTTGTGCGAATTTCAAGAAATTAGTTAGGTCATTAAGTATTTGTGCTTCACTTTGAAAGAGACAAATCAATAATCATAGTACAACTGCCGATCAAAAAAAATAATAATCATAGTACAACTAATTTTATTTTATTACTATGATTTAATGCTTTTGTTTGACAAGAAAAATTAAGCAAGCAATTACTTTTTTTTTGTTAAATAAAAAGCAGTTACTCTCTATTTTCCCTTATTTATAAGATTTTTGACGAAAATAGTCAAAAAACAAAAACCAGAATTTAATATGCAAATTAAAAACAATCCAAATGTGGAAACCTTTTTAATCTAGTGGTTTGACTAAAGATTCATTAATGTTTATACATCCGAAGGTGTGGGTTTCAAATCCCAGCGAGTGAGATTTATTATTCAGATTAAAGGCGAAAATTTTACAAGAGATCTTCAATGTGGTGCAGAGACAACCGTCGGATATAGATCTTCATAAAGCAGGTTCATGAGGAATCGGCAGGCGTGGATCGTCGTTGATCTTCGTAAAACAGGTTCATGTGAAATCGGCAAGTGTGGATCTTCATAAAATGATTTAATTATCGGTTGTAAGATTCGTCAATGTAATATCTCATAATTTGGAATAGAATAATAAATTAGTGTTAAAAAAATAACAATCCAAATAAAGTAGAAAAAAACGAGAATGCACATATAATTAGTTTGGGAGATTCTTTGGTGACTGACAAAACGAGTAAAGTGACAACATAAAGTAATAATGTTTGTTTGACAAAAAAAAAGTAATAATGTTTTGACTTCAAAATTCTTTCTTAACAAATATTACAGCTTTTAGATTTCTTGAGTCAAAACTATTTTAACTATTGCTGTATTAGAAGAAATTTAATATTTTAATATTTCTTTTTAGAAAGCCAAATAAAATGAAACAAAAAAACATTTTATATAAAAACAGATGATGCAATACTATTTTATTGTTGTTATGCTAATTTATGGTCTATTTATATATAGAATCTCAATTACCTTCTGATTTTATTGGAATGATTATTCAGTCTTGTCTTTCATAATTTTCTATATATAAAAAGCAAGTTTTGTTTATTATTAATATTGTCTAAAAAAATACTCCCTCAGTTTTTTAAAGATAGATTTTCTAGCATTTGTCTTATGTTTATAAAAAATAAAATTTATACGTTTTTATATATTTTCAATAAAAAATTGTAAACTTCAAGAATATCAGTTGTATTAATTAAATTACTATTGGTTAAAATTTATGAAAAATTGTTTATATCACAAAATTTGATGCATTAATTGTTACATATTAATTTTTTTTAATTTATATGAAAACTAGAAAATTTATCATTAATATACAGAGGGAATACTTCTTAGTATTTCGTTTGCTCGTATTTACTATTTAGTTCTTAGTATTTCATAGGTCTGATATCATTTGATCGGCATTTAATTCACACGATATCATAAAGCACAGTGTACCAAATGTCTCAATATTAGACACAAGCAATAATAGATTATGCATACAGCATACTCATATATAATAGTCCAACGTAACAGCATCGATTATTAAGGATATTAATAGCTCACAGTTCTCCTCTACAAAGACGAGTGAAAACATATAGGGGAAAAAGGGTCTCGTTAAACCCCAATGCAATTCAGACCTTGTTTATAATGGTATCGAAGGTTCTAGCTCCCAATGGGATTTCTATGCTCAGCATAAGTGAAGAATTTTCTTACCTTCAGATGGTTTTGGATTTTTATATACGATATTCTCTTATTATCGTGAACAGATCTGATGAGAAATGTTATTTTCAACACATAATTCTGAGATTTTGTGTGGTTTTTTCTCTGAGGCACAGAGATACAAGAGTGGTAATTAGGACTTTTATTCAGATCTTTGGATCAAGTTTCCATAAATGGTGGTTATATTTTTGTCTTTCTCCTGAGGAAGAATATACCGTAAGGTTTATATTCTCTTATTTCACATTAAGGCCGTATGGCTTGAATACAAGGGTCTCTTCTTACCCGAATGTGCATAAACAAACAAAAGTCTGCAAAGTCTGAAGAACGCGCATAATAAGCTGGAATTGTCAAGGTCTTGAGAGTAAATGGACCATAAGCTATTTACGGAAAATATGGTTTAAATATAAACCAGAATTTTTGTTTCTCTCAAAAACAAAACAACAGTTTAATTTCGTGGAAAAATTCAAAGGGCATTTCGGTTATTCAACTCTACATACGGTAGAACCTGTGGGAAAGAGGGTACATGGAATGTGTATTTACTTTCCATCGTCATGTGACTTTTGCGACAGACTGCTCTGAAGTGGTGAAGATGATTTACAACCCTAAAGAATGGCATGCTTTGATGCTATGAGACGTTCAGTTTAAAACTCATTCCACGCGCACAAAATCAAAAGGCGGACAAGTTGACATGGAGTGCTTGAGTCCACCCTACAGCGATGACATATATCGATTCAACTCCACCATTTTGGATTGATCATCCCTTTTAGATACTTTTTTAACATATGTTGTCAAAAAAAAAAAAAAAAAGACAAGTGAAAACATTTATTTTTAATCTTAAGAGCCTCTCTCTCATCACTTTGATCCTAAAAGATCCAAACCGAGTTTAAGTTCTTCATGGAACAGAATTCACGTAAAACAGAATTTTGTCTTGGACAACTCGTACGGCTTCTGCTAAGACTTTTCTAGCATCCCCTGAAATGTTCCGGTCTGTTATAATNAGTGTCATCTACCAGTAAGCCAGAATTCACGTAAAACAGAATTTTGTCTTGGACAACTCGTACGGCTTCTGCTAAGACTTTTCTAGCATCCCCTGAAATGTTCCGGTCTGTTATAATGGCTTTAGTCACAGCTTTGAACCACGCAAATATCAAAAGGGTCTCTGTTGTAAAGCAAAAGAAGCCACAATCGAGGAGACGCTCCATAAGCGCCCAAAGCGTTTGCTGGCTCAGCTGAAATGACCCAGGCTCCAATAGTTGATTTGGCTGAACCTGAAGTTTTGACAAACAAAGTGATGTGATCAGGTTATAAGATACTAAAATGAATAATTCAAACAAATTTTTTACCTTAGACAATAACCAGTACAGTGAAGCATCATCATGAATCTCTAGAGCCATAGTGAAGCACCGTTCGTAATCTCCCTCACCTAACAACGAAGCCTGCAATAAAACTTAACAACAACTCAGAAAACAGTATGAGATCAACCATATTAAACATCAGAGATTGATTTTACCATTTCTTCAGTCCCATCCATCGAGGGACTTTTTTGGGAGGTCTTGGCCGAATCACTAATCTTGATGCTTTCCTGTAAAACACGTAATCTTAGATTTTAGATTTCTTGTATAGTCCTAAAGTATTATAAAAACCAAATGAATCTAGAATTTACCTGGACAGATGTCTGAAGTTTATTTATAGCTTTTTTAAGCTTTGAAATGACCATTTTTTCAAATATATTGATAGCTTTGTCACTACCAGAAGTTAAAGTTTCTTGAATGTTAGTGGCCACTTGAACTGATATGTCTCTGCCAACCGTTTGGAGTTTTCAAAACAAATCTCTCTGAACAGATGATAGTTCCTCCTTAGTTGCAGTCTCCATTTGCAATCCCATTAGAGTGACCACCATCTCCCTCTGAGATGAAATAGCTTCACCCATCCTCGTCTGAGAAGTGAAAAGCTGACTCAAAATTTGAAGAAGATCTTGACGCTTTGCCTGATTCTTCTGAAAAAAAAAGAAAGAAAAAGCACAACAGAATCAACTAGTGTTCTTCCTAAAGATAAAAGGAAAAAGCAACAAGTTACCCTTATTCTGTCAATAGCATCTGCCCGAGTCGGCTGATCATCTTGAACACTTTCCTGAGTCTTCTGATCATCTTGAACACTTGCCTGAGTCTTCTGATCATCTTGAACACTTGCATGAGTCTTCTGATCATCTTGAACACTTGCCTGAGTAAGTCGTTTTTTCTCCTTTCTTTGTGCAGCACGCACGACTGAAAGCTGCTTATACGAATTACCACCTTTCATCCCAGTGTAGCATTCATAAACCTGTATGAGTCCTTGCAGTTTCATCTGAGGAAACCTGAGAGCCAGATACTCATGCATTTCAGAGAAGGAAAGACATTTTTCAAAACATTCCTTGGATGCAAGAATCACAGCTCGCATCTTTTCATCCCTAGATCCCTCCAACTGCTCTTCAAAATGAGGCTTAATGCGTTGAAAGAAGTTATTAACTCTTGTGGTTAGTTTATCCTATAACATGTATAACATGGTATCAGAATCAATTCTTGCCGAAGAAAAAAAAAAAAAAAGAAAAGAAACAGAATTCTTAAGATAAAAAGACATACCATTATTTCGTCAATGGCGTTACTGATTTTGACAGCTACATCATCTGGAAAACCGATTCCCTTTAGGCGCTCCTTGTTGTTTCCGACGAAAAGATCATCCTTGTTGTTTCCGACGAGCAGAGAGTCCCAGATGTCAGCCTTTTCCAGTGTATCCACATCTTTCTTGCGTATATGGTATTCGCGTACTGGCAAAAGGAATAACAAGTAAGAGCTCTAATCACAAGATGAAATCAAAAGACAAATATATGTATACTAGATTGCAGATTAGAGATTACAAGTGTCAATCGGTAAGAACTTTTCCTCAGGAACGAGCGGCTGTTCAGAATCCACTAAGAGAAACCATCAAAAATCGAGAAGAGATTCAGAATTTAAGCCAAAAATCAAGAGCAAACTAAACCAAAAAAATAAAAAGGGAAGAAGAAAACGGAAGAATCATGGCAGAAAGGGAGTGATCGACTTACTGTTGTTGAGAAGAGCAATCACCGCTCAAACGAGAGAGGCACAGACACTGAAATTTGAATCGCTCGACTGAAGAAGACCTAGGTTTTCCATGTTAATCGGTGGGGCTTTGTGGTCCAGTCTTCTGGAATTGGATATTTTCTTGGGCCCAACGATTTTTCTTAATATGAAATTTGAAGATGGGTTTATCTTTCCTTTTTATTGTTGTTTTTAGAGCTCGGATTTGCAACTAAATACTTCAAGTCGCCCATCAAATAATTATTTTATCATTTTTAACTCTTAACTCTTAACCTAAAAATTTAGAGAGAGTTACTCAAATAACATAAAATTATATTAGAATGACTCTAATCATTTTAATTACTAAATTGTTTTTACTACGTAAAATGCTTTTTCTTACCAAAAATCGTAATTACTAAAAACGCCACTTTTCTACCAAAGAAATTTTAAATTTCAGCACACTAGAAAAAAAAAACTAGGTGGAAATCATCTAAGTAAATCTGCTATAGGATGTTATTGTTGTATAATTTGAAATCAACTCCATTAAATTTAAAATATATCAGATTTTAAATTTTTGATTCATTTTACAATTTCATATATATGATTCTCAAATCTGTATCGAAGTATATATATATATATATATATATATATATATATATATATATATATATATCGTTAATATGGTATCATTTAATTTTTACAACAGATTGTGGTTAGAATTAAACTCCTTCAATTTTTTTATAAGGAATATAAAATTGAAACTATAAAAGGTGCTTGTAAAAATGAAGCTATAAAAACCTATGAATACATAAAAAGAAAACTACAAAAAGTATATAGGTATCCTTGTGACTGATATTATGTGAGTTTTTGTTCTGAGCTGTTTTGAAAGTGTTTATCAGGTAGATATTTGTTTATATTAGGTAAATGTCCGTGCTACACACGGGATAATTACGTTTATATTTTCTATGGTTTTTGTTATTTATATTACTTTTTGTGTTTATATTTTCCCCTATTTTATTTCTGTTTTTTTATCTGCTTCAATGTATTTTAATTTTTTCTGATTATATTTGTTGTTGTATTTATTTTTATATTCTTTTTTTTTTGAAAAATGTTTTCATATTTTTATTTTCTGTGTTGTATTAATAGTAGTGGTCTAAATATCGACCATTGATAATTGAATGAGTCAATTTTTGCTCTATTATTATGTTATTTGACTTTAAATTTTTTGGGAGACCAAAAGTTTATAAGTCTTTTATGAATAAAACTGAATACTCTCTGAAAGATAAATTTTTTAAAAAAATCTTATGTTTCAGAAAGATTGATTTTTTAAGTTTTCTATGCATTTTATAATGATTATTAATGATAAATTGTAAACTTCTAGAAAAACAATTCAAATTCTTGCATTATTATTGGTTTAAAGTTATTGAAAGTTGTTAATTGTAGAAAACAATGTATTTATTATCAAATTTTAATATGTCTTCTTAATATGTGTGAAAACACATCAACATCCATCTTTTAGAAACAAAAAGAATATAATATTACATAGAAGTGACCATCAACCTGTAAGACGCATTGACGCCTAGCTTACAAGCTACTCCAACAAAAGAAGCAACGATATTTCCATCACTGTAGTTTCCAATGATGAGGTTTGGTACACCCTGATCTTCTTTCGGTTTAAAATCCAAATCTAAAATCCATCAAAGCATATTTTAATATAAATACAGTGGTTGTCCCAGTTATGACCACCGATTCCTTTGACTGGACTTGTAGCGACGAGTCACCTGCAAGGCACAGTCTGATATACAGAGGTTTAATCCCTATGATGGCTGAAGGATCCGCAAAGGCAACAGATAGCGAGTCCACCGAAGTTATCATTGAAGCCGCTTTGAAGTCAGCTACACAGAGAGGACTGTGCAACCATGGTGATGCAGTCGTGGCGCTGCACCGTATTGGAGCTGCCTCGGTTATTAAGATCTGTCTGGTGAAGTAGGATTTCAAACTTGTTTCAAAATCTCAAATCTTGGCTCCTGAGCCTTAGGTTCGTTGCATGAAAATAAAGAAAACTGTGTAATGTTAAGACATCTCTCTCCTTTTTTTTTTCTATTCAAGTATTTCATCTTCTATTCAAGTATTTCATGAGTATGGATCATAATCTGCCTTTAATGGCTTAGTATGTATAACACTGTTTCTCTTCACAAGCTTTGCTTATAAAAGATTTAAGATTTAAAGTGTAAGCAGAACATACAAAAATCGAGAAAGCCACGTATAATGATTAATGAACGCATAACGATTGAACAAGATCCAAAGAAAAGTATGTTTCTTTCAGATGTTTAGAATCCTAAAAACTCTTCTAACTTCTAAATCACCAGTTGATCAGCCGTGGGAGAGATTCGTCCTGGACTCTGCAATATAAGAGTAGCCGTAGGAGAGTCAAGAACAAAGATATGTATAATGAAGATTAAAACATGGAGCCTGATGTAACAGAGATCACCTGTTTAGATAGCAATGTTCCTTGAAGTTATAACGAATTGAGCCTGATGTTATTTCTTCCTGTATCAGATGCGATGGAGAATATCGATTAGTGTTTGAGGTTTGAATATTTTTGGACAGAGATTGAATATTAAATCCAGGGTTGTGGCAGATGCTTACTCATCATGAAACTAACGAAACTCATCGTGGAAGCCATAGTCATCATCAGAGTCATCTTCGTTGAAAATGGCACTGTAGAAGACGTATGGATGCTCAATCATCTCTGCCAAAGTCAGACGTCCATCTTTGTCTGAATCCGCCTGGAAGATCAGAAAAAGAGAGAGAACAATATAACATCAAGCAATTCAACAGCTAACTAGGCCATTTGTTTTGAAAGTTAAGTACCTGAGATATAATATAATCAGCTTGTTGTTTTGCGTAATAACGCTCGGTAGGATGGATTTTACTGATAACGGGAAGCAATTCAACGTCCGATAAGTACCTGTAGAGGAGTGGGAGGGAGCTATGTTAAGGGATGCATGGTCTTAAAAGAAATGGCAGTAATGACGTGTGCTCTTAATTTACGTACCCGTCATCATCTTTGTCAAGCTGAGCAAACAACTGCTTAGCCGGGCCTTCAGGCAAGTCATGATAAGGATGCGTGGAATTGTGATTATCTTCTTCGTAGCTCCTTACGGTGTCAAAGAGGCCGTGGAAAAACTCTTGGAAACTGATCTTACCATCTTTATCTGAATCTCTTTCTCTGTGAAAGGGAAGGAGAAGAGCCCGTTGATAAAAAAAGAAAGCTTATGCCAACGGGAAAAAAAAATTAACATATGGCTATTGTACAGTACCTTACTTCCTCCTTGCACAACCATAGCAGCAACTTAGGGTTCTTGGTATCAGCAGGATGAAGAAAGCTATGTGGAAAGAATAAACCAGCAAGGCAAGAGCATTATGAGAAGAAATTTCTTTTTTTGATAGGTTGCTTCAAATCTACAGGAGACGAAAACGCTTACTCGTTGAACTCTGTTAAATTCAGAAGACCATCACCATTTGCATCTGATGCATTAAAATGCTCCTCCTTCCACCAACCCATGTCAAAGCCAAAGGAGTTATTATCTGATAAAAATACATCCAAGTCGTTAGCAGTCCTCCTAAGTGACAAAAGTGAGATTCTTTACTTCAAAGGCCTAAGTCCGTTGCAAATTGCAATCAATCAGAGGTTTCCAGAAGAAGGAAAGGAAGAATAATGAATCCTAATCAACTTATTACCAAAATGTATCAAGTTCCTGCATGAGCAATAGCAGGTAGCAAACGTTCTAAAGTCAGTGAGAAGAAACAGGCTCACCTGAATTGCGGACCCAAGATGGCGGTTCATATTCAGAGAAAGAAATGAAACCATCCTTGTTTCTGTCATGAACATCCAAGTCTCTTTGAGTCCTGTGCATGACCTCCTTCTCAGAAGACTGCATATTCCATTCAGTCAATTCACTCTCAGTCACAAACCCATCGGCAGGAGAAACATCAATCTTTGGAAACAAAGATATCAGCCTGAAAAGTACCAATCAAAATCCTTTCTTTATTACCAAGAAAAAAATCAAAAATCAAAAATTGGATTTGAAGATTTATGTATAAGTATATCGCCGACCTATCGGTGACATTGAATTTCTCCTCATCATTCAAATAATCCTCGGCATCCATGAAATCCTCCCACTCAGGCTGCGACTCGTGACCAGGTGCCGCTTCATGCCCACCACCGGTTGCTGCTTTCTGCGAATGGGAGGCGAGCTCAGGGTGAGAATGCTCAATGTGCTGCCGCTCCCACTCCTTATCCTCGCGACGGCGCTCCATGTCGGCGACGAGAGGATCGAAGGGAATTGGATCGTGGCGANCTCCTCATCATTCAAATAATCCTCGGCATCCATGAATTCCTCCCACTCAGGCTGCGACTCGTGACCAGGTGCCGCTTCATGCCCACCACCGGTTGCTGCTTTCTGCGAATGGGAGGCCAGCTCCGGGTGAGAATGCTCAATGTGCTGCCGCTCCCACTCCTTATCCTCGCGACGGCGCTCCATGTCGGCGACGAGAGGATCGAAGGGAATTGGATCGTGGCCAGTGGGTTTGAAATTGAAAGAAGACCGGAGTTTGAGGCGATGATGTTGGTTGTGAGCACCGTGGTGGTGATCGTGGTCACTCTTCTTCTTCGGAGAATAAGAGACGAGGAAGAGGACGAGGATCCCCACCGTGATGTATAGTATCACCGAAGCTTTACCCATATTTTTCTTTCTTCTTACAGTAGGAATCTGAGCTCCAAACCCTAACTTTTGGCAAGTTGAGCTTTTTACACTGGAACTCAAGGGAGGAGAAGATATACTAGACCTGTTGAAGTCTTTTGAATAAATATATGTATTTTTTATTTTCTCTCGGAAAAATTCCATAAACATATTGGCAACTAAATTTTTATAAACTTTTTAATACTCAGATTTTTTATATACCCAAAATAATACATCAACTTATTTATGTATCCACTATAATATCTCAAATTTTAAATCGTACCCATCAAATACATAACTTCTCTTATCTTTTTATTTTCCTAATAATAAAATATTGATATTCAAATATAAATTTTAAATTTAAAAAAAATCCAAAAAAAAATTCCGAATTTTTAAAAAATTAAGAAATAATCATTTCAATTTTTATATAAAAAATTATATTTTAGTTTTTTGAATTTTTGAAAAAAACCTATAAATTTTTAAAAACTCAAAAAATACAAAAATAAAACAACTAAATAACATGCTTTATAACCTAAAAACCACATTTAACATACTTTATAACTTGTATAGTTTATCATGTTTATGAATCTTTGCAAAGGTATGTATTCTATCATATTTTGTCTACACAGAAAGGAAGTTTACATCATGTCAAAAATTCACGACAAAAAAAAAAAAAAAATACAAAAGCAAAGGTTAGAAAATTATCCATCAACCCATAAATTCACCTTTCTCATAAGATAACCCTACCAATACTTCCTCCAATCAGTCCCTATCCACTCAATAATATCATTATTCATTTCTATCGATTAGGTTGGCTTCATATTCAAGACGAAACTTCAATAAAAGATATCTATTAAAAATATCTGAGAAACAAATGAAAAAGATAGAAAATGAGTTTACCATGGTGAAAACTACAGGCATAATCTTATTGGCAAACCATCTCAGGTGCAGGTGCTCTTTGAGCTGTCACCGCCTCTTGCAGCGATTAAAACCGCAGATAAAAAAAACCTTCGTTCCTGTATATTGACCAGATTTTGACCAACAATATCACATATCTAAAAAGACATCAAAAGGCAAATAATGTAATGACTTACATGTCTACATGTATGTTTTTGACGACTCCAAACTTTATGCATTCTTTCTTAACGTCTTTTTCTATATCATCTGCTGCGTCGCTCTGCAACCAAATAACAATGAAATATTCGGTTATCTTTTCTTTTTTCACAGCTCTCACAAGAAAAAATGAAAAAAAACAATCAAGAAGCAAGGCTCATATTGTGGTTGCAGGATCCCACATGTTACTCAGAAGAAGACATTCACTTGGCTGGTCAACACATTTATTGACAGAAGAGAGGTCATCTCTATTCCATGTCTTATTAGTAAGAGATCCCACAATGATGTCCAAAGGTTTCATGTCTTATAAAGAGATACGCACAAGATCCCATTATGAGCTCTTCTTTTTGTCAAAAAAAAGATTCGAGTAGTGTTAAAAAATCCATAATGGGTGTATTGGATTGGTATCAAACCCGGCGTGAAGCATTTCAGAGTTTTTGGGTGTATTGGACACGTCCACATAGTTTCTAATTTTCTCAATCAACACATTGATGCCGATTAAGAAACTTTAGGGTCGGTTCTACCTATTCATATTGATTATCACCCGTCGATTTTTTAATAAAGAGTTAAATGGTCATGTGCAAAGACCGGTCATTTGATTATGTTTTCTACTCAATTTTTAAATAAAGGGTAAAATTATATAAGTTGTAATAACTTCATTTCTCCCTTGGATTACAGTTTTTCAACAATTTTGTTGGACAAAAACTCTAAGTTTTGTTCATATTATATTGACTTTCTACCATTTGAAAAAAAAAAAAAAATATTGATTTTCTACCATAGTTAATATTTTTAGCTTAACTACAACGTTTGAACAACAATTTTTGGTGGAGGTTCATCAGATCAACGACTGTGACAGATCTAGACGCAAATGGAATCGGGAGCATACTTACATTATGAAAATAAACTTATGCTAATTACATAGAAGAAAAAAAATTAGATGGGGCACGTGACCCCATATGTTCTTACTTGCCTCTGCCCCAGATCAACGACGATGTATTATACCATCATATTTGATGTTTTTGAAATTTAACGTTCTCTCAATGTTAACAATCAATCAACCTGTCTATGCTTAGCTCAAGATCGTTGGTACTATAATTTTGGTTTTTGAAAGCCATAGGATAGGAAAGTCGTAGGCATCAAAACTAAACTAGTAGGCAAAGAAAAAGTGGTTGACCCCTTCAGCTTTACCTGGATCTTCCCTAATCTGTTATAACATGACGCTTAACGATCGCAAAACGTGTTATCCACTACACCATCCCAATGAATTTAGATAATCAAGGAGGTAATATAGGAATCTTTGAAAACTATTGATTTGAGATGCAAATATTGGAATATATGCATAATCAATTGGAATTTGACATGCACCATGAATCGCATTTTTTTTTTAAAACAGACTCGCTTCAATTATTATTAGCATGGTTCTGAAATTAGTATTTTTTAAAATCAGAAAACAACCTCCAAATGTGAAAACGGGGCCGTTTAATCTTGGTCACGTTGAGAAGTCAACCAGATAAATTACTAAATTGCCCTTCTTCCCGAAAAACTCAGGAATATGTTAAAATTGATATTTGCAAACAAAGACATCATTTTTTTATTAAAATCATAATATTGACCCCCTCTGCTTCCTAATCTCACTCAGATCACCCTCTGAAGATCAGACAGCATTTCACTTTCAAAGAGTATCGCTGTTCATATCTTTGAGAAACACTAGACAATTGACATGACGAAAACGTTTCCAGACATCATATGGAAAAGTGAAATAACCTGTACGAAGTAGTTTACACCCCTTTGGCTTTGAAATGAAAAGAGAGAAACAGAGAGCATTTTTTTCTTTCTTTTAAGCTTTGTGAGGCTCGTGACAAGACTGTGCCTCTTTGACATGCTTCTCGTATTCATCTTCTTCATCTTCTTCCTCTTCCACTTCAGCTTCAACGTCCTATTCCTCTTCATCTTCTTCCTCACCCCCTGATCCCAAGCTTTTGCTGACACTAGAAGATGAAGCTGGATTCCTTGCTTCTCCAACTATCTTCATTATGTCCTCTATGCTTTGAAGAGAATAGCTTGTGTTGTCTCTCTTGTAATACACAGCTTGAGCCGACTCTAGCAGCTCCTTTGGCAGATTCTTTAAATACCAGGGATGATTCTTGATCTCCTTAAGCGTGATTCTCTGTCAAGAATTATTATTGACAATCAGAACCGCAACATCTTCCTACAAGATATAGCCTGAAAAAAATTGAACACTGGAATGGTTTAGATACCTTAAGGGGGTTAGTGACGAATATGCGAGAGAGAAGGTGTTTGCATTCCTGAGATATGTGAACGTAGTCCGGGATCTTATATTGTATAGCCATTATACGCTGAAGAATACCATTTGAATTGTTACATTATTGAGACCACTAGAGCAATAAGAAGAGCTAATTAGAAAAAAATAATTTGTTGAATATGGAGTTACTTGGATTGTTTTCCTGAAATTCTTTGGATCATTAGGGTCCTCAAATGGGTAACCTCCAACCAGCATCACATAAAGGGTTACTCCACATGACCACACATCCGCGTTCTACAAAAACACAACCATATAAGTGCAAAAGCCAGACTATGTGCTCTATGACAATCATGACAGATATGATTATAGAGACTGACCTATAAACATCCTACACATATCGGTTATCACCCTGTAAATTTTTTTAATTAAGAGTTAAAGACCCTATGCTTGGACACGTGCAGAGGCCGATCCACTTAAACCTTATAAGAAGTACACAATAGCCTGAATTTTTTTACACATACCACGCCGGTACAAAGGATATATAAAACCTACTATAGTATCTCTGAGCTGTCTTCTAACTTTCTTTTTTTCATATTTTTCCCTTAATGAGATTATCTGCTTGCTTTGACAACCAATCATGTGTTAGTGACAAATTGATATGTTTAGCAAGACATGAGTAGTGTACCTTGCCATCATATTCTCTACGAGAAAGAACTTCAGGTGCTATGTATGCTGGAGTTCCAACAGTAGATTTAGGCCTAGAATGTAGAATAGATGACTACACAAAAAGAAATAAAACATATTGAGGATAATAAGAAAACAGGACAAAAATATAAGATTTAAGAGACGAGTGAGTAAATAATGATAAATTGATAATCTGTTATGGATTGAGGATGGAGACCATTGAGCAAAGAAGAAATGGGAAATGAATGAGTGCACACCTTAGAGTAACCAAAATCACAGATTTTCAAAAGCGGAGCAGGGCTCCCATCAAGCAGTGTGTTCTCAAGCTTCAGATCTCTGTGGCATATTTGCTGCACAGAAGAAAAAGAGAGGAGAAGGTTAAAAAAAGAAAGAACAGAAGCTATTACATCAGTACATTTTATGCAATTAAGATTGTAAACGATTCATTTGCCATTTTTCCACAAATAGCAGGAACAGTGGCAACTAAGATTCTAAATCATTTAACAATAAATGAACATGTGGAAAATCATCCTAATCAATTACTGAAGCACGAAGTTCCAAATCTAAAACAAAGAATCTAAGTCACGAAAGACATCTCCACAGATAACTTTACTTTTCAGCTTAATATTGGAAAAACATCGAATATCGGAAAAACATCGAATATTGGGAAAACTACATACATACCAAGGAGTGGCAGTAGTCGACACCACAAATCAGCTGTTGAAAGAAGTATCTAGCCTGAAAAGGTAAAGATTTAGAAACAAAACTTATACAGACAGATAGAAAAAGATGAAAGAAAATGTCCAAGAAGAGATAGATCAAAGTGTAAGAGAAAATCACCTCAGCTTCACTGAATCTACCGGCAGTGCAGATTCGATCAAAGAGTTCTCCTCCAGAAGCATACTCCATCACGATGGCAAGATGAGTAGGGGTCAGAATCACCTGGAACCGAATCAAAATAAGATCCCAAGACAGCTCTTAGGTAAACTATAAGATCCCCCAAAAAAAAAAAAAAAAACTAGACTTGCCTCCTTGAACCGGATGATATTAGGATGCTTAAGTGATCTGTGATTGATAATCTCTCTGGCCACGTTCTCATCTATCTGCAGTCCATGATCAACATACGAAACAACCAAAAGCCAAATCATCATCATCATCATATTGAGTGTTGTCGTCCCCTAATATCTCACGTTTTTCTGCAAATCCTCTCAAAAGATGTAGCAAAGAAACTTCAAATCATAAACACGGAGGGAAAAGCAAAACCCCTAAATCCTAAAAACCCCAAATGAAACTTGAAAAGCAGTAAAACAAAAGCGAAGGAGAGTGAAACAGAGAGCAAAGTGACCTTGCGGCCTCTCTCGATGTATTTCATGGCAACGAGCTCTTTGGTGTCCTTGTGCCTTAGAAGGCGAGCCACACCGAAATTTCCAGTTCCCAGATCCTTGACAACGTCATACTTGTCCATCTCCAAATCAACAATCGCGCGATCCCGTGATCGATTCTCGAAAAGCGATTTCGAAGAGGATCTGAGAAAGCGAAGCAAATTGTGTCGATAAGAAATTGCGAGATCCACATGTGTGTCTGTGCAAGCATCGAAGCTAATGGATTGGACCACGTGGAAGCTGCTCGAATTCCCATGACCAGCTTGAGTTTTGAGTCAGTGCAACGCTCGCTAATTTCCTCTCTAATTACTTTTCTTAAGAGACAAATTAGCTGCGGTATGGGCTAATGATAGTATTTACTACTCCCTCCCGTTTCACAAAGAGTGTCGTTTTAGGATTTAATTTTTGTTTCACAAAGAGTGTTGTTTTATATTTTCAATGCAAAATTTTAAAGAAAATCCAGTTTTAACCCTATTGTTTTAATGTATTAATTAGAAAGAGAAAGCTGTTTAATGAATTTATTAGGGATAGAAGAGATTTTTTATCAAATTTCTTAATTTGTGTGAAAAGTGTCAAAATGACACTCTTTGTGAAACAGAGGGAGTATTAAGTTATAAATTAAGTATTCCTTAAGGGAAAATTAAAAAACAATTTGATCGCAAGTTGAACGGCGGAGTTCTTCCTCATGTGTCCCCCGTGTCATATGCGAGGGCAATCACGTCGTCATCATTTTCCATCATACGACGATAAAAGTTGGTTGGTGCTTATAGGAATAAGCTTTATTCTTTCCGAGGTGATTGTGGATGTCATCAGTGGTCACTTTATTTGCATCGATCGGGTCAGCAGGCAAAGTGGTTTAGGTTCATTTGTTTGATAGAGGAGTTTAGGATTTGTTTCCACTCAATAAAATTAGGTTTTGTGAATTTCGGCTCCTTTTGGTCCGTTTATTTGCCTAGCCATCTCGATCACCCTGAATCCATCTAATGTGATTCCTAGGCCCATCAATGTTTCATAAGCTTTCAACCATGTATCATCTATGTGATTGCCACTATCTCTAGCAAAAGATATCATCAATTGGTGTGTATCCATAAATTTCGCTACCAATTTCTTTCCGTAAAAAGTAAAAAAGAAAAATATTCCGCTCAAAAGCAACAGCTAAAAAAGAATATATTGTTGTGTGATAATGATTTTAGGAGTTGTTTTTGTTATTTCACATATATGAACTATATAACATACCTTATACTACTATATTAAACGAATACATCGTTTGTTCAGATACTAATCGTCACTCTTGTTTATATAGTTCATGTACTATTTGATCTGGTCACATAGATTTTAGTTACTATTTTAGTAACTAAAATAGTGTTTGAGTTTTAACATATATATATATATATATATTATAAAATAGAATGTTTGTCAATTATGTTTAGTGTAATAATTTAATTAGATTTTTAAAAGATTAAAAAATTATGAAAAACTGTGATGCTGACACATCATCAAATTTTATCTTCAATGTTTTCTATTTAATATATATATATGTTAGAACATAGATATCTAAATATTTTTTTTTTTTTAAATCATAAAATTTCTTTAAAAACCCCTTCTTCTTTGTAATATTTATTTATGTTTGATAACAAATAAAAAATGAGAAAACGTGACTTGGCTCTATTTCCGTTTTCAAAACGATGAGAGAAAACTACCTGCCGTTTTGTAAGATTTTTTTCAGGCATAGGGATGCAAACTACATGCCGGTGTTCATCTGGTCTCTGGAACGCCATCGTTTTGGGTCACCATTTTCTCCTTCATTTCTTGTCCCCCTGGTTAAAACCCTATCGTGTTTCCTACAAAACCGGTAAAACCCTCTCGACATTTTCGTTCGACTCTTCCCCTTATCTTCAACAATCTCTCCGGCCACCGACGACGGGAACTTGGTAGTTACAGGTCAAGATATGCCCTTGAAGTTCCCTCTCGGTGTACGCTTCATCACTCATTCTCTTCCCTGTACCCATCCCGCTTCCATGAATTCTGGTGCACTAATCTATTCCTTCCGCTCCGTCCCCATTCTCCCCAAGGCATTTCCTTTGAGGTTACCCTACCTTGGATTAGGGTCCCGTGTCAATTTCTCTACCCGACCAGAGAGAATCCGACCCGAATTCGGGAGGCCGAGTCGTGGCGGAGGAGAGATTCGCGCGTCCAAGAGCTTGATTGAGGATGAGGCAGAGCTCAGTGATTGGGTGAGCGATTTGAAGACTAGTTCGTTGCGTGCGAAGTTCACGAGCGACGAAGATGACTCGGGTCCAGACCGGGTTCGTAGAAACGTAGTCAGGGACAGCAGTAGGGGTCCAAAGAGGGGAAGGGAAGGCCAATCCGATAGGTTCGGTGGCTCGAGAAGGGAAGGTCAATCCGATAGGTTCGGTGGTTCGAGAAGGGAAGGCCAATCCGATAGGTTCGGTGGCTCGAGAAGGGAAGGCCAATCTGATAGGTTCGGTGGTTCGAGAAGGGAAGGCCAATCCGATAGGTTCGGTGGCTCGAGAAGGGAAGGCCAATCCGATAGGTTCGGTGGCTCGAGAAGGGAAGGCCAATCCGATAGGTTCGGTGGCTCGAGAAGGGAAGGCCAATCTGATAGGTTCGGTGGCTCGAGAAGGGGAAAGGAGGGTGAAATGGATAGATTTGAGGGTTCGAACAGGAGGAGAACCAGCGGCGAGCCGGTTGAGTCGTTTAGGAACAAGCGGTTAGGTGATCGAGAAGGCGTAAGGAACGGTCGGATTCAAGGAAATAGTAGTGAGTCGTCTCTTCGTGGAAGGAAAGAGAGCAATGGAGAGGCAGGGTTTAGGAGAGAGGGAGGTTTGGAAAACAACAACAAGAGCTTGGGGAAACAGATTAGAGGTTCAAGACAGGAAGAGGAAGACAGTAGTGACGAGGACGAGGAGAGGGTTGCATTGGGAAGCATTGATGATTTGCTTAGTGAAGATAGTAGTGATGACGACGATGAAGATTATGAACCTCTTATTAAAAATGCGGCTTCTGCTAAGGCTGTAGAGGCTGATGAGCCAAGGACTGAAAATTCTAAAACTTCAGATTCTTACTTATCTAAGACAAGGTACATTATTTGCAATCTAGGTTTTTATTTTATTTTTATGTGCTGTATTTTTGTTTCATTTCTTCCTCTTGAATAGCCAAGAATGTCTATGCACACAGTATAGTTTATAATTAGACTTTGTGAACTGTCTTAGTTGCAATCGTTTTGTGAATTAAGTTTCTTTGTAGGTTATCCTTTAGTCGGAGAAGATTGCTTCTTCTGTTTGTGAATGTGACTTCATAGCTAGTGTTGTTTGATTGACAATACTCTTTATGGTAAATGATTTACAGATTTGATCAATTCCCACTGTCTCCCTTATCGCTAAAAGCCATCAAGGATGCGGGATTTGAGACAATGACTGTTGTGCAGGAGGCTACTCTTCCTATCATCCTCAAAGGTGGATTTTTCTTCCTTTCTCACGAGTGTTGTTTGCATGGCAGAAAAATAAAAACACCATAATTTAGAAATGTGGTGACGATTTCTAATTGACGGCATCTCACAAGGTTTTACAGATCATTTAGCAATAGCGAATAGGTATTTAAAAGAAAACCCAGAGACTTGTGAATCATTCTTCAGGATTCCTCAAATTTCCCATGACTTCCATTTGTAGTTTGATTGATTGTTTAAAAATTCCTCTAATATTTCCTCTTTAACTCCTTGGTTTCTTCCGTGCTCTGTTTTTCCAGGTAAGGATGTGCTAGCCAAGGCCAAAACAGGCACTGGGAAAACCGTCGCATTTTTGGTGAGACATTCTACCCTCTGGGTTCATGGATATAAGGCCTTCAAATCGGATTTGTTCTCATTGTTTCTGTTTATATTTCAAGCTTCCATCAATAGAAGCTGTTATCAAATCTCCTCCTGCAAGCCGGGATAATAGGCAACCCCCAATTGTTGTGCTTGTGGTATGCCCTACTCGGGAACTTGCCAGTCAAGCTGCTGCAGAAGCAAATACCTTGCTCAAGTATCACCCATCCATTGGTGTACAAGTTGTGATTGGAGGCACAAAGCTTCCTACAGAGCAAAGGCGTATGCAGACAAATCCTTGCCAGGTAATAAGAGATTTCTTTTGCCACTTCATGTGTATTAATGTAAAGTTAAATCTAAGACAGTCTTGCGTTTCCTTTAAGCAGGGCTTCTAAGATGGCTGCAGATACAGTGATCTGTCTATATATATTGTTGAATAATCACATATATGAACACTCTCAGATTCTTGTGGCTACACCTGGAAGGCTCAAAGACCATATCGAGAACACTTCTGGATTTGCGACAAGGTTAATGGGTGTGAAAGTCCTTGTCCTTGATGAAGCTGATCATCTCCTAGACATGGGTTTCCGAAGGGATATTGAGAGGATAATCGCTGCTGTTCCTAAGCAGAGACAAACATTTTTATTTTCTGCCACGGTACCTGAAGAGGTAAGTGTCAGTTTCTTGCACAAAAGGCTCTCATTTTTGGGTTGGAATCTTGAATTGTGTATTTTGGTGTGAAGGTCCGCCAAATATGCCATATTGCTCTGAAACGGGATCATGAGTTCATCAATTGTGTTCAAGAGGGTTCTGGGGAGACGCATCAAAAGGTATAAGATTTCACTTTAGGTTCATTTGAATGAAGGCCTGCATATGATTGGATGTTAGCGGTGTCTCATGTTTGCTTTATCTCACAGGTCACACAAATGTACATGATTGCATCACTGGATAGACATTTCTCGCTTCTATATGTGCTTCTTAAAGAACACATGGCAGATAATGTGGACTATAAGGTAAAAACAAATTGTTCCTCAAGTGCCATTGTGAATCACCAACGCATTTCTGAAGTGACAAGATCTCCTTGTTGTTGCAGGTTATTATTTTCTGTACAACTGCTATGGTCACAAGATTGGTGGCTGATCTGCTTGGTCAGCTAAGCCTGAACGTCAGAGAGATCCATTCTAGAAAACCGCAGGGTTACAGAACCAAAGTTTCTGATGAATTCCGCAAGTCCAAGAGTATTATCCTTGTAACATCCGATGTATCTGCTCGGGGTGTCGATTACCCTGATGTGTCACTAGTCGTACAGGTAAACCTTATAGTACTTTTTAATCATGGAACTGCACCGCAAATACAGAGTTAATCGTTTTTACTGAAGTTGCTGTTGTGTATAATGTTGGTTTTGCAGATGGGATTGCCATCAGACAGGGAACAATATATACATAGACTTGGCAGAACCGGTCGGAAAGGTAAGGAAGGGGAAGGTGTACTATTGTTGGCACCATGGGAAGAGTACTTTTTATCTTCCATCAAAGACTTGCCCATCACCAAGTCTCCTCTACCGCCAATAGACCCTGAGGCTGTGAAAAAGGTAAGCTTGGACTTAGGATCTCTATGAATGTTAGAATCGTCTCACAACACAAACCATTTTGAAGTAAAAGAAGACTAATATCTTCAATTGTATTCGAGTATTGATGGGTGTGAGGAACATTGAATTCAGGTGCAGAGAGGGCTTAGCCAAGTGGAAATGAAGAACAAGGAGGCGGCGTATCAGGCGTGGTTGGGTTACTACAAATCTCAGAAAATGATTGCAAGAGACACGAACAGACTGGTGGAGTTAGCCAATGAGTTTAGCCGCAGCATGGGACTTAATATCCCACCAGCTATCCCAAAAAATGTTCTTGGCAAGATGGGTCTCAAAAACGTTCCTGGTCTTAGAACCAAGTAGATTTCTTATATATGTTTTGCTTTTGTCTTTAAACCTTTAATGCTTTGTAAGTGTAATCTCTTGTCATTTTTGCAACACTTTGACTTTGTAATTTTTTTTTTTTTATGAAAGTTACACTCTTATAAAGGTTATTTGTTTGTAATAGCTAGTTAACACAATTTAAAAACAGTTGTGATGATTTATTTAATTATTAAAAAGTATAAACCAATATAATAAAGGTGTTTCTGATATAAAAGACATTTTAGAGCCAAGGGAGCAAACTACGTGCCGTTTTTTTTAATTTGTTGACATTTTTGGCCACCGTCTCTGCTTCACCTTAAAACCCTAATGTGTTTCCTACAAAACTTGTAAAACCCTAATTACCAATACCGACGACGGGAACCTGAAGTTCCCTCTCGGTCTACGCTTCCACCTACTCCTCTCGTTTTCCATGAGTTCCGATGGATCCAAATCCGGTCAGAAGAGACGAGAGATTCGCGCAAAACATTTGAAGACTAGCTCGTTGCGCGGGAAGCTCACGAGTGACAACGAAGATGACTCGGGATTTCTAGGCAGGGACAAGAACATTAGGAGGGGTCCGAAGAGGGGAAGGGAAGGCAAATCTGATAATGATGACAACGAGCCTCTTGTTAAGAAAGCGGCTTCTACTAAGGCTGTAGAGGCTGTTAAGCCAATGACTGAAGTTGCCAAGACTTCAGATTCTTACCTGTCTAAGACAAGGTACATCAATTTGCTTAAACTGAGACAAGTATTTAGCCGCTTTCTGGGTTATGCCTCACTTTTACCACTAAATTATCTTTGCATGTGAGGAGGATATTGCTTCCCGAGTTTCTCTTACAATACTCTTTCTGGTAAATGGTTTACAGATTTGATCAGTTCCCACTGTCTCCCTTGTCGCTAAAAGCAATCGTGGATGCTGGATTTAAGACAATGACTGTTGTGCAAGAGGCTACTCTTCCTATCATTCTCAAAGGTGAACGCTTTTTCAAATTGATTGAGAAATTTAGGGACGATTTCAAATTGAGTCTATCTCACAGGCTTTTACAAATCACTTTGAAATAAAAACTCAGAAACTTGCTTGATTGTTTATAATTCCACTAATATTTCTTCTTTAACTTATTGGATTTCCAGGCAAAGATGTGCTAGCCAAGGCCAAAACAGGCACTGGGAAAACCGTTGCATTTTTGGTGAGACACTCTACCCTCTGGACTCATGGATTTCAGTTTGTTAGTTAGGAATTGATCGAGCCTTCAATTCGGATTTTTTTTGCTTATTGTTTGTGTTTATATTTCCAGCTTCCATCAATTGAAGCTGTTATCAAATCTCCTGCTGCAAGCCGGGATAATAGGCAACCCCCAATTATTGTGCTTGTGGTATGCCCTACTCGGGAACTTGCTTGACAAGCTGCTGCAGAAGCAAACATCTTGCTCAAGTACCACTCATCTATTGGTGTTGAAGTTGTGATTGGAGGCACTAAGCTTCCTACAGAGCAAAGGCGTATGCAAAAGAATCCTTGCCAGGTAAGAGATTTATTTTGCCTTTCTGCGTGTATTAGTGTGAAGTTAATTCTGAGCAAATCTTACTCTCCCTTTAAGATTATGATTGTTTACGTGAGAAAAAGAATGTATGTCCATGTGCCATTTAGGATTGTTCGCCCATTGAATGTATGTCTTATGAATCTGCAATTAAATTGGCTGCAGATACAGTGAGCTGTGTCTCTATATGTTACTGAATAATCACTAATATGAACATTCTCAGATTCTAGTGGCTACACCTGGAAGGCTCAAAGACCACATCGATAACACTTCTGGATTTGCCACAAGGTTGATGGGTGTGAAAGTCCTTGTGCTTGATGAAGCTGATCATCTCTTGGACATGGGATTCCGGAGGGATATTGAGAGGATAATCGCCGCGGTTCCTAAGCAGAGACAAACATTTTTATTCTCTGCCACGGTATCTGAAGAGGTTAGTGTCAGTTCTTTCCACAAAGGCTCTCATTCTCGGGTATGAATCTTAAATTGTATTTTTTTGGTGTCAAGGTCCGCCAAATATGCTATGTTGCTCTGAAACGGGACCATGAGTTCGTTAATTGTGTTCAAGAGGGTTCTGACGAGACGCATCAAAAGGTAAAAATTGCTATTTTAAGTTCATTTGAATGATATGCCTGCGATATGATTGGATCATCATCGGTTTCTCATGTCTGTTTTTATCTCCCAGGTCACACAAATGTACATGATTGCATCACTGGATAGACATTTCTCGCTTATATATGTGCTTCTTAAAGAACACATCGCAGATAATGTGGACTATAAGGTAAAAACAAATTGTTCCTCAAGTACCATTGTGAATCATCAATGTATTTTCTGAACTAATACGATCTCCGTGTTTTTGCAGGTTATTATTTTCTGTACAACTGCTATGGTTACAAGATTGGTGGCCGATCTGCTTGGTAAGCTAAGCCTGAACGTCAGAGAGATCCATTCTAGAAAACCGCAGAGTTACAGAACCAGAGTTTCTAATGAGTTCCGCAAGTCCAAGAGAATTATCCTTGTAACATCCGATGTATCTGCTCGAGGTGTCGATTACCCTGATGTGTCACTAGTCGTACAGGTAAACCATATTGTACATTTCCATGGTGGAACTGAACCGCAAATACAGAGTTAATCGTTTTTACTGTATAATGTTGGTTTTGCAGATGGGATTGCCATCGGACAGGGAACAATATATACATAGACTTGGCAGAACCGGTCGGAAAGGTAAGGAAGGGGAAGGTGTACTATTGTTGGCACCATGGGAAGAGTACTTTTTATCTTCCGTCAAAGACTTGCCCATCACCAAGTCTCCTCTACCGCCAATAGACCCTGAGGCTGTGAAAAAGGTAAGCTTTTTCATATGATACGTCAAACGCTTGGCAAGCCTTTCTCAAAATTATTTGTGACTAGAGTGTGCGACTCTGAGTGAGTACTAAAGGGTGTGAGAAACTTGTTGAATACAGGTGCAGAAGGGGCTTAGCCAAGTGGATTTGCAGAACAAGGAAGCTGCGTATCAGGCGTGGCTGGGTTACTACAAATCTCAGAAGAAGATTGCAAGAGACACGACTAGACTGGTGGAGTTGGCCAATGAGTTTAGCCGCACTATGGGACTTAGCACCCCACCAGCTATCCCTAGAAATGTTCTTGCCAAGATGGGTCTTAGAAACGTACCTGGTCTTAGAACCAAGTAGATTTTTGATTCTCTAATGTTTTGCTTTTATTTCTAAAAACTTGCAAGTGTAATAGCTTGTCATTCTTACAACAGACTCCCAAGTTTAAAGAAAAATACTATCGACACTTACCTCCTTATGAAGGTCTTTTTGGGAAATGGCTAGGTAACAATGAATTTTATTGTTTTACACATGATTTTTAACTATAAAAAGATATATTTTCGAGCTTAAACAAAGTTGTTATCCCATCGAACCGCATTTCTTGATCATATTAAAAACCTCAAAGAAAGAGATAAATGGCAGTTTTGTAAATTTGTATATAAGCTTTTAGCCTAAACTTTGTTACAGAGGAAAATATCCACTAACAAAAAAAAACAGACACAAATGCAGTGAAGCATATTGGGAATAGTAATGAAATTTCTAATTTCCCCGGGGAAGAGTCAAAAGAAGACGATGATGAATGGTAACAGAGAAAAAACAAAACCCAACACCATCTTTCTACTCGAGCTTTAGCTTTACCATAAGGCTATCCCTTATTTTTTGTAACTTGTAAAGCTCTACTAATCGTAAAAGAACCAAAAACAAAACCAGAGAAGGCAAGCCGAAAACAGCAAGTTTCGGCCATGACTGCAACTGCAAGCTTTTCCTATACAGAAATGAATTCTGCTTTGTTTAGTCATCTTTCCACTTGTTAGCATATCTCAAGAAGGCACTAGCTGGATTTTCATGAAGTGGAGCTCTTACACGGGTAGATCTCCTAACCACTGCCTCCTCCATTTCTATGTTGTGAGCAATGTCCTTCGTCCTCTTTTGTAGTGTAGAGCTGCAAATCACAGGTCATTATCGGGTTTTAAAGCCATGACACATAAACATTGACACTTTGATATATGCGGTTGTTACTCTTGTAAATGTGCATCAAAGTGGAGATTGAACATGTGACCAGATTAATGATGCAATATATAAGTGGGAAGCTCAAAGCTGACCATATTCTGTCATAGAATTTCTCTAGCTGCATGTGTAATGACAGTTCCCTCTCTCCTTTACGGTTTAGTGATCCCATCAATGCATCGAGCTGGATTTCAAGAAACAAACACAAAATTTGAAAGAGATCTATACAATCAAATGATCAAACAAAGAAACAAACCATGTGGCTTGATGATACCTCTTCCTTGGAAGTATAATAGCCCCATTCTTTGCAATCAGAATCCTCAACAAATATCCTCCCATTGCTTCGGAACCACCAGTACCTGTTGTAGTTCCGATCTTTACCCAAGGGGTTTGTACGTATGACTATTTTCTCCATCTCTCGTTCATAATATTGCCTCTGCATATCAATGAAAAGTTCAGACTTGATGGGTCAAAGCACAAACGTGCATATGCAAACAACCAAATATCAAAAATAATTATGAGGGGCAGGACTCAACCCTCTGTTCGGGGCCCCTCCTTTCTAAGGTTCCTTTCTCATCTTCACTTGCTGATTTTACCCCCTGCTTCTTCCCGGAAGATCCTTTCTCCTCCTCTTCCTCTTCTTCTTCTTCTTCTTCTTCTTCTTCCTCCTCCTCTTCCTCCTCCACCTCCTCCTTTGGTACGATTTTTGCATCCGTCATCTGCCTTTTGTGCTTTCTCAGATAGACATTCCCCACAAGCCTATCATTACCATAAGAACAATGATGAGCTCCCATATGATCTGAAAACCATATGTTCTGCTTATGCGTAAATAGGATAAGCCAAACCTTTTCTCTGAATTGTCATTTTTTGCCGAAGAAACAAACCCATTCTCCATATTGACTTCCCCCGCAGTGCTCTCTTTCTTTTTGCTGTCCTCACTGCTTTCTAGTACTTGTGGGCTATTTTTCTTTTTCTCTAACCTGTTGTTGTCCAAAACTCCATCAGCTTCCTCGCCAGTTTTAGAGCGTTCTTTCTCCTCTCTAATCTGCCGGGCCTCCGCTAAAGCTTCTTCTCTTCTAGCAGCTCCAAGGGCATGCCGTTGTTCAACAAGCTCGTCTATTTCCCCCTTGAACATACTTGTTTCAGTTATATGGTTCACTAATTCCCTTAAGATTTTCAATTTTACAGTGGGGTCCAATAGACCATAATGTCCCCGTTTGATCGTTCCAATGTCGAAGCTTAAATCGGGAGTGTCAACTGATTCCAAGAAGTCACATAAATACTCTGTCCATGTGATCAACGTTATCTGGAATAAGATGAAAGAAAGCAACAAGCAGGCCATCAAGCACAAAAGAAAATTGAAAAAAAATCACACGGCTGGCAATTTGATGTTGAATGAGAATAGCATATTACTGTGCGACCTATTTTGTTAATCAAAAATGATTTGCATGAGATGAAGATCTGACCTTTGACTTGCGACTCCTTTTCTTTAAAGCTTTGAAATCATCACCGCCTTCATTGATGAGGAACCGGAAAAGACAGGCATGCACTTCCATGATAAGAACCAAATTACTCTCCTTGTGGCAGACAGCATTTTCAAAGTCTTCAAGAGAAAATCGCCATAGATGCAGCTGCCTACCAAATGAGGAACAAAAGTCCCAGACCATAAGAAGATCCCCAACACAATCCATTGAAACACTAAAATCCCGTGTGGGAGAAGGACGCTAAGTGATATCAGGATCAGGAGGCAACAGTAAATCTTCAATTGGATAATTGATAGGCTCTTCGTCAGACCCATTAACCTCTGGATAGAAAATAACCAAAAACGACAAATCAGTAGAAAATTATACAGAAAACAATCATCAGTTGAGAAAGAACTTTTGCCCAACACTAGGAATCATTGAATTACAAATCAATTACAGAGCATCAATGCAAAGCTACCTCTATCTGACTCCTCTGCAACATGTCTACCATTTTCTCCTCTCTTTCTTTTTCCTTTTTCCCTTCAGGTTTTATCTTCCTATAGTTTAGCGATGAGACAAAAACATTTAGTACATAGACAAATTATTAGGCAAGCTACAAGTTATTGTATATTGTGTACTTTACATCTACCTGCTTCCTTTGCTGAACCAATTCCCCATTCTGAAAGACATATTTGTCCTGAAGTTCCTTGGGAATCTTTCTCATGATTCCATGTGATTTAGCCAGATATTCATTAACTACCCAAGGTATACTGTGGCATGTGGAATCCCGAATGAAAGACTTCAGAAAATTTCTACTAAATGGAAACTTCTTCCATGACAGATCCTCCTCAGACAGCACTGCGTTCTCATTTATTTCCTTATCTTTATCAAGGAAGCCTACCTCATACTGAGGTTTACTATCCCCATCTGTTACTATCTCCAAGATTCTGCACGGATGCAATTCATCATCCCTTTTTCCATACAACTCTGCACCAGCGAAAAAGCAATTTTGCAACTCGGTAGCTATTGCGTCAGCAAGATCTTTCAATGAGAGTGTACCTTTTCAAAATGGAAGAGAAACAATCAGAAATAGTGCTCATAGGGGATAGATTTCAAGAAGCTACGGACAGTTTATGCCGCCACCCTCAGAATACACACAGTAACTTTCATATAATTAAACAAAACAGGACTTTGACAAAACTGTATCAGAAGATGAACCATAATCTATGAAGAGGGTAAGAACTTACTGAATTGGATAATACGTAAAGCTGGTGCAACTAGCTCTCTGGGCAGAGTTTGAACCTTCTTGCTTGCCAGTTTTTCTGACTCAAAGGCCTCCTCGTAGGTCAAGCTAGTTTTACCAGTAGATTTACATGTCCAAATTCGCTTGCGATACAGATTTAACCTCTTCAAGTAGAATCTATTTTATGTTAAGCAGACAAATAGTTCTGACACGGCATGTGCATTGATAAACATAAATAAAGGTTGTTCCGGATGAAACAGCATTGCAAGTTTTAAGCTTACTTAAATCCCTCTAACTGCACACATAAGGACAAGGCATATATTGAAAACACAAGTTAAAAAGGTAGTCTCTTCTTTTCCAGTCCATAAATCGCAACAGCTATAGAAGAAGGATACTGATAATCTCGAAAAATCTCCTTTGTGAGACGAACTTGATAAACAAGTTCTCGTGGCTCCAAGTCCTTTGGGGGCTGCAGTAGTTTATGTGACTTCTTTTTCAGTAAAGGCATCCTTCAAATAGCTAGACAGACCTACGGGGTAAAAAAAACAAAATCCATAAACCCGAATGTCTGTTTACAAGCGAATACGAGAAATTCACTTTATGTGCAATCATAGTTAGGAACCTCAAGGAAATGTAGTAAAAATGGACGTAACAGGTCATCCAAACAAGAAGGGCAGAGAATGTAAGTAAAAGCAAGACGTCATATATCTTAAATCTTTAGAGTCTTTCTGTCACATTTCACAAAAATTCCTTTCAAAAAAGAAAAATGTAAACCCTGGAGAACAGAGACTTAGCCGGATAATGTTAACCCATAAGCGTTTAAGGTGACACTAATTTCAAGTAAACTTCGCAAAGAACTAATCACGTACACATGTGTGGCACAGAAGGCGCAAATAACCCTAGAGCTGATTCTAATTTCAACGTCTGATTCAACAGAGCCCATAGAGAAGCAAGTGGGACTTGTGAGATCGTGTGGGGGGGGAAACTCCCAAGGAAAAAATGTATTTCGGTAAACCAATGCAGAATTCGAAATAGCAGTACAGCCCTAGAACTATGGCATCCCAATCGAATTTAGAAAAGATCTGAAACCATCGGAGAAAATTTACCGATATTTACCAGTTGAGAGCAAGAATCGAACAAGCGAAGGAAACAAAACGAAACCGACGGATCAAACACATACCCAAGATCGAGAAAAGAAAGCACTATCATGCGCCGGTTTCGGATAATCCAGAAAACCACCCAGAACGCGAAACCGACCGGAAAATACACACACACACACAGAGAGATTAAAAAGCATATCAAATGCAACAAGGAAGAAACAAACACAACCATCAAAAAAAAAAAAAAAAATCCAAGGCAATGCAAAATTGACAATGAGGGGAAGCAAAATCGCACACGACAGCGAGAAAGAGGATCGATATTCCCGCCAGAAGAGGAACAATTGGAGGGAATATTAACATCGAAGAAGAGAGGAGTCGAATCTTACAGAGAATGTATGGAATTGGGAATGCGCGTCGTCGAGAGAGAGAGAGGTGACTCTCGAAGAACGAACGCAGTTGTTGAGATCTCTGGTCTCTCGCTCTCTTTCTCTCTCTCGCTCTCAGCTGTTTGGTCCGTCGTCCTTCCTTATGGGAAAGACGGAAACTTATTAATATGTGCTTTAGTGAATTAGTAGCAGCCCCTCTTTAATTTTATAGCTCCTTTTCTTTTTTTATGCACTTGTCGTTGTTGTTTTGGAGCCAATTAGCCCCATTAGTTCTTTTCGTTCCAATGATGAGTCCAGCCCATTACATGGACATATTGGGCCTACGGTCTTGTTACTTGGGCCTTTAAGCCTATAAAAATTTAGTGTTTTCAGCATGCATTATCAAACAAAATACAAGAAACATATTTACATTAAAATATTATAAAGTATTTAAAATGGCAAAAGAATAACTTTTTTTTTTTTGACAACGACGACTCGAGATGATATTTATTTTTGTTTGCATGGTAACCCGCCAAAAAAAAAAAAATATATCTATTACGATTCTTGTATTTTTCTGGCGTAAAGAATAAATAACATCAAAAAATTTCTTTAAACTCTAAGACCAACCCCAATGGACAACCTAGAAGATCTAAACTAAGTGTCTTATAAATATAAGTGAATAAAGAAATAAAAATGAGTGTCTTAAATATAAGAGCAGTGTCTAATATTAGACACTGCTCTTATATTTAAGACACTCAATTTCATGGCATAAACTATGTTGCATTTCTGTAATTTTCAGTAAAACCTCTATAAATTAATAATGTTGCGACTTCAAAATTTTATTATCTTATAGAGTTATTAATTTATTTATAAATTAATAATTATTAGTTTATCGATAAATTAATAATTTATTAATTTATAGAGATATTCTCGATTTGAATTTTTAACGTTCATCAAGAAACAATAAAAAAAAATGTTTTCAAAATTATAAAATTCATTTAGAAAATATCAAATAAAAAATTTAAAGATAAATTAACAATGTTTATAAGCTTAAAACAATAATTTAATCATACTTTACTATATTACCTTAGCTATATATGTAAATATATATGCTTAAATGTATAATTATTAATTTAGCTTATTATTGGGACCATATATATACATAAGAGTTTCAAAAAAAAATATTATTTATTATCTTATCGAATTTTGCTAATTTTTACACCGTTCCGACTCAGGACCATGAAAAATTATTAATTTATAATGATTATTAATTTATCGAGTATTAATTTATAGAAGTTCTTCTGTATATGTTTTAATGTATTATGTTTCAATGTATTATATTTTTACTTAAATTAAAATAAAAAATTTGGTTTTTAAGACACACATCCAAGTGTCTCCATTGTAAACTCAAAATCAACAAATTTTAACAAAGTGTCTTATATCCAAAAAGTACACAAAATATTATTATTTTATTTATAAGACACCATACTCAGGGGTGACCATTGTGGTTGCTCTAACTAGCGCAGAACAACAAAAGTAGACTAATTAATAAAATCCCGTCATACTTAAACTGTATATCAAACTCGGTACCAAACTCGTGAGAGACAAAGCCTCGACGACTTTACACATATTAACCAACACGTACTTTATGTGGTAGTTACGTCTATCCAACGCCCACGATTTCGACACGTCATCACTACCTCCCTCCTTAAAAACCACTCGCTGCGCCATTCCTCTAGTTAGAGATATCCACCATTGTTTCCGGCAAACGAGATTAGAATAGAACTTTGTAAAAAAACCAATTAATGGAGATCGAGAGAGTCCAAGACATTTCGTCTTCGTCTCTACTAACCGAAGCCATCCCGTTGGAGTTCATCAGATCGGAGAAAGAACAGCCGGCGATCACGACTTTCCGAGGTCCGACTCCGGCGATTCCCGTCGTCGACCTGAGCAATCCCGACGAGGAGAGCATCGCGCGCGCGGTGGTGAAGGCGAGTGAAGAATGGGGGATTTTCCAGGTGGTTAACCACGGGATTCCGACGGAGCTGATACGGCAGCTGCAGGAAGTCGGGAGAAAGTTCTTCGAGCTTCCTTCGTCGGAGAAAGAGTCCGTCGCGAAACCGGAGGATGCTAAAGACATCGAAGGATATGGAACGAAGCTACAGAAAGAGCTACAAGGCAAAAAAGCATGGGTCGATCATCTCTTCCACCGAATCTGGCCACCCTCGTGCGTTAATTACAGATTCTGGCCTACGAATCCACCTGAATACAGGTAACAAAACCCCCCCAAATTGAAATGTGTTTGTAATCTTCGTGAGTACTCTCTGTATCAACCGTTCAATTTTCTTGGGTTTATATATACGTTAGGGAGGTGAACGAAGAGTACGCAGTGCATGTGAAGAAGCTGTCGGAGACATTGCTAGGGATTCTCTCGGAAGGGTTAGGGTTACGGCTTGAGGCGCTGAAAGAAGGTCTCGGCGGAGATATGGCGGAGTATATGATGAAGATCAACTATTATCCGCCGTGTCCTCGGCCGGATTTAGCCTTAGGAGTACCGGCACATACTGATCTCAGTGGAATCACTCTGCTCGTCCCTAACGAAGTTCCTGGTCTTCAAGTTTTTAAAGACGATCACTGGTTCGACGCCGAGTATATTCCTTCCGCCGTCATTGTCCACGTCGGCGATCAGATTCTGGTGTGCATTTTTATAATCATGGCGCGCATCTTTTTAAAAAATTTGAAATCTTGTTTGTTTATAGAAATTTTAAGACTATTTTCCTAGTTTTTTAATATAAGATTTAGATTATTGTCATAATTGTTTTTTTTGAAATTCGCAGAGGCTGAGTAATGGGAGGTATAAGAATGTGCTGCATAGGACGACGGTGGATAAGGAGAAGACGAGGATGTCGTGGCCGGTTTTCTTGGAGCCTCCCCGTGAAATGATCGTCGGACCTTTACCGGAGCTTATTAGCGATGATAATCCTCCAAAGTTCAAGCATTTTGCTTTCAAGGACTACAGTTACCGCAAGCTCAATAAGCTTCCTCTGGATTGAGGAAAATAAAAAAAAATTCAGAAGAAAATGCTTGATTTTATCTTCTTTTTTTTTTAGGAAAAAAATTTGTGATTTTGGAATAGAAGTGGTTGTTTTTGAGTTGTTGTTATCCCGCGATAAGGAGATCTTTGCGTCTCTTGTTTCTGTTCTGTATGATTAAATAAAGACAGAGACATATCTACGTCATTAATGTTTGATGAAAGACATGTCTTTGTTATGTTGCGAAACCTTCGTCAGTTCTGTCGGACCAATTTAAGGAATCGGAAATTTGGTGAAAATTTAATATTGTTCAGATATAATAAACTTTAAAATTTAATATCCATTAGTCTTTTTTTCAACCAGAAATATCTAAAAGGTTTCAAAGCTTCTTCTTAGGTGAAAATAGTTTGCACAATATTACAAAGGGATCAAATGAAATACTATAATGTAATGGATCTTTCTTGAGTGACTTAAAACTTAAGTGTTACAAAACCTCTCGTTCAAGTTTGAGGACGGCCATGAAAGCTTCTTGAGGTACATCGACTCTACCTATGGCTTTCATTCTCTTCTTACCTGCCGCCTGTATACACATTCAAATCAATCTTTAAAATAAAAATAAATAATAAACATATTACGGTGCTCGAAGTTGCTGAATTATAAATCACGGCTTTATTCTTATTCTTAAAGAGGAAAATAACAGTACCTGTTTCTTAAGAAGCTTCTTCTTCCGAGAAATATCTCCACCTGAATGAATCATAGTAACAAGATCAGAGATGGCTTTGTGGGAACATACACATTAAAGCGAAAGCTACTTCATTTTTTATTATTGAATCCGATTGATACCAGAAATAGTGAAGAGAAGTTTCTGGTAATACAAGAGGAGCTTAGGCTAAAACGGTTAAAGAGTTTCGATATCAAGCCGGATGGTGGCTATTTAATGCTTTAGCGAAAGGAGGCAGGGAAGCAAGATAAATCTGTAGTTAGTTACCGTAACATTTGGCCAAAACATCCTTTCTGATTGCTGAGAGCGCTTCACTAGCAATCACTTTTGTTCCTATACAAGCCTGAAAGTATATGTTTATGTCAAAACATCTGCTGGTCGGGTCAAATGTATCATTCTTGTATCACAATGCTTATAAGAATGATACATTTTGATCAGAAGTTACGTTTAATAAGTTCAGAAGAGGAAGATTTAAGATTTATGATGTGCATTCGTAGAAAACTGCAAGTTTATTAAGAAGCGAAATCAAATTACCTATAAAAGCTTAAACGTAAATACCTGGATGGGCACTTTAAACATTTGCCGCGGAATAAGCTCTTTGAGTTTCTGAGTCAAAGCTCTCCCAACGGAATATGCCTGGAATCATAGTTCAAAATTGTACTAATCTCAACAGGAAGAGCTTTAAGCAAATAGGAACAGTTTCACTAAGCTTTACACTTAAAGATTGTGTGGAAGAGCGCGTATTTATGCTAGGTACATAAAAATTCAGATTAAAAAGCTTTAATAAATAACCTTGTCTCTGTGTACAATGGTTGACAAAGGCTCCACTATTTCAGCATTAATCAGAATATCGAGTTTGATCAGATCGCTTTCCCTGTAGCTGCACACACATTATAAGAAATGCAGATGCTAAGAAAGACATAACAAAACGCAAAGGAAAAGAAAACCTATTTTTTAAGATTATTTCTGCATTACTTGTGGCTTTTAATTACGCACAAAAAAAAAAGAGTTTCATCCTTGAAAAAAAAAACTGACGAGCTTCTAAGTTAATCAACTAAAACTGAAGGAATGCATCACTAAGTAAGAGATGATCTGTGGAATAAAGTTGGTGGAGCTAACCCAATAACAGAATACTCCATGCTAGCATATCCCTTGGTCCTGGACTTTAATTGATCAAAGAAATCTCCCACCATCTGCAAAAAAGCAGATAGCCAATAACGAGAAGATCAGTTCACATAATCAAGAGAGATATATTAAAACTTTCATTGGGGCTATCTGAAAGTTTGCACAGGCAAAACCTCACCTCTGCAAGGGGTAACTCATAGAGGAGAGAAGCTCTGTTCTCAGCTATATATTTCATTTCTTTGAACTCCCCTCTCCTATCTTGAGCGAGCTCCATAAGCGCACCAATATAGTCTTTTGGTGTAAGCAATTCAATCTGTATGAAATCATTTGCAATAAGGGTATGTAATTCTAAGTAACGTGCCATGTGAAAATGTCAGCAATATTTATGCAGCAGAAAAAGTAACCTTAACGTATGGTTCCTCGACTGATTTCCTTTGCCCAGGTTGTGGAAGGAGAGATGGGTTTGAGCACATAGTCTGCAGAAGCATTAATTTATATGGTAGATATCAAGAACGACATACACAAGGATGTAATTTCCAGGGAAGAACAATATTTTAAAAAGTGTAGGATCAAGAGGAAATTACAATATCACCATTTACAGAGTTCACCCTATATACAACACTTGGAGCAGTGGTAATGAGATTTAAGTTGTATTCCCTCTCTAGCCTTTCCTGCCAAGAAGATGAACTGGAGCATAAGTATAGAAGCATGATATAATTGATTTTGTGGACTTCCCCATCAACTTATTTCGGTTATCCATCCTATATACAATATATGGCGGGCATCCACCATCAGACAGGAAGCTGGAAATAAGTAGAATTTGCATATAATGTACGAAAAATCTGTGTCTATCAACTTATTTCGGTTGTCGGTGTAGCAAATCATTAATGAAAAAACATTTTAAAACAAATCTTACCTGCACAATTTCCATGTGGAGAAGACCCAAGAAACCGCATCTAAAGCCAAAACCCATGGCACTTGAAGTTTCAGGCTCAAACTGCAGGATAACAACCAAGTTGAGGACAAACCTATGGAAACTTATTTTGGGTACAGACAAAAGAAAAATCTTATTTTCTGTAGATTCACTTTGCCAATACCTTCAAGGCGGCATCATTGAGTTGCAGTTTTTCCAATGCATCTCGAAGATCCGGAAACCTGTCATCATAGACGACATGTTGGAAAAAAAACTACATAAATAAAAACAAAAGTCAGAAAAAGAACAACAAAAAGTCAGTACTGGTCAGCGTCAACTGGAAACAGGCCACAGAACACCATAGGGGTAGCTTCCTCGTAACCAGGTAAAGAGCTTTCTGCCTTTCTGCTATATGTTGTTATTGTATCTCCTACTCTGGCATCTGCAACCGATCTTATAGAAGCAGAAATGTAGCCCACCTGTAATTAAGAACACTAACATTCAAAACATGTGTAAGGAATGTGGCATGATAGTCAGGGATATCTGATATACACCACCAGCATCAATCAGCGCATCTTTCTAGCTATTAGAACTTGAGCAAAGAAAGATGCAGTTAACCATTCCCTCTCAAATATAGCCAAACAAGATAAGTGAAAACACATTTGTTCTATTGCATTCAAATTGTTATTAATCACAGCTCTATCCACTACCAAAGCTACTACAGGGAAATGATAAGGAAATCCTTCCATTTACAAATGCTTATAGTTTCCCTATTAACATATATATAGACAAGGTTTCTGCTGAAAGACCAATTTTCACCAACAAAATGAGAAACTAAAGCACAGGAAACTAAGTGAAACAAACAAATAAATTATGTTCAAAAGAGTACAATACCTCACCCGCAAATAATTCATCCACTTGAATTTGATTCGGAGATAGGACGCCGATTTCATCTGCGAAATAGTCCTGCAATTGATGCAAAATTGAGAACATAAGAAACTGGTGAAACACAAGAAATCATTTTTAGAGATAGACGTTCTCAATTTTTCCTGAAATAATTACAGGACAGCACTGCACATCACTCTAACGGCATAGACTGCGAAAAGCTGACATGCACAAATTACATTCAATCTTCTTTTGGCATATGGAAAAGACATCCCGACCAGAGTAGAGAGAAAAAGAAAAACCTTTCCGCTTGCCATGAAAAAAATTCTGTCGCCTTTCTTCACTTTCCCATCGATAACTCGAAAGTATACAATGACACCACGATATGGATCATAATAACTGCAGACAAATGTACCGTGGAAGTAAAATATAAGTAGTTAACATGTAAACACTGCACATTTGTAGACTAATCAAGATAAAAAGTGAATACATCACACTCATTTTTTTACCAGTGATAATAGGGCATAACTGGAACTGACATGACAAGCCAATGACCAGACCAATCATCATATAACAATACAACTTAGACTCTATGAGGTTTCGCCTTCATAATGTTTTTTTCTAGAAAAGGTGAAAGTCATTATGGATAAAATCAAGAAGTGCAAACCTGTCAAAAATTAAGGCTCTTAAGGGTTTTTCTGCAGTATCCCGAGGTGGAGGTATCCTTTGAACAATTGCATCTAATATCTCGGTAATACCAATTCCCTCCTGTATCAATCAAATATGCCCCAAAAATGTAATTAAAATGGATAGAGAGCCACGCGTCTTAAATCTTTTAAGTAGCAAAATAGCGAATGATCTTTTTAAAACCTAACCTTTGCCGAGCAGAGTATTGCTTTGCTACAGTCTAACCCAATAACCTACAAACAATCCGCAGTATCAAACAGTATTCACATAAAGGCTGATGCCTCTGGAATAGCAGTAACGAGACAATTACAACATGAGACTGGATCCAAATATCACAAAGAAATGTTCAAGGCATAAAAGTAACTACACTGAATATCTAATACAAGCTACAAGCTAGAACCTAGTTACATGTACTGATAACATTTTGACAACAGCAACATAAAAGACTGAGAAGAGTTCTTGCAGATACGAACGAAGGAATACTATTCATATTATAACTGGCTGCATCGTATGATTTCTATTACCAACGAACATCCTAAAATGAAGAGAATCACTAACCTCCTCAATCTCCCTGATAACTTGCTCTGGCTCAGCCCCAGGAAGGTCAATCTTATTCACAACCTGCAGGAAGAAATAGAGTTCGTTTGGTTTAAACTCTCGAATACAGACCAAATTGTTGAACAGGAAGAACCTTGCGTTATTGTTTCCTTGAATTATGATTTATTAAGAAGAATAATATAAACGCCATAAAGATGAAGCATAATTCCGTACTTACAGGAATAATTTCGAGGTTGTTTTCTAGAGCCAAATAAACGTTAGCCAATGTTTGCGCTTCCACACCCTTAAGCACATGTCAGAGGAAGTACTTAGAAAGTTTTGAACTGATGTACTTGGCCATAAAAAAAGACCGTAACATATTCACCAAGCGGGAAAATAGCTAAATCAATACAGAATTCAGGTTTCCACACTGTTTCAGAAAACTGTATGTCAAGGAAAAGAAAAATCACCTGGGATGCATCCACAACAAGAAGAGCACCCTCGCATGCAGCAAGAGATCGGGAAACCTATTAACATAAAGATATTAACACTGTGTTCTTCATCAAAACTGCAACTTAATCATTCGTATCTTCCATAATGTAAAAAAATTCACGCTTTTAGGTGAGAAAAATTTAAACATTCAAACCGAGGGTCCCAAGTAACTTTCTCACAGATGGCAACATGAACTCAGATTTAAGGCTAAGCTTTAAATGTAACCGTAAACAATAAGTGAATGTTGGAAAGAATAAACGGATTTACAGTGGATTAGAAGATTTGAGTACCTCGTAAGAGAAATCAACATGACCTGGAGTATCAATCAAGTTGAGGCAATATGGTGTATCCTCATAAACATAACGCATTCGAGCTGCCTGCACACACATACAACACAAAGTTACAAAGTCAGAAGCAGATTATTGAGCAATCTCATTGAATATGACAAAAGAATTGGGAACCTGAAGCTTGATGGTGATGCCTCGTTCTCTCTCTAAATCCATGTTATCAAGAAACTGTTCCTTCATATCTCTGTTCTGGACAGTACCAGTCACCTGAAGCAACTTATCCGCTAACGTCGACTTCCCATGATCGATATGAGCTATAATACTAAAATTCCTGATGTTCGAAATCGGAACCTGCAATTCCAAAACGATACCGAGATATCCAATTTGAAATCAATTCATCCGAGAGGATTATTAAGAAGAAAAAACGGAAACCGACCTTCAGAAGACGGTCCTGGCCAGAACGGGAGGCTAATTTGGAGCCAGAGTCAGAGAGGCCGCTCTGAGGCTGAGTTCCGGCTGTGGTCTGGCAAAGTACCTGTAACCTCCGGTTAGAGTGGCGGCGGAAGCTAGAGACAGAAATGGAGGAGAGACGACGGAGAGATGAAGAAGAAGTTCCGGATAAGAAGAACGTTGGAGGAGATAAGTCCATAGCAGAAGCCATGGCCATGGCACCACTGTGTGTAAACTCTTTACAGTTTACTTTGTTTTGGGGGATTTTTTAATTTTGTTTCTCAAATAATTTGGAGCCACACAGACTAAAACTATGTAATTGGGCCAGTCCATTCTATTCTAAACCCACCCTGTCCAACCCGACCCGACCCGACTTGATCCAATCCTAATCCGTTTTCTTGTACGGATGCAATTGAACATATGACCGAATAAATTGATTGTGACTCGGATAATTCAAAAAACCCAAATAGTAGTCGAACCAGAACAAATGTTCCAACACACACTCTTGTAATAAAAAGACACAATAAGCTTTTTGTTCAAAAATTGTCGTGCTATGATTCGATGAGGCAGATAATCATGCAATTTAGCAATATGTATTGATGAGACTCTTTTATTCAATGATGAGTTGATTAATGTTTAATCATTTTCTTGGATAGATCTTCACATGCCTCGTAGACTAATTTAATCCCTTTGAAAAGTCATAATCTTATGCGCAATTTTGGTTTACAAGTAAGAAAAAGCAAAGATTGCTTCCACGGAACTAGAAAAAAAAACACACACACACACAAAGATGAGTCAATGGCGTGGTAATATGGGAAGATTTGACCAATCCATCACACCGCTTGTGACTGTTTTTTTAACTTTGAGATTAAAGAAAGAGTTTTGACTTTTCTTGGTTCGGTTTCTTTATCAAGCTGGTTGTTTCGTTTTTGGCTTGGGGGGGGGGGATGCCAATTTGGTGGTCCAATCCCTTTTAATTTTTGTTGTTGAATCCCTTTTTCTTGATTTCCACCTTCCTTCATACTACTACTCTCCTTGACTTTCCACTTTCTTACATTAATTCTCGTGTTCTAGTTGCTTTGTGCTTTGTCTCTTTTGTCTTTTCACTGTTCTGTGTCGTGAATCCCAAGCTCTATCGCTCGAGAAAATTCACTAAAGCCCACGTCTTTTCTGGTCTATTCCTCTTCTGGGTAAGTCTTCTTCTTCGCATTCCTCTGGTAAAAAAAATCCGATCTTGCTGCTTAGGTCTATGGAGAGGGAGAGAGGCGCTTGCACAGTGTTTGACCTAAACGGCTTACTTCGTGAAACGGCTTTGGCTTGATGCGTTTTGAGACTTTAGACGAGTGGTGCGAATCTGTTGCCCTTGCCCGAAGGCGATTGCAATGTCTTGAACTATTTCGGACACGATTTTGTCCATGTTTTTTGAATTTCACTCTGGGAGATTTGGTTTCCCGAGTCTTTTGATCTGACTTATTCCTTACTTTTGCCCTTTGTTCTAGGTTGTTACCCTCGCTGCTTTTGGATCAAAGTCTCGAGATTTTTCTTAAAACTACTCTCAACTCAGTGGCATGATCTTTCCGACAAACTTAGCTTGAGGTCTTTCCGAAGAGTTTAATAAAGTTATGGGGGGTTTTTGCTCCAAGAGTCTTGGAATCAATTTTGGTAGTGAGTACTCAGGTTCGAGTGTGGCTGATGATGGCCGAGAACCCGATTTTGGTTACCCACAACCACCTGGGCAAATCGGTTTGACTGGTCCTTGTATGAGGCAGTGTATGGTTAAAGACGTCAAGGAACAAAACCAGTTGAAAGATGTTTTCTCTTTCCGCGAAAGGGAAGCAGAAGATAATTTCTATGATGGGATTCCGAGGTTACCCATTGTTCCATCACAGAAACTTCGGTCTGCAAAATCTACTCAAACTGCAGTTTCAAAGGTTAGTTTGGACGAACTGAAATAGCAACCTACAAATAATCTCTTTTTAGAAACTATGATCAAGAGTTTAAGGATTGTCTCTTAATTAGTAACTGCATGTGTCTTTTGACGGTATCAACTCACAATCCGGATTTGCTATACTGTGGCAGGTTACAGAGGCAAGTGTGCTTTTAGGGAAAGCAGGGTTAGGTAAAGCAAAAGATGTTTTGGATACTCTTGGGAGTAGCATGACGGATCTTAGCGGCGGTGGATTTACTTCTGGAGTTGCAACTAAAGGCACTGAACTTGGGATCTTAGCCTTTGAAGTAGCAAACACAATTGTCAAAAGCTCAAATCTGATTGAATCCCTTTCTAAGAGCAACATCATGCATTTGAAAGAAGCTGTCCTTTATTCCGAGGGTGTTCAAAATCTTGTCTCAAATGATTTTGATGAACTCCTCAGACTCGTTGCTGCTGATAAGAGGTGAAAATCAAGTGTAGACTGTTTCTTTTTGTTTCTTCTTAGCTCATCAGATACATTGCAAGATAGTGAATTTGTTATATTTGCAGGCAGGAGCTGCAAGTTTTCTCGGGAGAAGTGGTTCGGTTTGGAAACCGATCCAAAGATTTTCAGTGGCATAATTTACAGCGCTACTTCGACAGGTAGCTTTATGCAAAGTCTTTGTGAATGAGATTATGTTCATCTTTGTGTGTTTATAGCTTTCTTTTTAGTTGTTGAATTGTTTCTTTGGTTCTCAGGATCAGCAAAGAATTAACCCCTCAAAGGCAGTTGAATGAAGACGCTGTGTTAGTTGTTGAACAACTGATGGTTCTAGTGCAGTATACTGCTGTGAGTGAATACTTTCTAAAAAAAGAAACTCTAAAAGCATGTTGATTTGTTCTTGCTACTTATAAGTGTGTTACCTGCCTTGAGCTATCTTCTTCTTTAGTAGCTATTATGTAACTCAGACATGTCAAATTTATGTGTTCTATATCTCTTTTTGTTCAGGAACTATACCAAGAACTCCAAGTATTGGATCGATTGGAGAAAGACTATGAGCATAAGCGCCGAGAAGAAGAGAACTCAGCTAGCAGCAGTAAGGGTAAACTATCGAAGACTACTTGCCTGCTTTATTGGATTTGAAACATCGTTTTCATAACACTCCGCTCTTTTAAACATAGGTGATGGCCTTGCAATCTTAAAAACGGAACTCAAATCTCAGAGAAAGGTAGTGAAAAGCTTAAAGAAAAAGTCGTTGTGGTCGAGAGGCTTCGAGGAGGTGTGTACCGCTTCTTTATCATTTTAAAATCACCAAATCCTTTTGGCTGTATCGCTAATTTCGTATTTCAGGTGATGGAGAAACTAGTAGACATTGTACATTTCTTGTTGCTAGAGATTCATAATATCTTCGGTGGTGCCGGTATGTAAGTTCCTCCCTTTTGTACCTTCCACCATGAGCATGTATCTAAGATTTTCAATGTTCCCTCTTCCACTGCTCTATTTCTCAGTACATAATGTAATTTCTCTTGTCAATTTGAATCTCCATAATTTAAGTATTCACAAAATACCTGAACTTTTTTTTTACATCAAATTATGTGGCCAGATGATCGACCATCAAAGAAAGTAGCTGCAGATTATGATAAAAGATTGGGACCTGCTGGTCTTGCTTTGCATTATGCAAATATAATTGTGCAGATTGATACACTTGTAAGTGCACAAACGTAGCATTGCTTCCTTTGGTTTGGTTGGTTCTAAATAGATTCTCTCGATTATATCAAATGTGTGTTGTGTTTTGATGGGTATAGGTCGCCCGTGCGAGCTCTATAACTTCAAATGCAAGGGATTCTCTATACCAAAGCTTGCCCCCTGGTATACAATTGGCTCTTCGTTCCAAGATTAAATCTTTTAATGTCGACAAGGAGGTAATGTCTTCTGGATTTACACTCTCTGATGTACAAAACTGAATGTGTTCTTTTGGCCAATATCACTAAAGCCCAAGGTGTGATTATTCGGACAGCTCTCGGTTACACAAATTAAGGACGAGATGGAGAGGACACTGCATTGGCTTGTCCCTGTTGCAGCCAACACAACCAAGTAAGAAATCTGACCCTGACTTAGCATTTTATGCGTTGGGTATGAAATGCTCATTTCTTTTTATGGCTAATGATTGTTGAATGGGTTCATCGCAGAGCTCATCATGGTTTTGGTTGGGTTGGAGAGTGGGCAAATACAGGGTGAGTGGTGAATGAAATGAGACCTGCAGCTTCTCTTCCTGCATTTCTTGTGTTTTGTTTTCCAATGGTTTTTTTTTGTTTTTAATATTACAGGACTGATTTCACTAGTAAGCCTAATGGTGGAGATATACTACGCATCGAGACACTCTATCACGCTAGTAAAGAAAAGACAGAGATCTACATTCTTGGACAGATCATTTGGTTACAACATTTGGTTACAAAAGCAAAGAGCGACGCTCGGGGAGGTCCTAGACTTTCTTCTATCAAGTCTCCATTGAATACTACGAACCAGCGATTGATATCAGAACCACTCAGTGTCCCATTAGTAACAGTTGAGGAGCAAAAGCTGCTACAAGAGGCGAGCAAAAGAAAGAGGACTCCATGTGTTAGCAAGAGTCAGGATTTTGATTCTGACTACTCGCGGGCGAGAAAGTGTGACCCTTTGAGCAAAAGCAGTGAATATTTCCGTGGAGTGAGAAGAAGCAAATCAGCTGCGGTGAAGAGGTTTTCTTCGGGGTTTCCTCTTGATTTTGTTATCGACAAGGAGAAAGCGTTGGATGTGATTGATCGGGTCGATGTGCCGAGAGATTATAAAGCATTGTTGAAAGAAGGTAGCTTGAGCTTCTAATGGAGAGTGGTGTTTTGAGGTCTCAAGTGAGGCCAATGCACAAAACCGGCTTCTGATTTCATATATGTTTCCTTGTATATAAGAGCATAAAAGAAGGCTATGGAAGAAGAAGCTGTAATGTGGCATCATGTTGTTAGATCATTTACAATATTTCAATATAGTGATACATTTTTCAGAAAATGGGTGTTATATTGCCTAGCGTGGTGTCTCAAATGACGATGAAGATCATATTAAGTCTTGCAACATTCGCTAAAAGAAAGACAATAAGAGACACCGATCAAGAAATTATAATCATACATTGTAAATAGAATCTGCAAGACTTGACCTTTATTTCAACAAGTAAAGGAAGCAAAAGAACCAAAAATTTGAGTAACAGTGAATGAATATGTTCAGCATCGTCCCGCAGCTCTCACACTCATAAATGATGGGAATTGCAATGCATTAGCAGCAAAAGCATTTGTTTTTTTTTTTCGTTATTGTCAACAAAAGAAGAAGAGAAGTATTAAGCATCTGAAAGAGATTAATCAAAGCCCTTAAGCTGCTGACTCCTTGGAGATCTTCTCTGCCTTTGCAACCACCTCGTCGATGCCACCAACCATGTAAAACGATTGTTCAGGAAGGTCATCGTACTTGCCATCCAGCAAACCCTGCAACAATTTACAATTCATAAAACCTCATATATAGCATACAATCATGGAACAGAGAAGAAAGTCATATCATATATATATATACCTGGAAACTGTTGATGTTTTCCTTAAGGTCAACGTATTTTCCAGGGGCACCCGTGAAGATCTCAGCAACATGGAATGGCTGACTCAAGAATCTCTGGATCTTTCGGGCACGGGCAACAGTCAACTTGTCATCTTCACTTAGCTCATCCATTCCCAAAATGGCAATAATATCTTGCAAGTTCTTGTAGTTCTGTAGAACTTTCTGCACTCCACGAGCCGTGTTGTAGTGCTCCTCACCCAGAATGTGAGGCGAGAGCATACGGGATGTTGAATCCAGAGGATCCACAGCAGGATAGATACCAAGCTCAGAAATCTTCACATAGGAAAAGATGAAAGTATAAAGATGTCAACTTTATAAAGCATTACAAGAATGCAGAACTATTTTTGGAAAAGAAGCATCAGAAGGATACAAGTTCACACCTGTCTTGACAGCACGGTTGTGGCGTCCAAGTGAGCAAAAGTTGTGGCAGGAGCAGGATCTGTCAAATCATCAGCAGGTACATAGATGGCTTGGACTGAGGTGATAGAACCTTTCTTGGTGGTTGTGATTCTCTCTTGAAGAGCACCAAGATCAGAAGCCAGAGTTGGCTGGTAACCCACAGCAGACGGGATACGACCAAGCAAAGCAGACACTTCGGAGTTGGCCTACACAAAAGATATTTTAGCTCACCTTATGGCATACAGGTGCGGGTGCTGAGACATAGACCAAAACAAGGCTCACCTGAGTGAAACGGAAAATGTTGTCAATGAAAAGCAACACATCTTGGCCTTCAGCATCACGGAAATACTCAGCGACAGTCAAACCAGTAAGTCCGACACGGGCACGAGCACCCGGGGGCTCATTCATTTGTCCATACACAAGAGCACACTTGCTCTCAGACTGTTAAGATGGGAAAACAGAGAGAATTTAGCAACAAAGATCAATCAAATGCTATTTGCAGGATGAAGAAAGGTGAAGATAAATCAAAATAATTACAAACCTGCTTCTCGCCTAGCTTGATGACACCACTCTCAATCATTTCTCTGTACAAGTCATTGCCTTCACGGGTTCGTTCTCCCACTCCCGCAAACACAGAGAAACCACCTGTTCATCAAAAGAGGCACCAATTAACACAAAACCTAGAACGCCACTGTACACGCACTCTTTGAAAACACCCTGAGAGTTAAACAGACCATGAGCTTTCGCAACATTGTTGATCAGCTCCATAATGAGCACAGTTTTCCCGACACCAGCACCGCCAAAGAGCCCAATCTTTCCTCCTCTTTGGTAAGGAGCAAGCAGATCAACAACCTGGAAAGGAAGCAACAAATGTTAAGCTTGGAACACGAAAGACAACAGCACGGAGACTGGGCCCAGAATCTACCTTAATACCAGTAGCCAGGATCTCTTGACCGGTGGCTAGATCAACTAAAGCCGGAGCGTCCCTGTGAATCGGCAGGTAGTGCTCTGTCTCTGAGAAACAGGAAAAACACATTGTCATGACAGGTTTGCAGAAAGAGAGGCACTGATTAAGTGTGGCTTAGACTACTTACTAATTTCGCCTCTCTCGTCGATGGGCTCTCCAAGAACATTCATGATACGTCCAAGGGTAGCTCTTCCAACGGGAACCTTAAAAGTGAGAACCAAGAAATGATTAGTCATCCACATTCACGAAATCAGAGTTCCTTGGAAATGAATAAACTTTTGAAGAAAAAAAGTGTATCTGGACAAAGTCAACGTTGAGGAAAGGGAATCACGAGATAAAGCAAAATCGCATCAACAAATCCACAGATCTAGACCTTGTACTGGCAACATTAAACCTATTGACTCCCAGTTTCCGGATCAACGACCCAGATGGAAGGATCTACAGACAGAAACTACTTACAGTGATTGGAGCGCCGGTGTTGAGAACGCGTCGCCCACGAACGAGACCCTCGGTACCATCCATAGCAATGGTCCTGACGACATTCTGACCCAAGTGATGAGACACCTCAAGCACCAGTCTCGTGGGGTGATCCTGCACCTCGAGAGATGTCATGATCGGAGGTAATCCCTCCTGATCCTCGAATCTCACATCGACAATGGCACCAATGACCTGGCAGACCTTCCCGATCGCACCTTTACCTCCGTAATCATAGGTCTTCTTCGCCTCATCCTTAGCAGGAGCAGACGATGGCGCAGCTGAGTTTGCCGGTGAAGAGGTCGAATATTCGGCGACGCGTCCGAGGAGGTCACCAAAAGGAGCAGCGCAGCGAGCGGGAGACGGAGATGAAAGCCTGGGATTTCGGCTCCCGAATTTGGCAGCAGATCTGCCGGAAGATGAACGGAGAAGCGATGATAAGACTCTCCGAGACGCCATGAGTGTGTGTGGGTGGGTGTGTGTGAAAGAGGAAATGCTAGGGTAACATCAGAACCTGAACTAAAGAGCTCGACTGGTTCTGTTTGAGGAAATTTCCAAAGTTTGGTGGGCTTCAATAATGGGCTTATTTGGGCCTATATCATGCATCCTTTAAAAGCTACAAATAGAAGAAAACTACATTTTAAGAGGACAAATGATATGACTCTTTCCGTCTTGGGGATTTAAATTGAGCTATTAGAAGAAACAAAAAATTTGGGAGGTCAAAGGTGATAGAAATATCATGTCAAATATATAATATTCGAAGAAACTTTTTAATTTGAGTTGATTGACTTATTTTATAACGTTACTTTCTTTTATAACAAAGTAACGTTTTCGGATATTTTTGTCATTCTAGGAATATAAAATATCAAACATATAAAATATCAGAATGACAAAAATATCCGAAAACGTTACTTTGTTAACAATTTTTTTTTTTTAAGTGTTAACAAAGTAACGTTTTCGGTATTTTTGTCATTCTAGGAATATAAAATATCAAACATATAAAATATCTCCTACAAGAAAATAATCCAACCTCTTCATTTGGTGTTTGGTACTGTTGTTTACAGTTCAATGTACGGTGAGTGTTCGGAAAAAGTTTTTTAGAAATTGTTGTCCGCTTGAATTTCAAAAACATATAAAATATCAAAACGACAAAAATATCCGAAAATGTTACTTTGTTAACACTTTTTTGGACACAGATCATGTGGACCGAACGTGAAAACAGGCTTCTCGTCTCTCAGTCTCCGGGATTGAACTTCAACTGGACAAAAAAATTTAACAAGCTTTTTCCAACCACACACCGTCCTTTAGACTGTAAACAACACTATCAAAGACTAACGGAAGAGGTTGGTTTATATTTTTCTTGTAAGATAATTTTTTACATGTTTGATATTTTTTGTTTATAACTAAACGTGTTTCTTCTTATTTTTTTTGTGTTCTCAGCCCTGGACTGAAGAAGACGATGCTGAGATACTGAGATTGAAACCTATGATGTATCCTCTCTAGGGTAATAGTAGTTGTGCGATTGGAAATCTGACACTCGGCAAGCGCCTGCGAGGAAAGGTGGACTGCCTTGCAGTTGCTTCATGCTGATGAGGTATTATTTTGTGATTTTAGTTATGTAATTTTTATTTTACTTGATATTGGTTTCTGACGTTTGGTTTTTTTTTTTTTTTAACAAAGTGAAGTGAAGGCCGAAGGAACGGAGAGAGAACACACACGATGCAAAGATGGAAGTGACACATATTTTTGTTTCTGATATTTTCCTTTTTCTTGATTAGTCTGATTGATAAAAAAAACCTTTTCCATTTTGAGTTTTAAATAGGGAAGTGACACATATTATAAGCCTTCCTTTTTGGGGATATTTCGTACTTAATGTTTCATTTTTTAATACTTGGAAACTTAATTTCTTCTGAAACAAAAAATCAAATTTTTTTTTTTGATAGATAGTCCCTTAATTCAAGATGTTTACTGTTTACAATTCAACTATTCTTCTCCTTCTCCTTGTTTTCCTCCTCTCTCCACAAGTCTCATCCTTTCTCCAACCTCTCGGGCCTCCGAATTCTCCGCAAGTAAAATATTAGGGTTCGTAATTATCTAAAATCAAAAATATTTGTGTCTCGTAAGGGCAAGGGCTTCAGGGTCGTCCTTACATATTTTATTGTCTGATGAAATGGCCCATCAGAGGAGTAAAACCAATAGATGGAACTGGGAGGTGAGTGGATTCGAACCGAGGAAGTCGTCTTCGAATGCATCATTTGAGACATTTTATCCTGATTACTCCTGTAATTTAATAGACGTAGTAGTTGTATAAGTGAGACATCCGGCTTCTCGGTTATCCGTTTTTGGCGGATCAAGAGCCAATATGCCCTTATTTGTTGAAACTTAATCTCACTATCCCTCCTCTAATCTCACTATCCCTCTTCTTTTCCTTTCTCTTTTTTACCCTTCCTTCCTCTTAAAATAAATCGAAAATCAAATAATAAATACTAAATATTTAATTTAAAAACACAAATAATTATTTTCATTTAACCATTAATTTAACTATCAGTAGGTCCCACTATTTAATTCTTATTTTCCATCCGCTCCAAAACTCACGATCTCCATCATTCTCCATCTTTAAGAGCATTGGGTTTTTTTTTTTGCTAAATTGATTAGATAGGATCTTACATTGGTAAATAAAGGCAATTATAATGGTTAAATGCGCTTTGAATCATTATGAATCGTACTAAATTGAAGTAGATCCGTAGGTAAATATAATTTTTTTGGGTGACAGATCTGGGTATTACTAGGCTAACTGGTATTACTAATATATGAGATATTACTGAGAGCAACTTGTATTATTGAGAGAACTCGCATTACATGAATTAATGATATTTGTTATTCTTGTTCATGGGACAATGAATAAAGCTCGTTGTATAGTTATATGTTTCGACAATAAAAGACGTGATTCAAAGAACGGTGATGTGATTATATTTGAAGAGTCGGTTTTTTATTTGATTTTTTAAAATTATTATAAAATCGAACATTCAATGTGAAACAAACAAATATTTGTTAGATAAATAACTAATAAGTGAATAAAAATGTGTATTAACTGGTTAAAACTAAATTGATAACATAATAGTTTGTTATAAGAACATTTACACAACAAACACTATATACTTATATGAACACTTTCTCAATACTAACCACCATATGAAGCCAAACACACATAAGATGTGTTTCAAAACATTTGAATGTACACAAACCTCCGATTGAGCTATTAAATGACTAAAATTAGGTGTAAAACTAGAAATGTACATTTTATTATAGAGTAAAACTAAATAAAGTTGAAAACACTGAAAAGTACAACTATTTGCAAATCGGTAAAACTAATAAACTGCATATAACTAAGTGCAATTTTGACGGCGTCCACGTAAGCAAAAAACGGCGTACATGTCCATTTGGCGGCGCACGTGTCTACTCGGCGGGTTTTTATTTTTTTTATTTTGGACGGGTCCCTCACTTTTCATCCTTTTCCACTCATTCGGGCAAATCTCTCACTTTTCCCACTTTCCACTTTTCTCTTTCACCCCAATTTTCCTTCTCTCTCTCTCTTCTTCTTCCTCCTTCCCCATTGGCACTTATAAAGAGATTTCTATAGAATTTCTAAACTCAAATGTAACTCGAATTTTATGTTTATTTCAGATTTAATACTTGATTTCGTGTTTGTCTATGGATTTCGGGTTTGTTGTTCGTTTCTGATTTCGAATTTCTAGGTGTTTGAATTTCTGATTTCTGGGTTTTGCGTTTTAGTAATACTGGGTAACACTTGGTACAAATAGCTTCATCATCAAGAGTGAGATGATAAACAAGATGATGAACATAAATGATTTCGTCGTAAGAGTTATCTGAAGTAAATTCAATTCAATCCTTTTCGATAAATCGTCAATTTTGGCGTTGGAATTGAGTGTATTCAAAGTGTCGGAGATTAGAAAAAATGAGGGCATCAAAGAGTTGAAGAAAAAAAAAAGTACGAAATCAGAAACAAACAACATAGAGAAAAAGGGATTTAAAGATTTTTTGTTTTGATATTTTCTTTTCTTTAGTTTTAGGAAAAATATATTTAATAGAGTTGGGTAGATAACCCAATAATATCATGGTTGGGTTTGTAGTTTCTTAGATTCATTAAGGGCACAAAGGACTTAACATGCTTTTAGGTTTAAAAAAAAAATAAAAAAAAATGAGTAAACATAACAGGGGCAAATCAGATCAATTGTGCGCCGAAAGGGGTATCTCAGCTATTGATCCGTTTTTGGCTGTATATAAGGGCATAAAACAAGGCTCTGGAAGAAGCGGTTATGTTATAACATGATGTTACATCATCTGCAATATTTCAATAAAGTGAGACATTTTAAGAAAATTGGGATTTACTATTTGCTAGTCATAACAAGACTTGCAACATTCTCTGAAACAAAGAGACCGAGAAAAAAAAAAAAAAAAAAAAATCATAATCATACATTGCATGTAGAATTTGCAAGACTTATCCTTTATTTCAACAAGTCAAAGGAGAGAAATGAACCAAAAATCTGAGTAACAGTGAGTGAATGTTCGGCACATCTCGGACCTCTCTCATGGAATTTGAACCGAAAGAAACTACAGTATAAATACGGAACTCAAATCCCGTTCGGTAGGGCGACTCACAGGCATTGGTTTTTTTTCTTTTCGTTATTGTCAACAAAAGAAGAAGACAAGTATTAAGAATATGAAAGGGATGATTCCAGCTTCTAAGCTGCTGACTCCTTAGAGATCTTCTCTGCCTTTGCAACAACCTCGTCGATACCTCCAACCATGTAAAATGATTGTTCGGGAAGATCATCGTACTTACCATCAAGCAAACCCTGCAACAAATCAACCCCACAAGACGATTTGGTTTAGTTTCTGGCCACATTCCATTTGATAACAAGGAATATCTCTACGGCCGAGTAAAGCTAGACGGCTAAACCAAGACAACACAAACGATTCTTCTATCATGGAAACCAACTACAGCTCGACATCAGGTCCACTGACGTGGGGGTTGTGAGGGAGCATTAAAAGCTTTTACGAACTCATAGTAACATGTATGATTACCACAAGTTTATAGCAAAACATAGTTGTCATAATAATGTAGCGAGTGCCAGTATGCATATACCTGGAAACTGTTGATGTTTTCCTTAAGGTCAACGTATTTTCCAGGGGCACCCGTGAAGATTTCAGCGACATGGAATGGCTGACTCAAGAATCTCTGGATCTTACGGGCACGGGCAACAGTCAACTTGTCATCTTCACTTAGCTCATCCATTCCCAAAATGGCGATAATATCTTGCAAGTTCTTGTAGTTCTGTAGCACTTTCTGCACACCACGAGCAGTGTTGTAGTGCTCCTCACCCAGAATGTGAGGCGAGAGCATACGGGATGTTGAATCCAGAGGATCCACAGCAGGATAGATACCAAGCTCAGAAATCTTCACATAGGAAAAGATGAAAGTATAAAGATGTCAACTTTATAAAGCATTACAAGAATGCAAAACTATTTTTTGGAAAAGAAGCATCAGAAGGATACAAGTTCACACCTGTCTTGACAGCACGGTTGTGGCGTCCAAGTGAGCAAAAGTTGTGGCAGGAGCAGGATCTGTCAAATCATCAGCAGGTACATAGATGGCTTGGACTGAGGTGATAGAACCTTTCTTGGTGGTTGTGATTCTCTCTTGAAGAGCACCAAGATCAGAAGCCAGAGTTGGCTGGTAACCCACAGCAGACGGGATACGACCGAGCAAAGCAGACACTTCGGAGTTGGCCTACACAAAATATATTTTAGTTCAGCTTCTGGCACACAGGTGCTGGTGCTGCGATATAGACCAAAACAAGGCTCACCTGAGTGAAACGGAAAATGTTGTCAATGAAAAGCAACACATCTTGGCCTTCAGCATCACGGAAATATTCAGCAACGGTCAAACCAGTTAGTCCAACACGGGCACGAGCACCAGGGGGCTCGTTCATTTGTCCATAAACAAGAGCGCATTTGCTCTCAGACTGTTAAGAAGAAAAAAACAGAGAAAACTGAGCAAACAAAGATCAAACAAATGCCAATTGCAGGAAAAAGAAAGGGTAAAAATTAATCCAAATCAATTGCAAACCTGCTTATCGCCTAGCTTGATGACACCACTCTCAATCATTTCCCTGTACAAGTCATTGCCTTCACGGGTTCGTTCTCCCACTCCAGCAAACACGGAGAAACCACCTGTTCATCAAAAGAAACCAAATGATAAACTAAAACAGGAGAATAAATAACACTGTGTAACCTAAATAAAAACACACTGAGAATAAATACCATGAGCTTTCGCAACATTATTGATCAGCTCCATAATGAGGACAGTTTTCCCGACACCAGCACCACCAAAGAGCCCAATCTTTCCTCCTCTTTGGTAAGGAGCAAGCAGATCAACAACCTAAAAACAAGTAACAGAAGTCAGCTCTGAACACGAAAGACAATATGTGGGAACAGTGCGGAGCTAGGGACCGTTATCTACCTTAATGCCAGTAGCCAGGATCTCTTGACCGGTAGCTAGATCAACTAAAGCCGGAGCATCTCTGTGAATGGGTAAGTAATGGTCGGTCTCTGTGCAAGAGCAAGAAGGAATTGTCATGACAAGTTCGCAGAAAGTGAGACATTGATTAAGTGTGGCTTAGACTTCTTACTAATTTCGCCTCTCTCGTCGATTGGTTCTCCAAGAACATTCATAATACGTCCAAGGGTAGCCCTTCCAACAGGAACCTGAGTAGACAGACAAAAGCCAACGGTCAGATTCCGCACGTCATAAGAGATGAATCCATCGGAAAGAAAGAGACTTAAGAGGAAAAGTCAACGAGAAAAAATAAACGGAATTTGGTGAAACTAGACGAGTTGAGTTGCCATAAACGGATTCACAGATCTAGACCAATATATCAAATGGCTAAGAAAGCCCCATTTCAACTCCTGATCCCAGATCCAAAGAAAAATCACAAGCAAAGAGACTACTTACAGTGATTGGAGCGCCAGTATTGAGAACGCGTCGTCCACGGACGAGACCCTCAGTACCATCCATAGCAATGGTCCTAACGACATTCTGACCCAAGTGATGAGACACCTCAAGCACAAGCCTTGTGGGGTGATCCTGCACCTCGAGAGATGTCATGATCGGAGGCAATCCCTCCTGATCTTCGAATCTCACATCAACAATGGCACCAATGACCTGGCAAACCTTCCCGATCGCCCCTTTACCACCGTAATCATAGGTCTTCTTCGCCTCATCCTTAGCAGGAGCAGACGATGGCGCAGCCGAATTAGCCGGGGAAGAGGTCGAATACTCGGCCACTCGGCCGAGAAGATCCCCAAAAGGAGCAGCGCAGCGAGCGGGGGAAGGAGAAGGAAGTCTAGGGTTTCGGCTACCGAATTTGGCAGCAGATCTGCCGGAAGATGAACGGAGAAGCGATGATAAGACTCTCCGAGACGCCATGACTGTGCAACAAAGAGGGCGAGAGAGAAAAGAGGGGCTAGGGTTAAAAATGAAATGCTCTCTTCGCTCCTCTCTATAACTAACGTACACCACTTCTTCAGTGACACGTGTTTCGTTTTGATGGCGACGCGTGTAATTTCCTGATTGTTTTCCATGTCAACCCTTTAATTCGATGGAAATAATCAAAACATGATCTCTCAACCAAAGGCAATAAAGGTCAGAAATTTCGGACAACAACAAAACAAAATACATACTTGAGCAACTAATTCAAATTTCATAATCACCAAATTCCAAATATATGTGAACTATTTGTGGGGGATGGAATTATCTTGTTAATCAAATGATGTTCCCAAATTTAGACCTTATTTTATCGATCAACTTTCAGATCATTTTTTTTGTCCCGAAGCGTTTATCACCAAAAATATTTGTGTTCGGCATGATCTTCAGAAATCAAACTTTGACCTCTAAAAATATAATTTTGTTAATTGTAAGCTCTATTTGGATCCCCAAGGGTCATTTTCTTAATAGTCAAATTAAAAGACCCGTGAGATTGGCCCAAATGAGCCCATTATCTAAGCCCACCAGGTGAATCGAGTGGAGCTTTAGAATCAGCATATGTAAGTACCCTAGCATTTCCTCTCTCACACACACAAACAACACACTCATGGCGTCTCGGAGAGTCTTATCATCGCTTCTCCGTTCATCTTCCGGCAGATCTGCTGCCAAATTCGGGAGCCGAAACCCTAGGCTTTCATCTCCTTCCCCCGCTCGCTGCGCTGCTCCTTTTGGTGACCTCCTCGGACGCGTCGCCGAATATTCGACCTCTTCACCGGCAAACTCAGCTGCGACATCATCTGCTCCTGCTAAAGATGAGGCGAAGAAGACCTATGATTAAGGAGGAAAAGGTGCGATCGGGAAGGTCTGCCAGGTCATTGGTGCCATTGTCGATGTGAGATTCGAGGATCAGGAGGGATTACCTCCGATCATGACATCTCTCGAGGTGCAGGATCACCCCACGAGACTGGTGCTTGAGGTGTCTCATCACTTGGGTCAGAATGTCGTCAGGACAATTGCTATGGATGGTACCGAGGGTCTCGTTCGTGGGCGACGCGTTCTCAACACCGGCGCTCCAATCACTGTAAGTAGTTTCTGTCTGTAGATCCTTCCCTCTGGGTCGTTGATCCGGAAACTGGGAGTCGATAGGTTTAATGTTGCCATTACAAGGTCTAGATCTGTGAATTTGTTGATGCGATTTTGCTTTATCTCATGATTCCCTCTCCTCAACGTTGACTTTGTCCAGATACACTTTTTTCTTCAAAAGTGTATTCATTTCCAAGGAACTCTGATTTCGTGAATGTGGATGACTAATCATATCTTGGTTCTCGCTTTTAAGGTTCCCGTTGGAAGAGCTACCCTTGGACGTATCATGAATGTTCTTGGAGAACCCATCGACGAGAGAGGCGAAATTAGTAAGTAGTCTAAGCCACACTTAATCAATGACTCTCTTTCTGCAAACCTGTCATGACAATGTGTTTTTCCTGTTACTCAGAGACCGACCACTACCTACCGATTCACAGAGACGCTCCGGCTTTAGTTGATCTAGCCACCGGTCAAGAGATCCTGGCTACTGGTATTAAGGTAGATTCTGGGCCCAGTCTCCGTGCTGTTGTCTTTCGTGTTCCAAGCTTAACATTTTTTGCTTCCTTTCCAGGTTGTTGATCTGCTTGCTCCTTACCAAAGAGGAGGAAAGATTGGGCTCTTTGGCGGTGCTGGTGTCGGGAAAACTGTGCTCATTATGGAGCTGATCAACAATGTTGCGAAAGCTCATGGTCTGTTTAACTCTCAGGGTGTTTTCAAAGAGTGCGTGTACAGTGGCGTTCTAGATTTTGTGTTAATTGGTGCCTCTTTTGATGAACAGGTGGTTTCTCTGTGTTTGCGGGAGTGGGAGAACGAACCCGTGAAGGCAATGACTTGTACAGAGAAATGATTGAGAGTGGTGTCATCAAGCTAGGCGAGAAGCAGGTTTGTAATTATTTTTATTTATCTTCACCTTTCTTCATCCTGCAAATAGCATTTGATTGATCTTTGTTGCTAAATTCTCTCTGTTTTTCCATCTTAACAGTCTGAGAGCAAGTGTGCTCTTGTGTATGGACAAATGAATGAGCCCCCGGGTGCTCGTGCCCGTGTCGGACTTACTGGTTTGACTGTCGCTGAGTATTTCCGTGATGCTGAAGGCCAAGATGTGTTGCTTTTCATTGACAACATTTTCCGTTTCACTCAGGTGAGCCTTGTTTTGGTCTCTGTCTCAGCACCCGCCGCACTTGTATGCCATAAGCTGAGCTAAAATATCTTTTGTGTAGGCCAACTCCGAAGTGTCTGCTTTGCTTGGTCGTATCCCGTCTGCTGTGGGTTACCAGCCAACTCTGGCTTCTGATCTTGGTGCTCTTCAAGAGAGAATCACAACCACCAAGAAAGGTTCTATCACCTCAGTCCAAGCCATCTATGTCCCTGCTGATGATTTGACAGATCCTGCTCCTGCCACAACTTTTGCTCACTTGGACGCCACAACCGTGCTGTCAAGACAGGTGTGAACTTGTATCCTTCTGATGCTTCTTTTCCGAAATTAGTTCTGCATTCTTGTAATGCTTTATAAAGCTGACATATTTATACTTTCATCTTTTCCCATGTGAAGATTTCTGAGCTTGGTATCTATCCTGCTGTGGATCCTCTGGATTCAACATCCCGTATGCTCTCGCCTCACATTCTGGGTGAGGAGCACTACAACACTGCTCGTGGTGTGCAAAAAGTGCTACAGAACTACAAGAACTTGCAAGATATTATTGCCATTTTGGGAATGGATGAGCTAAGTGAAGATGACAAGTTGACTGTTGCCCGTGCCCGTAAGATCCAGAGATTCTTGAGTCAGCCATTCCATGTTGCTGAGATCTTCACGGGTGCCCCCGGAAAATATGTTGATCTTAAGGAAAACATCAACAGTTTCCAGGTATATATACCCATACCATATGACTTTCTTCCTTGCTCCACGATTGTTTGATATATATGAGGTTATATGAATTGTAAATTGTTGCAGGGCTTGCTCGATGGTAAGTACGATGATCTTCCAGAACAATCATTTTACATGGTTGGTGGTATCGACGAGGTGGTTGCAAAGGCAGAGAAGATCTCCAAGGAGTCAGCAGCTTAAGGGCTTGATTCATCTCTCCCGGATGCTTAATACTTCGCTTCTTCTTCTTTTGTTGACAATAACGAAAAAAAAACACAAAAGCAATGCTTTAGGTGGTGCTGCTAATGCATTGCGATTCCTATCATTGTGATTTGTGAGTGTGAGAAATAGTACGGAGAAAGGAGATTCATTTGTTGGAATTTTTGACTTGGAATAAGGGAGACTAGTGTTGATGTTTTCAATCTCTCCAAAATTGTAATGAAATTTTCGTTTTCTTTAAGGAATGTTATTTTACAGGATTCAATGGTATATGCTGTTTCATTCTTACAGATGCAGTGCCGCCATAAGTTTCTTTCTATTGAGTTGTTTACGAGGTTCACTCGAGCATTGGAGTATAAGAGAACAAGGAAACAAAACTTGTATATAGAGTGAGTGTTGATGTCTTCTATCGCTCCACATTTGTATTGAAGTTTTCGTATTATAGAAAGTCTTTTTATAGGATTTAAAGTTTTTGCTGTTCGAAGCAAGAGATTTATTTCACAAGAACTGTTTTTGTTTTTGAAAAAGAATTTGACAAAGGACTGTTGAAGTTGCACTTTGCTGCTATTCGTTTTCTTCTTCTGTATAAATGTATGTACTGTCTTTTATTCTTACAAATGCAGCACCATAAGTTTCTTTCTACAGTGTTGATTCCGATGTACAATCTCCTCGCTCAAATTTTAAGAGCTTAAGAAAGAATAACGAAACAAAACATATGCATATGAAATGAAATTGAGTCTTCAAAAATGTTCGAGAACTGCTCCGGTATGATTGAAGCCACAAGATATATGCACTGCTCTTACATTCTTTCCCAGGTTCACCATTACTGGTCTTGCATAGTCTACATCACTACCATGTCCCTACAATTGAACATACCATATCATTTATTTATTCTCTTTGATGCCAAACATTTCATAGATTCTTAAGATAGTTGCACAAGTGAACCAAGAAATGAAATGATGTCGCATTCACATAAATTATTTGTTTCAGAGATTTGATTAATAAAAAAGATGATGAACAAACCAGTTGTCCACCAGAGGAATGTCCGTCAACAGAGAATGTACCGTGAGAACCTCCCCAGCCCCAGGTAAAGACATTGTCATCTGCAAACACGTTTCAGAATTAACTTGCACAAAAGAAAAATGTGAAAAATAAAGATGCTTTACTCAACATATGCTACCTGATATAGCTGCAGTGTGCTTCCACCCACAAGATACCTGAGATACAGTTGATTCCAAGAAAGGACCTTCAACTCTCACAGGAGAGTGTGAGACATATGTTGAACTGAAATACTTGAGATAAAATGAGTACAGTGCAAGAAGCTTGTTTTCAGAACTTATGAGGAAACATCCTAATTATGACTTACTCTGTGCCAAGGCACCCATTTTCGTTTGAGCCCCAGGTGTAAAGTTCCCCACCTCCTTACAAAAACGAAGGAAACAACAAAGACTTGAGTTTTGGTGCTATATTTAAAGAACATATGCAACGAAATGTGAGTAGGACACGCATGTGGAATATACACAAGCAAACTCTAGCAACCAAGTCATCCAATAAAGCACTAAAGATTAAAGAGGGAATTACTAGTAACGACACATGTGTGGTAGCCACCACATGCAACTTCTTCTGCATATGGCACTTCACTAATAATGGATGGTGTTGTAGCATTCCTTACTCCTCCAAAGCCCTGTATTTTCCCACCAGATAGCTTTAGATAACTATAATGCAACCATATAAGTCTAGGAAAAAGACATTTTCTTTACCATCTTATTTATAGATTTCTCTCCAAACATGAAAGCAGAGCCATTCTCTGCGTTATTTGGAAACAAACCTCAGAGACTCGGTTAACTGGCACAACATTCATTATTTAAGAAAGTAAATCGATACCATCAGTGCATGCTGAATGCAGCAGACCAGCAGCAACATTTTTAACCTAGTGCTCGACGGAAAGAACAGGAAAACATAAGCATGAAAGTGTAAATATTAAAACCATCACTAGGTAACTAGAAGTTCTTCATCCAAGGAATTACCTTAATCCCCTCAAGTTCCTTGATAAGCCTTGGAGTAAACTCACTGCAATTAGGGACATACTTTACAGTGCAGTACAAGAAAACATGAAGGAATCATGATAAAGTACACCAAGGGGAAGGAGGAAATATGAAACTATTGTGAGTAGAAATTGCAGAATTGAGTAAAACAGACCAACCTGTTACTTCTTAAGATGCCAAAAAAACTGGACTCGTGACCGTGGCCAAGTCTCCCAGATCCCCCTCCTCCCCAACTCAGGACTTCGCCTCCATCTGCTTAAGAAAGATATTTAAAAGACCAAAAAGGTGTTTACTTATGTATCCAGCTAAGAATTTAGGATCCGTACCAGTAACAGCCACTGAATGCTCTGAACCCAAAGCCACGGATTTGATGGTGATTCCATGCAGAGCCTGCACTTTGGTTGGCACATGTACCACTCTTGCAGCCTCTTCATGAGAAAATAATGGAAACGAGCATGTAAATAAGCAAGCAACTTTGATGAGTTTAGGATGTAAATAACAGTGCAGAACTTATTGAATGGAAAAGGTATTTACTTTTTCCCAGTCCAAGCTGTCCACTCGAATTCTTCCCCCACATGTAGAGTTCCCCATCCACTTAATGAAAAGAAAGAGAGAAAGGATGTGACAAATTAGTAAACTACAAATAACATACTATGTGTAAAGCACTGCACAGCACCAGAAGGGCTGTGCGAAACCTTCAACAGTTTTGGCATGCAGGAGATCATTATTCAGGTTCAGGTCATGACGATTTAATGAAGAACATTGTGCCTGTTTACCTGTAATAGCAGCAGAGTGATTATAACCAGCTGAGACGTGCTGAATGTCCTTTTCTAGTCCAGAAACTTCAAGAGGCTCCTAAAACATTTCAAACAATCAACAACATCTGAAAACTGTTGTGAAAACTGAAACAGAGAAGCAAAGAAGCAAAGATTGCACCCCTATAGTCGTCTTTTGATCACCCAACATACCAATGACTAACATACCATAGCATGAGTTTTAACATCTGATACGCCAAGTTGGCCAAAATCATTAAGACCTGTTGCAAAGACTCTCCTCGTTTCTGTCACATGTGTAAGAGTGTATGTAAGCTCACAATCAGATTCAAAGAAGAATACTTTACAAAAACCCAACTGAACACAAACATGCCCAATTAAACAAATCCAAGAAATGTTATGATCCCATCAAAGTCAGTCCACATCTGCAAATGGTGTATACCAAAGTGACTCAATCTCAGCAAGTCACTGAGATACCAATCCTCCGGATTTCTTAGCTCAATTGCAACCTCTAATATTAAAAAAATCGGAGAATCACGAAAGAGAAAATCAAAAAGCAAGTCGGGAGATGAAGAAATCACCGGTGAGGAAAAGAGTGTGAGCTCCACCGCAAGCGAGAGCTCTGATGCTGTGATCACTCAAGGCAAAGCAGACGGCAGGTCTCCACTGAGACTCCAAGTTGCCGAGCCCTAATCTGCCGTAATCTCCGCTTCCCCACATCGCCGCAACGCGTTTCCCGCTCTCGCTCGAGAGCCATCTTCTACAGGAAACACCAACCGGACCCAATCTCGAATGATTGGATCCCTGAATCACGAGCCCAGGAATTCGAACTCGTCCGAGGGCTCTAGTCAACATTTTCACTTATAGAAATCAAAAGGAAATGCGATAAATAGAAGGAGGTGAAGTCAGAAGGTTAAATGGATCGTTCTTCTTCTCCCGTCTGGAAAAAGAATGAATTTTTCATGAAAAGATTGAATCACATGGTGATCAAGAAGAAGAAGGAGGAAGAAACTGATGGATAGAACCTATGCTACGTCTTCCCGTTATTCATTTCTGTCGAGTGGAAGGTTTTTGGAGATCGGTCCTTCCAGTTGTTTTTCTGTTTCTTAAAATTTGTCTTAAAAAGTTTATTTTGTACAATTTCACACCCAAATTAGAAAAAGGGCGTCATTGCTAGAAAAATGAAAAACCCTTGCTTTTTGTTAAAATCATTTTGATAACAATGATATAGTAATTTTTTTTTTGTTTTAATATAAAATCTCAACTTAGCTTAAATGATATATAATCTATTATTAACTATCGTTAAAAGATCTGAAGATGGTAACAAAGGATTGTATATTCAAAACTCAAAAGCGATCTAACAAGGGAAAATTTTGGACGTACCGATGTAAAGACCAAAACAATGTTTTGTCCTTTTCACAACAATTAATACATATGTTCATGAAGGCGTCATGAATCACATCTAAGTAAATGAACATATATATATAGTACTAAAAGTTAAATGAAACATATTTTTGGAAAAATATATACACTTATACGTACAATTCCAGTTTTAGATATATAAAAAGAAGTCAGTTGAGAGAAGGAGCCAGCAAAATAATGCGGCAGTAATAAGGGAGCCAATACCTCCTGTTTCGCATTTAACTCAAAATTTTACATTTTTAATTTATAAATAATATACATCGGTTTGTTACCATTGTGGATGTACTATATATGCTGCAGAATGAAGATGGTTAGAATTTATTCGTATGATTTGAAGAGTTTTGAAAGGATATTCTTGTTTTTATGCTTACTAGCTAGCAGCTAGTTTATTTGGCTAATGATATCTTATTTGATGGAAGATTAGCAGCAAAGACAGTACTTAAGATTGTGACTATTAATTGGTCTCTTTTGATCAAACAAAAAATAACCTTAATTGCCCCTCTTTTTTCACCGTATAATGTTTGTGGTTTTTTTTTTTTTTTTGTTGTTGCTAAAATATAATGTTTGTGGTTGACAAACAAATAAATGGAGGGAGATTAGTTGATGCTGACCTCGGAAATGAAGGAATTTAAATCAGAGGAATAGCTTCAATCGAAATTAAATCTAGAGGAAAAGTTTGAAAATGTATACTAACTTGGAGTGTGTTGAACTTTACAACTCTGGTGGACTTCCCTATAAACTTCTATTTTAGGTAGCCCTACACACACTATAATAAGACAGTAACCAGAATTTAATCAAAGACTTTTCAAACTCAAAAAAGTTACTAAACTAATGTAAGAAAAGTAAAAAGACAATCTTGGTGTTGTGGCCATTTGCTTCTCTCTCTCTCTATATATATATATACAAAACCTGAGTTTTCTTTGTCTCACAAGCGTAATTTTTCTTCCTCTTTCTTCTTACAAAAAGAGCATTACATTTACACATTCTTTGACTTTGGTCTCTTTTCTCTTCTTGATAACGTGGGTTGTAGTGTTGATTTTAACTGTGGGTGCGGTTTAGGGTTGAGAGGAATGTTGTCTGGCTCGAGGTCATGAAGAAAGTTCGTTCGCTTTATTTTAGAAAGAATGAAAACAAATCCTAAATGATTCTCGGACCAGGCTTCATTCCCCCCAACCGATTTTATCGCCTTTTGCCCACTTTCTTCATTCAGTTTTGCTGTCTTGCTTTCATCTTTGATCTATATATCTTGTGAGATGAGTTTGGATGATCTTGTTTATAGTCCCCAAGGGTGAAAGCTACATTTTCTTTACTTCTCTTAATTATTAGCTCTACTTAAGAAAGAAAAATGTTTTTTATATGTTTCTACAGCTTTTGGGTTTGTTTACTCATATATCATGTTATAGAGCTCTTATATATATATATAAAAAAAAACATTGAGAAATTGAGAAAGCAGAGAGATCCTAGAGTTTATGATATTTTCTCTCCAATATTGTGCCCTTTATGCATGCATTTTAATATTTATTTCTCTCTCTCTCTATAGATATTAGCTTTTCTTCACTTTTCACGTCACAATTCACATTCAAACGCGCTAGATCTCTTTCTGTCTCGACTCTCGAGTCACGAGTCACGATGTCTGAAACTTGGTTTCTGAAATAATCTAAACCCAGAAAGAAGATTGTTTCTAATTACGTGTAATTTCATTTCATATTGAAGACACCGACGAGACTTTTGTTTTTCTTCAAACCATCACTGTCGAATATCTTTCACGTGCCTTTTTATACTTTGCTCTTTGCCATTATCCTTCTTATCTTTTTCTGTGGTCTATCATTTTATTTTTCAATCGTCGTATAGAACTTTTTATCCATCTAATTCATAAATTTCTTATATATTCTTATACTATTTGCAAGTTGATGCTCCGAATTTTCAATATGTGATTTTTTGTTTTTTTTGCAAATGCAAAGGCAATAATTGGGTTTTAAAATAATAAAATAAAATAATTTTAAAATAGTCTTATATGTAAAATTAAAAGCGATCTATTATATGAAAAATTTAACCGATTCTTTAGGAAATTTTTGGACGTACCGAGTAAAGACCAAAAAATGTTTTGTCATTTTCACAACCACCTATAAGCAAAATGCATCCATATGGACCATATATACAACAAACATATAACACACAAGTTTTTTTTCAGCCATATATAAAACACACACATATATATATATATATATATATATAATTGGATTTATGGGATCTTGTTTACCACATAGAATAAAAAAATGTAGAGAACCAATTAACCAAACAAAAATGTGGAGAGATTAACTGCTGTTGACCTCGGAAAAGAAGGAAACTAAATAAGAAACAACTAAAGACAAACGGATATGTGTATATAATACATTGACTAACAAAATTGAATATCTAGAAGAAGTTAGAATGTCCTATATATATATATTGGAATATGTTTTAACTTTACAACTCTGGCTTTCCCTGTAAAATCCTATTTTAGGTAACCCTACAAACACTATATTAAGGCAATAACCAAAAAATAATCAACACTTTCCGGACCCCAAAAAATTACTAAATTGATATAAGAAGAGTAGATATGAAAATCTTGTGGTCATTTGCTTCCTTACATATATATAAAGACGAAACTTGGATTTTTTTTTTTCTCTCACACACCCTTACGGCCTTACTACCTTCTTCCTCTTTCTTCTGTATTCTTATATAAAGTTTAGCTCTTCAGCTCTTCTCATTTGGTTTAGGGTTTGAGAGGATTGTTGTCTGGCTCGAGGTCATAAAGAAGATCATTCGATCAATTAATGAAAACCCTAAATGATTCTCGGACCAGGCTTCATTCCCCTCAAACCGATAATATCACATTCTTAATCTCTTCTTTGATAGTTCTTGTGAAATGGGTTTTAATTTGTTTGTAGATCCAGAGGTGATAATAATTGATTTAGTATATATGAAAGAGAAAAACTGTTGTTCATACGTTTCTTTAGCTGTTGGGTGGGTTTGTCTAAATTTAGAGGAAGGTCCCAATCATCATAATATAGAGCTATTTTATACAAATGTCATAATATAGAAAGATCTTAGATTTTGGGATAGTTTGCCTTCGATATCAAACCCTTTTCTTTTCTGGATTTATGCATGCTTTTTTTATATTTTCTACAGTTTTCCCCTAATTAAAAATTTATTTTCTTCTCTTTTCACATTTTTTTTTTTTTGGGGTCATCGCTTCCCTTTTCACATCAGAATTCACATCCAAACTCTTTATCTCTCTCTTCTGTCATGCGTCACGATCTCTGAAACTTTGTTTCTGTAATAATCTAAAACATAGAAAGAAGTTTGTTTCTAATTACGTGTAATTTCATTTCATATTGAAGACAGTGACGGAGACTTTTATTTTTCTTAAAACCATCACTATCAAATTTCATTCACGTGCCTTTACTTCTTTGTTCTTTGCTATTATCCTCTTTATTGTTTTGTGCTCTCATACCTAGTTGCTTTATATCAACCTAAGTTAAAACGTACATAAAAGAAATGAATTTGAAACTAAACAAATGATGGGATCATTGAGAAGTTGCAAACACCTACCTATACCACTGGAAACAGGTTGAAAACATGATAAAATAAAGAGAATTCAGAAAAATAAAAAATTAGACATTAATGATTACCAAAAAAAAAGAAGTATAGTGTTGCATTCTTGACTCCTGGTGTTGGTTCGATAGCTTTGGAATGAAAACTAGAGTTAAAGAGAAATTCATATAAACAGATGGTTTTCAATTTACTGTTGCAATTTACAAAAATATATGTTTTTCTTTGCTAGTTATAACAAGACTACCCCAAAAAAAAAAAAAGACTTAAGGAGAGTGAAATGAACATAAAGATCTTACTGAACCCAATTGATATCAAGATCTTTAAGGTTGTACAACCATTTCTCTGTATCTTGAGAGACATAAGGTTTATTCTTCTTATTAATAAGCGTCGAATTTAAATCGGTATCAATAGATTCAGTTCTCTGTATCGTGTTACCATTGTCTTTACGCGAATTTAGCTGTCTGTTCGGATGTCTCACGTTCAATGCTAAAAGACGAGACACTTCGTGTAATCCTCCCCATTTCTCGAGCGCACGCGCTATGTCATAACGACCTGAAACAACAGATCAAATGTTTCTTGGCCCAATCCGGTTTCGAGGAACACACAAAGGCTTAAATTAAGCTTATCGTTTGTACCTGCCCGTTCGAACGATTTTCTGCTCGGCATAAATGATGGATCCATTCCCCAACTCTGTTGAAATTTTCCTATCTGCAAACACCATTGCAACGATTTGGTTTAACCGAAACATACTCATGGGTGACTATGATTCTGAACATGTGGAGAAACTTTACCTCTTCTTGCAAGTTTTCGAGATTGTCCCAATATCCTTTTGGTTTTCGGTGTTTATAAGCAAGTGAAAGATTCATCATCAAAGCTATTCTCCTAAATCCACCCATTCTTGTAATGGCTTTCTCAATGTCAACTCTTCCGTGTGACCGAAGCTGCTTTCTCATGGGCATGAATCCTTCTTGTCCATGTTCTGATATGAACTTGAGAATCTCTGATTTCAACACTTCGATGTCTCTTTGCAGACCAGGAATCCTAGCTCTCTGCTTAGTTTGGTCCGTACCATCACTATTGTTGTAAACTGTCTCCACTGATGTGGCACGAGATGAAGAACATGCTTCCTCTGAAACATGACATGTCTCCACTTTACACGACTCTGAAGATTTCTCTCCTCTTCTCTCGATGTAATCTCGGATTGCGCATAGATTGGACGGAAGATCTTCATAAATAACCTGAAAAGATTCAGAGCGAAACACTATAGTTACAATAAGAAAAGAAAAAAAAAAAAAGGATGACGACCGGATAAATTCAAATGTTAACCAAACCTCTTCCATAATTGCTTCAGAAAGAAATGTATCTTTTCGCATTTTGGACTCCACCGTATATTTGAGAAGTGTGTGGTGGCTGCCTAGTTGTTCAAAAATCCATTTACCCTCCAGCGAGTCGAAGTCACCTTCAACCTGCTCGAATCTGATTTCCTGCTCACGACTCTCATGCAAATCGAGAACAGCTCTCGCATGAAGCACCATGTAAAGCAGGCCTTTGCATCCTTCCTGCAAACAAAATTCGGTGTAATTATAGAATTTCCTGAAATCAGTGTAGAAACATTTGTTTGGCCAGTGTTAGAACTTTAGTCTTCAAGACCGGACTAAATGCAAGGCCTTTCTGAATCATCGAAGAGCAAATTATGGGTTTCATATATGGTGTAGGCTCACATCCACAACTATTTTTTACTGATGGATCCAATTCTATCTCTACAGATCTCATATATTTTCCAAATGTTAGTACCCAATACAAGTACCGGTACCAAAATCGATTAAAAAGTTACCGTGGATGGGAATGCTCATACCTGGAGTATCCGGACTTTATTGTTTTCGCGTGACAAAATCTTGCTGATTGCCAAATTTGGAACTATCCTAGATTCATAAATGACAAAAGGCAGATGAACAAGAGATACATAAGCCACCAACCAATATCTGATAAATAAATAAAAAAGGCATTCGGTTCTTACTCTGGAAGACTCTCATAAGCAGTTAAAACTTTCCAAACTTCACAAACCGGAGCTTTAACTGTTATACTAGCAATGGCACAGCGGTGGACACCTCCATTTTCCTTCATCCAAATAAAACCACTCACACCAATCACCACAAAAGATAAGAAAACTGGTTTTCTTTTTAATATACACTAGTTAGTTTTGGAATCAACTACTTACCAATAGTCCATCAAATCTACGAAGATGAACTTCGTCCACGGTGCAAGGTTTATCAAGCTTGCAGACTTTTCCATACACGCCCCAAATATTGTTCAATTCATTTGAATGAGATAATGATCCAACACTGGAGGCAGCAGATATCTCAAAAACCGGACTTTCAAACTCAACACCACGAGAAGGGGTCAGCGGTACAGATGCTCTACCCAGCAAATTTTCTATTATTGACGGCTTTCCGCAACCTTTATAATTTCTCTCAGCTTGGCGAGCTACGGCTCTGAGATTTACAGGAAGATCTGATCTGATTATCCTCTCTAAGAAAATGGCAGGGAAGTTGAATCTTGGGATAACGTTTACTTCGTATGACAAGACAGCTCCTATGGACCTGGAGAAAGAGAAAAAAAAAAAGTGTTTGGGACATAGATGGTACCGAAATTCTCTGAGGTTAGAAATGCATAACAGCCTGTTTAAAGAGACAAATTCTCCGATACACATTCATAGAGGATTTACAGATCTCATTACAAAAAACAAAAGAATAAATGATGTTAGGATCGTATATATGTGAACACAAACTTCTATCGCGGGTTAATGAATGTACCTGATACCAGATTTCACAGACCACTTTCCCTCGAACTTTTTGAAATCGCCATCAACCATAGAGAAGTGAAGCTCACGACCATTTGGCTGAAACGATCGTAAAAGGGAAAACAGCACGAAACTACATCAATAGACAAGTATGGATTGAGAAACAAGGAAATACAACTCATTGTAAAGATTGACAAATCCCAATATATCTAATGCCAGTAGTGTAAAGAAGGCTAAAAGAGGATCAGATGAACGTTGGAACCACGGACTTCTGAATATGTAGGAAGTAAACTTCACTATGATTATTTGTTTACTTGAACTCATAAGAGTTTAAGAATAAGGATCTAGAGAAAGCAAAGAGCAAGAAATACTATTTAATCACAAGTACAGATCGTACAGTATAAAGGCAACCCCTTAATTCCAATCAAAAGATGAAAAATATGCATATAAACAAGATCACATAATCTGGCAGCAGAGTGTGCAAAGGTTTTAGAATCAGCCCCAATCATTTGGCAAGAGAAAAGTAAAAGGCTTAGAATGCTCACAGAATCAGGACACTCATGGAGATCAAGGACAACACGAGCCTCGATATGCCAATATAACGCTCTCTGAAGGCCTCGTTGCTCCAGCCAAATACGTCCTGGGTGTGGGCAAGGGATTCTTCCACTAGAAGTTGAAACAGCCAACATCAAGAACATGTTAGCATCAACAATTCAGGATTCATACATCTGTTAAAACATTCATCAGCGGTAGGAGGGAAGCACCACAACTTCTCTAGCTACGGAAGAGCACCAAACAGTACTCAACAAAGAGAGGTGACTAAGCATGGAGATTCAACATTTGTATTGACTCGTTTCTATGGCATGAACATTCCCACAAAATCATCCACATAAGCACAGCCAGACAACAAAACTGGGATCTACTGAAGCAGAGATTATTTTAGAACAGGTTTGTGGATAAAATAAACGAAAACGACGAGAGAATGATCTTAAAGAAAGAGAGAATGAGTGGGGAAAGTACCTACAAACGAGATTGGGGATGAAATCAGCAAGGCGCTCGTAATCAGTGAGAACATTCCAGACGGATTGAGAATCCGAATCGACCCAGATTTCGCCTCTTATCCTCCGTTCCCTCCACGAGATCACATCCACCTCACAGCGCACTTTTCTCTCTCCTCTCTCGTCGTCCTCCTCTTCCACGAAACCTAATCCACTCTCTCTCCTCAAACCGTTATCACCTCTACCGGCGCTATGTCTCGTTCCGCGGCACTTGAAGACCCCAGCGCCGCCGATCGTGGCCGTTGTGGTGGTGGAAAAGGCCGAGAACAGTCGAATCTGCGAGGGGCATGGTGGGAGCAGCACACTTAGAACCACAGGCTCGTTCGTGAAATTGAGCAAGTTGATGGTGTGAACGCCATGGGAGAGATGTGGAAGCTTGCTCACTGACATGGATTTTGTTAGAGCAAAGGTATTCGACGAAATGGGCCAGTGAGCAAATGGGCAGTGACTGTTGCAGAGTGTCGTATATACATGACCGTTAAATTTTCTCATCCACCGGATTTTTATTCTTTAATTTATTTTTATAGTTTTAAAGTGTTACAGATGTATGGCTGCAAAATCACTGTCTTCTTCAACATATTTTTATTCCCTACTAAAAACTACAAAGTAACAATATTCGATACATCATGTAAAAGATGAAATTCTAAGCAACGCAAAAGAGTTAAATTTGTTACATTTGACAAATTCATTCGTTTACATATATACTTTTCAACAATTTATATACATCGCTCTAATACAATCAATCTCTTATAACCCACTTTAATCCTAATCACGCGAGGTTTATTCTCCGCTAAACTGCTAAATACAAGAAACATGTTTCATCCGGTTTCAACTAAGTTTATCCAAAACATGATTTAAACCAACATTGTTTCTTTGTGTTTGCATTTTCATGTCACAATAACAAGGAAACGCAGACATAAACACAAACAAAACAATAAGAAAATTAACAGAAAAATGAAGAAAAGAAAAACAAACAGTGCTCTAATAATACTCTGATACGATTAAAAGATGTTCGAACACCAAGAAAAAATGTCTTGAAACGCTAAACGACAAAACAAAAGAGAAGCTAAATAAAACCAGAAAAGAACAACAATCCACTATTCTCTCTCTCTCACTCATCACTCAATCTTAATCGAATTTTCAAGGACCGGTGGTTCCTCCACGAGAGCAAATGGATTATTGGGCATGTTTGGGACTTGTTGATGATGAGCAACTGCAGTATCGTTGTTACCAGAAGCCACATGAGGAGGAGACTCAAAAGGGGCAAGGCACATGTTACACTTTCTATCAAACGAATCGTTCTGAAAAGTGCAGCGATCGCAGAACCAGTAACCGGTCGTTGCATCCTCATAAGCATCAGCCTTAACTTCAGACAAACCATCTTCAATAGTCTTGACAAAGTAATGGAAGTAGTTACCAGTTGCTGTTGTTGTGGTTCCCAATTTGTGCTTGAAATGCTGCTGGAAACAGGTGATATCTCCACCTAAGCTGGCTAGTATCATCAACTCATCAAGACTCCCTTTGTGCTTATCAAGAACTCTGGTAGCTTGATCTCGAAGGTGATCCAGGTACTGCTTCTTGGCGCTATGGTAGTCGCTAATGAAATAACCAAACACATAGCTCCATTTCAAGACAAGTCTGCATTGAACAATTAGCATCCATGCTTCTCTTATAGCCCTACAGTCTTGCTCTCCTAAACCGCATTTCTCGGTTAGTTTTGGAATGCTGTTTTGCTCAATGGCTCTAAGATCGCTTTTAGATTTCTGCATTTCTGCTTCACTTGCCTCCCAGAGTGACAGGTGATGAGTAAGAGCGTAGTCACTCCTTGCTGATGGAACAGAGACTTCAGCACAATTCCATATTCCGTAGTGCCCCAACTCTGATCGCAAGCAGCGGTAACAGAATCTATGGCTGATTTCATAAAAGTAAAGCAAACACATAATGAGTTTAAAGATCTAACCTTTTTTTAAAAAAAAAGCATAGAAAGGGAGAGAGATAAAAAAAATCAAACCTGCAGGTACAAGTTACGAATCTCAAACCAGGGTCAGGAATTATGTGCACAAGACTGTTGCAAGTAGGACAACGTTTGGTGTTTGTAGCGATCCAAAGAAGGCTCTTTGATCGATCCAAGAGGTCAGTGCACCAAAGGGAAGCATTGTTGCAAGTCACGGGTCGGTGTGACTCGATCTGGCAACTCCAACAGAAGGTGTGACCACACAAACACACCACACCAAAACCAAGAGATGACTCATCATCATCTTCCAATAGATCCCCATGACGCTCTATCGCGTAATCGCACTCCAGCGCAGGACACCACTTGATCGATTCCTTGTTACTCTCCACGAAAGATCCCAGAAGGTAACTCTCGTAGATCGCCTTCACTGGCTCTGTGAGTTTTTCGATCGTATCAGGTCCAACGGCCGCGACACAGTCTTGCTTGATGCAAGATAGTAGTACTCTCTCGTCCTCGTTTGTATTGTTGTTGTTGTTCTTCTTCTTCTTCTCCTCCAGAGATTCGATGAGATAATCTCTCCAGTAAGTTGTGCGAAACTTGTGTGAGCAAAAGGGCGTGGAGACAAGATCATCCCCATCGCTATCGGAATGGGTCATCTCAAGATCTGCAGAGGAAGAGTCGGATTCGTTTTGATTGGAATCTAAAACTTTAGCCAACCCTAATTCCGCCAGAAATTTCTCCTTGTCGTCGCCCAAAAGATCTGAAGCCTTGAACGAGTTCCAACGGAGACGGATTAGGATTACGGTTGCATCAGATTGTGACAGCGAAAAGACCTCCGAGATCTGGAGGATTTCTTTCATCATCTTCTCACGAACCTCTGTTATCGTAAGAACAGAGTAGAGTCTCTGCCCATCGGCTTCCATGGCTGTAGAGAAACCTAAAATAACGAAAGAAGATATATAGTCTGGGGAATTCTTTTAATCGACAGAGGAGAGAATTAATAATTGCTTACCTGAGGATCGAAGGGGACAGAGAAGGGTTTACGGAAGCTTGGGGATCAAGCTAATCGAAATCAACTCAGAGGATATAGAGGATAAAGATTTGATTGTCGTTTAGGTTTTTTTCCTTTTGGGCAACTAGTGATGATGATGAATGTAACTGCAAGCCGAAACTGGTTAAATAGAAAACTAAAATATTATTTTATTGAAAACCAATGGGGTTTGAGATTATTATGTTTTTCGACTGAAATGTTTATTTTATTGAGATTATCTGTAATTTTAAATAAAAAAGATAAATTATTAACATTTAATTAATTATTTTAAATGCTCATCTACTATATATTAAAAGAGAAATATTGGAGGCCATTTTTAATAATGTATCAACAACATTCAACACCATAATTTTCTTATTTTTTTATTTTTTGAATTTATTTAAATTATTATATTAAACTAATTGTCAAATATTACATTTCTTAATTTATGTTAAAACTAATTATCAAACACTATTTAAAGTAACGAAAAAAATTTCCCTAATAAATTTAAATAAAAAAGATATTCAATAAGAATAATTAAAAAAAAATCAAATTTGCATATAACAAAATCTAACATTTAACTAAAATTATACAAAATTTATTTAATAATTCGTACTGGTACTATTCTAGTCAATGAAAATTCATTGTCACATGATATTGAAGATAGTAATAAATAACATATGGTAATCATAACTATTAATTATGAATAATTTTGAGTTTTTAGAAATATCATGAGTTTTTTAGAAATATGAAATGATATATGGGAAAATTAAGTCAATAAACATAAAAAAAAAACCAAAACCTATAAACTAACCAAAAATCCCCATTTGTCTCTTTCTATCTCTCCCTATCTCTCTCTAACCCTATGGTTAGTTTCTTAATTTTTTTTTTGTTATGCTCATTTAGCAAATTGACCCATGATACATTGTACTTTGATATTTTAATAAAATTTAATTAGAAAGATGATGAATAAATTATAGATACAATACATACGAATAAATTATTGTTTCAGTAATTCAAAAGACTTTAATTTGTTCTATTTTCTTTACTAAATCATTGCTATGGCTAAATTCATATCATTTCACATTACAATACATGCGAACATTTTGTGTATTGGGTTTCTATGTTAAAAAAAACGCAATTGTAAAAGCAAACAAGCAGTGTGCGCAAGAAAACTAACTTTTTTTTTTTTGATCAACTTGCAAGAAAACTAACAAAACACTTATTATATTGATGAATGATGTTTCAACAACAGCTGGCAAGCCATAAAGGAAACAAAACAGAAATTTAAAACAACGGAAGCAAAACAACAAAAGAAAAGCAACATAAATCCAGAACAGAGTATTCGCTCACCACACATGTCTCTGTTACTCTTCACTCTCATGGATTGTTTGGGACTTGCTGATGATCACTCTCATGCATTCTCACAAGAATCGACCTTCACTTCAGGCAAACCGTCTTCAAGGGTCTCGACAAAGTGATGGAAGTAGTCACCGGTGGTTGCTGTACTGGCTGACAGTTTGAGCTTGAAAAAACTGAAATCTCCTCCAGACGAGAGAGCTTGTAGAGTCTCGCTGTGCCTAGCGAGAGTTTTGGTAGCCTCTCCTCGAAGGTGCTTCACGTACTGCTTCTTGGTGCTTTGGTAATCAGGCATGTTATATTCGAAGACGCAGCTCCACTTGAGCACGAGCCTGCACTGGACCAGGAGCAGCCTCGCTTCTCTTAAAGCGCCTGTGTCTTCGACGCTTAGACTTGGAGTGCCATTCTCCTCGGTGGCTTTGAACTCGGACTTGGATTTCTCCAATTCTTCTTCAAGTGACTCCCACTGACGTAGGTAACGTATTTGATTCGACATATACTCCTCCCTTTCGCGACTCGCTGATGGCGGAGCCGACACGTCACGGCAGTTCCATTTGCCGTTGTGCTCTTCCTTGGATCGGAAGCACCGCCAACAGAAGGAGCAACTGATGATTGCATAACAGTAAAGCAAACACGAATGAGTTTTGATTTCCAAAAACAAACAAAAAAGATCCAAGCATCGCTCTTTAATTAGAGAGAGAGAGCGAGAGAAGCAAACCTGCAGATACAAGTTACGAGTCTCAGATCAGGGTCACCGCTCCTCTGCACGGGACTGTCGCAACGAGGACAACGTTTGGTGTTTTCAGATTTCCAAGCATCGCTTTTTAAGTCACCCAACTGGCTTTTTAGCCACTTGGACGCCTGGTCGCAGTCCGCTGGTCGGTGTGACTCGAGCGAGCAGTTCCAGCAGAAGGTGTGTCCGCACAGACACACCACGCCAAAACAGACAGATGACTCATCATCTTCCGCTGCATCATCCTGGCGCTCTAGGGCGTAATCACACCCCGGGGCACCACACCATTTCAGTGTTTCTTTGTTACTTTCCACGAAAGATCGAAGAAGGTAATTCTCGTAATCAGAATGGGTCCTACGATCTGCAGAGGAAGAAACTGATTCGTTTTCTTGACTCGAATCCAACACTCTTACCAACCCTAATTCCGCCAGAAACTTCTCCTTGTTGTCACCCAAGCGATCTGAAGCCTGAAACGAGTTCCATTGGACAAGGATTAGGATTTTGGTTGCATCGGACTTCGACACCGAGAAGACTTCCGAGATCTGTTCGATTTGCTGCATCAACTTCTCACCAACTTCCTTTCTCGTGAGAACATAGTAAAGTCTCTGACCATCAGTTTTCATGGCTGAACAAATCTATCAACACAAGTAAGAAAATGTAACTTTTAACAAAGTAAAAAAAAAATTATAAATCGATGGAAGTTGTTGCTTAGCTACTTACTCCCGGAACCGAAGGGGAAGAGTAGGTTTTATGGTAGCTTGGGTTCAAGCTTAAACAAAATCAACTCGGAGGATAAAGAGGATTGTTATCTAGGGTTAGAAAGCTAAGTTCAAAGGTGAGTATATGACACTAACAAGTCAGCAACACATGATTATATACTAAACTAAAAAATGTTACCTCATATACCAATTAATGTATTTTTTTACACATGATGAGTTGTTAAAAACAGAAGAAATTTATTGAAAATTAAATGTTTTTGACACATATCTATACACAATGGTTAGTCAAAGATTTATAAAATGATTATCTATAGATATGATTCTGCATGATTTACGCGTGTATGAAAATAAATAAAATTTCTATGTAATGCATAAGAAATCAAATACGTTACAAATCTAATCCAAAATTGTTGTTTTCTGTGTATTTTAAGCCAATTACAAATCAAATACTCCTTCTGTTTCTAAAAGAAAGATTTTTTAGATTTTATCTTTGTTTCACAAAGATAGATGTTTTAAATTTTCTATACATTTTTTTAATCAATGATGAATAATTGTAAACTTCAAAATAATTAATTGAATTTACTGAATTACTATTGGTTTAAATTTATACGAAATTGTTAATCACAAAATGATGCATTTATAGTCAAATTTCAATATGTTTTCTTAATATGTGTAAAAATTCTAAATATCTTTTTTTAAAACAGAGGAATATTGTTTTTTGTGTATCCTAAACCAAATACAAACCAAAAAGTACGTATAAATGAAACTTGTATGCCTTAAATTGCATCTTCTTTACAATATATGTATTTATAATGTTCTTCAAATTTCATAAATAGTTTAGTTGTTAGTTTTTTTGTAGTTAATACTTATTTTGTTAACTTGAAATGTTTATATTATTTATTATTTAACTATTCAACAAAACAACTAAAAATTCATAATTTACTTTACAATTCCAAAGATAAGTAGTAATTTGATAGGAACTAATTCTAAACAACTAAAGATTCATATTTTATCATCTAATCAAGCCAAGCTTCAAATTTGGGATCATAAATGATCATTTGTTGATAGAAACGATTATCATCTAGGCTTAGAAAGCGAAGTTTAAAGGAAATATTGTTGATGAGTATGTGACAAGACTAAAAAACCATCAAAAACATGATTATATACATTTTTTTAAAACAAAAAAACCTCATTTTTAGATTTTAGATATATATATAAACTACTTAGTGTAGATTAATGACTCGTTTTTATCTTTAGTTGTATAAAGTATTAACATCAGTTCTCAATTAAAACTACTAAATTTGATTACCCGTGAAGAAAACAACACACTAGAAAATCAGTTAAAAAAAATAAAAACACAGTAGAAAAAGTATTCAAGGTGATCATTGATACGGCATCGTTTTGGATCTAACAGAGATCAATTACTAGACAAAACCTTGCTTAGGTTGCTCTGAAGTAAAGCAATTGAATCAACAGCAGATTTAGCAAACCAGCTGATTCCGACTTTAAACCGGTGTTCATCAGTTGGTAGTCTAATCAAATACGCCAATTTTCTTGCTGCGTGACCAATTGGACCTTCAAGTGTAAGCCCTTCAATGAAACTCGGCGAAATAGCAGCATCATATCTTCCAAGAGTCATCATCTCACCTAAATTCTGAAACCTGCAAAAGAAGATAACAGGAGAGCTTTAGAGTTATGTTTTCATTACACAGACCAGTTAAAAAGTCTATACCTGAATGGTAACAAAGGTCGGTTATTTATGGCAGCCCATATATTCCAACCAGCAAAGTCTGCTTCTTGAAACGCAACCTGACAATTGTGCATCTCGGTATCAAGCTGATTCGACTCTAAAACATGAATGTGATCAATTCTGTGGATTTATGTTTTTTTCTCACCTGAGCTGTTGTAGGAAGAAGCTTTCCGTTTGAGTCTCTTAAAGAAGACGAATCACCCAATGCGAAAATCCGCGGATGTCCCTTGACACGGAGTGTCTCGTCTGTTTCTGCTTGTCCTCTAACATTCAAAGGAAGGACACTGGGACCCGAAGGTTCTAGTTCTGTAAGCAAAGGCTTAGTTCCGACAGTCCATAACACCATATCAGCTTCGATAACCTGACTCTCTAATCCTCTCTCCGCAGGCTGAAGCTCTAACAAACATCCTCCATCTTCTTCTGGAGTTTCCGAATCGCCTGCTCTCTTTATGCATCGGACAAGATAACCCAAGAGTAATTGGACTTTTCTCGACATAAGAACCTAACCACAAATCCAAAAGGACATTACTTTAGCATCTTTACTGCGTTCTAATGAAATTGGAGGATGCCAATTGCAATGAAACTACCTTCATAGCCGCCTCTCTGTTCCCATCAGGGGATGATGTTAATATAGTCTTAGACACGTTAATGGCTTGCACTGTTCCACGATCTTGCAGTCTCTCTGATATGGTTGCAGCTAACTCAACTCCTCCGTAACCGCACCCAACAACAGCTACTTTAATGGCAGAGCCGTTTTTGAAATTCCTCCTCTCCAATTTGCTCAGCTTCTCGTTCACCCTCTGCAATGAGATTGTAACAGCCACGATTTAGTTGAAAAGAGTGTCCAACTCAGTTTGACGAAGCCGAACTAAATCAGATTCTAATTTCTGTATTGCATAAACCGAGAAATCCAAACCGAACACCAGATTGGGGGCACCCGTAAACTCTTACAATAGCATCTTGAAGAGAGGAAAATGGTAAAGCAAACTCCATTGCGCCGGGAACAACATCGAGCTTGGGTTCAGCGCCCAAAGCGAGAACCAGCCTGGCTGTAGAAAAGAAAGAATATGAGTCCATATACTCCAACTTAGATAAACAGTTTCCTAGTATGATGCAACATAAGAGTCTATAAAAAACAAGAACGAGTGAGATTGTGTATACATAGTACCAATCGTATTCAATGTTCAAACCGCTTTCGAGCAAGACGGTTCCTCCAGTAACGGAACTTTCGGACCCATTCACTCCTAAATGGTCACAAGGAAGCAATGTTTTGACTCTATCTCGGAGAAACTGGATTCCGGTGTTTGCAAGCAATTCCGAGAAACGGGGAGCAATCTCCCACACATCAACTTCTGCAGATCAACACTAAAAATCAACACTCAGCCATAGCAAAGAATGACCGAGCATGAAGAAACTAACTCTACCTCCAGAGAGAAGTTCGTACAACATCGGCTTGAACACAAAACGTTCGGATTGGTCAACCAAAACCACCTGATCAATATAAGAAGATCAAAACGCATTTAACAGTTGATTCATTGCAACATAATGCTCTAACTCAAAGCGAGAAACATAACCTGAGGTTTCTTGTCGTCGGGCCACACAAGTGATTCTAATCGCAAAGCTGTGTACAATCCACCAAACCCGCCACCTAAAATGCACACCCTTGGCCTCTGTAAACAGAGAGCTTACACTCATTAAGCTACAGAGTCCGCAATGGAAACTTAAAGATATCACGCATTGTTAAAAAACCTTGTTATCAGGCCATGTGTAAGTCATAGGAGCTGTACTACTCTCAGAAGTCGCTGTGTAGCCACCATTGTTTGCAATAGCCCTCGACACATATAAGCGAGGGGAGTTTCTCGGTGAATTCCTAAGAGAAGAGAGATTGAATCCGGATGTTGTTGAAGCTAAAGAGGCTTTAGTACTCAGTCTCTTTGCCCCATCTGAAACACGTTGAGAATAACACAAAAAGTTTCAACATTTTCATCTTTAGAATCACTGCCAGATTTCTCCATGGATATAACAAATATCTGAACAACAAAGTTCTTTCTTCAGTTGAAGTAAGCAAAGTATCCTCCTTAGGAAATCACAAACGGTGCTTTCATCAACTATTGTCTTATTTTGCATACCCAGAGATTAAATCGAATCAAAAGTTTCATAGTTAGATCTAATTGTCCGTAACAGCCCAATCGGAAAATGAAAACCTTTCAACGGTTTGGAACAAAACAGAGACGGAATCGAACCAGAATAATAATATAACCAGATTGGGATGTGGAGAAAGAGTAGTACATACAAGAGAAGGGTATGAGAGAAGATGCAGCTGAAAGAACGGCCATCGGAGATTCGCCGGAAGCTTTGTCGGAGAATCGTCGAAGTTTAATTGAGGCGTCTCGTTTCTTATGGATGTTGGGGTTCCACGCTCCGCAGTTACTACTTATTAGTGTGGCGATAAAAAAAGGAAAAATCGCTCCCGCTGCCAAAAACAAAAACGCGGTCTGAGGCTAGCGGTCTACAAACGTGATTTCGAAAATTGGTCCGCGACTTTCTAAAACGTTTTGATTAAACATCGAATAGCAGCATCTTGACGTCACTTTTTCTAGAACAGGAGATAGTACGATAATGTCTGGAACATTACTAGTGCCTCCTGTGGTGTGTATTTCGGAGAGCCTTTTCACGCTTAAATCAGAAAAATAGTTGCCCATAAAAAGAAGATGAGATTCGTTCCAAGTCAGTCTGCGACTTTATATGTCGTTTCTTAAAGATTTTAGATGAAATTAAAGTAACGATTGTGATCCAAGAGAGCCTTTAAAGTTTCGTTGTCAGCATTTGACAACTCTTTATATCCCCCCCCCCCCCAAAGTTTTATCATACACAGTCTTGGATTTCAAGGATTATACTCCAACGCGCAAAAGCATAAGAATTTCATTTTTGTTGTACAATATTATACGTTTGTTTTTTGACCTGTCTGTCGTAGTGGGAATCTGAACAGTATGTATCTGGGAAAAAAAAAAAAAAAGACGCAAGAAAAAGAACAATCTACACTTTTCACAACACGAGTGGTTGGTGTTAGTGGCAACGAAGAGAAGTATCACTAAATCATTTCCATTTGTTACAAAAGTAAAGAAGATAAAAAAGAAAACCAGCAAATTAAAAACACTTCCCCAAACACAAAAATAAAATTCTGAACGCAAGCTCACACAGACAGGGATGAGATTTTTCTCTTCCTTGATAAAATCCCAATACCTAATTCCTAAATTTCTACTATAATTTTAGGCGGCGAGAGAGAGAGAGAGAGAGAGAGAGAGAGAGAGAGAGAGAGAGAGAGAGAGAGGGATAGACGCATTGGTTTCTTTTTTTGGGAAGAACCTGGATTCTCGCCGCTTTGCTATATGTGTAGCAATTTATCTCTCAACCCTGATTGTTCGGAGGTTTGCTTTCGCCTTATTGATTCGATCTCTTCTATTTTTTACCCAAAATTTAATTAATTTTCTGGCGAAAAACCCAAAAATTAAAAAAAATTTGATCTTACTCTTTCTCGCAACTGCAGATCTTTTTTATTCCCTTTCGCTTTATTTCTGTAAAGTTAGATCAATATGCTTAATTAGGTGTTCTGGGTTTATTATGTTTTAGGCGGTGTAATACAGTGAAGAAGATACCTTTGTTTTTTTTTTTTGAAATTGAAAGTGACGATTTTTTTGTCTTACAACTTTGAAAAATCTTTAATTTATTCATGAGTGGGAGTTTGGTGGAATCCTTGTTCGAAGCTTTAAACAAAAACTATAGATTAGTGGCGTCTTCTTCTAATTCTTAAACATCATTGATATCTTTCCGTTACAATCTACGGAAAAAAATAATCTTATTGATATGCAGACACCTTTTTTTTGTGATGTCTTGAAAACTTTTTAGTGGTTCTTCTCATGATCTGATAGGTTGGTTGTTGGATCTTATTAATATATTATAGTTGCTACGTCTCATTCGCGTGTTGTTAGAAATCTCTTCTTCTCACTTGCTACAGAAAGCTCCTTGATGCTTCTCTAAGCTTGATTCCATTTTTGTTTTCCTGTTTTTCCTTTTTTTGATTCTCCTTTGTTTACATGTCTCTATGTTTGCACTTTACTGTATAATCTCAAGATTCTTCTAAATCTGGCGGTTTTGGTATGCTTTAACTGCAGGAGCTTTGCGTCGTTGTTGTTGTCTTAGAGGGACAATAGATGCGGTGAAGGTCCTTTGTTAGATGGGAAAACTTGTTCTTGAGCTGTCGAAAGGTATTTTCTATGTATATGGAGTAGAATTGTTTACAAAAGAAGCAGCCATAAAGGAGTCTGATTCTGGAGAAATGGTTTTAGTGGCCTTGTGAGGAAAATCGGCTTTGGTTTGTTTTTTGGATTTGATGGGTAAAGAGAATCAGTTGGAGATTACCAATTGCGGAGTCAGTGATCACGATTCTCCACCTATCAAGAACGAGGAACATGAGGCACCACGTTACAGTTCAGACAAAGACACGGGTTTACCAACTTGCCGTGTGTGCCAATGCGCAGAATCCGACAGAAGAGGAGATGCTGCTTTAGGGTTTTTGGGGATCACCCCTCCGGTTTCAGAGCCTCGTAGGAGCAGTGCGGGCGAAGAAACCGTCGAACAGAAAAGCTCAGCTGTCAAATCCAGCGGATTCATCGAACTGATAAGTCCGGACGGAGAGGTTTTCGTTTGCGCGAACGATGATATAGAAATGGGAGCGTGGCAGCATCGAGATACGTTGCTAGAACTCGGATGTTCTTGCAAGAACGATCTCGCCTTGGTACACTACGCTTGCGCGTTGAAGTGGTTTGTCAACCACGGATCAACAGTTTGCGAGATATGTGGAAATGCCGCGGTGAATATACGAACGGTTGATTTCAACAAAGTGGCTATCGCCTTGAAAGATTACGCGGCGCTAAGAGAAAGAACAGCTGATGGAGATCCGAACCCCGTAGCGGTTAACAGCAACACGAGTTCTTCGGGGATAGATCCTGATGCGGTTGCAGCCATCCGAAGGCAACGGCTTAGTGAGATTTCGTTGTGGTTTGGTCCACATTGTGGAAACAACAACAGTAGTAGGAATTCGACTGCTGCAGGGGCGGCTTCATCTCAGGTTACATCTGAACAAGCTTTGGGTATAGTAAGCTTTGATATCTTGCCAATGGAGAGCCGTGCGACTAAATGGGCTGTCGAAGGTACAGGGATACTACTTGCTACTGGACTACTCACTGTTACTTTGGCTTGGCTCATTGCTCCTCGTGTGGGAAAGGTTACCGATTGTTTGTTTAAATGTTATAATTTGGTGTAAACACAATAATATAATCCTTTTACGTATAGAAATTGTTAAAAGGCTGATCTTTTTTACCTTGGCACAGAGAACTGCAAAGAGTGGGCTGCACATACTCCTGGGTGGCTTCTGTGCTTTAACAGTAGTCATCTTCTTCAGATTCGTAAGTAAATATTCTCATTTTCTTGTCTTCTTGAAATCTTTGAGGATGAATGAATGAAACTGATTAAAAACAAAACAAAAAATAACTTTTAAAAACAGGTAGTGCTGACAAGAATCAGGTACGGACCAGCACGTTACTGGGCAATCTTGTTCGTCTTCTGGTTTCTTGTGTTTGGCATTTGGGCTTCACGTTCTCACGCTACTTCTCACTCCCCCACTTGAAATCTCTTCTTCGCCCTCCTTCTCCTTGTTGTGTTACTCTCTCTTTCTTTCTTTCTTTTTGTCTCTCTCTCTCTCTCCCTCTGTCAATATATCGTTTACATTCTTCTCTTGAAGAAAAAATACATTCTTCTCTAGAAGAAAAAATGTACAATTAATTACTCCCGTTAAGAAAAGAAAAAAAGAAAAGAAAAGAAAAAAGCTGTATGTCCCCTTGATAACAATAGCTCTTCAACTTATTTGTCTTTGCTTTTTATTTCAGCAATTCTTACATCTCGTAGTTTTTCTTGTCCAAAACAAATTTGAATTAGAAACACGGTATTTTATTTATTTATTGATTACAGGGATGTAAACCTGGCTCAATCCTTTTATGCTTGACTGTTTTAAGACACGACGCTTTTATTCAATCGAGCAGAAACAAAATATCTCTAGATTTGTTTGTCGATAAACGCAAAGCCCACTCTAGGCCGAAATCATATTAAAAATTCAGTGTGTAGGTCCGGTCCTGACATTTTGAAAGCCACAAGCCCAAATTTGAGAACTCGGGATCTGGAGGAAGAATAGAGGAGCACTTACCACTAGACTATGGACATATTTTAGGAAATGAGGACCGATATTTTATATATATAAACGAGGGCCGCAAGCATGCGCTTGACCCGCTTGGGCTCAGGGCCGGCTCTGTGTGTGTGCGCATTTGCAAGTATACGTTGGATAGGAAAAATAGAGTAAAAATATTGCGTTCTATCTTTTAACTAACAGACAATTATGTTAACTAATAATGGACACAATTATTTGTGTTTGAAACAATTAGACCCTGTATCAAAATTAGAAAAGTAGTCCAAAGACTTTTAACTTTTGTTGGATAGCAAAAGAAATGGTAGAGATCAAGTGGTTGGTTTAGTCAGTGTACAAGGTAAAAGCGCGTTAAACTGGAATTTAGTAGGTGACTCTGATTGCTTCGTATAAAATACCATTCCATGGCAACGTAACAAAGACAATCAGTTAAAATGGGTAAAGAGAAATCATATGTAATTGCTCTTCTTCTATCTTTGCTTCTCTGTCTTTCTTCCCAAGTTGGTGTCGCCGATGCCAAACGCCACACACGTTAGTTTACATATTCATCTACGCACAAGTTAACGCTTATTTTCAACAGTCTATTATACGTTGTTTTAGAGAGAAATGTTCTATGACCTCTATATAGAGACCAACAGGTTCAACACATTTCTATTTGTCATATAAAATATTAACTTTTTTTTCTTCTGTAGTTACTACCAGGTATTCGGATTCTCGATGCGCCAATGAGTTTCCCGCAAGTCCACCACCAAGTAAATTTATGAGCCAAATTTCTAAAACCATATATGTTTGGAATAATTTGTTTGTAAAATAGAGTATGATTCAATTTTTCATGAGTGTTGTTACTAACCTAACCCCATCAAAATTCAATGTTTTAAGTGTTTTTTAATGGAATCTAATCATATGAACTTCCCGCATATTGTTACCAGGATACCCGCCGACAGTGCATACACAGCACTCGAACTCAACCAAAGGAAAAGGCCCATAAGTGATGAGATTAAGTTTCAAGAAGTTGAAGATACATACATTATCAAGGAGATGTACAATAAGTGTTGTGAAATTGTTAAAAGTCTAACATGGACTTGCTTTTCTACATAAATGTTATTCCAGAATTTAAGTGGATTTAAACGTAAAATCAAATTAATTTTTCAGTAATGTTTTTTGGTGGAATCTGTTAAGATCCGAGACGGAGAATGATAGAGAGAGATCAAGATATTGTCAGTGGCTTTTTCTCGTTCCTCTTGCCTGAATCTTCTTTGTTTGATATTCAAAATTTACAATGCCTAAAAGATGGAATATTTGTCAACGAGTTGATTACATGAAGAAACGAAACAAAAAATAAAATAAAAAAATAACAAATCTACGCAAGGAAGAAGACATCGTCAGTCATCAACATCAGATATTGCAGAATCCGGAGAGGAGCGTTCCTGAAATCCAATTGAGGAAGTCTCAGCTCTCTTACTCTACACGACCCACCATTTCTGTCTCGGGTCATGATCCGGCCCGAATACACTTTCCTAAACAGATACGCCGAGCTTCCGGCGTTGCTGTGCCCAGTAGATTCCGGCGACGGGTTCTCTTTCGTCTTGTAAATTGTCCATCCGTTTGAAGCCAATGCCTGCGAGAAACTCTCCATCGACCCGATTCGTTTGCTGGTGATTCTCGAGAAGAGAGAGACGGAGCAGCAATCCCAATTGCTGACGGATCCGGAGGAGGAGGAAGAGGAAGTGTTTTCCACGGCGGCGGAGAAGACGAGCTTGAATAGGCCGTTGGAGAGGGAGACGAAGGATCGGAGATGGGAGAGAGAGGAGGCGGAGAGAGATGGGAAAGAGAGCATCACGGCGTCGTTTGGAAGGGACCACGAGAGAGACGACGATAGCGACGCCGCCGAAGACGACCAAGTCGAAGGATGCGACGACGAAGAGAAAGGCGACGGCGATCCCGATTCTCGCGGCGGGAATGAGAAGATGATGTGAGAGAGGGAAGGTGTTGGGTACAAATCCATGCCTAGATCTCTCGCGATCGTGGCTAATCGGTAAGTGTCTGAGATCAATTCTCGGGTGGGAACGAAGAAGAGCAAAGGGGTTTTGGAATTTCTCGTATTGGTGTTCTTTTTGTCGGATCTCGATCGGGTTTTCGATTGCTTGTATGAGCTTAGGATTTGTCGAATGCTGGTTTCTCCGTCTCCGTTGCCTTCTCCGTCGTCTGTATCGCCGGAATTATGGGTGAGATTGAGAGTCTCGTGAAGGAGAAGAGAGCGCGCAAGCTTTAATGGGAGCATTTCTGATTTCTGATCTCTGATCTTAGCTCTCGTCGTCTTCGTTGGCTGTTTTGCTTTTTATTTCCTTTTAGGGTAGCTTTACCGGAACCAAAACATAACCGTCCGGTTTACATTAAACAATATATTCGATTTGGCTCGATTTTTAATTCGGTTCAGTTTGATATAAATCGTCGTCCATCATCATCACATTGGCATGTTTTCTTCTCACTTCCCTCGCCTTCAGGTTTGAAGCGCCGACCCTGCGTACACTGTAGAACTTTGATTTCTCTCCCATGGCGGCTTCTGCTATAATTGTGCCTATGGTTTGTAACTTCTGCTTCTTGTCTTCTTCGATTCTGTGTAATTTGATTTCTATCTGTTTATTTTTTTTTGGGATTGTTTCCTTTTTTTTTCCAGGGTTTATTTTAGTTCGTCACCCTCTATGACTCTGTCAACGTGTTTGTGGTTTAGGTTTCAGCAGTTAGGGTTTAAATCACTAATATATTTCTAGAATTACTTAATAGTTCTATGATTAGGGGTCTTCCGATGGTAAATTCTGGGCCTGTTGCTTCTTCTAAGGCCTGTTGGAAATTTTTTGTTCGATGATGTGTATGTTCGAGTTGTTCCTCAAGTTAGATTGCTCGATGCCATAGTTTGAGCACTTGTTCATGCATTGAATCTGAATGTTGACGATGAAAAGTTGTTGTTAACTGCAGGCACATGAAAGAAAAGTTGAGAATCTGAGGGCCTTTATGGTGAATTTGGCGAATTCGAGAGGCTTATTACTTCCTGAGACTAAACTCTTCGAACAGAAATTCTTGGACCTGTGTTTATCCCGTACTCCTGATCATCCCACTTATTCTGCTGTATGTATTGAAAATATAAAATCTCTTATCTGCACATACCTATCCCTGCTGCCTTCTTCTGACTGTATAAATTTCTTTCAGATGATTTTTGTTGCTATCACGGAGTTGGATAAAGAAGGTGGCTCTCGCGAAGAAGCGATATCAGAGTTTATAAAGTCAAAGTACAGGAACTTGCCATTTGCTCACACGAGTTTGCTCAGTCATCATCTAGCTAAGCTTGTCGAGAAAAGAGAGATACTTTGTGACTACAACAACAACCACTGTTACACTCTCCCGGGAGAGAAGAATAAGATTGTTGCTTCCACTGATGCTGAAAGAAAGAGCGCTGTGAAAGCGGTGAGAACTAATTATCAGCGTGCGGTGAATGAGGTTATGACTCGCCCAAATGAGGAAGAAATTGTTAGAATTTTGAAGTCTGGGGATCATAAGGTTGATTTGTTTGAAGAACGGAGTTTGACTGAATCTGAAACCAGCCCCAAACGTAAATCCTGTGATGCTTCTGACGTCCTTGAAGCTAATGGAGTCAAAGCATGTATAAGAGATTCGACTGTTGAAACTCTTAGGAAAGAGGGAGCTGCTATAGTACCAGAACCAGAAGGGGCTCTAGAGAAAAGTGAGACTGAAGGTAGGCTTGAAGTAAACAGTGAAGGAGGTGAAGAGGTAGTTGTTCTAGATGAGCAAAATGATGTGGTGATGAATGAGTCAGGTGAAGGAAACGAGAAGCTAGTAGAAATAATCTCAAAACAGAGAAAAGCGAAATTGCGCACAACATATAACACGTGTGTGGAAGTGAAGAGTGAAGCATATAAAACACTTTGGGAATGCCAAACCGAAGCATGCGGCAATATCATTGCTCTAGAGTAAGCTCTGATCCTCTCTCTTTTTTTGCCTGTTTTTCTATTCATCTTTGAATTAGTTTAATGTTTTTCGTGTTTCTCTTTGGGAATTGGGAAAATAGGGAAATGCTAAAGCAGTGCAGAGAGAAAGACCAGCAGAACAAAGCTGTTTCAGAAATTGATGATGTTTCTCGTTTGCCTCTATCAATGGTGATGACGAAAATCCCTGTTACTTCATGTCAGTTGTGTGTTTTTGAGCTGATGAAAAACTGGTCTGAGACTCTCTTTTTTTGCCTACTTTTATTTACAGGAAAGCTGCAAAGAATTGTGGAAGTTTGCCCACAAGATACAAAGCCAGCTTTCTGAGATCATCGATTCCTTTGATGAAGCCGTGGTTCCATATTGTGAATCTCGAGGATGTGAAATCGAAGGTATGAGCAAAGAATTATTCAAAGAGGGTCCCAAGATGAAAGCTCCTTGTGAGAATAATGGATCTGAAATACTCTTCAAACAGCTTGAACAGAAGGAAAGAGAGAGTGATTCTCAAAAGAAACCACGGACCAAGAAAACGAGAATCAAAAGACTTCGAGACATAGGAACAACAGTGTTGAGGAAATCACCTCGCGTACATAAGCCAATATGAAGACTCTGAAACAAAAAAAAAAAGCTTCTGGAGAACAAGATTTCTTATATAAAGGTTAGGTTATCTCTTTATATTAGTGTCTACATAAGTGCAACAACATCTTGAAGAATTTGTGTATGGTTTTCATATAAATTTCTGATGAAATAACAAGAATTTGCCTAACAATGAGACATTGATGCTAACAGCTATTAACACTCTACAATCTTCTATTTACTACTAAGAATCAGAGATGATTGGAAACTTCTCTCTAGCACATCACAACACAGGCAAACATCTTTTACTCTCTTCCTTTTCTACCCTTGTGTCCCAAAACCCCAATTCAAGAATGGTTTCTGCTCGGGCGGATCTTGGAAGGAAGTGAAATAATCAGGCTGGTACAAGAACTGAGGGACAAAAGCGTCACTCTGCAACAACTCCATGGAACCACCAAACATGGAAGTATCAAAAGCCTCTAAGGCATCCTCAAGCTCTCCCCATTTAGGCTCACTCTGAACCTCCCGAACATCCGGTGAGACCACGTGACCACCCGAGCTGCTCGAATCATCCTCTTGCAATGTCGGGTAAGTCGAGTCCGATGTATCAAAAGGCGGCGAAGAAGATTGATCAGGCATTGTCGTCGTGGTCCTTGGTTTTTCATCCGCGGGGTAGTATTTCTCCATGGTTCCTTTCTTGTTGTAGATTCGACATAGAACCCAATCATCAAGCTGTTGACAACAACAAAGTTAGTAAATCTAAATCATCATCACATTCGCACACAAAAAAAAAGAGAGATTAAACAGAAACCGAGAAAGAAAAACAGAACTTACTCGTAGGTTGTTCTTTTTGTGAACAGAAGCTGATCTGTCGACATTAGCCAGACGATACTCGTGCATTATCCAATTCGTCTTAATCCCTTTTGGGGCTTTCCCAGCGTAGAAGACGAGTGCTTTCTTAATACCCAACGCCTTCGGTTTACCGATCGGCTTATCTGCTCCGGTCGCTTTCCAATAACCGGTTCCTGCTGCCCGGTTTGGACGCGAACCGTTTGGGTATTTCCGGTCTCTTGGTGAGAAGAAGTACCACTCTTTCTCTCCGTACAAAGACATCTCTGAAAAGAAGAACAAATCTCTCGATTAACAACGATTCTCGGGAAAGAAACAAAAAATAAAAAACAGAAGTTTTTCGCGAGATGATTAGAAGCGCATAGATCTACCTGGAAGCTCCCAAGGATTGAACTTGTAGAGGTCAATTTCGGCGATAACCGGAGCTGAGATGGGCTCCGATGCGCATTTCCGGCACAAGTAGAATTTAACAAGCTCTTCGTCCGTCGGATGGAATCGGAATCCTGCCGGTAAGCTTAGCTCTGCTTTCATTCTCAGAGATTTCTTCTCTTTCTCTTTTTTTTTTGTTGCTGCTCTTCAAATATCTTCTTTCAATTTCACTCGGATCTGGGCTTTTCTTTTCCTCGTCTGCTGAAGATTGGAATCGAGGAAATGAGAGTGAGACGATGAAGGTTTTATAAGGACGAAAATCGCCGAAAATAATTAATTAAATTGAAAAAACAGAAGAGAGAGAGAGAGAGAGGACACGAGGGGGTTTTCAAGCACGTGCGGCAAAACCGACCGTTTTCTTTTCTACGCTGACCGCAGCCAGCTGGGTATGTACGTGGCGAAATATCAATGGATAGTCGACTTAATGAAAGCAGTGATGCTGTCATTGCTTCCGTCACCTGCGCGCCCTTTGTAGATTATTGACCGACCTCAAGTGTCAAACCCTTAATCTCCTGCTTCTCAGTGTAGCTTATCCATTTTGTTCCTTTACTTACCACTAAGGTCTTTTATGTTTTTCTTTTGTTTTTTGTTTTTGTTTTTTAGATATATTTTCCCAGCAGCCTATGCTTTTTGAAATGGATACACACTAGTCAACCAAAAAGAAAAGAAAAGGATAACCTAGCTGAAGAGAAGTCAGCATTACTTGAGGTGGAAGTTTTTGGTTGTGACTTGTGAAGTTGTGATTGGACAGTTGAGGAAATTACGGTGAGCTTCCCCGCAGCAGATTACAATTTCCTCTCTGAGCAAAGCTCGCGTCACGACGGATGACGTTATCTAACGTTGGATCGTAGGTTTAGACTGTTTAGTTGCAATCGCCACTCGTAATCACCGGTTTTCGTTTTTTACACTTTTTAAATTTTAGATTTATCTGCTGATACGATTTATATTCTCTGATGAAGCAATTAGTACATGATTCAAACGTTCACAAAATTGAGTTCGTAACAAAACGATTGCACTTCGGCTTAAGTTTCCCGGTTATAAAAAAAAATGTTTACAAGAACTATTTAACTGTTAGTTCAATCCTTTACTAAGCACATCTGATGAACCACGTTAATTAGGGACTCAATTTAAAAATTCATTGATTTGATTTGTCATGGTTAAAACTTAAAAAAGTGCACATGAAATCTCTTCTGTTTAAAAATCTTTAAATGGAAAGTTGAGGTAGGTATACGAGAGACTGACGTGGGCTTGTTCCCCGTTTGATGATCATCACTTACGTTTCCTATCGTACATAAATTATATTATATGTTCTATAGTATTAGAACTTCAATAACCAAATGAATAATACGAAATTGTTTTGGTCAAACATGACATTATTTTTGTCAGTACGGATTTTTAAATATTTTTACGATCTAGATAGAACCCAATTAGCCTGAGTAACATTCATAATTTTTATATCTCGCTCAAACTAAAAGTAAAAGTCTGAAAGTTATATCATTGTATTTTGGTGCAATTAATAGAGGCATAATTACATGCATTATGATACTTTTTTTTTGTTTCAAAACAAGTTACATGCATTATTATGTAAAAGAAAAAAAATGCAAGTATCATTATGCATGTAATTTGTTTTTTTGTCGTTTTATATGGTAATTACTAATTAAACAGTGAAGTCTAAAAGGAAAAGATAAGAGTCATAAGACCAATAAGATAATATGGCTTTTTCCTATTATAAAAAGCAGATAAATTGTATCTGCCCTTGATCTGAATTTGTTATTAATTTATATATAGAGAAATCGACTTTATACAGTAGAACCTCTATAAATTAATACTCGATTCATTAATACCTCGCTAAATTAATATTTTTTGTCAGTCCCAAAATTAGTTTTTCAACCAAATAATATATCTATAAATTAATAATCACTATAAATTAATATTTTTTTATAAAACCTCACGGTCCCAACGTTATTAATTTATAGAGGTTTTACTGTACTACTTTTTGCAGTTGCTTGTTTTAAGTCGTTGTGTGAATTGAAATAGGAAGCTTCATGGAACTTGATGTTATAGCTGCCGAACTTGACCTAAACCATATTTTTGTGATGGATTCTTACTTTTTGTTTTGTCGTATTTTGATATTTTTTTTTGGAATATGCTTAAGAAGTTGGATAAGGAGGAGACAAGCTGGGACATCATTGTCGGAACTTAGAACATATCTTTAACAAAATAACAACACTTGTAGGATCGCATATATACTATTCACGTGACTACTTGCCTTGGTATACATGTGTGTTAATTTGTGTGATTGTAAAAGTCAAATTTTTTATGTGACATACGTTTGAAACCGTGGATTGTATATTCTATAGTTTTTGATTGGAATGTTAACGTTTGAGTGTTGAGTTAAGATAGATTTCCACTTTTGAACTTCTGAATCAAAATTAATCAAACTCACACTATTATGCATCGCATGAAAATGAAATGCTCCCAGAGTTTTTTCATAAATTCATCTGATTTTGAAAGCAAGAACCAAAATAATTGCAAAATTTCTTCCTGTGTATACATTGTGTTTCGCCGTTTGGATCGTGAATTGCGTTCGACCAACGAATACTCATTAATTTAAATTGATCTCTCTCTAAATTTTGAAACTTCAGAACTATGCTACACTAATGGAATAAGACTTGCATATCCAAAGAATTAGATTAAATCAATGAGTCTGAGGTGGAAACAAAGTATTAGATCATTTTTTTATGTCGCAAAAAATATGTTTAATTTGTGTGAACCCATCTGAAAACCTTTCAAAAATTATGCAACGAAAAAATATATAAAAAGATAAAAAAATCAAGGTCTCCCATTTGTCACACCGTTTTGTTCTTCTCTATCAAGAGCACTCGTCGCTACAACTTAAAAACAATGGGCCACGTTTTCCTTCTTTTCTCTGCCAATGACATTGGGCCTTAATATGGGTCATTATGAAAAACGGGCGGGTAACGGGTAACCCGAGATCCACATCCTATCCGAATTCTGTGGGTTCCTTTCCATCTGTCGATGTAATTCAATCTGAGTCATGTTTTTCCCCATCTGTTGATTAGAGGTTCCAGCTCTTAAAGATAAAGTGAGGTTTAGTCCTCTAAATTTTTATTTGGAGCACCCGTAATACCCCTCGTGATTCCTCTCTACTTGTGGATTTAAGATTCCTCAACATATTTGCATGGTTTTCCAATTTGTGGTTTTGTGTTGGATTTTTTCTCATGAAATTAAATGTTTTGGCAACGAAAACGTCATTTTTTTTGTAAACCACAAAACATGATCGTATCCTATATTCATTAGACTAAAAAGTGCATGTGAGAATATATTGAGAGTCAAACTTGAAATCAACCAATAATTTGGCAAACATCATATCATTATTCATGCATCACCACGACGATCAAGATTGGTTATTCCCATCATAGAAGTTGTTGAAATACTTGTCAATACAACAATTAAATACGTAGAAAAATGCAATCAATCTGAAAAAGTTGCGAGAAATATTTTTATGTGGTGAGTTTTACCGACAAAACAGGACACTAATTGACGAATTATATATATAAGTGCAAAAAGAATAGTGAGTTATTTACTTTTTTTTTTTTTTTGGGTAAAGAAGGAATAGTAAAATTACAGGAAACCAAAATCTTGGAATTCAAAAGAACTTATAAGTAATTTCCTAATGAGGAATTTCAAAGATGCTATTCATTATTCAAATACTAAAATTAAGATAATAATGAAATAATGGTGGATAGGAGCACTCGACAAATTCGATTCTCTCCTCAATATAATCATATCCATCACTACGACATTGGACGGTGTTTGGTACTTGGCTCGATTTATAATTTTATTTATGAAAATTTCTGTAACTTCTTCCTCTTTTGTCAAATTGATCTGTTATGCTGAAATATGGATTAATGTTGAGATTTGACCATCACCGGTTAAAATATCGGAGTTGTTTATGATGCGTTTAAACAAAGAGTTATGTGTTTAGTAAATTTTGTCTTTTAACAAAAAGATAACCCGCCAACAACTATTTAAATTCTTGTCATTTGCTAATGAACATTAGTTTTGAAAAGCTAAAAAAATAATCAAAAGTCACTCCACAGGTAACAGGTCTGGCTGGCATGCAAGAGCTTCTGGAGCAAACTACAAAATATAAACATTGTTAATAACACTGACTTGAATTTTATTTCCCAAACCCACAATATTGTGGATCCTGTCAGCTACTACATTATTGCAAGCTGGTTAAGCTTTTGCATTATTTATTCATCGCTCAATATTTTGCACCATATTCTTAACCATCTTTATTCATATTTAGCAATATCTACTTGACTACTTTAATAATTTCACCATAACTTAAATTTTGAAAATACAAAGACATAAACACCACACCCAAAGGGGTTATAGCCCATTGGTGAAGCTCAAATGGTAGAGGAATCATTCTATCGTTAAAGATCGGAATCTCTTCATCAACGAGATTACGACAATTAAAGTAGTTTTCTATCAGAGATTTATTTACTCATTAAAAAAAACATATAATATCCAAATACATAGTTAAAAAGTTAAAACTCTAGTTTGGATTTGGGATAAAAGAACAAATGAATATTATAGAGTCAGTGTAAATTTTGAGTCACGAGATAAAAGAAAAAACAACAAACTTAAATTTCTCTCGACTTTTGACAAATACTCTTCAATTCATGATCATATTTAGGTACATAAATAAGTATATCATTCTCGAAACTACTAAACTTTCATTCAAACTTGGTAAAAAAAAAGTACTAAACTTTCATAATCAATTTTCTTCTTTTTGTTTCCACTATCGAACAAATAACACTACGCGTGGCATGCGGGAAGTAACTCCACGGTATATGGAGGAACTGCTTGATGAACATTCTCCTTAGATAATATATTTAATCACGTAGGCGGCATAATTTTTTTCTAACTATATAATCATAAAACTGATATATCCTTAATAAATTATAGACCTAAAAAAACTTGAAGTAATAATGGGTTTTTAAACCTTTTTATTAATATATAAATAGTATATGATATCTGAGTGATTAAGTCGACCCCCAAAAGGTACGGAGGAGGAAACAAGCATTTGATTCTCTCTTATATTTTTTTATGCATCCTTCACTAATGATGGTGGAGAAAAAAAGAAAATACCCAACTAGCAAATATTGTCAAAATCGAAATAATTGTCATACAAAAACATTTGTATAGTTTTAGTTAATTAATTAATATTCCTTACTTTTCATGGCTTATATAAAGAAGGTGACCAAACACAGATCAAAATGCAGCAGCAACTCCTATCATCACCCATCTCCTTTAGTACTATTTTGCGATCTTCTTTCTTTTTGTTCATAGCTTTGTAATAATAGTCTTACTTCTCTCAAGGCTCAATAAGAGGAGGTACTCTTTACTACATTTCTCTCTGTTTTTACTTATATTTTTAGTTTAAAAATAAAAATAAACTTAAAGATGTTTAAAATCTGAATAGTAATCAATATGAAACTAGTATGCACAGCTTTACTAAGTTTCTATTCAAATTCAGGTTGTAATAAAACAATATCACTCTTTCATAAGAAAATTAGACGTAGAGGTGTTTCACACTTGGGATTTATTTTATTTTATCTGGTTCGGAATCTATAAGTGTCTCGTGATTCACTTCTAGTACCCATAAATGTCTATGAGAAAGAAAAAAACAGAGGAAACTAATTTTGGTTTCTTACTAAGTAACACAGATGGGTGAAACCGCTGCCGCCAACAACCACCATCATCACCACCACGGCCACCAAGTCTTTGACGCGACCATGCACGATGGCGTCCCTCCGCAACCAGCTTTCAAATGCTTCGACGATGATGGCCGTCTCAAAAGAACCGGTTACAATTTAAACCAAAACAGAAAATGTCAACTTTGTTTCATATACGCAACAACTGCTGAAACGTGTTTTTTTCTTCTGATCCAGGGACTGTTTGGACCGCAAGCGCTCATATAATTACGGCGGTGATCGGATCCGGCGTTCTATCGTTGGCATGGGCGATTGCTCAGCTCGGATGGGTCGCTGGACCTGCGGTAATGCTACTGTTCTCTTTCGTTACTCTCTACTCTTCCACACTTCTCAGCGACTGCTACAGAACCGGTGATGCAGTCTCTGGCAAGAGAAACTACACTTACATGGACGCAGTTCGATCCATTCTCGGTAATACGACTACTGTTTTGTAATAATGATTTCAATGCTCTGTTTTTATTTTGTTCCGAGTTTTGAGATTCACTGTTTTCTTTTAGGTGGGTTCAAGTTCAAGATCTGTGGGCTGATTCAATATTTGAATCTATTCGGTATCGCTGTTGGATACACAATTGCAGCATCGATAAGCATGATGTGAGTTTTTTTAGTTTCTTTCCGAAACATTCTTCAGACAAATTACAAGACGAAAAGGTTTTTAAAAATTTGGGTACTCGGATGGATCGTGCAGGGCAATCAAGAGATCGAATTGTTTCCACAAGAGCGGAGGAAAAGACCCGTGTCACATGTCGAGCAATCCTTACATGATCATATTTGGTGTGACAGAGATCTTGCTCTCTCAGATTCCTGATTTCGACCAGATTTGGTGGATCTCCATTGTAGCAGCTGTCATGTCCTTCACTTACTCTGCCATTGGTCTAGCTCTCGGAATCGTTCAAGTTGCAGGTGAAAAATAACTCCAAAATACTCCCATCATTCTTCACGAGAATTGAAAAATGCTAAATCTTGAATTGAAACCTCCCAGCAAATGGAGTTTTCAAAGGAAGTCTCACAGGGATAAGCATCGGAACAGTGACTCAAACACAGAAGATATGGAGAACCTTTCAAGCACTTGGAGACATTGCCTTTGCTTACTCTTACTCCGTTGTCCTAATCGAGATTCAGGTAAAAAAAAGAGGGAACCTTACTTTTAACAAAAGATTCAATTTTTCTAAAACCCAAAATAAAAAAGATTCAACTTTTTAGGTCAAAATATTCCTTTCTTGGCACAAAAGATTCAGCCTTTTTTATTTATTTGTTCTGGGTGTCTAGGATACTGTAAGATCTCCACCGGCGGAATCGAAAACGATGAAGAAAGCTACAAAAATCAGCATCGCCGTCACCACTGTCTTCTACATGCTATGTGGCTCCATGGGTTACGCCGCCTTTGGAGATGCAGCACCCGGAAACCTCCTCACGGGTTTCGGATTCTACAACCCGTTTTGGCTCCTTGACGTGGCCAACGCCGCCATTGTCGTCCACCTCATCGGAGCTTACCAAGTCTTTTCTCAGCCCATCTTCGCCTTCGTTGAAAAATCGGTCTCAGAGAGGTTTCCAGACAACGACTTGCTCACCAAGGAATTCGAAATCAAAATCCCCGGGTTTAGGTCTCCATACAAAGCAAACGTTTTCAGGGTGGTTTTCCGGTGTTGTTTCGTCGTTTTAACCACCGTGATATCGATGCTGATGCCGTTTTTCAACGACGTGGTCGGGATCTTAGGGGCGTTAGGGTTTTGGCCCTTGACGGTTTATTTTCCGGTGGAGATGTATATAAAGCAGAGGAAGGTCGAGAAATGGAGCACGAGGTGGGTGTGTTTACAGATGCTTAGTGTTGCTTGTCTTGTGATCTCTGTGGTCGCCGGAGTTGGATCAATCGCCGGAGTAATGCTTGATCTTAAGGTCTACAAGCCCTTCCAGTCTACATATTGATGAATGATGATGATAACGGACCATGAACAAAACAAATTTGGTGTGTAAAATTAATTGTTTATATTAAGCATTTGGGGGAAAAACTTTGAAAATGTGTATAATGTAAGTTCCAATTTCGTATGGTATCATCTTTGTAATAAATTTATAAAATATGTTATAATTTATAATTCGTCTGTTTTCTTGTCTCTATTAATATTCCCCACTTTTCAATTTCTTACAAAGATATAAAATATTATAATTTATAATGTAAATTTTCTCTATTAAATATTCCAAACTTATAAAATATGTAATAAGTTTGTAGTTTTGGTTGTTTCTTGTTCAACTGGTCAACTTTGTTTTACCATATTGTTTTGATCTCTATGGGTTATACTATAAGTAACAAAAACTCAATTGATAATCTAATATATTTTGATTTAGAATTTAGTCGGACGAAATCACAATACTTTTCGTCTTAGTGATTAAAATCACAGAATTAATTTGTTTAAATTGCATAGTTTTCTCTATTTAAAAAATAATAATATTTCAACTGAACTTTTGGTTATTGACCATATAAGAAGATCCCCACTAAACATGTATTAATGATTAAAAACACGCATCTTTTGTTATGAGTGAATGAATTAGGTGTTGAAAAACATGGTGATGGTAAAATGGAATTTGAATCATAGTGTCATTGACATTTCAATGATTTTTAAATAATAAAGTGAAGTTAAAAAGGAGCAATTTGGATGGTTTAGCATAAAAGAGAATTTCCTCAATAGTGAAATTAAGCTGTCCACTCAGCCTATTATTCTAATACCCTATCTCACTTATCAAAAACATTTAGGGACCTTGGATCTTGGAAATGATCAGAATCCTTGAAACTTTGAAAGTATCTACAATTAGTTTAAGGCACGTGTCTGAAAACAACCCATAAAGGTTCAAGGTTTGGTACTAATGCATCTAAAATTCAGACCAGAAAATGTGAACATGTCTCCCTCGTGCTCTCCATTATTCAATAATCAGAGGTAAAAACAGTTTCTTACAGAGAGGAAACTAAGACTTGAGAGATTGAGAAGATGCAGAGAGTTCATCATCCAACAGATGCTTGAGTGGCTTTCTGTGTTGAGTTTGTGCTGTTGAACGACGCAGCCGCGGCTTCACGCTCCTGCCGGATTCTCTCTCTCTATAGAGAGTCAATGTAAACAACATATAAACAAAAAAACATACCAAAGTTAGTCGCTGATTGACATGAGATGCCCAAAATAAAAGAACAACAGTAGAAGAATTGCGTGTATGATGATGCAACATGATCCAATTTGTTAATCTACTATGCTCTCTCTATAGAGAATTAGAGATTCAATGTAAACAACATAGAAACAAACAAAAATACCAAAGTTAGTCGCTGAGTAGAAGAATAGCGTATATGATGATGTAACGTGTTCCAATTTGTTAATCTACTATACCAAAGCTGAGACTGAGAGTATACTTCATGCTACCGAGATGGTTAGCTCCTATGACCTCTTTCTGAGAAATAGATTTTCATCTAAATAGTTAGAGCTACCTGACTCAACGTTTTGTAATATGGCTTGTTTGTAGTTAAACCTAAGCGACAAGAATACTCATCTTAAAACGTTACTGCCAGTCTCACCTCGAAAATTTGGCTACCCGATTAACTACATTTGGAGGCATTGAAACAAAACAAAAACAGAAAGTGGTCATTCGAGTTAATCTACACACTTGGAGACACATTATTAACTAAAGCAGAGAGTGTGGTCATTGTCTTGAGAGTGAAAGATGTACAACATACCCTTCTCTCCCAGTAAGGCAAGAAGCACACAAAGTCATAGACTGGAGTAATCGTCTGCACCAAAACCGCGTTTATTCCAGTGAAAAGCAAGAGCCCCATCAAAGGCCTTGTTCTGTGAGGCATCTTTTTATTCCAAACTCTAACAATCTTCAGCTCTGTAATCATTTAGATTTAGTTAACATCTCTCAGTCACTACTATCCTAACTTATCTTATCAAAACATACTCAGATTCAAAGCAAAGCATTTACTAATAAGCTTTGCAGAGATGATTCTTCAAAAAAAAAAAAGTAAGCTTTGCAGAGATTATTTCTGAAGAAAATTCCATCCGAAATAATAATATAATTTCTATCACAAAATTAAAATTCTTGTAGCAGAATCACAAAAAAGAAAAAAGAATCGAGCGAAACAAGATCATTGATTGAAATTTTTAAAAAATAGAAGCAAGTAGAACAGAATCGAATCATTTAAGAAAAGCAACATCCATAAATTTTGGAAAAAGACCTAATTCGCTATAACGAAACCGAAATCCCCAAACAATGTTACTGAGAACTAATTCGAAAATGGAGTGTGACTTACGACGGAGGTGTTAAGAAATCATCGGTGGCGACGATTCGGAGTTGTTTTAGCAAATTAGGTCTCTGTTTTATTTCCCATTTAACGACATCGTTTAGTTAAGTGGAACAATTTAACGGTGGATAAGTGCGCAACGTGGCTACTTGGTTAGCCAAGAATAAGTTTCCAACGTCCGATTTTTGCCACCTCGGCTTCTATTTTATTTGTTTCTGGAGAAATGAAAAAAGCAAAATTGAATAACAACAACTGAAGAAATCTCGTTTCATCCGCCATTAACGACCTCTCAAGATAATTCATTCATACGGTGACATTCCTAAATGCTCTTGGGTTTTAATTTCCGTCTTCGATTATTCGAACCTGTAAGCTTCTCTTTTCTGCTAATTTCCCGTCGTGGTAACAGCTATTTCGCGCTGAATTTTCCGTTGGTCTCCTCATAGAATTAGAATTTACTGTGGGTGAAACTCTCAATTGGTGGTTCTCAGTAGTGCCATTTCTCGCTAGATCTTCTTCTTCGCCATGCATACATTGTCTCCCTGTGTCTTTCTGCTTTTAATGGATTCATATCCTATAGAATGAATGTGTTGATTGGTTTCCTTGGGTTTTTTTAATTGTTAATTAGAAGTTTTCTTCTTCTTCTTTCTCTGCGATTCAGGCTTCGGTGAGCATGATAAGAGCGCTTGGAGGTGTTTCTACAGGCAAGTATCTTGATGGGAATGTTCTTCCTTGTTTTTTTTTTCGCCTAGCTACAGTTTGATTCATTTACTTAGCTCTGCAATGAGTTAATTTCGGAAAGGTTTCCTTGTTTTCAGGCATGTTTCCGTTGCATAGTTTGTGTCAACCAATGCGGTCTAGGGGAAAATTGGTGGTGATGTTGTTTAAAGGGTGCAGACGCTTTGTGAGAACAACATGTCGAGTATCGGTCCCTGGTGTTTCTTTGGGGAATGAATCAAAAGCACCTCCAAGTTTCCTGAGGGATAAAAAAATAGTTCCAGATGCTGATCCTCCCCATATGGAAGATATCCACAAGTTGTCTCGACTTTTCGAGCAAAGGTAGGTCGATATTCCTACACAATCTTTTTCACAAGTCAAGTGAACCGTAAATCTAATGGCTTTCTTCTTCTTCTTCCTCTTCTCTCGTCCAGCAAAAGACTCACCATCTTGACTGGAGCTGGGATTAGCACTGAATGTGGAATTCCTGATTATAGAAGGTTATTATCTTCATTCATTTGATTGATTATTCTTGTCCGAAAATGGCTTGCATTGTCGTTAGGATGGTTTGAATTTGATCTAGATTCTTGATTTCCATTGTCCCTTTAGTTACATCTTTGGTTCCCTTTTGTAATAGTTTTTTTTGACGAGTGGTTATTATTTGGTGCAGTCCTAATGGAGCATATAGTTCTGGTTTCAAACCAATTACCCATCAGGTGATCTGAAGGCAAGATCGATGAAATCTTTACGGTAGTCAATGCAAACTTTGGATCATGTTATTGTTGTCTTAATCTACTGTCTACAACCTGTTTGCCACAGGAATTTACTCGATCAAGCCGAGCTCGTAGGCGGTATTGGGCAAGGAGTTATGCTGGATGGAGACGGTTCACTGCAGCACAGCCAGGCCCGGCTCATACTGCTTTGGCATCACTAGAGAGAGCTGGACGAATAGATTTTATGATAACACAAAACGTTGACAGGTTAGCTTATTATCTCTACCTCTTTTGTGGGATCTCTGTTGGATGCGTCGGATGTTGTTGGCTCTAAGCTCCAAGGTTTTAGGTTGCATCATCGTGCTGGGAGTGATCCGCTTGAATTACATGGCACAGTATATACTGTTATTTGCTTAGATTGCGGTTTCTCTTTTCCCCGAGACTCGTTTCAGGATCAACTAAAAGCTCTCAATCCCAAGGTCAGTGTATACCATAACTCGAATCAACTGAATTAATGTATATAGTCGCAAAATTACACAACGTTACTGTTTCTACTGAAGTGGGCAGAAGCAATAGAAAGTATTGATCATGGAGATCCAGGATCAGAGAAGAGCTTTGGCATGAAACAAAGGCCTGATGGTGATATTGAGATTGACGAAAAGTTTTGGGAAGAAGGTTTTCATATACCCGTATGCGAGAAGTGCCAAGGAGTAGTAAAACCTGATGTAAGATTGATTTTATGGCGTGAGACGTAACAAAGCTTTGTGGCTCTTTTCTTATCACGCTTTTTTTTCTTCGAAGGTAATCTTCTTTGGAGACAATATCCCGAAGGAAAGAGCTACCCAAGCAATGGAAGCAGCAAAACAGAGCGATGCATTTCTTGTGTTGGGTTCATCTTTAATGACAATGTCTGCTTTTCGACTCGTCAGGTAATGCGAGAGAATAATCTCCACCCATTTTGAGTTTGAATCTCATTGAGAAGCATCAATCCTTTTGCAGAGCGGCTCATGAGGCTGGTGCAATGACTGCAATTGTGAATATAGGCGAAACCAGAGCTGATGACATTGTTCCTTTAAAAATCAGTGCTAGGGTTGGTGAGGTAAGAAGATAATAATAGTATTCTCTCTTCCCGTTTCTTCATCCTTGTGAAACATATCATTCAGTGATCTGTTTGGTGCAGATATTACCCAGAGTTCTTGACGTGGGATCGCTCGGTGTCCCAGCACTATAGGACAATGTCCAGAACAAGAGAACAACCAATCAAGTGTCTCTATGTAACATTTTAATTCATCCATCTCGATTCAATTTATCAATGAAAACTTATATTCTTGCAATGCATCTCAAGTTGTAATTTCAACAGAAAATAAAGGGTAGTCATTCTTAATGCATATAATTGACATCCAACAAAAGCTTGTCTGAACCAAAAGAGATAGAAAGATTCAATGATACACCGGCAGCTTACAGTTGCAGAACATGGTGTTCTGTCAAAAGGCTTTAGCAAATCCAAACAACAAAAACAATAAGTCATCTTCTACTAGACTTAACTACCGATTATACATGTTTAAAAACCTAAGAAAGATCAGCGAGCGCCTTATCGATACCATCTGCGTGGTTCCGAAGAGTGTTCCACTGCAATGTAAGAAAACAGTATTGAGTAATAAGCAGATAACAACAAAAGTAAACAAACAATCGTGGGGGACATAGAAAAATGAGAGAGGAGTGTTAATTACCTGATCCACGCTTAGAGAGATACCTGCAACATATAACAAACTTGTCAATGTCAACACGATTAGGCAAAGAAATCAAACTAATTTAGGTGTTTCTAGATACAGGCTTGGGAAAGTGCAAATCTTTATCAATCATTTTCATTTTAGTATCAACACTACACTAGTACGTAAACATTCCTAATCCACAGAATTGCCCGATCTAAAACCCTAAGATCTGACTAGATGCAGAAACACTTGGCAAAACCAAACAGTAACAGTAAACTGAACTAAAGGAACGCTCACAAGAGAGAAATTAAAATGTTACCTTTCTTGCCGGGCAAAGTTTTTCCGTCCTTGAGATAGAACTCACGAATGTCAATCCAAATTTTCCCGTTCCAATTCCTCACAGAGACTCTCCTATTCTTAGATATCTGAATGTAAACCAAAGAAACAATCATAAACCCTAATTCGAGCAAAACCATTAATTTTATGCAAAACCCAAATAACAAAATCAGAACTTGATCGAATCCCTGATATTCATTGTTACTAGAATGGATACGAGCCTGAAACACTATAGAAAGAGAGATAGAGAGTAGACTAACATTGCAGACAACGATGTCGTCAGACTCGTCGGAGGAATATGGCTTTGCGACTTTCTTAGCCGGCGCGTGGGTTTCGGCTTCGTCGTCTGATGCTCGGACATCTTCGTCCTTTCTTTTTCCTCTCCACGACATTTTCTCGAGCAAATGACCTGAAAAAAAAAACAGTCCCAGAAAGTTCTCTTCAGACCAAAGTGAACTCGCACGCACAGAAATCCGAGAAATTAAAAACTAGTAGATGAGAGAGAAACCTGGTCGTGACGCTGCAGCGATTTTCTGGGAGAAAGCTTTCGTCTTCCTAAACACTCGACTCTTCAAGAGGAAAAACAGAATCTGAAGGGAAGCGAAACGCCGTGTCTCTTCTCACCGATCACGCGCTGTTTTGTTGGGCGCGTATGATAAAATTATAACTGTGACAGCTCCTGGATTCGGAACGCAGATTTAAAACGCCAGTTTGAGAAAACGCGCGGCCAAACATAAAAGGCGGAAGCTTTTTAGCCAATTTAGCTTTGTGTACTGTCCGATGCAAACTGGGATAAAGGGGAAAAAACAAAACCAAAAAGATTTGGACTTGGTTTGAAATCGCGAAGCTCTTCACAAATCTCCCCACGTCTCAAATATTTCTTATAATTTGTTAGATTGGATATAGTGGACAGATGGGGAATTTGTTCGTGAAGAAACCAAAGATCACGGAAGTCGATCGAGCGATCCTCTCGCTCAAAACCCAAAGGCGCAAGCTTGGTCAATATCAGCAACAGGTTCTCGTTTCCTTCCCTCGCTTGTGATCTTTGTTCGCGCATTTCTAGGGCTTGATTTTGGTAGAATCGGATCTATTTCTGGAATCTGAGATTGAAAGTAGTTTGATTCACCATAGCTCAGGGATTGTAAAGGTTAAAAGGAACAATTAGAGTTGTTCGTTTTCCGAGGTTTTTGGATTTTCTTCCATTGTTGTCAAATGGGTGATGAAATTGCCTTAAGAATCCGTCTTGGATCCAAATTTTTATGTCATGCTGATGATAGTTTTAGTTATGTCATCATCGGTTGTTACATAGTGCGTCTGATCGGTGAGAAGTAGAATGCGATTGCAGTTTCTTTCTCGTAACATCAAGGTTTACTTTCTCTCTCTTAAACCCTAATGTCTTTTAAACCCTTGTTTAAGCTTGAGAAAGTAATCGAAGCCGAAAAGCAAGCTGCAAGAGACTTAATTCGTGAGAAACGAAAAGACAGGGCTTTGTTAGCATTGAAGAAGAAGCGGACACAAGAAGAGTTATTGAAGCAAGTAGATCAGTGGGTCATCAATGTCGAACAGCAAGTAAATATACTTGATCTCTTCTTATCATCTCATTGTTTGCATAACCTTATTGCTATATATACATACAGAAGTTTGTTTTTTGTATCTCCTTTCGTACCTGATTTTGTCTTTTGAAAGAAACCTGAACAAACATATTATCAACCTGTCTCTGTGACTCAGTTAGCAGATATCGAGCTAACAAGCAAGCAGAAAGCAGTCTTCGAGAGCTTAAAGCAAGGTAACAGTGCAATTAAGGCGATTCAGAGCGAGGTCAATCTTGATGATGTTCAAAAACTAATGGATGACACTGCCGATGCCAAGGCTTATCAGGATGTGAGTTAATAAGCATTGGTGTTCCGTTTTGTTTATGCTGTTTGCTATTTGCTATAGTCATATGTAATCTTCTCTCTCTTTGCAGAATGTGTATATTAGCCTCGCTTCTCCTAGTTTGTTTCATTTGTGGTCTTGAGTATTTCTCTTTCTTTATCTAACTGGTAAAATACTTGGATTTTAGGAGCTGAGTGCCATATTGGGCGAGAAACTATCAGCAGAAGATGAAGAAGAGATCTTAGCAGAACTCGACAACCTGGAAAATCAGGTTTGTTACATTATGGTTTCTCTCGTTTCTCGGATGATAGAATTGCTGGATTATGAACATTATGCCCCTATTGATATTTCTTCCAAGTACCATTTACTTTGTTGTCTGTATTGAATGGAGTCTTAAACTTTTTATTTCTTTGTTTAAAGCTCATTGTTGAAGATATGCCTGACGTCCCTACACCGTCGCCCGTGCCTGAAGAACCCGAGATATTGGATCTCCCTGATGTGCCAACAAAAACACCCGTCGCTCCCAATGCAGAAATCGCTTCAACAAAGAGAAAAGGTTTTTGTTTTGTTCTTTTTCTCATTTTGTGATACTTGTATAAGTAACAATTGCTTCATACAAAGAACCTTAGACTCAGACATGCCTTTGTTGTTGCAGTTCTTGAAGAACCTTTGGAAGCTTGATTCAGAAGAGAAGAGAAGAATCTGATGGAACTATATATCCCCATGGATTTCTATCATTCTTTGGACACTTTTTTTCTTTTAGGCTCTTGAAGCTCCTTGTGTATTCTATTCTTAGTTATACTCTCACTCTTGCAGCTTGTAAAGAACGAAGTTCTTGGAATCTCCTCTGTGTGACAGAAAACAAAACAAAAGAATGGTTCATCTTATGGATGATTTGGCTGTTTCTAAAACCGATTCAGACTCTTTGACCTCAAATAGACATTATTTTAAACCAGACCGTGTTAAACTGATTGATAATATAATACTCGGTTTTAACTTAAATCATTGTTAAATTACCTCTTACACAAAAATAACCCAAAAACCAAAATAACCGATACGGAAACGAGTATAATTAAACAACCACACTGCACCTATCGATCTGGGTTTTGCAAGCGCTTTATAGGGTTTAAGCGATATTGGCTCTCTGAGCTTCATTTGGAATTCTTCATCGTTCTTAGACGACTTTGTCAACTCCAGGTACCTGTTTAGTTCTTGTTATTCTTCGCAGAAATGAACCTCTTTTTGAAGAATATCAGGAAGAGAAAGGAATCTCTTTTTTTCTTTCTTTTTCTTTTTTCTCTCTGTGATTTCTCTCTGCCTGGCCTGTAGCCATAGATCTCCTAGATGCATAGAAAATGTTTGTGCAAATGCCTCTGAGATGGTTGATTTAAGTTTCTATTGCGTTTAATTTCATAGATCTCGCCCCCAATTTGGTTCCGAGGGTTTTGTGCAAAGTTTATCGACTTCTTCCCTCTTTCGGTTGTAAATTCCTCAAAATCCTAAGAAATTGTGGATCCCAAGCGAAAAATTCCCGGAGTTGGTGCGGTGCCTTTTGTTTTTAGGTTTCGGATGTAAAAATGGATATGAACACATTCATGAAATTTTGAATCTTTTAGACTGCCTTTTTTTTTCACGTCACAAACTCAATATACATCCTAAAATTTGAAGCACTTGGTTGTATAAGCTGTGAGATTTTTTAACACCCAAGTATCAATTTCAAGTGAGGATCCTATAACATGAACTGTTCTAGTTTTGATGATTCAGTTTGTAGTTAAGGAATGAGCTTAGCCTTTATATTTTCCTTCGTTCAATGTATACTCTACACTCTTCTGCATGATCTAAGCTCGTATTCTTTGCGCTTTGTTTTGTTTCAGATTTAGTCAGAAGCTGATTTGTGATTTGAGATGGCGACAGAGCAGAGCGGATTAGAAGATCAGGAGAGCCAAGCAAACCAAGTGGCTCCTGGTTTTGTAGGAGCAATTGAAGAACAATACAAGAAACTCAGAGATCACGCCGAAGCTTATCCATATGTTTGGGGTTCTTATACTGTTGTCTACGGCGGTCTTTTCCTTTGGACAGCTTATAGATGGAGGAAGCTGAGGAGAACCGAGGATCGTGTTCGTGGTCTTCAGACAAAACTTAGGAAACTCGTCGAAGATGAACAAGCAGCAGTAGCAGCTTCTAAATCTGCTCAATCAGTGGATAAGTCTTCTTCGGTTTCTGACAAGACTATACCTTAATAATCTCACTAGTTTACCATCATTGTCTCTTTGTTAGACTTATGACGAGGTTAGTTTCTTTCAACCGAATCGATATTCCCGGGGTTAATTCGTTTTGTTACGGTGCTTTTGTTATTTACCCGCGTAGACTTTTTTACGGTGGTCAAATTCATGTATATGAATGAAGAAGAGAAAACGCTGAAATGCTGAAACGCTGAAAGATCATTTCAAGCGTTGTCTTTCCAGATTATTTGTTTGCGTTTAAATTGGTAGGTTAGAATCAATACTTTCTTTGTTTTCCAACCAAATCAACACTACCAGGTTTCACTCTGTTTTGTTTAAACTTATATATTTATTAATCGGTATATATCATTTTTTAAACAGAGTACATATATATATTGATGTACAGGAATGAAAAAGACAAGAAAACGCAGAAATGTTAAAACGCTAAAACGATGTGTAATTGTTCTAACAGATGGAGTTTCTAGTGCACTGTAATGCTCCAGCTGAAGAAGTGAGTTCTTTAGCGGATTTAGCGTTCGCTACTGTGAACCTTTGAGATGGACCGTAATTGGGCCGGGCTTTTCCGACACCTTTGTGTAGGCCGAAACAAGCTCCGTTCTCGAAATAATCATTCACCGAGTAGAATTTCCATTGCATTTGATCTCCTTTGCTATGTTTCTTCCAAGTTATCTACAACAAAGTACAGATTCGAATGTTAGATGAAAAGAAAATGCGTTAGCCTTTCATGTTTCGTGATTACGACTTGAAACGCACCTCTTTCCTTCCGGATTTTGGTGCGACGAAATAGTTTGATTCGCTCTTCACGCGAGGGCTCATGCTTCCTCCAATTGCGTATTGAGTCCATCCTTGGTAATAGTTATTTGCGACATGAGCATATCCATGTCGCACTCTGCATATTTCACATAGTCCATCAATACAAGAAATCAAATAGCTAACGTTTATAAAAGAAAAAACAAAACAAAATATACCTTGGCATTCTCTGGTTGCAGTTAGGACCAAAGTGGTTAAACACAACAGTGACTCTCATTTCTTTGTCTCTTACATAGCCATCATCATGTCCAAGAAGCATGACCTTGTCCTGATTCCTAAACCAATTGTTCGAAACTGTGACGTCAGTACTCCCTCTTGTGACGTCTAACAGACCGTCTTCGCAATCATAGAGCGTGTTGTGGTCGATCCACACTTTCTTAGCCGTGACTAGCCTGATCGCGTCGCCGTCCACTTGTCCAAGTTGAATGATCTTCGAGTCTGGTCCCATCACTGAGCTTGGTGGATGAGCTTTACAATCATGGATCTTAAGTCCATGAATGATCACATCGGTAGCTTTATAGACTATGAGACAAGCCGGACCCGATATGTGAACGCTAACACCACGACCATCGAGTGTAGTGAAGCTGCTGATTAGTAGCGGTTTATGAAGATTGATCTTCATGTTTCTTTTGAATGTGATCCATTTTTTACCTTTGATGAGCGTTGCTCCGTATCTTAGGGTTCCTGGTTTAGGGCTTAGAGGATCATCAGATGGGTCGGTTACTTTGTATTGTGTGACTCCTTTACCGATATTTCCCGTCATTTTTCCTGCAAATCCGACCGAACACCTCGCCAGCTGATTGCGGTTTCTACGCCAATGCGGGTTTGGTCTCCAGCATTTGTCCATTACATTCAGTTCCGTGGCCTCCAAGACATTTGCCGCAAACAAAACGATCAAGAGTTGAATTAACGCGATGTTCAAGAACCTAACCATGATTCTTGATTCGAGATGTGTATAAAAGATTCAAGAGGAAAGTTGAGATTTATGATTATAAGCTATGTTGTTTTGAAGAATGAGATCTATAGATGAATTTATATATATGTGAGATCGAGTTTGTTTCTGTTTAACCAAAAAAAAAGTTCGTTTTTTTTCTATTTAGTGTGAGTTCATGAAGAACTAGAGAAGTTGTAAGTTGTAACAACTTGGAGCAACCTTCTAAAAGTATAAAGGAATTAGTAGAACTTTTTTTTGTTTTTTTTTTTTAATTTGGTTATGATGTTTTTTCTTGTTTGCTATATTTAGTATTAAAAACTGAAATGATGATTTTTGATGATTTGCAGTGAAGTTAATTCGATTCCAAAAAATATATATTCGGTTTTCATTTTGCATAATATTCGCACATAGCGATAGTTCTTCTTACAGCTGACAAAGAAAAAGTATAGTCTTGCTTCATATTGTATTATAACAAGTGTCGTTTTATTTAAATATATTCGTCCCTCTTGTGTTCTTACGAATATGTTGCAACTTCCACGAAAATCGAATATTAACAATGACTAAAGACTAAAATATAATATGATGGATTAGTAAATCGATATAATAATAATACAAGGTAATAGACAAGTGGAAGTTGAAGCTCTTCTTCTTTAATTGTTCTTCTTTCGATGTCTTATGAGAAGGAGCTTGCAGCTGCTAAGAAAGCCGTCTCTCTTGCTGTTCGTCTCAGTCAGGTAAGTAATTTACCAACTCTTTCTGACCAATCATCATCAATCTATATTTCTATTACATATATTAATGAATAGGCAAAAGCTTGATTTAATGACAGATTAATTTTAATTGTGGGTTGATCAGGAAGTGCAGAAGTCTTTGTTGCAATCAGACGTCCGGACAAAACATGATAAGAGTCCGGTTACAGCTGCTGACTATGGTTAAGCAGTTCCAAAATTCTGTTGTAAATCGAATTTGATTTTAGCATCTCAAAAACCGGTCAGACCGATCAGATCAAACCAGTCCTAACTGACAAAACCGAATGATAAATGCAGGATCCCAAGCTGTGATCAGTCTTGTATTGCAGAGAGAACTTCACCCTGAAGCACTATACTTGGTTGCTGAGGAGGTAGTTAAACTCATGAACGACAGTCTCTTTGAAAGAATCAATCAAATCACACCAAAACAAATGTCTAAATCTTTCTCTCTTTATCTTTTTTTTGCAGAATGCAGAAGATCTGCAACAGAATGGCTCCGAGGCATTTCTAGAAAGCATCACTAAGCTTGTGAACAATGCTCTAGCTTCTTATGAGTCCTACGCCGCCGATCCTCTGTTGACGGAAGATGTGCGGAGGGCGATAGACCACGGGAGGTCACAAGGCGGTTCCAATGGCCGCCACTGGATTCTTGATCCTATCGATGGCACCAGAGGGTGAGAGGTCTTGAAACTCGCCATAAAAAAGAAAATCTATTCTCTTTGCTCTAAGCTGCAAATTATGCTTTGTATAGGCTTGTAAAAGGAGAGCAATACGCCGTAGCATTGTCCTTGCTTGTGGAAGGCAAACTAGTGCTCGGTGTCATGGGTTGCCCGAATCTTGAGAAGCACAAGTCTTCTTCATCAGATAAAGTTGGCTGCCTTTTCTTTGCAACAGCGGGAGAAGGAGCTTATGTGCAATCCCTTGAAGGCGACTCTCCTCCACAGAAGGTATTTAATGTTCCTTAGGGATTGATTTCTCTTTTTGGGTGTCCTTAAAACAGAGTGAAAGATAACAGGTGCAAGTGAGCAACATTGAGAATCCTGAAGGTTTTTTTTTGTTACCTCTTTCTTGATTCTGCTTCTGATTCTGTTTACAAGGAACAAAAAAAAAAAGGATCGGATGAATCAGCATATATAAACACAAAGTCAAGGTTTTTTTTTGTTACCTCTTTCTTGATTCTGCTTCTCAGATCCGATTCGGCCTCATCACTCCACCAGCCATTACTTTCAATCCATGTCCTAAACCTAGACAGCGGGTTTCTTGCTTTGTGCCACCACTCTATCTCATCTGCAGAGCGGTACCTAGTGGAATCATCTGATGTCGAATGGTGTCCTACGCGGTACGTTAAGGCCTAACACGCAAGCGAGGAAAAAAAGGATTTGAAGTTGTTTGTGCGTTTGAATTTACATGTAATATCTTACAACAGAATCACATCAAAAAAGTTACCTCGATCAAGATTGGCCTCTGTTCTCTAATTGCCATCTCGCGAGCAGCATGCACCGCACTGTACATAGCAAGCGCATCATTTCCATCCACACGTATACTTCGAATTCCATAAGCACGTCCTTTCACCACTACACCATCACCTGTTGGCGCCATTGTGTTTGCATAAGTATTGTAAAGTCCAAAAGACTTTTAAGATAGACGAATCCAAATCAACAAAAGGAAAAGAAGGAGGAGTTACTTCGGAACTGATCTGAGGTGGGAGTACTGATTGCCCATCCATTGTTCCGGCAGATAAATAAAACAGGTGTTTCCATAACTGCTGCAAAATTCAAAGCAGCATGGAAATCTCCCTAGAAATAAAACATTATCTTGATTATCCACCTGAGAGTTTTCAATTTTTGTAATAATAAAAAACCAAACCAAGTTTTTAAAAAATAATATTTCACCTCACTGGAGCCACCATCGCCAAAAAATGTGACTGCACATGCATCCTTCCTGTCCATCTTTAAGGAGTAAGCAGCACCAACCGCATTTGGTAACTGCGTACTGGAGAGACAAAATATAGAATCAGCAACATTAAAAAGAGAGATTATAAGATCGGCAGAGTAAGGCGGCGGCTATACGCGATTGTGGCAGAAACGGTAAAATAATTGAGCTTGTGAGAGCCATAGTGGACTGGCATCTGCCTGCCTTTTCCATAATCAGATTTGTTACCGAAACACTGGTTGGCAAATTCCTCAAGCGTGAAACCACGCCATAGTAGAACACCAGGCTCTCTGTACTGCAAACACATGTGTATACGGTGAAGATTAGATAGCAGCAAAGATTGTAGCAACAATTATATATTAATGATTCAAAAACCTGAGGAAAGATAACATCTTCAGGGGTGAGAGCTGCAGCTGATGCAATATTAATGGCTTCTTCCCCGATTGTGGTGGCGTAAAAGGAAAGTCTCCCTTGTCTCTGAGCTTCGTAGAATATGTTATCCATTATTTGAAGAGTAACCATGTCGCTATACATCTTCACCGCAACTTCCTCGCTAACCTTAAAGACGAATTACCTCACTTGCTTTTATTCTCTTTAAAAGTATTTAGAACTCAGAGAAAGGAGAAGATTGATTCTTTTTCTTTTGTCTACCTGAACGAAGTGGCTGTTGGTGATTTGTTGACCATTGTCATCAAGAACACGGTAGCAAGGTACACGCTCTTGATTGGATTCTGATATGAATTGAATCTCAGGTGTGAAAGCTACCTTTCCTCCAGGAAAATCCAATACCTGAACATTGATGAAATGGGAAAAGATCAACACAAGAAGAAATCTGAAAGGTTCCTGAGAAAGAAATAGCAAATTTCTATGATCTATCAGTGAGCTGTTCTAATTCAAAACAACAGAACAATGAATGAGTCGATTCAGGGGAAGAAGGGTATTACGAAACGATTTAGTGGACCCAGAGAAAAAAAAAAAAAAAGTAGATTCCATATTCACTCAAAATATTAAAAGAGTATCGAAGTCATCGAAAAATCTGTGAGTAAGAAGACACCGAGCAAATTCGTAATCGGAATCGGTAAGAGTGCATGCACCTGATTATTGGCGTCTTCGTGCAGACCAATACTCGGGAGCTTCTCTGACATGGTGTTACACAAACGACTAATTGGATTCTGTGGTGCTCGAATACTCGGAGGACCATGCGGGAGGTTTTGGCGGAGATGACGAGCCGCGTGGCTCGGAGAAACGAAACCGAGGTTACGTTTCAGAATGTTGACGAAAGCCGATTTCGATGAACAAAATTTCAAATGCTGAGCCATGTTGTTTTTTTAGGATTTGATCCAAGTAAAAATTTTGCAAAAGAGAAAAATCGATTGAGAACGGCACGAAGAAGATGATGTGTAGAGTAGAGAGAGAGAGGGGTTGTTTAGAGTGTAGTTGTTGAGTGTGTGTTTCCCGAACACATTGATTCCTTAATTTATAAAGTGGAATCTTTCTTTACTTAGGGAACCGCGATCACGGCCATATGACGCACGAAAGAAGAAGACTCAACGAGGCAAGACAAATATGGGCCAAGATATTAAATAACTAAGCCCATTATGTTACTATTTAATGGCCCACTAAATAAAATGGCTTCACCAGGACCAAACTTATAGCTCATCTTCGCCATTGCCATTCAAGTTTGGAGCTTAACAGACATTTTCCAAATGAATATTTCCAAAATCCAACATTTAACACACATAGCCACCAGTCATAATGAAACTAAATAACCTTCGCAGATACAACAAGAGATATGAAACGTCATATCTCTTGACAACTATTGAATGTTGAATATCCAACCCAGCTTATATTCACAAGATAAATCTCCTCGATTTTCGTTAAACAAGTTATGCTCGCATATGAAGGCAATTGACAAAGGTAACAATGACATCTCCCCGGTGAGAGCTAAGCCAAGCCAGACAAGCCCAGACGATCAGCGACATTGTACATAACCAGCTTATCCCAAACAGGCCCAAAAAGTTGTTCTCCTCCTATCGAGAATGTCAATGCCCACGCTGAAAGAAGAGCTGTGAAGACACTGAAGCCAATTGCTGACCTAACAACATCTACAAACAGCACAAGATTTCAAACGTGTATGTAAGACAGGAGAATGTACATGTTTCATATCTGAAAAAAAAAAAAAAGGAGTTACAAAAGTTTGAATCAGCTTAAATCACAAGACATAACTCAAAACAAGAATGGTCAATTGTTTCCTTTCTGAATTTGCATTAGGCAATAGCAATCCAAAGCCAGTCGTGACCAGAGAGAAAGATTTCACAGACCTAAGAATAATGTCTCTCGGATCAAACGATGTATAAACACAGAACACCGATGGCTTTTGAATAACCTCATTAGCCACTGGATTATCAGTCACTCCCCACTAACTTATTATCTTTAAAATGGGAAGAAAACACAAGCAAAAAACTTGTGTTTTCAATAAATCCAGTGAGCATCTACACACTAACTATCAAAGTTCATAAGATCTAAACTTGAGTATACCAATATGAAATGCTTAGAATTGTCATTAATCCGTGCATACAAGGTAGTTTGCGTATGATACTCGCAAATTAATAACAACAGTTTCAGAAGGCTAACAGAGACAAGACTCGTAGCCATTACAATACTGATCAATAAAGTTCAGCAAGAAGATCTAATGCCAGATCAAAAGATCCCAATCTAAGATGGAGGATAAACCCAAAATTCACGGGAAGAAAAAACAGAATCGAAAAGGTATATGTAAATAATCTGAATACTTACAACCACGGGTTTGAGGGAAAGCCCGAGAGTGACGGAGAACCGGCCAGAAGTAGAAGCAATTGACAGCCCAGAGCCACGGCAAGAGAGCGAAACCGAACTTGTAGAATCGACGAGCGTAATCCACCGATGCTTCCTCCGTTAAGCCCAACGGACCATCGATGGTTGGCCAAACCTGCGCGGATGAGATTATAGAAGACAACGGGTTCGGATTTGAACTCCGATTGTTATTATTAGGGTTCACACTGCTGGGGTCGTCGTCGCTCCGTGAAGCCTCCATTTTGTTCAGCCACTAGCCAGAAAGGAAAAACTCGCGAATAAAAACCATTTCTTTAGTTGAACGAAGCAACGACGTCGTTTTCGGGGTAATAATTCTCACAAATTCCTCAAATTAATAATGTACAACAAACTTGTAATTTTTTCTCATTTTGAAAGTAGTTATGGACTTGAAGCTGTTAGTGGTTTCCATCAAGCTGTGACTTGGAACAGATTCAAGTTAACAATATCTTTTCTGATGCAATCCAAAATCGCATAGTCGGTACCATTCCTATGTTACAACTTACAAGCCTACATGAGATGGTTTGGCTAGCCTTGGATACCAAGAATCAACGCATCATCTAGTCGATGATACCAAACAGACCCACGGCTGAATAAATCAGATAGAGAAAATGGGTCTACTTTGAAGAGACTAGTATACAGTATGATCAACCTCAAGCTATTAAGCTCCAATCTCTCAACTTTTTTGCTCCATTGTTAGATCAACACACCAATCCCACTAGAGATTTCTTCATCTTCTTCCGTGAACTCGAGCGACTCACCATAATACTCGTGAGCATCTTGCCTAACAATAGCCGATAGACCCGTTTCGCCATTGGATTCAAGACCTTGGACTAGAATTCTAAAGGAAGACCTATCAGGCTCGTACCCAATTGATTGCATAAAGGCGTAGCAGTCCATGACAAGATCAAACAGCTTATGATTCAGAAGAATCACCAAGAGAGCGTTGAAGCCTTCAGTCTCAGCCATTAAACCATTCTCTGATTTCATAGCGGAGTAGAGATAACTGACCTCCACGAGCAAACTATTATCCGCCATTACCGTGATCATATCTGCGTACAATCTCACCTGAGGCTTGTACCAATACTCCTTTCGAATCTCTTCAAAAACCTAAACACGATTCCAAAATTGAGATACTAGAAGTCTAGAACACAGCAGAAACATGATGGAGAGTGTGTGTGTGTGTGAGAGAGAGAGAGACGAACCTTGAGAACTAGAGCGCACTGGTTCTGGCGTAATAGTTCTCGAAGAACGGCGACCATATCGAATTTCAAGAGCCGACGGAATTTGGAATCGATTACGCGATCCAGCATCGCTGAGGAAGACGGAGACGCGGAAGAAGGAGCTGGAGGAGGAGGATTGGCTCGCTTCAGGGCTTGAACCGCTTGAATCGCTTCGATACTGAGCATCCGACCTCTCTGCAATGGTTTCCTGTTCTTGCTACGGTCTCTCATCTTTATCTCCATAGCTCGCCGGAGTATTGGAAAACGGCCGCAGACACCACGGCGTACCATAAATCCGAGACGGAGAATCTCCTCTCCGCAACTTCGCAGTCCAATCCCTTCCATATTCGCCGTTAAGGCTCTGTCTCCCTCTCTCTCTCTCTGGTTTGACAAATAAGAATAGAAAAAATGAGAGTTTTCAGGAAATTGCAATAATGCCCTTCTGGCTTATCTTGGTTTTCATTTCATGTCCATGAAGACGGACCCTTAACCGGTTGTCTAAATGTCTCAGATAAAACCAGATTGTATTCAATTTGTCGGATTAAAATTAAAAGTCTAATAATAGAGGAGCTTTATTAATTAACGAAGTCACAACACATTTCCATTATAAAAAAAAAAAAGAATAATCACAACACACATCCGAGACATCATCTCCTTTGATCAAAACAAAATTGTGATCAGAAAATGTAAAGATACAATTTGGCTTCAACTGTTTCCCATAAGAATGCAGCCTCTATTAGTTAATCCTCAAAACTCAAAGCTGCAAGTTTTATGCTCTGACCTCTGCTTCTTCTAAACAAGGACCAATCCAATACAAGAGACTCATCACCGTGATGGGTCATTCTGATCTTCTGCAACTAGAAGTTTGGAATCAACATCTTCATCCTCCGCCGGTTTGGAACTAGAATTGTCACCCTCTCTCTCTGCAATTTGCTTCTTCAAATCAGTGTCTTCGGTATCTGCTTCTTCTTGAACCTTGGGATCAAGTTCTTCAGCCCTTCCTTGTACAAAAGTTTCGCCGTATTCCTCAAGTATTACATCTGAGAGCTTATGAACATTGTCTCCCTCACCTTGTAGAGCTCGGATCAAATCATCGACACTCCTGTCAGTTTCGCTTTTCGTTTGAAGATCTGAAGACAATGTCGTATGATCTTCAGATTCATTAGACGCTTGCAAGGGTGAACTGGATGGAGCTAAAGATGTTGCATCACCCAAGCCTTTGGAGAGGCAAACATATTTGAAAACGAGCTGTTTATAACTATTTAGCAAGCCTTCAATATCTCCTATCCTTAAATCACCAGCACTGGCAAATATGTAAGGATATTCTTTAAAGATTTTGCTTGCCTCGCTGCTATCGTTCAAAAGTGTGGCAGCACCCTTATTTTCCAAATCCGAAACGGATTCGGCTTTCTTTATTGGTATTTCACTGCTTGGATTCAGTGTTTCATTGGTCCCAGAAAGACTATCAGACGATTTTGATTGCAGAAGCGTGTTTTCCCTCTTAGTATTATGAGCAATGGGTTCAGCACGAGGGAGTGGTGCAGCGCCGTGATCAATTTGATAAGAATGGCTTCCCAGACCAGAAAGACGTGCCCGTGCAGATTCCAATTTCTTTTCAAAGTCATCTTCATCCATCGAAAGGGATTTTGCATCAATATTTGAGATGAAAGACTCTGCAGAGAGTAAGTTTGTGAAGAAGTAGGCAGCTTCGCCAACCAGTTTAGACTGACGCCTATATCTTTGTATATACAACAAGTTTGAGTGAAACTGTGGAGGGTTAGCCTGGAAAAAAACAAAGTACATAATGATCATTAGTGAATGTAGTTGCACAATCCAAGCATAAGAGTATGACATGCACATACGGCATCAGAAATAAGCATGCATAAAATTGTTCAATCCTTCGCATACCTTTATGGTAACATATATGAGAACAGGAAGAAATTCGTCCGCTCCAGGTGCATTCTCCTTTGAAGCAATTGAAGCATTTAGCAGTAAGTTATTTATCACTTTGCAGCAGCTAAGGATACACATAAGCTTATCACGAGGAGCTTTGTACATATTTATCTTCTGGAGCTCTTTTTGAGCTAACTGCCAAAGAGGAGAGGAAATATCAGAGATAAGAAGCATTATTATTACGTTAAGAAAAATAGTTAACAGTATCGAGAGCTAGAAGTGACCAGATCAGCGCTCACCAGCCATGATGTCTCGTTTTGAAAAGTTGGTTGTATATCCAAGTTTTCAGGAGAAATGAATTGCTGAACCAATGACATTTTCTGAAAGAGCTTCTCATCAGAAATAACATCCTCGGCGTTTGATGCAAATACCCTGGTAAATAACTTTGTCATGACATACTTCTCTAGTCCCTGTGTATACACAAAAGGAGCCATGATTAAGGGAGGAAAGAGAGAATCCAGACAGAATAATCTAGAAATCAGAAAAGGAAGAAGAAGAATGATATAGTACTCACATCTCCAGCACTGTCCAACTCCTCCTCAGAACAACCGGACCAAAGTGGATGAGCCTTGAAAGCAGCCTCCATCTTGGTAAAAAACTCCTGAACTGCATCACAATCTTTTTCTGGGTCTGGCGCATTGTTCGAGAATGAAACAATGAAACTGCAACATAAAAACTTGCTCAACTTAGAACGACAAACAGAAATTGCAGAGACCAACAATGATAGGCTATGGAAGTTCAGTGGGATAAGATCTAAGCTCTAAGAAATCTGACTTTCCTTTCTAGCGAATCACCTAAACTTTACAGCAAATCGTCGAACTAACAAGATCATGACATCGTCTCAGATCCAGCATAGCTATTCATTCCGAAATAAGACGCAAATCACTAAGAATCTAGCTCATACCTAAAAGCACAAACACTATACACATCCCCTTCAGCTAGAAAGAGAACCTTTTAATGGATTTGACGAAATCGCCGGCGGAGGGTTTACGCATCCGCTCCAGAAAATCATGCAGCCCGGGGAAGACGTCTGTGTTCTCCATCGACGATCACCACCCGATTCGTACGATCGACGACAATCAAACTTAAATCTCCGAACGATTGAGTAGCGAGAAAACGGGAAAGAGGAAATTGGTCCCCGAATCCTCAAATCGGAATTCAAAAGCTGTCTGTAGGAAAGAAACTGATTGAATGCTTCAGTGGAGAAGACAAAGCAATAAGCAAAATATTGGGCCTTCATTATGGACGAAAGAAAGCCCATTCAAGCCCAAAGCGCATCTCGGTAACCATAAAACCCGGAACTCATCGTGATCGAGTTGGGTCTTCCGAAGGCTTGTTAACAAACTAGTCGAATAATTCGCCAAACGACGACGTAAAGCCATAACAAAGCAGAAACAAGTTGAAAAAACAAAAATGGAAATCCAATGGCAAATGTTAAGGAGAATCCAAAGAAGTAGAGAATGTGAAAAGGGGGGTTTTGCGACATAAAGAGATGATGAAAAGTTTCAGAAAAAAATATACAAGGGTGCTCTCATTATCTCATGGTTTTATGGTCTTGACTGAAATGCTTCCGTTCATTTGTGAAGACAAGGAGAGACCGAACTGAGCGGAAGAGGATTCCAAGGCTTTAAACCTTTTCTCAAATGTCTGGTCCATGTCCCAAGGTTTTAAACCTTTTCTCAAACGTCTGGTCCGTGTCCCATGGACGAATAAAAGCCGTAAGGATCATCATTAGCAGGAGTGGAGAAATCAAAGAGGCCTTGATCACTCAGATAGGAGCTTCCCGAGTCATTGACATTCCCAATTTGAGGAGGTGCTAATGGAGCAGTGAGATCCTGTAGCTCTAAGTATAACTCCGAGTTTTCAACTAGGTCGTAAGAGGGTGTCCTTGGCATGCTGTTGTTATGCATGTTGCTGAAGTCTGGCAGATTGCTGAATATGTCATCATCTCCTTCTTCTAAGCAAACCGGAGCTGGAACACTGGGATCATGTCTCACCTGCAAAATGATAAACTATGAGACATATACAGACAGCAAGCATTTCTCCAAAATGATTCCGAGTAAAGAAGCTTTATTTTAGTCAATGGGTACTTAGTTGCCTCCCTAGACAGCAAGCATGCAGTGATTCCCAATTGTTATCGTTACACAAAGCCAAACAAAGAAGAATGCCAAACACCTTACCTCATTGTTGTTGGGGACACTGAAACGCAAGTACTCATCCTCATCAACAAAGAGATCCAACATTGAATATATGTCATCATCGGTGTTGGGAGCCTGAAGGCTCTGTGCCAGAGAGGCGGTGCTATTAAAATCAAGAAGTGGCGCAGCAGACATAGGTGTGTTAGCTGCAACATCCAGATGTGGAAGCTCGCCGGTAGTAGTTGCAGCTGGTAGGAAATCAGAGACGCAAGATTCAGATATTATGCCACCAAAACAATCCTCCTTATTAGGTTCATGCGAGGACCCCACAACCAGACTGGTTTCTTGGTTAGGCACATCAAGGTTTGCGAGATTGTTGATCGCAGGAACATTACGTTGTTCCTCATCACTCCAGTCCTCTTCCTTAAACGGGGCACCATACTGAGCTCCATTTCTAGGTCCTGGTCCATCTTTCTTGAATAGAACACACAGCACAAAAGTATCCTGCAGCCACCAAAACACAGTAAATGAAAGAGTGACATAAGTTTACATGACATGGATAAGAAAAAATTAACTATCAAATTAAACAATTAGTACACTACATATAAGTAGTATATTACCTGAGGGATATTGTTCTGTGTCAGCACCTTGTCTTCAAGCCTGTATTCATGCATAACCCAGTCAGTCCGCTCCCCACGAGGAGACTTGCCAAAGTGATAAACCAGAGTCTTGATCTTTCCCACAACTTCAGCATTGCACAGAACGGCTCTCTCCTTCCCTGTGGTCTTCCAGTAACCACACTCGGTTGCACGGTTTGCTCTAACTCCAGTTGCATATTTCTTCTCTCTCGGGCAGAAGAAGTGCCACTTAAGATCCCCGCTTCTTATGAAGGACTTATCTGCGAAGAGAAAAGACTCGCAAGTTAGAGAAATGAAGAGACATCTAAAACATGAAAATCTTGGTAGCAGAAGAAGAAGATTTTAAAAATTGGATACCGGGTAAATCAGGTGGTTCGAACTTGTAAATGTCAAGTTCAGCAATTGCATCGACGAGGAGCTTTTTCCCCATCACTTTCCTCTTGAGGTAATATCGAACTAGTTCCACATCAGTAGGATGAAACCTAAACCCAGGAGCCAGCTGAGTTTTCCCCATTGGCGAATCCAAAGGGGAAAACTTGCACTCTTCCTACGGAAACTCGTAGCCAGAAAAGTGGGAGTTTCGGGCAGGAAAAAAAACTTTTTCTTCAATATCACAGTAACACAAACGAAAACTTTTGGATCAGATCAAAAAGAAAATTGCAGAGAAGCCAAAAAGAAAAGAAGAGAGGAGAAAAGAAAAGTAGAGGAGGTGAGAGGACGTTTAAGTCCAGTGCCTGAACAAGATTATCTGAAAGCACCACAACCTCCCCCTGCTCATATAACCACAGTCGCACCAAAGAAAAGATGGATTCTTCTTGCAGAGATCAACAGACATCTGGTGTACAACGTAAAGCCTGCTATTTAGACATTGAAACAGCAAAAAGAAAAGAAGAATTGAACTACACGACCAACTTGAAACGAAAATTAGACAGCAGATGTCAAAAGACAAATCATCAGTTTGGTATTAAAAACAGAAACGAGCAAAACCCAGAAAGAGTACAACCCTAAAAAATGAATGAAAATCGATAAACTTCTAGATCAGAACCAGGAATCATAAGAATAAAATTAAAAGAGACAGAAAACCAATTTCAGGGATTAAAAGGGAAAACGAAAACCGACGACTCAGAGCGGAAGCACAAAATCACCATAGAGGACATGGCGGAACAGAATCAGAAACAGGGAGTAATTTCGTACCAGGAGGGAGGGGAAAACTCGACGGTGGAGGGAACGATCGGCGCAAGGGGAGGCGAGCGAGCGAGAGAGATTAGAGAGAGTGGCGTGAAAGAAAAGCCAGAAGAAAGGGTTGTTATTGTCTTAAGCCTAAGCCTATATATATGGCGGAGCTCCAGACCCTAGGCGTTTACTAAGATACTGGTGGGCCCATTTATTTTTAATCAAAAGCCCTGCAAGGCCGTCAATTTCTGTTTTTTTTTACTCTTTTTGTTTAAACTTTTTTAGTCCTTTACTCTCAGCCGATCTTACCTGATTCAATATTTTTCTCTGCACTTGGTAAAAACAATTTAACGAATGTTATATAATTCTAGAAAGAAATTTAGTTTAGAACTAACTAATGCTGCAGTATACATCATTTTTTAACCTTAAAGAACGAAATGGAGAAGGAGTGTGAAACATAATAATATCCTCTACCTCATATTTGTAACAAAAGATACTCATCATACAAATATCAAAAACCATAAGAAGCAGTCAGATTTTTCTCAGACAAATATCAAAAACATATGTAGTCTTCCTCAGATTTTTCTTTTCACATAATTAAAACCAAAAACCATAAACAAAAGAAACAGTCGAAAAAGAGGGACCAAGCATAACATAATTGTAGTCCTTGAAAGGGTTTGAGAAGGTGAAGAAACTTTTTGGCTTTGCCTGCTCTTTTATAGATACATAAGAATCAAACCTCTGCAAAAACTATCTTATGTACAAAATTGTGTTTGGTCACACATTGTCTCTCTCTATATATATGTCGTGTAACTGGTTTCTTCTTCTTTCCTCTCTGAAACACCAAACTCAGGATTTCTTTAAAGCTCGAAGGTCCTGATACTAGAGTTGTGAAAGAAGGGGTTCTTCGCATGCAATGAACATAGAGAACAACACAACCACAGTAAACATGTTTGGTGTCTGATCAGGTTGATTCAGCGATGGATCAAACTTTTGTAAATAGTTAACATCATAATATTCCATTCAAGACCCTTTGGTAGTAATCGTATTGTCGAGTTCGCCAAGCATCTAAGCTACTGCTGATTAGAGAGAGCACCAAAGAGACGCATTGCTGGTTATGGCAAAAGAACAAAAAAAAAAAACAAGGAAACAGTTGTGATTGGAGACATTATCCTATGAATGGTGCTGAAATTGGTAGAATAAAAGGGAGACGTGTAATTTACCTCTTCAGTTAGACTTAGATGGAACCTTTTTCTTAGATTCTGAATGGTGCGTGGACCACCTTTGAAGCAAGGAAAACCCGAATCCTGAATTTTTTTTTTTTAAGGCAAATTATTCAGCCGGGAAATGAACTTTATTAGCTCATAATAGTTCTCTCGCTATTGAGAAGCTTTTGGCCAAGAAGATATCAATAAGCAAATATTGACTCTGATAATGATACCTGTAACATTTCGACTAGAAGAATAATCCGTTCTGCATGCTTTCTACATGTTAGGAATCCTTGAATGCATAGCACCTAGAACAGTGTACCACTGAATCATAACTACAGATATATGGGGGGGAAATAGTCTTTAAGTGACTCAAAAATCAGAGGGGAGCAAACAAAAGAGCCTCACTGATACCTTGAAATAGTCAAAGAACTCGCTTGGAACCCCCTCGGCATCAGAATCCATTACCTATATGTGAAAGTATTTTCGAGTATAAAATTAAACTAATAGTAATGTTAACTGCTTCAAAGAGGCGAGAAGATCCAGCATATGAGACCGAGAACATGCGTCTTACCTCGAGAAGTTCACGGGTTAGCTTAAATGGGGCACTCTCAAAGTTCACGCCTCCAGGAGAATTTGAGAGCATAAAGCCAAAATCAATGTGTATAATGTGACCTTCTTCATCCATCAGAAGGTTTCCGTTATGACGGTCTTTTACCTAAACGAGAAAAACCATGGACATCACGCGCCATGAAACGTCAGAACAAGCCATCATGGAACTTATGAAGAGCGTCAGAGTGCTAAACTTATAGATTCCTTTCGTTCTTGTTCCAAAGCACTTGTGCAATGAGAGACACGGTTATGAAGGATATCTACCTGCAGAAGGTAACAGACCAAAGAATATCCCGCCATGCTCTCAACAAAATTCCTCTGCAAAAGAAGACAATTCAAAAGATTATACAAGTTGTGACATTCTACACAATTTGCTATTATACGTACACTTCTAATTGATGCGTGGAGAAGCCTTAGATGCAGCTTATTTTCATATAACAAACCATGTTTGTAAATTTTATGAAAAGATTGCTACAGAAAAGGGAAATAAAAAATTAGCAGAAGACCTATCAAGCTCTATACTTATCATTCTCAAAAAAACGCTCCTGTGTCAAACAACAAAATTGGGTCCTTCGTTGCACAATATCTTTTATAGAGAGAACACATTTTATGCAGATTCCACACCTCGCATTTGAACGACAGCATGTTTAAGAGATTGAAAGTCAATAAAGTTCCTGAAACAAAACAGCCAACTTGCTGGTGGACTTGAACCATAAGATGTACCTGAGGAGTACATTACCTGGGCAAGCTTAAAACTTGGAGAATTTTCTTTAAACTTGGCATCAAAAAAATCACGCAAGCTTGTGATGTTAGGGTATCTGCTTTTAATAGAATGAATAGAAGCCTGCAGGAGAGGAAGGTTATACTATAATATGCGCTTTCCAAGACGAAAACATGATCAATTGCAAAATACAGATTAAAGTAGCATAATTACCGTATCTGGAATTGTTTCTATAAGGGCAGTGTATGAAGATGTAACCAAGACTTCATAAGGACGTAACCAGAGGGGAAGACCTGCTTCCTGGAATATATCTAGCACATGAACAAGATCATTACTATTTAATATATACGATAAAAACTTGAAATATAAAAGCATAGCCATACCCTAAGAAGTAAGAACTTTGAAATTAACAGGCATCGGTAGATAAGAAAATACATTACCCACCAAAAAAGTGAGAAATGAGTTGCACCGCAAGATGTTCCTGCCGACAGTCATCACCACTCTTCACAATGATCTGCAAAGAGGCAAAAACAAACAAACCAAAAAACCGAAGAAAAGGTCAAACAACAAAGAATGACACAGTTTCGTAGAGTGTTTATTAGCAATGTATCATAAGCGATCATAAACTCAACTCAAAGGCAAACTTTCAGTATCGACAAGTATAGAGCAACTTTTACATGCAGCTGAAAAAAATAATTGAAGACAGAAGACTCAGCATCATCAATTGCTTTGATGTTTAAATTTTTGCAGTTTCACACGAGAGAGAAAACTATGCTAAGGACCAAATGAGTGTGTCAACAAAAAGTTAACGACTATTTTCACTAACTGATCAAATTTGTACTTAAAAGTAGAAGCTAATATTAATGTTCGCAAATAAATACATCTGATAAGAAAGACAGAAACCTTTGAGTTCTTTTCAAAATGATTGAGCATGGCGTAAAGCAAAGCCATTATCGCTACACAAGAAGTTCATGCAGAGAACTTTACTCTATAAGGAAACGCCAGCAGAAGATAAAGGGAACGGCTTTGTCCAGTACTTACAGAACGCAAGTCCCAACCCGGTATGTTGCCATATATTGAATCTTTACGAATTCTCAATCGCTTCTTCTCCCAAAGTTCACCAGATAAGGCATCACCTGCTTTCAGCATTCCACCATTGGCCTGGTGAGTCACATAAAAAAAAAAGGTTCAATATCTAGAAGACAAAACAACTAAGGGAATATCCATATTCTATGAATCTGTGATCACCATTATCTGTGAATCTGATGAATCCTGACCAGCCCCTTTGAGAGGAAGACCTGGAGGTGCCTCTCCCTTAGCTGCAGCAGCCTGAACAAGGGATTAAATTAAGAAATACTGACATCAAACATGAACACATGCATTGTTAACAGCTCATGTTGATATCCCAAACTTAGATGCCTGTTTAGGTGAATGATCTATTTGGTATCTTAGAAGTCACATACCAAGTGAAGCAGAGACACTACTCAATGAATGTCAGAGCTGTTTTCAACAACTCATAAAAGCAATGGAACAGTAGATAATTTTCACATGAGCAAAAAAAGGTGCTTGCGTTTTACAAGTTACCTATCAAGAAACACTCACCCTTACTTCCTCGAACGCAATAATACTTGGAACACGACGATGTTCCTTTCGACGTGGGACTCCTGGATCAGCAATGCTTTCCATTCTTAGACCTGGATCAGCCGTCAGCACCACCCTAACCCACTCAAGATCACTGTCCAGACCATTCCTCAGGACCCCAGCCACATCACTACTCACTGATTTGGGAACTGAATTACTACGTTTCTCCACCAAGAGACTTGCATTCACAAGTTTTACCTCAGACTTATGAGTCATTGCTTGATCAATTGCTTGAACAGTTGATAGCGACATTCTGTCTGCACTGTTACGGTAAACCTCCTGAGCAGTCGATAGTGGATAAGCCCATGGAGGTGGCTTTTGCGAAAACGCATCCCCATTTGCCAATGGAATGCCTCCTTTAGAAAGCTTATGGGAATTAGATGTGTCTTTAGCACCACTACAAAGTTTCAGAAGACAATAAGAACAATGAGAGAGTATTATCAAGAAACCCCTCTCTTATACACATCTAGATGTGTATAAGAGACAGCTACAAAGTTTCAGAAGACAATAAGAACAATGAGAGAGTATTATCAAGAAACCCCTTATAAGTGCAATTAGAACTTAGAAGGCATGAATAATAAAGTAATTTCTGAAAAGAAAAGCAGTAGCTTAATTAATTTTCTGTCTTTTATAGTTACCTGGGTGTTTCCGCTTTCAAAACTTCCACGCATATCATATAAGGCACCTTTTCCCTAGAATTCAAAAGAACAGACTCGTCTTCAGGAATATTAACAATACGATAAACTCCTCTCCCCATTGGAAAACAGATTCCTGGAATGTTGTTGAGAAAATTATCAATATCTTATACGAATCATTTACCACACTATAATCAACGTGAACAAAGTAAAAAAAACAATTACAAACGACTTCGGTTCAAAAGGTGAAGTTTAAATGCCAAAATGATTGGGCCACTTGGCTCTCCCATGTGAGGAACGCAACTATACAAGCAAAGACTAAGATTTAATTTAATAGAATACCTCCAGTAGTTTCAGCCTCAGCTAAATGGGAATTGATATCTGCAAGGGACTAAAACCAAACAAAAGGAACATGAAATATTAGTTAAATATAAAGGAGAATGTCAATATCTGCAATTTAATCATCCATACAGAAAGATGAGGATAAAAGGATCACCTGACGTAGAGCAGTCTTCCGATCTTCAGTGGGAAAAGTATCTACCAAATCATACGACGTTTCACATAATGCATGCACAAACTCCAAAGACTCGTGGTAGGCACCTTTCCGGAATTGTGCTGCAGTTTTGCTTGGCAATGGGGGCTTAGTAGATGAGGTATCATTCCGCTGTTTAGGTGAACCAGGACACTTCTGCAAAGATCAGAAAAAAAATAACAGCATGAGAAAAATCAAGCACATATAATGAATAACAGGCATACTACCCTTTTTCAGCCTACATTTTTTTTTTTTTTTAAACAAAAACTCACTTAATTGCGAGAAACATGATATGGCCTAAGAGCAGTAGTCCTATACTCCTATTAACTTATGTACGAGGGTGAACTAACAATTAACACGAGCTCAACTTTTCGATAGTCTAATTAAGGGGTCAGAGAATCATTTGTCACTTTAATATTAATGTAAAGCTGATATTTCATTTTATATCCTAAAACAAATCTTGACAAATGACTGAATCGGGAGATATGGGTTGAAAAAAACAAGAATGTCAAAGCAGTACAGATTCAGAGAACAAAAGATCAAGTCAAATGAAGACAAACCTCCTTATATTTCTTTGATTCGAAAAGTTCCGAATCTTCAACAGACCGATCACGATCTCTGAATAATTTGCGGAAAAAGTTTTCTGTCCCAGGACTGCTTTCAGTTACGCTGTCATTGCTGTTAAGCTCATTCACTGAAGTAGGTTTTGCATCTTCTGGATGTCTACGGAAAAATCTTTTGAACAGCGAGAACTCTGAAGATTCCTCATCCTCGCTTTCATTCCCATTATCGCCTTTGCCAGTGACTTGTTTGTCTTCAAACTTCTCCTTCAAGATTTTTTTGAAAAATCCTCCCCTTTCATTGTCTTCACCAGATTTTTCATCAGTATACACAGTTTCATCAGCCTCATTCCTTTCATTATCATGTCTATTCTCATCAAACTTTTCCTTGAAAAGTTTTTTAAGAAACCCATCTGTTTCCACAGCATCCGCTGCTTTAGCAACTTTCTCATCCTCAGTCTTGCTGTCGCTGAATAATTTCTTGAAAAACCCTTCTGAGTTTGCATTTGGCTCCTCGTCTTCATTTTTACTCTCCCGCAATAACTTCTTGAAGAAACTTTCCGAGTTTGCACCCAATTCCTCTTCATCTCCTTTCTTGTCTCGTAACAATCTCTTGAAGAAACCATCAGGACTAGATGTCAGTTCCTCATCATCTCCTTTACTACTCAGTAGCCTCTTGAAGAACCCCTCGGAACTATTTGTTATCTGCTCCTCTTCTGATTTATTGTCTTTCAAAAGACGCTTAAAGAATCCCTCTGAGTTAGACGCTTGTTCATCGTCCTCACCTCTGCTGTCCCTCAAGAGTCTCTTGAAGAATCCTTCCTTTTCGCTTTCCTCGTCACCTTTGTCGGCTGACTTCCTAAACAATAAAGCATCTCTAACTTTAGGACTTGGGATTAGTCTCTTGAAAATCTTATTGTCGTCCGCAGATAACTGACTACCATCATCCTGCAAGTTGCTTACTAACAAAGACTTCTGGGTGGGAGGAGATAGATTCAATGAGAAGAGATTCTGCTTTGATGACAAAAAACTATTTAGGACCTGATTCTTGCTCCCTGGAGTTGAGGGCTCGTTCTGTGGCCGCATAAGAGGTGACCACTCACCCATCAGAGTAGCTGCAATTTGGCACTTGTCTTGAATCCTGCTGATGCCTTCATTATCATCAGAATCATCAAGCTCCGCCAACAGAAACCACTGCACTTTCAGTGCTATTTTAAGTGACTTTGCACAGATATCTATCACAAACTTATCAAGAGAAGGACTTGGTTTGTGCACCATCATGTAGCATATCTGGAACAGGTAACTCTCAATACCGGATAAAGGAAGCGTATACATCCTATTGCATAAGTAATCCCTCACACCCGAATGTTGGTGCTTGTACAAATAACTCACTGCGATCCACTCACAGAAGAAGGACGAATCGAAAAACCGGATAAGCCACCCATTCGAACCAGACTCGCCGATGAGGCTACTGGGCGAGGTGATCTCACGGGGTGACTCAGCCGGTTCACCTCGAACCAGTGAAAGAAACCGTTCCATCTGCATTTCGATGATCACCCTAGAATAGAAGATCCTAGCTCACCCGAAACAAAGAGGCAGATCCAAGAGTTTTTCGACCAAATCCAGAGCAGATAAAAAAAAATCGAACCCTATACTAAACCTTCTTGACTCAAAACCCCAATCTCATATCTAATCGCAAACTAAAAATCAGAATGATAATGCCCAATCGTGGGAATTGGGACTTCATAATGCCGTGAACCACATTTTTTACTAACTAGCTTAACCTAAAATCTCCGAAAATCCACAGCATAAAGCAACGGATTCCTCGTCTCCTTCTCAATAAAAAAACCAGCAACGACGGAGAATTTCCTCCGAAGCGAGACAATCTCAGGGAGAAGAACAAGAGAGAACCCAGTGATTAGCTTCTCCAAATCAACCCATTATACGGTCTCAGTAAGAGTTGCAAGCTTCGCAAAATGCAAATGCGGAGTGGAAGTAGCCGAGATCAATCGCCGCCGTCACTGCCGGTAGCGGTTGTCGCTCTGCCGCCGTTGCTCAGGAGAGAGAGAGAGAGAGAGGGAGAGGAAGTAATTATTATTGACAGTATTTTTTTATTTTTGTTAATTTATTTTGGCGAACGATGGGATCTAACGTGCGCTGGTTAGTCCACGCGAGCTGAATCCTTCCTAGCAATTTCGTTTGGTTTTCCCTCCATTTATTGGTCTCATTGAGTCACATGGGGAGATTTGAAATTTTGAATTTAATTAGCCCAAAACTTTGGTCAGAATATAGATTGGCAGAATCGTAATTTTAATTGAAAAACTATATTTAATGAAAAAATCATTTAATTTAAATTATTAAATTTGCCACAAAACTAATCATCAATCATTATCCTACAAAAACAAAATATGACTAATCCACCAATCAAAACAGATTTTATTGGCTAACAAGAAGGTAGATCAGGAGGAGGCTTGACCATTCGAGATGATTTCGTCGGTCCATCTTTCACTATGAACACTGTGTTCATTCCCCATGTGGCNGAGATGATTTCGTCGGTCCATCTTTCACTATGAACACTGTGTTCATTCCCCATGTGGCATGTCTCTCTATATGGCAATGCAACAACCACACCCCTAAATAAATAAATAGAACCAAGATCATTATAATCATTTAAAAAACCCAAATGAGATTTGATAAATCTTAGTTTCAATGTGCCAAACTAACTTTTATTTTATTTTCTGATGTCTTGATAATATCAATTTCCCAATCGACCCTGTACTTTTCTTTTTTTCACAAATAATATATATAGACGATCTTTAAAATTTTGTTAAGCTTTAATCGAATGTTTAAACATTTAAATCTAACGTTGTAACTATTCCCGTGTTATGATCGGATTATGTGTAAATTGCTTTGTAGACCATAAATAACTAATGAAATAAAAATATTAATCATTTTTACATGCAATTATCACGTTGAGGAAAGTAACGAAGTGTAGAGTGTGCACTGACCTGGATTATTGGCTATGAATCTGACGGCTGCCCAACCGTTACGGGGAACTCCGACGGTGGTTTCCTCCGGTGGATCGACTAGGTTATACCTCAACGGATCTTTCCGTCGATCGAAATTCCCAAAACCCGAACCTACGACATAGAAGCTATAACCATGGAGATGGATCGGATGATTATCCGAGGCCAACACGTTCGTCCCCTGCAAAACCAGCTCGACGCTCGAATTGAAATCGAGGACCACCACTTTCGTTCCAAACCTCGTCGGGAACGGAAGATTATCTCCGGTGTAATTGAATTCCGTTGGCGGATTTCTCGGGAAATCCTCCTGGAAAACGCCTCCGATACGGCGATAATAGGCTCGGAGAATGTCGATCGATGGGTTTACGAAGCTGATGTTGTTAACGCTCGACGAGAATCTCTTCCCGAAAGGGCCGTTACAGGGTTTATCGTCGGAGCAATTCATCAAGTTCACGGAGATGGCGTAAAGAAGACGAGTGTCGACTTTAAGCGGGACGTTAACCTGACGGTTACCGGATCGAAGGCTTTTAAATTGGTTAGTGAACCGAGTGGTTGCCTCGGTATGATTGTAAGGAGGCAAATATGGTAAAACCGGTGGATTTCGGTTTAATTCGTCGGTTAAGGAAACACCTTTGTAACGTAAGATGGCTGTGGTGGTGGTTTTGTCAAAACCGGCACCAAAGGCGGAGGAGTAAGCTCGAGCCGCCAAAAAGTAACGGTCCGACCGCTGGTTCGCGTGGAGGAGGACGTCCATGGATTGGCCGGGAGTGATCATTAGATAATCAGTTTTGAAATGTTTTAAGTAGAGACCGTCTTTGCCCACAACGGTTAAGGTGTGGTTTGCGATTGCGAAGAAGAGTTCTTCGTCCATCACGGCGTTGATGATCCGTAGAAGGTAAAGGCGACCGCGCACCACCTCTATCGTGAATGTATCTGTCTCGGAATAACAAAGAAGAAAATGAAACTTTTGGTGCCATTTTGAATGACTAAAAAATTTGAGCTTGTGAATTTACCCGGTTTAGAGCATGGGTATAGATAACCGGGATGTCCGTTTATGGTATATGCATCAGAGATGGCTGGTTCGCCTCCGGTTTTGTTAGCGTTTTCTGGTATATCCATTGTGTTTTTCTTTTTCCACCATTCACCTGCAAATTGGCAGGTAACGTCACACCATTACAAATTAGCAATATTATAAGATTCTAATTCATAATTGTTTGGCATAATCGAGAGGAAAATGCGAAATGAGTTTTGCTCCATGTAAATGTACTTAAGTAGGAATGTACCTAAGATGAGAGGAATTTGGCGGTGTGGTTTGGGAAAAGGATAAGACGAGCCGCGTTTGGGGTAGACAATAAACGCTCCATGGACGGTAGCACGTGCCCACTGGCTATGCGCGTGCCACCATATCGTTCCTTCTTCGGTCGTGAGATCAATTCTATATACATAGCTCTCTCCTGGTCGGATCGGACACTGTGTTACATATTCAGGTCCGTCCGACCACGGATTCCCGATTTGTCTCGCTCCATGCCTACAATGTTCAAAATGTCTCTCCACGTCTTATTAACATCAGTCAATGCGAAATCAAAATTGTGATGAAAAGATTGTGTTTACCAATGGAGGGTAATATTGTAATTTGCGTTGTTGATGACATTGACGATGAGTTTATCTCCACGGTAGGCTTTTAACGTCGGCCCGGGGAACTCTCCGTTCACCGTCAATATCTTTTTTGTGTTACAAAGCCGTGTGTACGCTTTTGACTTTATCTGCATAGATTAAAAAACAAAATTTGATATATAATCAGAATTTTCATCATCTTTTTTTATTTTGTCTCATGTAAAAATAACATTTGTTTTACAATACCGTGAAAGTGTGACGATGAATTTTGGCTTCTGCGATTTGGGTTGAAAGAAAAACTAAGAGGGAGAAGACTATAGCCAGTGTATTAAAGATGAATTCCATGGTTCTTCTTCTGAACAAATGATCTCAGAATGTAAATTAAATCTGGTGTTTGGATTATCTGTTATAGTGTAATTTTTTTCCTTTCTTCTCTTCTATTTTTATTTCGTCTTTTTGATATGTTCATTCTTATATGTATATGCATGTTTTCTAAAAACATTTTTGGCAGACGTGTTCAAATGGTGTTTTTTTGGTCAATATTCAAATGTCTTTTTAGTTTTTTTGGTTCAAAACAGTTAATAGTATATATGGATAGATATATTTCTATAAATTAGTGTATTAAACTAATATATACTAAACAAGAAAGGTCCAATTAAGAATGAAATCAAGTTTTACACATTGACTAGAAATCTTATACCATAATAGGCATTGAATATCTTTGAAATAAAAAATATGAAACAATTTTTCTTCTTTTACAAAAAGAAAAAGGAAATATATATAAAATATAAAATATGGAAAACATATATGAAATAAAATATTTGAAGCTAAACCGAATAGAACCAAGTTCCAGCCATTTTAGATGATGAAAAGTCTACGACGTATGGCCGGTTAGAATTTAAACCGGATTATACGGTTCGATCTTCAAAAGAAATTTCCTTATCTGTGTCTACTCCAAATGAAATAACCATGCTAATTTTTTAATGCAAATTTCGGATTCTACGCGTAATTATCTAGATGGGTCGATGCCAAAGTCGATACTCGATTCTACAGTGTAGAAAAGTTGGATTTTACTTGTTTTGACCTTTTTCTTTTTACCAAACTTAATGGCTTTTTTTTTTTTTTTATTGTAGAAGCAATTTGACTCATTGTGATTCTATAAAACACAATCTATAAATAATCACCAGTCAACTTAAATAATAGAAATGACCAAAATGTGTGATAAAACACACATTGAAACCAAGTCTTAATGGAAACATCATAACTTAAGCTAAGGTCTCAGCAAGAGAAGTCCATGGTCACTCACAAGAAAACAAACGAACTCTTAACTAAAAGGGTCTCGGGTTTTAGATACGAGAGAATAATAATACGCCGCTGATTACAAATGACAAGCCAGAGATTGGGATCAATGAAGAGCCATGGTTAGAAGGGCTTGGAGCTGGAGCAGAGGCTGGTCCTGATCCTTTCCCAGCAGCGGGAACTGGAGCTGCCACAAAAACATAACAAGATAAAGAGTCAAAAACACAGAACCAAGTTTGATACATCTTAGAGCTTTGAAGAGTATGCAGGGAGAACGAGGAGGGAAATCACAAAACTATTCTATACGATCCAACTTCAACCTAAACGAAATGGAGATTTTGACAAAACCCTTCTCATGTAGTTACATAATTCAAGGCACACTTAAATCAGATATCACGCCCCCACAAGCTTTAGTACTATATTATGTTGTGATGGTCACGTGAGACAAGCAAGCAAAATTAGCATCAAACCATTAGTATCTATAGCATTAAACCTCGTTGGAGTCGAACAACATATGAAATTGAAATCATCTTCAGATCTTCGTTTCAACCAATTTCGCTCATTTAACTATTTAGTTTGTAAGAGGATAAAGACCAATGTCATTTTTAATTGCAATGGCTATCAATTCAACTTTTACAATTCCCCTACTTTATTGTTATTACGCCAGCCAAAACATGATTCAAGCAAGAAGTTCAAAGACTCAAAGCTATAAAAAAATCAGAAATTTAGCAGATTAAAAAGTAGAATAACAAAATCAAAAACAAAAAGAAGCAATTTCATAATTTGTTTAAAACAAAAGAAACTATTTTCAGGTGCGAGTGATTAAACAAATTAAAAAAGTGTTAAGGCAAGAAATCAACAAAGAGGATTCAAGAAATTAAAAAGTGATTAAGAATGGAATCAACAAAGAGGATATTAAGTCAAGTACCTGGCGCACTAGCAGCAGGAGGAGTAGACACTGCAACCAAGAATGAAAAAAAAAAAAACCTCTGTTAATCGAATAATCAAATGCCTAGGGAAGAAATTGTACCAAAGTCTGACTTATATTGAATATCATAATGGTTTCTTTTTTTTCCTAAAGGATCATGAAGAAGAAAAACCGAGAATAATAAATAAATAAAAATTACTTGACCAAAAAGAGATTAGCAAAGCAAGAAAATAGGGATTTGAAAATAAAAATCGGTTTAAAAAGAAAAAAAATTAGGGACGAAGAGAAAATCTGACATGCACAAGCAGACACGGGAGGAGCGTTGAGTTTGCAAGCGGCGGGGAGAGTAGAGGCTTTAGTGACGTTCACATTGTATCCGAAAGAGCCACTGTTCTTCAACCCTTCGCATAGACATTCGGCGTTAGCATCGAGCACTTTCTTGAGACCGGCGCAGCACGAACCCTTGGGTTGATCATCTTTACTCCCGATCGTCACGAAAGACAAACAACTCGCCATGTTTAGTGTCACGCTGGAGCAATCAACGGCCGGTGCCGAATCCACGTGAACGAAAGGAGATGAAATTGAGAGAAAGAGGACGAGAAGGGAAGTCGCGGCGGAGAAGACGGCCATCGTTTGATTATTTGTTTCTTTTTGACTCGTTTGAGAGAAAGCGTTTAAACGGAGAAGAGAAGAAGCTGAGAAAATGTGATGGAACAAGTGGAAAAAGGCTGTTAAGTAGGGTATCAGATCGGTGTTCTGGTGACGGTAACACGATGTCGTTTAAGTGTACGCGTCGTGCGTTTCGTCGTGTGTAAATGAAATTGATTTTGGGATTGATTTTATCCTTTAATCAACTTTCTTCGTTAAGAGCTTTAATATCAGACATTAACGTTGTCACCATAATAATTTTCCTTTCTTGAAGAATAAAAGACTAAACAGAGAAAATACAACTGTAATTTCTTCTTCACACGCTTTCCTTAAATTGGCGGATTTCGTTTTCAAACTTTTTCTTTCATGCCATATTTGTCATGTATTCGTGTCAGTGCTGTATATAAAATTTATATCCCATATTTTTGTTTTTAACTATTTTGGGTTTGTAATTCTGTATAAATATTGTTTTATTAAATAAATAAAATAAACTATAAACAGATTTATTTATTTTTAATATTAAATATATTAGTTTTCTTAACGCATATTTATTCACCCAGCAGTAAATGTGTGGAAGAAATTACACTATCCCCCCACTCACCCGCATTATTAACCCTTAAAAAGAGCATCTCCATTGTTGAGAGATTCAATTAGGCCTGGGAATTTGGTTCAATACCCGGGAAATTGGTTCATTACCTGCGGGTCCCGCTCCGTTAGACCCGCCGCGGGGTGGGTGCGGATCAAAAAAAATTTGTTTACAAAAATGCGGGTTTTGCAGAGCGGATATTTTTAAAATGCGGGGCGGGTGCGGATGTTCCAATTTTTTTTTGCGGGTTTGCGGGTTACCCGCTAATATATATATATATTTTAAATGTTATTTATTAAAAAATTTATTGACAAAATTCTTAAAATTTTAAAATATTATGTAATATATGTATAAATTCGCAAATATTTTTTTTAAAATTTTTAAATAAGTTGTATAGTTGTATATTTATATTTTGGATTTTTTTTATTAGGAGTTTTTTTTGGTAAAATTATATAAAATATATTTTTTATTTTTATTTAAATATTTGCGGGTTATCCGCGGGTAACCCGCAGGTATTCTTAAATTCAAGCGGGGCGGGTGCGGGTCAGAAAAATTTTATTTGTTTTTTTTGCAGGGCGGGTCGATGCGGGTAAATTAAAGTTCAAACCCGCTGCGGGGCGGGTCGGGCGGGGCGGATCGGGCGGGGCGAACACCATACATGATGTATGAATGGTAAGGACGTAAAGTTTGAGTGGTCGAAGTCATGTTCAAAGAGTTTTGAAAAGTTAAAAGAACATTTGAAGCAAACGCCCATTTCAGTGTTACCAAGGATAGGAGTATTGTATGTGGTTTACACGGATGCATCAGGATCAGGCCTAGGATGTGTACTTATGCAGGAAGACCGAGTTATAGCATACACATCTAGACAGCTATGGAATGACACAAGACTCGGAATCCACCAAAGCCTTACACCCTAGAATCAAGTCTTAGCCGCGAGATGGAGGCGATGAAGATGATAAGTAACCGGTTTGTTAATTGAATCCACAACCAACGGTTTATGTTTCTGACTTCCAAGGGCTATTCCTCGCGAGGACAGTAAGAAACAACACGAAANGCCGGGGCTGATAGGATAAGTGAGTTATTGCATAATGTCTGATCTGTCTCATTTGTTTTGTTCTTTGAGGTCACTTGATTTTGATATTCTAGGTGTTTAATTATAGAATAGATGTGTTTTATGCAGTTGGCGATTTTTTTTATTTAAATGCACAAGTGCAAATGTTACAAAGCTATAAGCTAGTCGTTAAATAGCCCAAAACACAATATTAAAAGATCCCAATCTGAAACAAAAGAAACCCTAAACACACAATACATTCTTAGCGAGTAGGTTGTTAGTGACTAAGTTCTTAGAGAGTAAGTTCTCATCTTCACAAGCTCTTAGTGAGTAAGTTCTTAGAGAGTAAATTCTCATCTTCACAAACTCTTAGTGAGTAAGTTCTTAGAGAGTAAGTTCTCATCTTCACAAGCTCTTAGTGAGTAAGTTCTCTCATCTTCACAAGGTTCTATAAATAATGCATTGTATAAGAGATAGCAAACAATCTCTTCCTCTTCTAATAACTTGTCTCCAGAGATAGCAAATAGTCTCTTCCTCTTCTAATACTTGTCTCCATTTTGCTATTATTCTTCTATTGCTAATACTCCACAATTGATATGTGGACCGCTTCGGAAAACGACCTACTCATTGGGTTTGCCAAAAAATACAAGAGCAATTTCACTCTTGTTTCTAAACTGCGCTTCCAAAGCTAGTATTCTAAATTTAGAATACTCGCATTCAGATTTAGAATACTTGCTTTGGAAGTTCAGTTTAGAAACACATATATGCAAAGATCAAATTAAGAATTGTTTTAGACGTTTGTTCTTCTAGTAAGCTCTCGTGAGATATATATATGAAGGGGAATCTGAAAACCACGTTTGCACCTTGGTTGACCCTGTTTATTATTACTCAAAGTGTGTGTATCGTTAAACCTAGTCGCACGGTGTGTAGGTATATAANTGCAAATGTTACAAAGCTATAAGCTAGTCGTTAAATAGCCCAAAACACAATATTAAAAGATCCCAATCTGAAACAAAAGAAACCCTAAACACACAATACATTCTTAGCGAGTAGGTTGTTAGTGACTAAGTTCTTAGAGAGTAAGTTCTCATCTTCACAAGCTCTTAGTGAGTAAGTTCTTAGAGAGTAAATTCTCATCTTCACAAACTCTTAGTGAGTAAGTTCTTAGAGAGTAAGTTCTCATCTTCACAAGCTCTTAGTGAGTAAGTTCTCTCATCTTCACAAGGTTCTATAAATAATGCATTGTATAAGAGATAGCAAACAATCTCTTCCTCTTCTAATAACTTGTCTCCAGAGATAGCAAATAGTCTCTTCCTCTTCTAATACTTGTCTCCATTTTGCTATTATTCTTCTATTGCTAATACTCCACAATTGATATGTGGACCGCTTCGGAAAACGACCTACTCATTGGGTTTGCCAAAAAATACAAGAGCAATTTCACTCTTGTTTCTAAACTGCGCTTCCAAAGCTAGTATTCTAAATTTAGAATACTCGCATTCAGATTTAGAATACTTGCTTTGGAAGTTCAGTTTAGAAACACATATATGCAAAGATCAAATTAAGAATTGTTTTAGACGTTTGTTCTTCTAGTAAGCTCTCGTGAGATATATATATGAAGGGGAATCTGAAAACCACGTTTGCACCTTGGTTGACCCTGTTTATTATTACTCAAAGTGTGTGTATCGTTAAACCTAGTCGCACGGTGTGTAGGTATATAAATTAATTATTCTAGCTAGTAACGAATTATTGGTTTTGTCCTGTCTGGGGACTAAGTTGACTTTTGCTATTAACATTTGGTCAACTATGTGACTCTATCTTTGTTTAATCGTTAAAAATAATATTTATATTTCTCCCTTTTGCATAGCTTGATTTACAATCCTATTATATATACTATTATTTTCTTGTTTCGATGATTGAACAAACTGGAGTATATTTAAGTATTTAACATACCTTTATTCGTTTATAAAAAAACTATATCTTACGCAATAAAACCAAGATAAGTTTAAAGTTGATGTGGAGTTTTAATCTCCAACAGCAAATTAATGACAATTGCTCAAGATGGATGTATTTCTTGGAATTAAGTTAAGGTTTTTTTAACAATGAATGTCATGTGGCTAATTATAAAAACAACAGTGTCATGAGATTTGATTATGTTAAACCAGTTTCTTAGATACTCTAAAGTTTAAACCAAAAGAAAACAAAAATCATATAAAAAGTGAAAAGCAAACCAAACTTCTTTTTTTTTTTTTTTGACTGCCAACCAAACTAATTATATATTTAGGTATACATGGATTTTATATCATACTTGTCCAAATTTTCTTCGGAATCTTGTATCAAACGATTGTAACAATTTATAAATAATAAAGATCAGAGACGACAAAAAAAAAATATATATTTAGTTTTTGTTAGGGATGTCTCTATTCATTGATCAATAGATTGGAAAACAATTACAATAGATCCATCCCTTATCATCACAAAACATAATCACTGCTTAATCAAATTTTATTAATCGCAGAACAGTTTCGTCGAATTTCTCCGTTTAACCCTATTTTCACCCCGATTTCACTCATCCGAGCCATAGCCCTCTTAAATATTGTGTTTAACCTCTCTTTAGTTCCGAACTGCAGCAACATACTGTAAATGGTCGGATTGGTCAAAAGGACCTGATCTGTTTTGAGGACCGCGCGACCGCTGAGGATGTTCTTGAAAATGGAGGCGTCGAAGACGAGTTCACTGCCTGTGTCTAGAGCCACGCGGCTCGAACCAGTTCCGTTTATGGGACATGAACTCTGCAACTGCGTCAAGAACAGAGGGTTGATGGTCAGATCAATGGTGCTTCCGTTGATGCTGAATATCCTGTCAGTAATAAACTTACACGCCGCGGTTCCAATCGTGTGCCCTCCTGATAAATTAGTCAAAATCTAATGTTATTTTTCAAAACAATAACGTTAGAATGATATGCATCATAAGAGATCAATGCAACAAAGAAAGGTCGATCAAGGTATATCAAAAAAAATAGCTACATAAATATCAACTCTTTCGTTTATTTATTTTTGTATTTGTTATAGGAAGATGTTTGTTTCTTCTTTCTCTAAAATGAAATTAAGTATACTAACCAATAAGAGCAACGAAATCCTCTGTGTTAAGTCCCAAAGCAGCAAAATTGTTGAGCAGAACGGTGATGGAGTCAGAAAGAGATGGGAGATTTTTAACATTGGCTGCTAAGGAAAATCGTCCATCTTTACGTCCTGATTTTACGTCCCAACTTGGTCCGTTCGTCTGTATTCATGTTTTTCGCATTCATGCAAATCAAATATAAAAACTTAATTAATTCATACAATACCAGTGATCTAAGATTACCAAAAAAAAATTACAACAACGAAAAATTTCCTTTTCTTTTTAATCTAAGATTACAATAATGCTATTCGAATAATTTTTAAACTTTAATTAGTAAATTTATATTTTTCGAAATTTTTAATTCATAAGTGTTTTTTTTCTCTTTTTCCATTTCCCAACGAAAATATTTTTACAGTCAAAGTAATATTTTGAAGATATTAAAGAAAACAGTTTGAGAAACAAAACAAAAAAAAGCTTTAGATAAGTTTCAAGTTATTTTCTCCGCCTCCTAAAATCCATCTATGTTGTTTTGTAATTTTCTTTGATTAGTTACTAATTAAAACAAAGTTACTTTCAATTAATACTTACGAGGACAACGGCATCACGAGCGGCTAAAGCTAAAATATCGGCACATGAGACAACACCAGGACACGCAATCTCAATCTGTTTCTTGATGTCTTCAATGACTTCGAACCCACGAAGGTTGAGGTTCGCATCTGCGGTTCTCTCGGTGTTAGGTCCCGAGATTAGCACCGAGCCATCACAACCTTGGACGAAACAATCACTGTAGTGCAATTTTAGCAGCCCCGGTGCGATGTTCGGTTGTCTTAAGAAAGAAGCCGTCACGGTTGCTCGGACGATCGATTCTGCAAGGGGGCACGCCACCGAGTAGAATCCTTCCGTTAAATCCTGACCGTTGACCCAGACTGGACGATAGCTGAAGAGGATCATCAAGACCATGAAGGAACATATTGATGGTTGACCAAAACCCATATCTCCTTACAATTTGGTTTTTATAGGCTTACTCTTTTTTTTTTTTTTTTTTTTTTTGCTCCCTTGAAGTGGTGATATAA